>JALGPY010000007.1:6135000-7350000 GCA_023055425.1 Linanthus parryae | reverse complement strand
GACAAGGTCTATTTATAGGCCTTTGTATCATCACTTTAAGCTCTGCCCTGTCATGGTTGATCTTAAGTCTCATCCTTTCTTTAACTTGCCAAATTTTGAAATAAGCTTTCTGTGGTTATAATGTGTATTGGCTGCATGGAAATACAAATTTTGTGGTTAGCATTTCTCTGTATATCTACTTTTTATACTAAAGACACTTTTTGAGGTTACTATATGCAAACTAAATTTTCTTACATGAAATATTATCATTATACTGCAGATCTCAGCTCGTGAATTGGAGCACAGAATGAAATATCCAAATGAGAAGCTGTTAAGACTTGGAATTGGTGATACAACAGAGCCTATACCAGAAGTTATAACGAATGCCATGTGTGATGTAAGTAGTTATTTTCTGAACTGTATACGTTACACAGGTATAGTAGTTATTGTTTTGGAAATGGCCAAATATAATCTCTTCCCATCAATCTGCTTGTTGTGGTTTGGTTGAAAGTACTTCATGATTCTCCAGCAGTTAACCGAATATCTTAGTCATTTGCTACAGTATATGTATGTGTGTGTGTGTGATATTGGCACTTCTTTATAAACCATGCCAGATTGAGGATGTCGTATATCACTGGCAGTGTTTTAATTTAATCTGCTTTACTGTATTGCAGTACACACAGGCCCTTTCAACACCAGAAGGTTATAGAGGCTATGGTGCGGAGCAAGGCAATAAGGTTGGTATGCATATATATATGGATACTATTTTATTACTTATGATCCGTTTTGGAGCTCGTATCTGTGCTTGGAGTACAGATTTTAGTCAACAAATAGATCATCATAAGTAGTCGCAGTTTCCTTCTTATTTAGTTGGAATGGTTATGGGAAACTGGCTGGTGCTGGGAAGTGTGAACTATAGATTGTTTCCAAGAAGTATGTTTTAACAAGTATGCATGCAGGCCCTTGAAGAACACTTGCGAGAATGTAATGGTTCTTCAGTTTTGTATTGTGTCTTCTATGCTGTGGTTAACTCTTCTTCTATTCAGGCACTGAGGAAAGCTATTGCAGAAAAATTCTATGGTGATCTAGCAGTCAAAGATGCAGAAATTTTTATATCAGACGGTTCACAATGTGATATCTCACGCCTTCAGGTATTTTATCAAGACAAATGCATGTCGTGATAGTGATATCATCCAATGTAGTTGCTAACACTTGGTTCAGTATGCCGAATTGGGTAGAAATACAATCCTAGATCTATAAGGATTCAACTGATTTGCCTGTCCAATCATTTCTAATATAGCCTACAAAATAAGCACTAGCTAGAGCAACGCGATGTAACTTTAGTCCGTGATGAATTTTGGGTTGTACAGAGTGGGAACTCAATTTTTTACTGTCACCATATGCAGCTGCTGTTCGGATCAAGCATGACGGTTGCTGTGCAAGATCCATCTTTCCCGGTGATGTCATGTTTCTCCATATTTTCTTCTTTTCGAAAGTTTATGATTTTAACTCTTGTGGCTAATGATAATTCAGTTACATTTTCATTAAATTGACATGAAAGGCCTCAAATAATATCTGTTATTTTTAAGCAGTAAAAACATCAGCAAGGAATCATGAGTGACAGAATGTGACTTGATTTCCAGAAATACCAAAAACTGAAAAATCTCAACCTTGTGCCTTATGACCCAGATCACATTATACTGACCACTCTACATCTTTCTTCATTTTCCTACGGAGATTTCGATAACCATGAGAAACGAAGTTATCTCCTACTTTCATGGTCCATGACTATTTTCTTTTATCTCCTACTTTCACGCTCTAACACAATTTCTTAGTCTATGACTATTTTCTTTTAGTTCCCTCAGTACATTCCCCCCTGTAGGGAGATTAAGCACCGCGAGAGAAGATCACCATTGTATGATTTGGAACATACAATATGAGTTACGGCCCAAATCATACTATATTAACCATGGACATCATGTCCACCATCCCAATGTGGGACAATCCGCTCACACATTATACCCAACATCCCCGTTGGTTAGTAGAAACTTTCGTAATTCTTCTTCCCATCACCATTCACAAGCTCGTCTACTATTCTACTTCATATGCCATATTGGCCTATTTCGATTAGAGGGTTTGTGGTCTGGGTTAACCCCAACCCACCTGTGTATTGGGGCTGTTTGGATTGAGGGGTTTGATTACCATAACCAAAACCCAACTTTTTTGGGAGTTGGGGATACCAAAACCCAACTTTTTTAGGGATAACCGAACCATTTAATCTAAACACAGGTGGGTTGGGGACTTGGGGTTACCCTAAACCACAAAACCTTCGTGGTTCAATTTAAGCTGTCAAGTTTTCCTAAGTCATGGCACAAATATGAAACATGTTATAGTCATATATGATATATCTCAGATTATGTAGAGCTGCCAAACGAATCCTCTGAGCAAATATCTTATGATGAAAGATGTTTTCCAAACAGGCTTATATAGACTCAAGTGTCATAATAGGCCAGGCTGGTGATTTCCAAGAGAAGACAGGAAAGTATCAGTATATCAAGTACTTGAAATGTTGGCCTCAGAATAACTTCTTTCCTGATTGGTCAAAGGCTCCAAGAACAGATATCATCTTCTTGTGCTCTCCAAATAATCCAACTGGCCATGCCGCATCGAGGGAGCAACTGGAGCAACTCGTGCATTTCGCTAGAACAAATGGATCAATTATTGTATACGACTCTGCCTATTCTGCTTATATCACTGATGGAAGTCCTAGGTCAATATTTGAAATTCCTGGTGCCAGAGAGGTAGACACCGACCAGATTCTTACATTCACATCATTATTGATTTATTACTTTTTCTGTATAGGGTACAATAGTAATCCAAATAATTTCATATGCATTTTAAAGATGCATAGGATGCAATCATTGGTCTTCATTCTGTTAGGGGAACCAGAATATTGTGCAGGAAATGTTGAGAATTGAAAAAATGTGTCATTTAGCTGTTTTTTTTCCTGAGAACAATGAAGGGAATAAAGTGTAGCAAATTTGGTGAAAAATTTTCTAATTCTGAAATGAACGTCTCTACAACCTGTTATCTTATGAATTTTTTTTCTGAAAGTCTATCATGAACTAGGTGTTGTATCTCACAATAAAAGAATGAAGTTATTAAAATCTTATCCGCAGGTATGTTTTGAAATGGTTAGCGATTCACATGTAAATAGTTCATCTGGTGGTGTATTACTCATTAGTAATTTTTTTAGTTCAACTCGCCATTCATGTGTGCATAGTTCATCCAAGGTAGCATTTCCACACGCAGTTGTGTGTCACTTTCCAATTTGTTTTAACTTTCAGTCAGAAAAATATTTCATATTCCTACAGAAAACCTCCGAATAAATGCATGTACTTCAACGAACTACAGTATCATATTTCACCAATCCTTTTTTGTCCTTGCATTTAACTTATTTTTTTCTTATTTTTTTTAATGATTCATAATGAACTCAGTGTGATTCTTCTGTAGGTTGCAATAGAAATTTCATCATTCTCCAAAACTGCTGGATTCACAGGTGTCCGTCTGGGATGGACTGTAGTACCTGACGAACTTCTTTATTCTAACGGATTTCCAGTGATTAATGACTTCAATCGAATTATCTGCACCTGCTTTAATGGCGCGTCCAATATAGCTCAGGCTGGTGGTTTGGCATGCCTATCTCCAGAAGGGCTCAAGGTACAAGTTCATAGCCCTCTTTATCGATAGCATTATAATCTTTGCTTATTCGAGATTTGTAAGATGTGCACTAGGTCATACCGCATCCCTTAGGCCCAATTATATGCTGTCATCCTGTAACGCAAATGAAATTATCGTTCTTACTGAGGTCTTGTTTGTTTTTCATCCCAGCAAGGGATTGAATTGAGAGTGGAGTGATAGATTGAAAGCCAAACTGCTGTTTGGTAAGAAAATGAGAGGAGAGTTTGGTAATATTGGACCTACCATAAGAGTGAATATGGGAGTAATAGGTCTGTAGTCCTTCGCTTCCTCGACCATTGGATCCTTAATGCTGTTATCATTTCAAAGGAAACCAGCTTTCAAAAGAGGTATAGTTGTTTCTTTGAGGTTAATAATAGTGTAATCCCTGGCCTCGTTTGGGGCTGGGATAAGAATTGCCAGGATGTGAACTGGGATATATATAAAGTGTGAAATAATACAATGTTTGGGTAAGGTATAAGAAGGGAGGTATAGGGATAAATTACACGTCTATATACTGCGCTTGGGTAAGCAACATACAATTTAACCCACCTTATCCTCCCTTCTCATTTTTTCCTAACGACTTATAAGCCAGTATAAGGAGTTTGAAGGATAGAATTGGTGGCCAGAAAATACCAAAATGCCCCTAAAAATCTGAAGTTGACCTCAATACCCTCATTTGTTCAGGCACTTTCCAGTTCACATATAGCATCTTATCCTAGTAAAACCATATCCCTTTTTCGTATAGCTTACTCAAACGAGGCGATGGGTAAGGACTATAAAGTCATTTTAACACCCACCCATATCCCTCAAGTAAGTTGTAATCCTTGCTTATGCAGATTTTAGGCAAAAATTGATAAGAATGATAAGGAGGGATAGGTTATACGTATCTCATATCCCCAAACCAAGCACAAGATTTGAAACCACAGGTATAACAAATACTTACCCCCTCTTATTATACCTTACCCAAATGTGGCCTTGTTGTCAACCAAACACCAACCTTGTGGTCCATCTAGCACTATCAATCTAAGTATTACCAATCCCACACATCTAAGCCAAAAAAAAGCCTAAGTGCAATGAAGATGGTATGGTAGGTCCGTGATCGCTGAGGATGTAAAAGAAGTGGTAACCGATTCATGTATTGTGTATCATCACCGTAAAAGCCAAAAAATCTTACATGAGCATGCATTCATTCGTTTCTCATGATGAAATGTCGCGAGTTAGGACTAAGATTTCACTGTTTCCGTAGGGAGCTAGGTGTACATGTTATATGACTTGTGCATTCACTTTTTTAGGCAACGCTATCTGTCCTTGACCACTACAAGGAGAATGCCAACATTCTTCTCGACACTTTTGATTCTATGGACATGAAGGTTTACGGTGGAGTCAATGCACCGTATCTGTGGATTCATTTTCCAGGTTCGCAATCTTGGGATGTGTTCAATGACATTCTTGAAAAGGCGCACATACTCACAGTTCCAGGAATCGGTTTTGGTCCTGGAGGTGAAGAGTTCATTAGGATAAGTACTTTCGGACGCCGAGAGACGATTCTGGAAGCATCTAGAAGACTGAAAGGCTTCCTAGGGTAATATTACAGATCTGCTCTATCTTACAAAGGCATTACCCCCAACTAAGTTTTGATGGGTTTAGGGACCGATCATAGTGTTGTTGTTTTCTTTATTACTATTATTGTTTTGTTGATCTAATTTTTTGATGTTTGATTCAACCTTGGAGCAATAATGGTTTCGCTATTCCGGTTTCATGGTACTTTGTAAGAATGAATTTCAGAGTAAGTTTAAGTTGGTTGATCTAGTTTGTTCTTTTGTTGCCCGCCTTATAGTTTAAATAGACAGAACGAATACCAGCAGTGGCAAGCATGTTCACCTGTTGGGGCTTTGAGACAGGAAATTGTTCACGTAGTTTTTGGTGTGTGTTTTCATCCTTCAAAGCAGGAACAAGGACACGGCAATGTTTATAATGGATATTTTTGTTTTTTAGAGATATTGCACAAGTTTACGTCCTAGGGCGGTGCTGGAGTGATTTCCGGGGACAAAATCAGTTTCTCTACAATCAGACATACGAACCACGAAAGCTATCATTGTACCTCAGGGAAACAAAAAATCATTGTACCTAAGTGAAACAAAACTTGGTGAAAACATGATCAATCAGCAACTCAGATTGACCTTTCTGCATATATATCCCTGTAAGCTAACCAAGTTTACCCAGCAGCAAGGTAAATATATCTGGGTTCAAAGGTAACTAGTGCAAAGCCATTAAAGAGATATATACGGGCAACGACAAAGCCCCTTTTTTACACATAGATACATCTCAATAGACATACAACTTCAAGAATGAGATAATTCAAGCAAGCGGTCCTCTATAACTTACTACAATACGACGGAAGAAACTGAGAGGGAAAGTCCCAAACTTACAACTTCACAACCAAGAAAATAGTCTAAAGAGCAGAGAACTGAAAAAGATATCTTGATTTTGAGGGCAGAAGTGCAAGTTTGATACAATGTTGTTTCCCTAACCAACTCCTGTGTATCAGCTTCTGGTGCTGCATATAAACAAAATCTTCATTTCAGATATTGAGCATCTGGCAACTGACTAGCTCTTCAGATCCAGAACCAGGCCTAGACGCAACCACCTTCCAGAAGTTCGTCTCGGATCCTCCCACGTTAGAAGATTCCGCCGACGAATCCGACGAGGTAGGACCCGCATATCTTCTTCGCTCCGCCTGCATAACTGCAATATCACCACTCGCATCTTTCGTGATCACATGAACCTTCCCAAGACAACCAGCAAGCAGATAAGGAGATTCTGCATCAGTGAAGTCGCGGATGGAGACCTCTCCACCAATCACCTTCCAAGTATCACTTCCCTGGTCGTATACTTTGATCTTGGCACTATCAAGAGACCTCGAAGGCTCAAGGGCATAAAGGTCATTATCCACTACGACAGAAAGCTTAGTTCCCGCCTGTCTAGCCGGCCAACCATCACCCATACCATTCGGCATTTCCTCCCATTGGTTAGTTTCAGGATCATAAACTTCTCCTCCAACATCGACAAAGAAAGGCCAACAGTACAAACTCTGAGGTACATATAACTTACCTTTATACGACGTCATTCCAGTGGCAATAGGCTTGAGAAAACCTGCCAAGAAAGCAGTTGGAAGGAGATGAGCTTTTGCAAAGGGCATGTTTGGGACTTCTTCCCAAAGCCCAGAACTAGGGTTGTATACTTCAGCAGATTGAAGAGGAACTAATCCTCCATGATCTTTGGTAACCCCTCCTACAACATAAAGTTTTTCATTCAAGATACCCGTCTTGCAATAAGCTCGTCCTATCGACATGGAAGTAGCTTCACTCCACTGGTTTAAAATCGGATCAAAACGCCAAACGGAACTCATGGTCGATACCTTTGAAAACCCGCCCAACACGTAAATGGAACCGTCGACGGCTGCGACGGCACAACCACAGAAAGGGGTTCGATCTAGTGGGTCCCCCCTTCCAAGCCAACCTCTAATAGCATCAGAAACCCTAATGGTTGTTCCCACAATGTTCCACATCCGGAGACGTCCTAGCCCCGTTTTACTACCTTCTTCTACTTGAACATTAGGCATTGATGGTAGCCTTTGCCATTGCCCAGAGACTGGGTCTAAAGCATGCCACGTGTATCTCTCATTTTCCACCTTTGTCAAAATATAAAGCCATTCTTCGGTTGTTCCAAGTTCTTTTCTGACCTTGTAGATTTCAGAACTCATAATGGTAGCTTTCCATCTCCGTGAGACTAGTCTTACATTTAAGTAGCATCTCTTAGGGATTCTGGCAAGGATCTGAATTGATATCTCGTCTGGAAGAGTGGGAATTAGCTGAGGGTTATCTTCATAAAAGTTGGGAGACGTCTTTTGCCTTTTAGAGGTTTGACCCTGTTGAACCACGTACATCTCGCTATCTTTGGACTTCGAGCTCAATATAGCCCCCATCAGAGAAGGCCTTGGAAACTTGTGACCTTAGAAGTCAATCCCTATTATGCACGTCCAGATTCTGCCTCCTAAGACCTTCCTTTTACTAGCAATGCCTAACATAAGCTGAACTCAAAAGAAAAATTAATAGAATGAGAAGCCTCGAAATAAGATCCTCGTTTCTAATAATATTAATTTTTACAAAGGCGATATGACAGTCGAAACGGCATACAGAAAATGGCAGCAAAATGATACATCACAAACTTTCTATACCAAATGACAACCACAAGCCTAACTTACAATATTTATTGAACCTATGTTACAAACACATCAAAAAGCCTTTCGGATAATCCAATGGATTTAATCTCCACCCTAGTTCACTTCCACTTACATTCACATACTCGTTCATAAAAATACTATCATTCTCTATTATTCTCATTTCACACATGTCTTGTCTAGCCTCTCTATTATTTTACTTCACTGGTTTCCACCGGATTTTGAAATACTAGTCTTTTGTAAAGAGAAATTATTGCAATTTTTATGTGGTGCCTGCACAGGTTGACACACTAGTTTCCCATATAGCTCCCTTGCTGGTTCTCTTCTGTGTTAAGAATTTAACTCGGTGAGTTTAATGCCTATTTATACCCACACAAATAATCCGACTTCCAAATCTACAGACTATTTATCTGCATCTTACCATTGATAAAGTAGTTCACTCCTAACCGAACCTTCCACTCCTAGATTTCTACAAACAAGAAGACGAAAAGATACTTCAAGTCAGCAAATGCAGTTCCAAATGAAACATGATTCACAGTTAACTGAATACTCATACACACAGAAATGAAGAAACGACCATAATTATGATGACTATACAATGATCGTACACATCTATGTATTCAGATTTGAACCAACAAAGAGAGTAAAGACTCTTATGCAGTTACGCAGACCCTACGATCTTATATGATATCATTATTCTATGGCGATTAAGTAGAATATAAATGGTCAATATCTATTCTGTTACCAAATATTTAGTAGGTAAGTGGCTCTAATCTTAAAGTCAAACATGAAACAATGAAGATGGTCGTCACCTAGCAATGCAAAATCTGGTACGAGATACTATAGCCCATCTCCCCAAAGTTTCACAGGGAATGGAGAACTGTCTAAAACTTCACGTCTATGGCTAAAGTATTTCAGGAACATCACCGAAGTATGGAAGCCATATCTTAGATTTGCTACATATGGTTGTAGCTACTTCCTACTTCTGAGGTCAAGATGGTTAGCAACTGCATCCACATCTTTGTTTATATCTCTTGATCAACTTTAACTAAAATAAAAAACTACATGGTAACGGAAAATTTTAAAGTGTTCCCTTTTTTCCGGCTGGAAAAAAAAAAGACTAGCTCAAAAGTCAAAAAGTCTACTCCATTTCCAAATTCTGATCCTTTTCCCACTCCAATTTTATGTCAAAGTCACAACCTTTAAACTACATTCCCACCAGGGAGGAAAGTTAGATCCCTTCTTCCACAAAGTCCTTAAATATCATAAATCACAGGAGTTATACAATTAGACTACTAAAATTTCAGGCTAAACTAAAAAATAAATAAATACCGACAGAAACAGCAAACCTGAGTTTAACTTAACAAGCACGTAACCCTCAATGAGCTCAGCACTATTATATAAGTTTATGTGTGTGTTGGATAAAGCTCACATCTAAGAACCAAAGCTACATGGTTACAGGTATCATAGAACATTTTCCCATTTTTACAGATGAAAAGGAAGCAAGATTGACTCCGAACTCCAAAGTCAATAAGTCCACTCCATTTCCGAGTTCTGATTCTCTCCCACTCCAATAACTGGTCAAGTCATAAAATTGCAAGTAGACAACCACCAGGCAGAACAGTTAGAAACCCTTTACTAATAAAGAAAGTCCTTCATTTTGGAAAACATAAACCCCAGGGAGTAACACGATTAGGCATTTCGGCTACTGAAATTTCCATCTAAACAAAAGAATAATTACAAAAAAAAAAGCAAACCCTTAGGGAACCATCATAAACACATAATAAGACCCAGCTGAGCTCAGCTCCCAATATCGAATAAAGCTCGAGTCTTTCGGGGGGAAATCGAAGCACAGGCCATGAAATGAATCAATTCAAGCAAAGAATTAGAGAATTGAACGAAAAAATGTAACATTTTTCAGGAGATGTGTGGAGTACGAAACAAAAGGCTAATGGCATTCACATGAATTCGCGAACAGAAACATTTGAATTTTCGAATCGAATTGAGGAATTGAGCTATTAACGATCACATTTACAGATAAAGATGAGTGATTGAGGTGTGTGTTGGAAAGAATTACCTTGTTGAGAAGATTCAATCGGAAGAGGAACGAAGCTAGGGTTTCAGAGAGAGAGCAGAGACTGTGTCTTCAAAATAAGAAGAGCAAGGGTTTTTATACTAATAGTAATAGCTAGGCTAGTTGGAGATAAGTTACCAAACAGTCATTGTCTTGTGTACAATGGATAATATAAATAAGAATTAAATAAAACAAAGACTTACCCTAAAAGAGTAATGACCATAAAATTATTTCTAAAAAAAATGACCATAAAATTAAAATATTCTGATTTCTTTTATTTAAATTATCTTTTTATAATTAACAATTTCAAAAGAAAAGTAAATTTATAGTTGGAGGAGTGTGTTCCCCACCGCATCATATAATGTCGCGGCCTTCTCTGTCATTACTGGTTTAGTTTCCAGTTATAACAGACCCATCACTCGCCAACCCCTTCAATTTCACTACTAAACGCCGGTTGGAGATCTCACAAGATCCGCCCTCACTATTTTTGCAAAACCGCAACAGATGAGGTGGTCTTAGGGGGTCCATCCTCTGGTGGATGGGGTTTCACGACGTTCCATACTTACTTTGCTGGGGCACCAAGTATTTTGGACCAAGCTTAGGCTCTATATTTATGTTACTTCAACTTAATTTAGTTTATGTTTTATTGTCAGTTCTAAAGTTGCTGCAAGGCACGTGTTGTCTAATAGGTTGGGTGATCATTTATTTTTTACATAGGGTAATACATCACAAACTACTACACTACCACAAATTCTCGAGAAAACTAATAATGATTTTACATAAATTTATTAGCTAACCAAAGGCTTTACCGTAGTACTCAAGAATTTGTGGTGCAGTAGTAGTTTGTGATGTATTACCCTATAGGGCATTTCCGTTTGAGGTTACTCTTTGCAGCTACGCTTACAACAATAGATTCGTTACGTATTATTATTATTATTATTATTATTATTATTATTATTATTATTATTATGACGTAGCCAGGCTTAATAGATCCGTTAATTATTATTATTATTATTATTATGAATTGTGACGTCACCGGGCTTTGGTGTTCATTGTCATGTGAATGATGTTATGCTTGGTGTAATGATGAAGCAAGTGAAGTTGTTCATTGATAGATACTGTCGAGTCTTTTCCTAAATTTATTTGCTTGACTTCTTGATGTCATGGTGGGAAACTAGGTGTTAGAGGTATATGTAGAAATTCTAAAGAAAACCACAAACTTTGCTAACACTTTCTATGAACAAACCGGTATATTTTGATGTGAAAGTTGAAAGAAAGAGACTTGAGAAACTGGGTGTTAGGGGTGTAGGGGAAATTTTAAAGAAACACATAAAACTTTACAAGCAAAAATTGGATTTTTTTATATGAACAGACGGGTATTTTTTTTTAGGGTAAGAGTTCCACCCTCCAATTATGGATAAAAGACATTTTGCCCCCTGATTTATGGAAAAAGACAGTTTGCACCCCTGTTAACGGATGGAGAGTGGACAGATACCACCCTTCTGTTACAATCCGTTAGTGGAGGGGTGCAAACTGTCTTTTTGTGACCATTTTACCCTTACACATTGTGGACAAACAACACCCTTTTTGTTTTATTATTGAATTCACAATGTTCTTGATGTTGTTCTTGAGCACCGCCTCGGCTACCACCAAATCCCCACCACCACCACCCAACCAACAAAACAAACAACATCCACAACAACAAATTAATTTCGCCAAAATACCCAGCACCATGAGTTCAATTGATTTGAGAGAGTTGAGATTGGCCCCAACATGGTTAGTCATTAAACTCTTCATCAGCAAACACATTCTGAAAAATGCATTCATCAAAAAAAAAAAAAAAAAAAAAACTGGAAAATGGTAACTAACCAACCCACTGTTACTACTTACTATCCAACCCATTGTTGGATGAATTTTGCCCATAACTAGGAATTTCTCGATCAACTGCCAGAGATTGACATAAATCCAACCCCACCAAATCAAAGCCCACCAAACCCCCTACATCTAATTGAAGATTCACCCAACCAAACCCAACCAATTCAAACGAAGACATCACCATTTTCCATCCCTGCCCAGATCTGAGACGTGAGAGAGAGAGGAGACCGAAAGCCACCCGAATTTGAACCACACACCACTGCCATGGTCGGTCAACGCCACCCTCACAGCCATTAACCTCCTTGTCGCCTGGGTTTCGGATCTGGAGGAGCCGGCCACTAACACGAGTGTAGGATTTGATTCGGGTAGGGGTTAGGATCTTAGAGGTCAGGTTACGGCGGATAACGCGCCAGAGAGGGCCGTAGGCGGTGGAGCTAATGCTCTGTTGGTACCAGCAACCATGGTACTATCCCTGTGGTGTTGGTGGTTCGGTAGCCAAAACATAGGGAGAGGTACCAGAAACCTCCGCTTCCTCCGATTTCCCAGATCCGCCGACCAGAGCCACCGTCTGAGCGGAGAGGAAACGAGGGGGAGTGATGGTGTTGTGAGAGGAAGGAGGAGAGAGAGACGGGGGATGGGTGGGAGTATAAACAAAGGAGGAGCTAGGGTTTAGTTTAAATATATATAGGGGTAATTTTTCAATATTTCAGGGGTACTTTTGTCTTTTCAGACCTCCGTTAGCCAACAGTTAGTTTTTAACTCTGACAAGGGTGCAAAATGTCTTTTTCCATAAATCAGGGGGCAAAATGTCTTTTCTCCATAATTGAAGGGTGGAAATTGTCTTTTACCCTTTTTTTTATTTTTTTTTTGAGAAGTGATATATACTAAGGGCACGTTTGGTTTCGGGATTGAAAACTGAGGGTACAGGGGGTCCTACAGTATTATAGGGTGTATTGATATTAAGGGAGTATTAATTATATATGGAGGATTATGTAACATGTTTGTTTGCACCAGTATAAATAAGGGTATTAAGCCTTTAGTATTGAATCCCATCTACATGGTGGGATTAGATTTTAGGCATAGAGGGGGTAAAGATAATAAGGGGGGAGTGAATCCCCCTTGAAAGTATCCCTGCACCAAACACCGATTATTACCCCATACTGGTATTATTATTACTGTACCCCTTCCTTATCCCTGCATCAAACATGCCCTAAAAGAACCCCTAAGGGGGAAACGAAATCATTACATTGTTGTATGTTGTGAGTTAGTCACCTAAAACCTTTCAGGGGCATCGCTCCCGCTCCCAAACCTCGCTCTGGCGCTTTCGAGACCAAACCTCGCTCTGAAGGCGCTCCATAAAATAGAGAGCTCGTTTTCGTAGACGAATTACTTTTTAAAGCCAATTTATCATTAGTTTAGTCTATACTTGATGATTAAACATCAAGTATGTGTCAGTTTGATAATTCAACTACTTAAACATTTTTCTTCCTTATTGAAGCAACCTATTTGACAAATGAATACTGACAACCCTTTTAATAAAATATATTATCATGTGTAAAATCACATTATCATATGTAAATATTAGTTTTCTTCATAAAATAATAGTAAAAAATATTATATATAGGCGCTCTCGTGACGCTCTCAAATGCAATTCTTCTGAAATTAGACGTTTTCCCGCTCCCGCTCCATTTCGCGCTCCCGCTTCGCTCCCGCTCTAGGTGACTTAGGTTGTGACTAACTCAACTATCCAGCTAGGGAAGGAATCCACCCATTCCACATCAGTTTCTACAGTAGCTCTGAAATGTGCCAATTTGTGAGCAAGATTGTTTGTTTGCCTCCTTGCAAAACTCACATTCGAATTTGTCAGTTTACCCGTTTGTTGAATAGCTCTATTGACCTCGTCTTCCACCTCGATGAGATCCGAAGGATCGCCCCCCTTCTGTTTGTGAACAACCTCTTGCGTGAGAGTCTTCGAGTCCCCTTCGAAAGAGCATTGGAGAAACCCCAACTTATTCTCCAAGTCTATGCCACAATTAAGTGCTCTGGACTCTGAGGTCTTTCGCTGAATTTGCAAATAATGTGGCGAAAGCTCCGGCGGCGATTAGAGCACCGTCTACAACCTAGACCAGTAGGGCACTTGATTTCATCCCCAAGAAGACCTTGCCATGCCTCTTTAGTCGTCCAGCACTTAAACAACTCATGCGACGGAGATTCATTTGGGCAGTCATAAATACAACAGTTTGTCTCGATTTTAACTCCTCTTCGCCTCAAATTTTCTCTAGTGGGGATTGCATTGTGAATAATTCGCCAGACGAAATGATTGATTTTGTTAGGAATTTTTACCGACATTAAGGTAATGAGAATTCATTCCTCCGTGGTCGTGGAGCTAGTAGAAGAAGGGCTTGAATTCTCAATCGCACAAACCAACCTATACCCCGAACGAACCGAGTAGATGCTTGAGTCTTCGTGCATCCAAATATGCTTGTCACCTCTAATTGTGGGGAGCTTAATTTGCAAAACAACTTCTCTATCCACAGGCCATGGTCTCGTTGCAATTGCTTGGCTGTCCGAACTATTTTCTTCTGCATGGATCAAACTGTTGACTTTAAGATTGCTATTGGGAGGCATCCGTGTGATCAATCTAGCTGCAAATTGTGTGGCACCCAAGCTTCGTCTAACCCAATGCTCTCACCATTGTCTATGTTCCCCTTAACCCAAGTTTTAATATTTTTTGCCCCGCCATGATTCCTCTCCATGCGAAGGAGGGAGAGTGACTCAATTCTGCATCCATAAAACTTGAATTCGGAAAATGCTCAGCCTTCAAAACACGACTACAAAGAGTGTTATCTTTGTGAATTAACCTCCACCGTTGTTTGGCTAAAAGTGCTAGGTTAAATCTTCTCATGTTCTTAAATTGCAAACCTCTTTGACCCCTTGTCCATTGCATCCGATTCCAAGCTACCCAATTCATACCTCGATCATTGTTTGTTTTACTCCACCAAAATCTGCGTATAGACTTTTCCATCTTGTCGCACACCCCATCGTGTAGTTTGAAACAAGGCATGTCATAGGTTGGGAGGGCTTGAGCAACCGTCTTAATCATCACTTCCTTCCCTGCAACAGAGAGATTTCTTTCTTTCCAACCCTTTAGCTTGTTATCAAACTTCTCCGTTAGATTGTTCCATGTGGTTGTTTCATGTGAGTTCAAAAAGAAATCGAATTTCTTCAAAGGTTAAATGACATCCTCTCTACAGTATAGTTGAGTTCGTTGTCTTAGTATTCTTCAGCTCTTGAGTTCAATTCTTGGAGCAACTCAAGGACTGTGTATTAGCCTCTTCAACTGCGAGCATGTCTGCCTAGGTCAGACTATTGCACTACATCGGAGTTTACGCAGTGCGCATCCGAGAGGTAGTGACCGCAGGTTCCACGTCATTAGAAAAAAATAATAAAATGACAAAATGAGTAACTTTTGCGATTTGAAAAGAGGATTTTTTGCAATTTGATCATAAGAATATGTAAACTTGAATACTTTTTTGAGGGAAGTGTAGAGTGAGTATTGAACTACCCAAAATTTATTTTTTTCAGCCAAGTGGATATTAAACATTAAAATCGTGTAGTCACGGTACTAAACTTCCAACATCGTTGAATTACTATCAATTCAACCAAGAATTGATGAATTATAGATCAGCCACCTTATCTCAAGAGGAATTACAAATCACCCGCAAAGAAAGACCACAGTAGCAGGACTCGAACCGAAGTGTTGGTCTAGCGAAGAAACACGACTTACCAACTCAACCAACTTTCATCGGCAAAAAAATTTTAACTTTTATTAACTGCAACTGTCGGCAAGAAGATACTGTCTGATGAGTAAGAGGAAAGTTGAATGGGCTATCCAAAGCCCATTGGGTCAAAGTAAACTAGAAAGCCCATTGGGTCCATCATCTCTTCCAATACACCCTTTGCGCTTCTCCTCCATGGCAGGACTTCTTCCAATGCCGCCCAAAGCCAGCCGAGCAAAGAAACGCCTCCGTCTCATCAAACGCCGAGGTAAAACCCTAAAAACCCTAGCTTTACCTCATCTACCTGCATATCTCTCAACAACCAAACCCAAAATCGCACATTTCTCAACATTTTGCTTACTTGTTCTTCGAACCCCATGGTTAGTGAAAATTAGGGCTAGAAAGCGAACTATAGAAGAACAAGGAGTGAGCCGTTTGGTGAGGAAGTACTGGCTGCAAAGATACGACCTTTTCTCCAAGTACGACGACGGCATCAGATTGGACGAAGAAGGCTGGTTCTCCGTCACGCCGGAGGAGATCGCCGTCCGGCACGCCCAGCGGTGCGGCGGCGGTGTTGTCATCGATTGTTTCGCCGGCGTTGGTGGAAATGCTATTCAGTTTGCCAAAATGTAAGCTTTTGATTCTCTGAAAATGGTTCTGATTTTGAGCCCTAGTTGTTCTTCCTATTATGTGGTATTATTGATGATTTAGCTTTGATATATACTTTGTAGGTTAGATGATTTGTAGAGCCAATGTAGTTGATTGCTTTTGCACATCACTCTCATTTTCAATTTCTTTGGGAATGCTTATGATGCCACCACAGCTGCTTTCCGACAACAGAAGCAGTTTAAGTGTGTTTGGTAAAAATAAAATTGGGACAGTTCAGCAGTTTTCAGGAAGTAGGGGGAAGATACTTTTCCGGAAAGTGCTTTTGATTAATTTATCTACAACCGATTCTAACCTTATAATTTTTTTAATATTTCAATAGTTATCTTTACAGAAATGACACATGTCATATATTTTTGTTATTTTACCCTCTCATGGCAACTTTACAGCTGAATTTTACCAAATACAAAATTACTGTATCAATATTTCACTACAGCTTTCACGTGATATTTACCAAATAACATTTCATCTTCTAGTCACAGCAGCTTTCCCGCAGTGTTTTCCCACTGCAGCTTCTCACACAGCCACAACAGTCCCAAACTAACCCTTAGATTCTTAGGGGAAAAAATGAATTGAACTTCGGATTGTCTAAATAATGCGAAATTGAGGACCGAGTGTAGAGGGAATGTGCGATCCCGGATGCAAATGTACTCAAATTAGCTAATTTTGGAGCTGGGATGGTTTCATGCTAGATATCAATTCATACTTTGGGACTGGATAGTAGATGCTATTGGCTTATTGCTGATTGCTGGGTTCTGATATGTGAAGGAAAGTTATATGTTTCAGAAGACTGGATAGGAGATGTATTTGGGACCAAATCGTTTAATAACGCTTTAGACGTGTTGTTGTTTGGAACTAGATATAGCATTACAGGGATACGGTTTTGTTAGATAGATGTCTAAGCTGAATCACATTGCAGCTTTGAAAGGGTTTTTCTTTTTTAGTCGTTAACTTAGTTGAGGATTGTGGCGGAAGCTGTTTCAAATTCTCGTTCAGAGTAGATCATAAATAATGAACCACAGATTGTCTTTTGAGTGTCTAGACTCCAAAGGACTGGAATACATTGACTTCTACTATTCTCTTGAGAGAGTTATTTGTTTGCTGTCAAGAGAATTTTATATTAATAATCATTTAACCCCTGCATTTGATATATGTACCTAGACGTGATTAAATTGCTTGTATATCTTGAAGTTTGCTGATGAACATCTTTTGGCCAGGTGCTTGCACGTGGTGGCTATTGATATTGATCCTCGAAAGGTTGAACTAGCACAACATAATGCAAAAATTTATGGCGTGGAAGATTACATTGATTTTATTGTTGGAGACTTTGTCCAGCTTGCTCCCCGTCTAAAGGTAACAAAGTTACCACCATTTAACACTGACACAAGGCAGTCCCATTTGTTTTTGTTTAATTACTTTATGTTATGACAATGTCGCTAAATGAAATTGATGATAGGCACTGTTAATTTGAACTTAGAAGCTTGAAGTCCAGGGTTACCCTTAAACTCGAAATAACAAAATATTATCCCCATGAATTTAGGGAGTACAATAATGGATCATATGAAGAGGCATTCATTCAGTTTAAGCAGTTATATCGTTAAGTAACTGGCTCTCTGGAAACTCTGTCTGGTCTTAACATGTAACCAATAACCACGAACAAGAAAGGACTATTGCCTTATTCCTCTCACTGTCTCGGCTAAGAACAAGAGAAGACATTGCTTGAAGGTTTTGACTCTCGAGCATATTAATATTCGTAGAATTATTAGACACCTGCTATTCTCTATGAAGACAGAACTTGCTGAGTACTTGTAATGATGATGAAAATATTGGAAGCAGTGTTAGGTTATGTTTATAAATTATAAGTAGGTCTCACCACACTCGGCTCCAACATTATATATCAGTTTTGTGCTTCCTTATCCAATGTGCCACATCTCCATATAGTTGCAGTATTCTCTATTTACTTGTGCTTAAATGCTAAAAGAAATAGCTTTGTATTTCCCCTGTTTGCTGTGATTGTGTATGTATCCCTGAACTGCTGGCGAGATGATACTATACAGCTAGAGCTCAATTGCTGAACTGCACTCAACAAGCTCTTTCTCAACTCTGTAAATATAACTTTTAAAATTTAATGGTGTTTAATGTATTATGCAAGACAATTCATTATCAGATCATCAACAGTAACTGGGGGTAAGAGTAAGACTCTCATCGTCCATATGACTTCAAGCTACATATATACCTTATTGACGTGGAGTGAATGGACCACACCTATCTTACACTATGAAACTTCAATAGCTTTGATGGCATTACTTAATTTATGTACTTCTAATGATGATGGAAATATTTGAAAAGTGGTCGGTTTAATTCTAAAGTCGTTCCCACCACTCTGCTCCTGGATTATATAACAGTTTTGTCCCTCACCCAATGTGCTATATCTCCATATAGTTGTAATAGCCTCTATTGACTTTTGCCGAAATGCTTATAAGAAACAGCTTTCTATCTCCTATATTTGCTGTGATTGTGTGTTTTCCATGAACTGCTGGCGAGATGAGACTATAAAGATAGAGCTCAATTGTTGAACTGCACTCAACAAGCTCTTTCTTAACTCTATAAATATACTTATCAAAATTTAATGTGGTTTAATGAGTTATGAAAGACCATTCGTATCAGATCATTAACATCAACTGGGGTAAGAGTAAGACTCTCAGCGGCTAAGTGACTTCAAGCTACATATGAATTCTTTTCTGGGACAAAGAATCACTTGCTTATTATTTTTCCCTTTATTAGTGGCGTGTTTTTACATTTGGATTTGTAAGTGTCAGCCTCTCAATCTTTATATTTGTTTCTATATATCTGTTCTTTATGTCTTAACTCTTGACACCAACACTTGTCTTTGTTCTTTTAGGGGGATGCAATATTTCTTTCTCCACCATGGGGTGGTCCATCGTATGGATCAATCGAAAAGTTCACCCTTGATCTATTGAAGCCAAGAAATGGGTATGTGGTTGTGATCCTAGTTATCTAATGCCGTGGTTAATGAAAGGTTCCAAATTTTAAATGTTTTAACTCTCAGCAAACCAATGGGCTTGAACAAGTGAAATAACTTGAAAGCCGAAGACCCAAGGTCAGAGGTCCACCCATTTCCCCTAAAATAGGATATAGAAGTAGACTTGTAGGCCTCGTTTGGGTAAGGTACAAAGAGGGGGGATAAGGATAAAACTGTACTCCCTGCTCCTTATCCTGTGTTTGGGTGCAGGATAAGGAGCAGGTACAGATCTGATTTTCTTATCCCTTAGGTACAATTCCCAATTGTTTTGCCTACAACCTTGTACCACCTAGGGGGTGGTATAAGGTAGGATAAGGGATGAGCGTATAGTGAGGGTGTTCTGGAATGACAAAATTGCCATAATCTCCATTATTTATTTCTTTACACATATTGCATATATAAATAATTAAGTATATATCACTTCTCAAAAAAAATTAAGTATATATCAATATGAAATCTTCCTTAAAATTTTATTTTTTGTAGGAACTACTCAATATTGCATTTAAAAAAATTCTCATTTAAAATTACGATTTATTTATTATTTTTTAATATAGATCCAATTATATTTCCTTCTTTCAATTTATGTGATTGTATATGTTTCTCAAAAAAAAACATTGTATCTACAGTGCCCTACGGGCACGGGTCGTTTTCTAGTGTATATATATGTAATATATATATATATTACATATGCATATTTATACCCACACACCCACACACACACACATATATATGTATAGATACATATACATATATATTATATATAAATATCTATAAATATATATAATATATGTATACATAAACATGTAATATATATAGATGCATATACATATATGTATATGTATATTTATGTATATATATATGTGTGTGTGTATACACACATACACACACACACACACGTATATATGTAAATATGTAAGCAGAAACAATGGCAATTAGGATTTCAAGAGGCAGCAACACCTATGATATGAAACAAGGAATAATAGACTTACATCACGATATCTTAAGCTAAGATTTATAATTATCTCTACTCTAATATTGTCGTATTTAACATGTCAAAATGTATGTAATATTATTTGTTGTTTACAGTCGACATCATAAGACAAAAATAATTTTAAAAGCATGTTTTAAACAAGCAGGGTAATGTGGTCATTTACACACATTCTGCAGCTTATCCTATCTCATATCCTGCCCTAACCAATCACTCAGCACCAGTACAATTTTATCCTGCCTTATACCAGTACAATCATATCCTACCTCTTATACCAGTACAACTCTTGTCCCCATCATTTTCGTACCTTACCCAAACGAGCCCGTAGATGTCAATGATGACTTGGGACACTGAGTTTACCAGAGAGGTCTTGAATAAATAACTAGAAATGAGGTTGACAAGTGCATTACGAGGGGTTAAAGAGAAAGGAAGAAGAACAGGAAACAAGAAATGGTGCCAAAAGGAGGTATGCTGAGTTTGTTAGTACTCCCCCCGTCCTATAATAACTGTCCACTTTTTCATTTTGGGCTGTCCCAAAATAATTGTCCACTTCCCCTTTCAATGTACATATGATATTGTGTAGATTGACAACATTGTCCAATAAGTGTAATTGAAGTTGTGTTGGAAATGAACAAGGGATGATTATGTCAATACCGTCTCAAAATGTAAATCTTGGTGCAATTAATGCATGTCCCCTTGAGAAGTTGAATTTTAAAAATGGACAGTTATTCTGGAACGGAGGAATCAGTAATTTTTTAGAAGCCATGTCTTTAACCTTTGAAAGCCAGATGCCCAGATACTTATAGTGGGAAGAGAACAACAACTGCAACTAGAACGTAAAAGCCCTTTTCCCAGTTCTATCAGGGATTGTGGAAAATCAAAATATACGCCCTCTTTAACTGTATGGTTGTCCTCTATGGAAACAGTAAAGAAGTCAGTTATTTTAAACCATTCCAAGATATCATTTCAATTTTATGGACTCTTAAAGGTTGTAACTGTATGCTTTATAATCATGGTTGGTGCGTATAGCTTTCTTATGCATTTTTTCTTGCAACTTGAATATGGGGGTTTGGCCTAGTCTCGTAGAAGTGATGAGTAATCTGACCTATAATGCTAATTGCTGTTTCTGCTGGTTAGGTATTCGCTGTTTCAAATCGCTCAAGCAATAACACCAAATATCATCATGTTTTTGCCAAGAAACGTAGACTTGAACCAAGTGGAAGAACTTTCATGGCTATCATCTCCGCCGTTGTCTGTTGAGGTAATTGCTTCACTGATTTTATCAGAATGCTAGTAACAACTCACCACGAGTTTCTTTTTACAGCCAGATTCTGTCTGTGTTGCAGATTGAAAAGAGTTGTGTACATAGCAATGTTAAGGGCATCACTGTGTACTTCGGTGGTGCTGCATTTGAACAAAATTGCCCATCCTAACCTTCTCGGCGTGAAGCATAACATTTATCCTCGCTTGCAGGATTCGGCTCACCCCTGTTTTGTAATTTTGGTCTTGTTAGTGCCCGAACGGAAGCTGTAATTGTAATCTTGTATAAAAGATAACTGAGTTCGCCTCCAAGGAAGCTAGAAGCTGTAATTGTGGATGAAATGATGATGTTGCTAACTCTGTATAGAAGAAGGTTTTGTTGATACAATTGACCTATTTTGGGCAAGGTATAAGAAGAGGGGGATAAGGATATGTTAAACCGTATGCCGCGTTTGGCTAAGAGAGATTATGAGCTAAAATATAGGAGGATACTTGGGGCCAGTTTAGGAATGCATTTGTGTCCAGCAAAGCTGCTTTCTAACAGCAAAAGCAGTTTTAGTGCGATTGGTAATGATAGTTTTTTGACTTTTTTGGACAGTTTTTGCTGTCCCATGGCAGCTTTCGGGAAAAGCAAGAGAGATGCTTTTTGAGACCCTGCTTTTGAATGATTTATCTTTAACCTAATTTTAAACTTATAATTTGATAACATTTCAATATGTATCTTTACAAAACTTATTTCTCATATTTTTGTCATTTTTACTCTCACAACAGGTTCACAGTTGATTTTACCATACATAAAATTACATTATTAATATTTCACTGCAACTTTCACGTAATATTTACCAAATCTAAAATTCACATCAGCTTTCCTATAGCAACTCCCACAAAGCAGCTTTCAACACCGCCACAGCAAACCCAAATTGGCCCCAAATTATATTCGTCTCATATCCTTACCCGAAACGGTATTTGAAACCGTAGGTATAACATATCCTTGTAACTTGGTAGCACAGGCAGAGAGAGAGAGAGAGAGAGCTCTATCAGGAAATGGAAAGTTACAACTTGGTGTAATGCAAATTTTGAAGAGCCCAAGTTCAGGAATATCAGAAGAAACTAATCTAGAAGCATTTGGAATCATGCAACCAGAAGAAGTTGGTTAGACATCCCCAAAAGGCAAAAAGACCATTCAACCGATAGTTGCAATTGCCACCCACGATTCAGCAATTCTGATAACAATTCCTTCAGAAGAAAGAGTCTCAAGCAATGCAAGCAAACAAACAAAACATTGAAAAATTCGCCAAGATATATTATAGTCTCCGTTAAGAAAAAGAAAGAAATCCAGTTACAAATAAAACTCACCACTAGTTAGATCGCAGAAAAAGAGCACTGGTGAATTTCTTCCAGCTTTCCAGACAACATATTATTCAAAGACCAAAAAACAAGTAGATGAAACTATGGTTTGCAAGTCGTCATTGTACCACCATCAGAAGCAACCCCTATCGTCTTCTGTTGTTATTGTTACTGAATCTTTCCCTAAACTCAGCTTCCGTTTCAGACATCTTCTGCAAAATAGTTTGCATATTGCGATCAAAGAAACGGGCACGAACAAGCGGCTTCTCCTCAGCTTGTATCTCCTTGATAGCACTAGGGAACGGATTTGGTGGGGGTTTCTTTCCTTGGAGGCGCGCTAATTCCTTTAGCCTCTTATACGCCTTCTTCTTGGCTCTCAACTCTTGCATATATTCCATCTGCAAAAATAACACTTGCCTTAAGCACATAAAAGAAAAGAATTACAAAGATATCCATGCACACATATACGTGTTCATGCGAGCTAGCTCAGTGGTAGAGAGTTTGAAGCCTCTGCATGAGGTACTGGGTTTGAAGCCGGCAATATGATGGAATTATACACACACACACACACATGTTCAGATATAATAAGAAAACCAAGTACATACATCTGCAGTGGCCATAGCTGCGTCCTCTCCAACTCCCTGCTCTTTTAGCTCAAGAACTCGCCAAGCAAATACACGGGCTGGGATGGGGTCGAATCCAGAAATCCTATCAAAATAACACAACAGAAGTTAACGAGTAGGATAAAAGGCAACACCTTTCTATCTAAAAGCAACACGATTAGCTTAAAAGATATGAAACCACAATAAAAAGCTTTATTTCCTTCTCTCTTCACCAAGGTTCTTTCCTTTTCTTTAGCCTTTGCTTTGAGAATGTTATCCAAACAAGTCCATTACTTTTGTCACATAGGAAAGAAACCGGGATCTAGAACATTCCCTTTCCTTCTAGCCCGATTAGTTAACACCATATGAAGCATGGATGCTTCTCCAAGCTCCCACACTGAGTATCAGATTATCTGATACTCCCCAACTTCAAGGATGTTAATCTGACTCATCCATCATGCGGGTGTTTTCCCCATTCCTTTTCTTTTTCTAATCCATGACTTACAGGGAATGCAAGAAGGTGGCCAGTTCATAGAAGTTAACTTGACAAACTCCCTTTTCGAGTAGTTACTAGAACCAGAAAGAAGGGCACATGCACAATGAAATATGATTGGTACGATAAAATTTCTAGTACTAGAACTTGTCTTTCTACAAAACTTGGGATTTTGTTAGGTTTATTGATCAAATAATGTGTCATGAAAAGGCTAAATATAAAGGGTAAAAGACCAAAACCACCACCACCACTGCCAACACCACAGTCACTACTGAAACTCATACCTCAAAAACAACCCTTGAAGTCATAAAAGTCAGCATCCATATGCAGACACAACTTCAACTTCAACACTGACCCCAATTGAAACCCACCACCACCTCCTCTCTCTGAATTGTCCCCACCCCATGTTCGAGAAAATCCAATCGAATCCAGTTGGACTCCTCGTTGCAGTCGCCGCCGCTGCCTTAAAGTAGATCGGAAGTCTTCTCTTCTTCTTGTTCTCTCCAAGACAACCACAATCACCACCACCTCTGTAACCTCCATCACCACCCCTCCTCTTCAGGAGCTGCTGTAACGAAGAGTGCACTGGGGCAAGGAGAAGAGAACACTCCTATCAATTGGAGATTTCAGTTAGCAGCAAGTGAGAAAACCGGGTAAGAAGTGAAGAACCCTAGTTTGGTTTTTGACTGAATTCCTTCTTCTGGCTCAAATTTAGAGAAATTAACCATCGATTACTTTTTCCTGAGGACGAGGCGAGTCTAACGCACATAAGCTCAGGCCCCAGATTGACGAGAAGAGGCCATTTCTGGGTTCTGAGTTGGCTACCGCCGCCAAAATAGCCATGGTTGCTGGTTGTGGTAAATTTCTGATTTCGTCGTCGAAACCTCCATCGCCATCCGAGCGCCGTTGGACTCGCCAAGATCTCTTCGGCGTCGTCATCTCCGTCGAGCTCCTAATCTTCCGAGAGCTCTTCTACCGTCCTCTCCATCGCCATCACCATCGGAGTGCCGTCCTCCATCGTCCTTTCCATCGATCTCGAGAGTAGAGAGAGAAAGAGAGAAGATGAAGGACGGGATGATGAAGGCTAAGGTTTTTTTTCATCTTCTTCTTCACCGTGAGAGAGATGAGAGAGGAGGCTAGGGTAAAAAATGAAGAGATAAGGAGAAGAAGAGGCTTATATAGTAGCGTAAATTTTCTTCAATGTGAGGTTAGATATGTCTTTTTACACCTCCGTTAAGTGCGTCGTTACCTCCGTCCACTGCCAGGGGGGGTTTTGTATACTTCCGAACACCAGGGTTGTTTTGTATATATTACAAACACCCGAGGGTGGTTTTTGTCTTTTACCCAAATATAAATATGTAAGATAACCACATGTGAATATTTCAGGGACTCACAAGGATCTTCACTGCCGCTGGAGGGTAGCGGATCTGACTCTGACAACCCAGGGTAAAATTGGCAAATGTATCACATCTGCATGGAAGTCTTGAATCCTCGGAAAGAATAAACATTATCCAGATGCCCAATTCATAGAAATAAGGGTTCAGGAATTGTACATCTCAGGATAAACACTTCAGCTTGACCAAATTGGCTTTGATCGTAACCATGCCATGTTGCCAACTTCAAGTTAATTCATCATCACTTGTAAACCAGCAGGAGCTTACCTCCAGATTAGTGAGCTGATTCTAGATTACCATATGTCCCAAGGCTAGACCAAGGGCTCTGATACCAATTGATGAAGGCTCAAAAAAATTCAACCTCTGTTCAATAACCAGCTTGCCTATTTATTGCATAGAAACTTAGCGACCCCAAGAAGAGAAAAACTGATTTGCATACAGAGGCACGCCTCCCATTTTACACCAAAACCAGCCTCCTTCCTATTGCATCTAGCTTCCCTATTCACCTTTCTCCCCAAATACCAGCTCAGGACATCGTACTGAGCACCGTCTCCTTATTACCCTTCTTATTCTGCCTTAAGGGCAGTGTAATCTCTTGAACTCTCAAGAGTCACAAGAACTGGAACCGAACAACAGAATTTTCTCTTTCGACTCCAATTAGTTACATCCATAGATATCGACCAGCTGTAAAAGATTTATATCATGTTTGGTAATTTAGATTAAGATACCGAGGAGTCTTAATCTATCAAGGGTATTATAGCAGACGGGCAGTTGGAAATGGAATGTGAACAAAAATATCCTTACGGACAAGCAGGGCATCAAAAACTTGTGTTGCCATCAATCATTAAACCCTATAGGGCTTCCAATGAGGTGCATAAGAATGATCTGTTGACAAGTTTTGGAGAAATTTGTCAGTGCTCCAAAAGAACACCGCGGAGGGCTCTAATACCAATGGGAGTGTGCAAATCGCCCATAAAGTGGTAGGCTCCATTTTTAGAATGTATAAGTGGTGCAGATTCATTGGTATTAGAGCACCACGTGGTGCTCGTTTGGAGCCCTGAAACAATTTTCCAAATTTTAATACCTCCCTCCATCCCGCAAAGACATTCCATTTTTGAAACTACGACTTTTTTTGGAGACAAGCAACTAATGCACCCCAATACAAGTTTTGACATGCTATTTCCACTATTATCCTTGATTTCAATACTACCGATTCACATTCAATGCACCTAGTCATGGAAATTCGGTAGTATTGGAACTTCATTATACTTGTAACGTTGAAAATGTAAGCGGACAAAAAATTTGGGACAGTAAAAAATGGCAAAAATTGACTATCTTTGTGGGACGGAGGGAGTGCGATTTTAAGTGACATTCTTGGAAGTGGAGGCATCAAGAACCGATATGACCCCGTCGACTCTTGAATCGCCATAGTTTATTCTGGCAGTTGGTTTTAATTCGGATACAGCCTCAGAAATTTTTCCATCCGTGTATTTCTATTACCAGTATCAGCTTTTATAACCGAACCAAATCAATCGTCAAGCTTACTCGATGTTATCATCAACAATGCGATTTTTGATACGATAGGTCGCAAAAAGTGACTTCCTTGATCCCCACAAGAGATAGATTATGCATTATCATTCTCCAGACAAGTCTCTGAGTTTTCTTCTATGAACTTATAAATTTCTTCAATAGTTATAGGAAAATATAAGCCGACGGCAATCTAGAAACCTTGAAGCTTGGTTCTATTATAAAGGAGAACAGAACAAAATGCAAAAGCATGGAGACATAGGAAAGATCGAAATAATTACTTGAGAGCATCTTCATGTGCAGAGTCTGGATGTTTGTGAAAGAACTTATGAACGTAAGTGTCCTCGGGAAGACTGATCTGCTTAACCTTGCCCTCAACTCGGGGAAACGCAACTGGTGGAGCCCTGAAAGTAAATGTCAAATATTAAACCCTTTCATGACGTAGATTGCAAACTCACCACAATTTCGAATTACCAACTCTTCAAAACTATGATCGAATACTTCGTCTCATCAATACCCAATAGAGTAAACCACAGAGAAAATCATGATTCTACAAAAACTAAACTCATGGAAATTTAGGTGCAGGCTTAGGTATAAATATGTTCTAAGATTGACTTTATAATTTGGCATCAAAACAGAAAACCCTAAAAATCTACTCTTGATCTAAAAATGCACAAAAAGGGTTGATTTTGCTACACATGGAGGGCCAATTTGTACCCCAAATGTTGAAATACACCAAATAAGAAGAAATGTACAGAGATATAGAAAACCCTAAAAATGCTTACTTTTCCATGGCTTTGAGCCAAAGGGGCTCGGCAATAGCTAAACCCTTGACGAGTTTTCTAGTCTTGGTCAGCAAATCGCCCTTCATGAACGACATCGCGAGCTCAGAAGCTTCTCAATAAGACTGTTAACAAAATCAATCGAAACTAGGTCAATTGAGTTCAACTCTGAGGGAGAAGATTCGATAAGAGAGGTCGAAAATGGAAGATTTAAAGATTCAAATAGAGTATGGAGAGATGAATAATCACTTGAAAGGCTCACCGGAATCAGTCGGAGGATCGTCGGAGTTAGGGTTTCGTTCGGAGCTCGGAGAGTGTTGCTCTGGTTTGATTGTTGACAGCAAACAATTTGGTTCCCTACCCGTCTGGCGAATTGGTCTTTGAAAAATACCCTCTTATTGATTGTTGACCTCACTTGAGGTTAAAATATGAAATTAACTAAAACTATAACTAAACTATATACAAGTAATCAGTCCAATTAATCAATAACTAAACTATATACATATGCATTCTTACCTCCAAATATCCACTTTTCACTTCGCAACTTTCTCTCTCTTCTCTGCAACTGCAACGATCCTCCATAGCGTCCTCTGCTGCTTTCTCTTCCACCTCCGGCCGCCGTCGCACCCCATCCCAACCATGTCGCCACTGTCACGGGTAGCACGCCAGCCACCGTCGAAGAGCAGGTTGGGTTTTAGAAATACCCTCTTTCTCAATTCTTGCATTTTGTAACTTGATTATGCATGTAAATGTATGAAAATGTTTGAAAATGATGCTTGAATCTGTTGTGTGTCTATAAAATTTGATCATAAACTGTTTGAATTCCACCAATTCAAGAACTCGGACGAGAATAAGATCCAGATCTAGAACTAGGAAGATGACATGTTCTAGATCTGGAACTCGGACAAGCAGTACTCGTCTCAGTATCACCAAATTAAGACTGAGACGAGAACAGATAAAACTGATACGAGGAAAAAGTAAGACATGCTCGTCTGGCACTGTACTGAATGTACTGAGACGAGTACTTCACTCGTCTTAGTATAAACTAATATTTACTTAGACGAGTGATGTACTCGTCTCTGTATAGACCTCTTTATACTGAGATGAGGGACATACTCACCTCAGTATATACCTCGTCTCATTATAATCTGGTCTATAATGAGACGAGTAAACTGCTCGTCTCAGCAGTTAGAAAAGGAAAAAAGGCACTGATTCCAGACTTAAAAAAGTTCTGCAACTCTAACACTTAAAATGTTACCAGTGTGTAGACTTGAACACTTAAGGATCTCCCACCAACATTTCACTTAAAATAAAAATGTGACACACTGATAGTTAAACACTTAATCTAAATTCAGTAACACCGAACACTTATAATAATTCATGAACTTTTAAACAATAATAGACGATTTAAAAATACTTTCAAGTATTTAATTATCAATTTAATATTACTAATGAAATTTTCATTTAAATTGTAGATACAAGTAATTAAAGTTTCGGAGTTCGATGAGAAGTTGGGAGATGTACCGCTTCCATTGTGCGATCCTCTCTCGAGGGTAGCTTTGAAAGGGTACAAGCATAGTTTGCAATACGTCTGCACTGAAGTTCAGGAAGAACTGAGAGAGTTGACTTAGAAGACTTCAAACGAGAAATGCCAAAAGCTTTTGAAGAGGTGTTGGTTCCTTTAAAATAACCAGGTCCATTTGTATGAGCAAATAGAAGACACGAGCAAGAGGATGGGTGAGAGGGAGACGGAACTGCATGCGTTGAAAAAGCAATGTAAGACCGGTAACGTTGTTATAGTTGATGAGATCAGCCATCACGACAGGAAAGAGCTGGAACGACTGAACCAGCTCGGCGATTGGTGCAAAACAACGTACAAAATGGTAAAAGATTTGCACACCCAGCGGGAAGAAGTTCGAGAAGACCCAACGACCGGCATTCGGTACCTTAGAGAGGTACACATATTTTTCTTGTTTACGGTGTTTAAATTCTTTAATATAAGATAATTATCTCCTAATAAATCTATATATCTTATTGTTAGGATACATAAATACGAGTTGTCATTTAATCTAACCGAGAAGGAGGGTCAAGTCCAATCGAGGAAACCCCAGTCAGAGAAAGAGAAGCAGGAGGGTCCAGTCCAATGCAGGCAACCGCATTCACAGAAAGAGAAGCAAGCAATGGCTCCAATCCAATTGAGGATAGCCCCACAACAAAAACAGAAGAAGGGGGTTCGGGCAAGTCCATGCAACCCCAATCAGAGAAACAGAAGCAGGGGGTCCAAGCAAGTCCATGCAACCCCAATCAGAGAAACAAAAGCATGATCGTCCAGGCCAACAGAAGCACGGGGGTCTGGGCAAGATGGGGGTGATGTTGGGTTTTTACGTAGGTAACGCAGCGGAATAACAAAAATTTAATCCTACTCAAAGCCCACCAAGGATCACAGGAAGAGACATCATAACATGATAAGGGACATAGTAATTGTGTACCTTTCGGTTTGAGAGATCACACGAAGAATGATGTCCTCGTCTCTACAGTTGATCCCCGTCTAGAGGTGAGATCTAGATTCTTCCTTCTCAAGTGCTAGCTTGGACCGTAGGAAGAGGGAAGAACGAATCAAGCAACGAGGGACAAAAGGAGGGTTTCGGCCCTCCTCTTTGGCGCCGACGGGAAGGGGCGGACGGGCTTAGGGACGGCGGCCTCTAAGCTTGTCTTGCTCTCTCTCTTTTGCTCTCTCCCACTCTCTTTTGTGACGTCTAATAACATTTAGTGGGAAGGAAGCTAGAGCATCCTTTATATAGTCCAACAACTCTTTGTTAACTACATAAAGGTCCTTCCTAGTTCCACATGAACTTGGATTAGTCCGTTCCTTGTATATTAGTCCTACTAAGTTTGCAAGGTGTTGCACAATGATCCTTCTTATTAATTAATCATATTAATTAATCCCAAATCTAGTTCTACTCTATTTGACGTGTGACCCCATAGGTTTCTACTTAGTTGGTAGCAACTTATTACTAACATGGAGTGGTGTCTAGCAACACATTCATGCCACCCAACTAATAGAAATAATCAGTGATCCCGACAAACCTCTTGTGCCCAATACCTCATATTGCACTATCCCTTTGTCTCCATATCCGGATTGGAAACGAGACATAAATAGTCACACTCGTATATCCAACCCATAGTTCATCGATCCTGGGAATATGCTTATGCAAGCAGATAACATCAATATCTCCATATTGATTTATCCGAGTCTGGCCAGACATTCAATAAGCCTCATCCCTCGAGTGGCCGTGGATATTTACTCCCATTATGTGGGAGGGACAAATCATATCTACATCACTACGATCTCTAAGCTTGCTTCCTATCATGCCCGATAACTACCTTTATAGTCACCCAGTTACGGTGTAACGTTTGATAACATCAAAGCACGATATTCCACAACTAGAGTATCTAGTGACTTCAAGCCCAAGGATTGCAATTATATTAGCACTACGAGAAACGATTGTGACTTTAACATAATCTAATGTATCATTCTCGTTGTGGGTCAATCCAGTATGCCATTACTCCTAATGCATACCCATGTGTTAGACTTGATATCTCCATATCTATCTACACACATACTAGTCTATATTTGATCGTCCTATTAATCAATATAGTGGACTAGGGATATTTTAAGATAAGCAACACATTGGATCTAAGGACTTCATTATATTAAATATCACAATATATAATAAATGAATATTCTAGCCAATAACAATGTTCGTACTAAATATTAGATTGCCTCTAGGGCATCCATTTGTAGGGTTTTGATTCATGGATCGCGCAAACGGAAGCATAATCAAACAAACAACCATGCAAAACCCTCCAAGGATCACAAGTCTAGATGCATAACGATAGTGAAGGTAAGAAATCATAAACACACCTTTGGGTTCTCCTTGATGACTTCAAACGCGAATAGTGTCACGTTCTCTATAGTTGATCCACGCCTAGAGTTGATCCTAGATCTCCAATCTCCTTGGTGCTAGCCCGGAATGAAAGGAGGGTGAAGGAATCACGCAAAACGAGGCACAAAAAGGGGGTTCGGCCCTCTTGTGGCGTCGGGGACGAGGGGGCGGCGTCCTCCTTGTTGCTTGCTCTCTCTCTCCTTTATTCTTTCCCACTCTTGTTATGTTCTCTTTAGAGCATAAGTTATGAGGAAGGAAGGAAGGAGGGTCCTTTATATAGTCCAACAACTCCTTGTTAACTACCTAAAGGACTTATTCTAGTCCAACTAGAATTCAATTTAGTCCCTTCCTTGCAAATTAGTCCCTACTAAGTTTGCAAGGGTTTGCAAAGTGATCCTTCTAATTAATTAATCCAATTAATTAATTCCCAAATCTAGTACAACTCTATATAGCGTGTGACCCCATAGGTTCTATCTAGTTGGTAGCAACTCTTTGCTAATATGGAGCGGTTTCTAGCAAAACATCCATTCTAGCCAACTAATAGAATAGTCATCTAGACAACCTTGTACAAGTAATTGTCTCATCCCTTTGCCTCCATATCCGGATTGGACACGAGACATACAAGTCACACTCGTATATCCAATCCCTAGTTTCTCGATCCATGGAATAGCCTTATTCGTGCAAATAACATCAATATCCCATATATTGATTTATTTGAGTCTGGCCAGACATTCTATAAGCACTATCCTCGAGTGGCCTAGGATATTTGTTCCCGTTATGTGGGAGGGGCAAATCCTCTCTACGTCCACTACGATCTCTAAGCTTGCTTCTCATTGTATCCAGTACACGCCTTTATAACTACCCAGTTACGGTGTAGCGTTTAACGCTACCAAGATCACAATGATCCACAACTAGAATATCTAGTGACTTCAAGTCTAAGGATGACAATACCATTGTACCCGAGAAGCACTTGTGACTCAACATAACGTGTATGTAGCCTTCTCGGTGATGGGTCAATCCAGTGCAACATTCCGTAATGCACACCTATGTGTTGGATCGTGATATCTCCATATCAATCCAACCCCATACTAGTCTATAGATGATTGTCCCATTTAATCATTATACTTGACTAGGGATATTTAAGATAAACAACACGATTGTAAATCTAAGGACTTCATTATATTAAATATCCAATAAATAATAAATGAATTTCTAGCCAAATACAAATTCATACTAAACTAGATTGCCTCTAAGGCATCTATTCCAACACCATTCCAACAGGTGAATCCATCGATGGAGAATTATATGAATGGATGGTCATGATTACTCGCAATTCCCTGAAGAATCAGATCAAGAGCCTGAAGCAATTACGGTTGATCAGTTTGGACCTGCTGATTGGGTAACGTTTTATGAAGCGGAGGAACCTACAATAATTGAAGAGTGCTGGACTCCCCATTCGACTTACGATTATGAAAGAGGGGATGACTTACATGGCATATACAGCCGGGATGATAAGAAATTTGTTTTTGAGAATGGTAAGGAACGTTACTTGCGTCGTAATCATGCTAGAATTGATTGGGAGACTACGTCGTATGGGGTTGCACTGGCACAACAAGGTTATAGTCCTAAGAAGTTGCTCTACAGTGTGACTCTTCCATTTCATGCTTTCAGGAATCTGACTAAAAAGGCGCGCAAGAGTTTCATACTGCATTTAATTCTTGACTAGACGATCCTTACAAATAATTCCGGGGGATAAACTGTGGATGCCACCCTCAAACAGGTGACTGGCATAGAATAAACAACTAAACTATTTTTTTTTTTATTAAACAAATATGGAGAAACTAGCCAATCTCTAGATCACCTAGGGCTGTAGACGATTTCTGGATTAGCTAAGTAACACGTTAATCATATTATAGTTAAGTCGGGTAATGGTACTGACAATCTCCTATCGGTCTCATGTCGTTCTACGTTACGGTTTACTTGGTGTCCTGTCGGTCCACCTATGTCTACCGGTCTGTTCTAGTAGGCTAACGACAATGTACGGAATGATGTCCTCTCAGACCACTACCACACGAACACCTCACTATCTCCTACCGAATCTACCCACTAAGGCCAATCCTACAGACTTCTCTTATCAGTCTCAGTGATTAAGGATTGTTGTTCATATCTCATCACAACTAGGTCTAAGTCGCTCTCACGCACTCGCTAGCTAATTAACAAGTCCGGTTAATTACTCCATTCTTGTCAAGGAATTAAGCATAGCATATGAACAATAACTAGAAACAATATTAACTTTAAGCAAGATCACAATCTATGAAGAACACGAAGATTCATGAATTATCAATTCCTACCCTAGCCGTGTCAATAGACTAAGATCTTCAACAAGTTCATGAAATCAAATGACATCCAATAGATCAAATCAAAAATCATAAAACAAAGTCTTAAATCCGGAAAACATAATCGTCTACATAAACCCTAGGCTCTCTAGAGAAGCCTAGCAAAAAGTCTAACTATTACTAACAATCGTAGCAACACAACAAATTTTCTCCATAAAATTGATGAAAAGAGAAGAGAAATGAATCAAACGGTGAAATCTCCGTTTTGGGGATGATCCCAATCGATATCCTCGGCTCCCTTGTCTCTCTTCCTTCATCCCTATGCATGAATGATGTCTTTTTTCGTCCTTAGGTCGTTCTTTAGTCATAACCCGCAGAAGTCTTCAGTAATTGCACAATAGCCCCCTGAAATCTGCTCTTGACTTCGCCAAGCCATAACTTCTTCGTACGAACTCGGATTTAGCTCCGTGACCTATCGTTGGAAGCTCTCTGAGTCTGCTTTCATTTGGCATTGGTCTCATCCCCAAATTAATTGTAGAACTCCAGCTAGGATCAAAATAGTGCAAACTGGTCATCCAGGCTCCTCCAATTCGGCTTCTCTTGACTCCGCTTGAGCTCCCGTTGTTTCCGAAGTTCGTTCTATGCTTCCTATCAACCGCTTAGCATCCGTTCCTTCCAAGAAAAAATGAACAAACATACCAAGCGATTATATTTGACAAATAACAAATAAATATGCATAGAAAACTCCCGGACAAACAATATAGAGCAACAAGTGACAAAACGACTCATATTCTCTACAATTAAGCTCTAATCACTCGTGATAATGTGGTAAAATGGAGGTAATAGATAGCTCCTAAAATGTGCTATCAAATCCCCCCTCACTACCTTCTTGCTCGTCCTGAGCAACACTTGCTTCCGAGATTCACATATATCTTTACTTTGCCTTAGACACAATGACTCAAACACTGGACCATGCAATCAACATGACCTTGAACGATGCAACTCGATTATAAACAATGCAAAAAGTAAATAACATATATTTTTTTTTTTATTTTTAGTTAGAGATTGTGAAATCTCGAAAAGCAAATCGGCATGTCATAAGGCTCTCATATCCCCTAGAAGATTCTATAACTTTGGTGATCGGTAGAACTTGCGGCTAGTTTCATCAGACAGAACGGGCACGAACACAAAATAAGTTACTTTCGCACACTCATCAAAAGTATCCCTAGCACTTACCATCCGAGCTATTTATCCACGGGTTTCAATTGTTGACGACTTAGGACGAGTAGGATAAGATATTTAGAAGCACGGTCCTAGACGTCATGTACATCTCACTAGAACTCGATTCTCACAGTCCATCACCAAAATCCAAGGAACCCCACCGAACTAACTACTCCGGCCCTCATTCCCTCAATCTTTGTGCAGTGTCGTTCTCGCGGCCACAAATGTGAAGAAGTGATCAAAAGATTTATAGCTCATCTCCTTGGTTCTTCACGAAGTTTAATTTCCGGCTCCCTATTCCATTTCACTTTCAACTTTCTTTATTTTTTTTCTTTCAATTTCAATTCGATACAAATAAGCACATGGAGCCACCAATGATGATAACAATATCCAAGGAGATCCAATATCAAAATATATAACGTGAGGATGGAATGTGTCAAATCGACGATGTAATAAATATATGTCGACACCCCCACACTCAATGTAAAGCATCTCGCGAACCCGGTAGTCAATGTATAAACGTGCTTTTCCAACCAATCATCCTCATCACCTAAGATGTAGAAAATATAAATGAAGTACAAGCACGTATAAGATCAACCAACCCCACCCCATATCGTGCGGAATAATGTCACGCACTACGGCACTCCACCTCTGATCGTGATGTATGGACACGACTCACCGCCACACCGAAGTGTGATGCCGTCTCTAACTCACCCTCACATCCCCTCAAAAGATGACATGTAAGAAGATCCACGTAAGATGTATAATATCAGCTCACCCTCAACGAACCTCCCTAACTCAACTCCCTCTATCATGACGCATAGGAAGGGACCATTCTAAATAGTGATGAAAGTCACAAGGAATGGCTTCCTAGGCTAGAGGCTGTGAATAAAAGGGGTAAATGGATCAAATTGGGGTAACTAGTGGACCTAGGCGATGGAGACGGGTCGTGAGGTCCCCATAAACATCACTCGCACAGATTTTACGTTGCCACTAAGAGGAGGGTTGACGACTACCCTAAGTGACGGTGGTGTAGCGCTAGTAGGATGACTAGTTTGAGAGACAACTACTCACAATTCTCGAGTGCATTGGCCCTATAGCCTCCCTACTCCAGATTCTCGCGTCTACCTCACCTCAGATTTTCATGCTACCTAGGGAAAACTATCATTAAGCCCTCTCCACGCTGACTCTTTTCAATTGCCCTTTCTCAAAAAAAATCATTTTTAGGATTTTTTTTATTTCTTTTCATTCTATTTTCATAACTCTATATGCTTGGGCCAACTCGATTAACTAACAACATTTGGGTAGGTGGACTCAATAATTAAACGTTCACAAATAATATATACAATGCAATATAGAAACGTGCACATGTAATCCTAAGGACTAGCTCTATATGCAAAATCGACTCACTAATCTATATGTAACATGGTTATGCAAGTTTAGACTAGTAAAGATATATGTAACCCCCCCCCCCCTCTTGAGATAATCATTGTCCTCAATGAATTTAGAGTGTACCCCCAAAGGACATGATCTCAAAGTGTAAGGATTAGATGACAAAATTACAAGTGTTGCGGGGCACTTCGCATAAAGTGACTAGACAAGAATTCTAAAGTGAAAGAGAGAGAAAGAGAGAGAGAGAGAGAGAGAGAGAGAGAGAGAGAGAGAGAGAGAGAGAGAGAGAGAGAGAGAAAACGTACCTACGGTACCGGAGTACCGTTGTTACGGGACCGGTTTTGCAAAAATTGGTCAAGAAGGACCGAATCGGTCGACCAAATTTTCCGAAAACTCAAGCAAGTCGAAGAAAGACTACATCGTTATGCTCCTTGGTGTTCCCGTTGCAAGTCTCTCTTGGAGCTTTGGCCGAATCCCCCTCCAAAGCGATGAATTGGACAATTTAAGTTCTAGGAGTTATTCCTCTTTGAATTCCCCTACACTCAAACCGCTCACTATCTCTCAAAACTCCGCGAGTTAATGTTGATCGCGAGCTTGGAAGGAGCAAAACCCACCACAAAGTTTTGGATTCGGAGAAGTTTAGGGTTTTGTGTGTGTGAGTCTTCTTGAGAGTTTGAGACAAAGAAGATGAAGAATAGTGTTTTGATCCGAAATTGGGGTTGGAAGGGTTAAAAATCAGGTTTTACCTTGAAATAGTAGCTCCGGAATACCGAAAATGCCCCAAATTAAAGAGGGTGTCAGACCATTACGGCCCGAAATGGGTTTGATTTCGGCCCGAAATGGTTTGGAAATTTCAAAACAGAACCCCCTTTTAATTCGGCCCGAAATCAGTGGATTTCGGCCCGAAATGATTTCATTTCGGCCCGAAATGCACTGGAACTTACCGGTTTTTGTTTTTTCTCTAATTTCTTCATCCGTTTTCCGATTCCTTCGATTCTCGCGCTCACGGACTCGTAATTGAATGTAGAATCCAATGTTGACTGAAAAATTCCCAAATTATCATCTCCAAAATTACTCCCTAGCGCAAGAATCGGGCCCCTTTAAACTTGTGCTTTCTTTCATCCCTCTTCGGATTCCGATGCGTGCAACTCCGGGCCACAACTAGCGGCCGATATACTAAATAAATGAATAGATACTCCTCGACCTCGAGTATCCTCTCTTCTGAGCTCATATTATCGAATTGCTCGTTGTGCCTCGTTTTGCGTGCCATCTAGTGCACGTGCATCAAGAAGGGGAATCCGAAGGGTTCTCGGTACCTGTGTCCTGCACACTCATAGGAAATATTAAAACAACTCTCTCTCACCCCTCAAAATCAAATATGGAGAACTAAATACAAAAATAAAATAACAAATGTCCTACTCTACATTGGGTTGTCTCCCAAGAAGCGCTTGTAATTTAAGGTCGACGGTCCGACCCGGTTACCTCAACCGTCTAGGATAGTTAAGGATGCTTAACTCTCTACTTCTTCTTCTTCCACCATCTTTTCTCGATAAGCTTTTTCTCTCGAGCACACGTGCTCTTTGGACATGGTGGAAAGCTTTGGAAGTTAAACTCTTTCATCTTGCATTTTTTCTTCTTAATCAGCTTCCATGAAGTACGAATGGGCTCAAATGAATCTGTGGCCATAAATTCATCCCAATAGTACATCTTTGGTGCTTTATGCTCGTCAGTCAACACATGCAGTTCACTCACACCCACACACTTGACGATTTCTAACCCATTGACTATGGCATATAGATCGTCAATAGGATAGCCAATCGAACAAGAAATCGGAAGTTGCCCAGCACGTTCTTCCCCAAAAGACTCTCCATACATAAGTCTTCTCAACTCATTGCAGACTTGATTTACATGAGATATGGAAAAGTCTTCAAAAAACTGAGTAGGGGCTTTTACCTCAATTGTATGGACATTATTTCTTCGCCAGCTCCATCATCGGCATACCACAAGCTCCCAATGTTGGTTTCATCCCAATCATGCCAAGGCTGTGATATAATTGGAGGTTCCCTTGAAGAGAGCATCGCCTCCTTCATTGTTGGACACACAAGTCCACCCCAGTCTGAATCAGAGTCTGAGTCCTCATAAATGGCAGAGTCCACCAATGGTTCATGGACACTGCATTATTCGCTCGGCTCATGTACCTCTTCTTCCATCACTGCAGCTTGCGATTCGGATTCTCGTTCTTTCTCCATCCTAGCCATCAGTGTCATTTGCATCTCTTGGACAGCTGGTAGTAGCCTGTCAATGGGTCGGGTCCGGACTTGACCCGACCCGGACCCTTTAATAACCCGACCCTCGAACAGCAGACCCTGACCCGACCCGTTAATAGGTGACCCATTATCTGGTAGACCCAGACACGACCCATACCCGATGGTTCTGACCCTACAGACCCAGACCCGACCTATTTGGTTTAGCTTTCTTTCTTTTCTTTTCTTTTTTTGAAACAACTTTAGCTTTATTTCTTCTGTTGTCTTGTTCAATCTGTTAAATATTAGTTCACCATTCTCTCCTAAATCTCTCTCCTTGACTTTTCATAATGTCTCAGTAATTTTCTAAATATGTTACTTATTTTCGTTTCCCTTCATTCACTCCTATTTTTACTATTGGTTCATTAATCATTACCACATTTTCAGTTCCATGGATTTCTCTTTGATTTTGTAAATTGCTCTCTCTCCCCTTAATTAATTTAGTAAATTACTCTTTTCGCTTAATTCTCTCCCATTAAACACTTTGGTTAAACTCCCTCCGTCATACTCTCCCATAACTCACGTAACTGCTTCCCCTCTATCTCGTTAATCTCTCTCTCTCTCTCTCTCTCTCTCTCTCTCTCTCCCACCAATTCAAACTTTTGTAAATCACCGAGCTAAAAAAATTCTTGTGAATCTCTCTCTCGGCCTAGTCCAAATACCTCTCTCACCCTCTCTCTCTCATCCAAACTTTTGTAAATCACTGAGCAAAAAAAGTTCTTGTAAATCTCTCTTTGAGCCTAGTTCAAATATCTCTCACTCATATTTTAACTCTTGTAACTCTCTCTACATCACTCGTTTTTCCCCGTTTAAAACACTCTCCCTCTCTTTGCGCATTTTAGTTTCTCTCTGTTTCTTGTATTTACGTTTCGATCTAACCAGCGTGGTCAGGGTATGGCTTTGGAATGGTCTAGGTCTGTTAAGGCTTTGGACGGGTCTGGGTCAATAGAAGGGTCTAGGGGTCGGGTCGGGTCTGGGTCGCAAATTTGCGTGTCTCAATCGGGTCGGGTCTTATGGGTCTTCTGCTGGGTTTGGGTTCATCTGGTTCGGGTTTAACCGGGTCGGGTCAGGTTCGGGTTTGGGGCTGACCCGACCCATTGACAGGCCTAGCTGGTAGCCAATGAGGTTCATCCAAACCATCTTGTGATGGTGACCATAGAGGCTCGATTAGGGGCTCAATGACATGTGGCAGAGGATCCTCTTGCAACGAGCGCGCTGGTTTTTGCGCATTGAAGTCTATCCGATTAGCGTCTTCACTCGCAAAAAGGAGGCTAATGTAGATAGTGCTTTCCAGACAGACAGATCACAGCCACTTGGCAGTTATCCAGCACACCTAGCTGTGCTCCACATGAACAGGATCACCACCTGCGCTGATCCATGCGGGGGCTGCGAGACAGGGCCCTCGCATATCATTCCACACGAGACTTGTAGGGACTTGGTGGTTTGGAGGCTAGAGTAAGTCATGTCGCGCGCGAGTGATAACCAAGCCAGCGCGCGACCTTTAGTAACTGCTTTGAGATATTTATGGCCACGAGCCCCATAAACCCGGTCAACCTCATAACGGTTCCAGTAAACACGGACGAAGTGCGTAACGGTCCCTATATATGCGGACGAACATGTCGTTGTGATTAAGGTAATTAAGCCGCCATTAATGAGCGCATTAACCCATTACAATGGTCATATTCTCCACTATATATAGGATCGTTAACCCTTCCTTACATAACACTAATCACCTGAACTACGCGGAAGCTCTGCCAAAACCCTGTCTCTCTCTCTCATACAGTTGCTACTGTCTTACTCTCTCCCTACTCACTACCCTATACCTCATGTGTTTCTCATTCTCTACTCTTGGTGTACGTTGAATCTTCCTCAAAGGATTCTCCTGTACACACCCGGCAACGGCGCCAAAAACTTTACACGATTTATTACGTGTATGCGCAAGTGCACGATCAAGTAATATAGGGTAATATTTCAACCCCGAGTTATCGATACCACGAGGACAAGCTTGAGATTATTTAATTAGTTTTTAGCCTAGAATACAGTACAAGGAGGAAAAAATTGTGGTTTAAACATTTGCCACCCTCAAACAGGTGACTGACATAGAATAAATAACTAAACTAATATTTTTTTTTATTTATTAAACAAATATGGAGAAATTAGCCAATCTCTAGATCACCTAGGGCTGTAAACGATTTATGGATTAGCTAAGTAACACGTTAATCCTATTATAGTTAAGCCGGGTAATGGTACTGACAATCTCCTATCGGTCTTATGTCGTTCTACGTCACGGTTTACTTGGTGTCCTGTCGGTCCACCTATGTCTACCGGTCCATTCTAGTAGGCTAACGACAATGTACGAAATGATGTCCTCTCAGACCACCACCACACGAACACCTCACTATCTCCTACCGAATCTACCCACTAAGGCCAATCCTACACACTTCTCTTCTCAGCCTCAGTGATTAAGGATTGTTCTTCATATCTCATCACAACTAGGTCTAAGTCGCTATCACGCACTCGCTAGCTAATTAACAAGTCCGGTTAATTACTCCATTCTTGTCAAGGAATTAAGCATAGCATATGAACAATAACTAGAACAAATATTTAATTTAAGCAAGATCACAATCTATGAAGAACACGAAGATTCATGAATTATCAATTCCTACCCTAGCCGTGTCAATAGACTAAGATCTTCAACAAGTTCATGAAATCAAATGCCATCCAATAGATCAAATCAAAAAGCATGAAACAAAGTCTTAAATTCGGAAAACATAATCGTCTACATAAACCCTAGGCTCTCTAGAGAAGCCTATTAAAACGTCCAACTACTAGTAACAATCGTAGCAACACAACAAAGTTTCTCCATAAAATTAATGAAAAGAGAAGAGAAAGGAATCAAACGGTGAAATCTCCGGTTTGGGGATGATCCCAATTGATATCCTCAGCTCCCTTACCTCTCGTCCTTCTGTCGTATGCGTGAATGATGTCCTTTTTTGTCCCTAGGTTGTTCTTTAGTCATAACCCGCAGAAATCTTCAGTAATTGCATAATAGCCCCCTGAAATCTGCTCCTGGCTTCGCCGGGCAATAACTTCTTCGTCCGAACTCGGATTTAGCTCCGTGACCTATCGTTGGAAAGATCTCTGAGTCTACTTTCATTTGGCACTGGTCTCATCCCCAATTAATTGTAGAACTCCAGCTAGGATCAAAATAGTGCAAACTGGTCATCCAAGCTCCTCCAAGTTGGCTTCTCTTGACTCCACTTGAGCTCCCGTTGTTTCTGAAGTTCGTTCCATGCTTCCTATCAACCGATTAGCATCCTCTCCTGCCAAGAAAACATGAACAAACATAACCAGCGATTATATTTGACAAATAATAAAGAAATATGCATAGAAAACGCCCGGGCTAACAATATAGCACATGGTGAGCAACAAGTGACAAAACGACTCATATTCTCTACAATTAAGCTCAAATCACTCGTGATAATGTGGTAAAATGAAGGTAATAGATAGCTCCTAAAAGGTGCTATCAGAAAGACATAGCCATTACTGACGGTGAGTGGTATCATGCATGGGTGAATAAATAATTGAGTTACGAAGCGCGGAAGAAGTACTTGGCTCTACATTTTGAAGGGAATAAGCCGTTCTGTGGCACTGAGATTGCCAAAGCACGTAAGTGGCTCATGCCATGGTTTTCAAAAATTTCAGTTGATGGGGGAGCAGTACATCGGTTGCTTGTTTACATTGAAGTCGATGATATGGTGGTTCAAGTCTTTGATCCAGTGAAAGGATCGGGCAAAAAGCAGTGGGAGCTTGATGCTCTTCGCAAGGAATTCCCTATGATGCTCAAAGAATCCGGTGTATGCAAAGCGAAAAACATGTTGTTAATGAAGAAGAGTTTGGAGATGGTGCACTTCTTCAAGCCGGCCGATAAATGAAAATATGCAACAAATAAGAAGAAATATTCGGGCTTCTAAGTCGTCAGAATGATCGAGCACCTTATGGAATGTAATACCATTAGGGGTTGGACTGAACTAGACAAAAAGACTCTGAATCTAAGAAGTTAAATTATTGTACCTTAATTTGGATGACTTCTTTTCACTTCCCGGCTGTCGTTGGAAAGGGTAAGAGGAATGACAAGATGGTGCGTATGTAGGTGGACTTGGTGTACTACCTTGTTATGAGATAAAACTTTTGTTGGCGTTGAATGAGCTTTTTGTTTTTCAAATTTGTTTTATTACTGACAACTGATTACAATGGAAACAACCACTATCGATTACAAACACACGAGCGCCTAACTACGACATGATTATATAGCAACTACATAAACCAACAACAAAACCAATAACGAAAAAAGGAACGAGTTAGATTTTGGAGGCGCATGAGCAACAGCGTCTACAGAAGTGGATGGACCGGCATGAACATTTCCCTCGTATGAAGTTGGTGGTCCGGTACGGTCATTTTCACAGCAGCGTTGCTTGTCCTCAAACAAAGCATTTTCAACCTCTTCATATGTTGCACACCTAATATAGCAAGCGTATTTATATCCTGCCGTTTGATCCTGACATGCTGCCCAAGAAGTATATTTGCCGATTTGTCGACACACAAATACGACGTAATAATAATCTTTGCAAGGCATTCCTGACATTTATCATTACTACGTTAGATGATTTAGGATTGGGGGGTTTAAAATGACTGAATAACATTTTTAGTAACCATAGTAATAGTACTTGGTAGCTTTTAGGGTTTACTGTTTACAATTTTAGGTTTAGGTTAAATTATCTACTAGGTACTTACAATTACCCTTTTTAACAATAATGAAAACCATTTTATTTATGATAATAGGATTTCAGGTTTCTAAAAAAATATACGACTTCAGGTTTTAGGTTAAATTTTAGGGTTTATTGTTTACAATTTTAGGGTTACTCGTATCAGTATGTGTGTTGTTGATTGTGTGGAGGCTGGGGCAGCTGTCTTGTCAAATAAGACAAGTAAGATGCATTAAACAACTGAGACGAGCAGGACCACCAAGACAGGGACGAGTTACGCCATCTTCTGGAGTTAGGAACTGAGACGAGCAAACACTCGTCTAAGTCATATTCATTTGCCCGTCCCAGTCTATGAAGTGAACAACTAAGACGTGGAAGACCTCCAAGACTGTGACGAGTGAATTCCTCGTCTGGATCTTCAAACTGAGACGAGAATTCACTCGTCCCAGTCTTGGAGCCATACAATTTGAGTGTTTAGGTTACATGATATAGGGTGTAGTGGGATATACATGACTTAGGGTTTATGAATTTAGTTTGTAGGGATTCAAGTTTTATTGATTTGAGGGGTTTTACATTGTTGAGTAACATTTTCAGTAATCATAGTGATGGTACTTAGTTGGTTTAAGTGTTTATTGTCTATAATTTTAGGGTTTAGATTAGAGGATCTATGGTTTAGAGGATTATTTGACTTAGGATTTATGGATTTAGGTTTAGGGATTCATGGTTTATTGATTGAGGGGTTTTACATGGTCGAATAACATTATAAGTAAACATAGTGATGGTGCTTAGTTGGTTTAAGTGTTAATTGTCTACAATTTTAGGGTTTAAATTAGATGATCTGTGGTTTAGGGAATTACATGACTTAGGGTTATGGATTTAGAATTTAGGGATTCATAATTTATTGCTTTGAGGGGTTTTACATGGTTGAATAATTTTTTTAGTGATCATAGTAATGGTTCCTAAATTAGTTTAAAGATTTAGGACTTTACAATTGTATGATTTAGATTGGATGATATAGGCTTCATGGTCTAAGTTTTGGGATTACATGATTTAGAGTTGAGGATTAGGGGGAGTTTGGGTTTAAAGTTTACGTTGCATGATTTTATAGTTTAGGACTTACACTAAACATTTATAACAAGGTTTAATAACATTTTTGCATGATTTTATGGTTTAGGGTATGCTCATCTCAGTATGTGAGTTGTGGATTGTGTGGAGACTGGAACGAGTAAATGCTCGTCTTTGTATTGTCTGAGAGGACTGGGACGATGCATTTGCCCTTCCTACTCTATGAAGTGAACAACTAAGACATGGAGAACCTCCAGGACTGGGACGAGTGATAACCTCGTCTGGAACATCAAACTGAGACGAGCAGTAACTCGTCTCAGTCTTGTAGGTCTTGCTCGCAGTGAATTTGAGAGGTGAATTTAGTTATACATGTAGTCATATTATATCTTGTGTTGAAATATGATACTGAACAGTATCGATAGAGAAGCTTTTCAGAGAAGTTTCGATATACCACGTAGCGATTTGAGATGCTACAGTCTCTGAAAGGGAAACTAAAAACCAGGGTTACAAAATTAAACGGAAAGAAACGAAAAATAACTTCATATATCATGATATGTAAAAATAAGACTCGCAACGTATAAATAGAATATTCACCCTGACCTAGACTCTTAGGGGCCAGTTAACAAGATAGTCCGGTCGTTATTTAGCTAAATAACATAATTAACTATTTTTTTGAGGTAAAAACTTCATGAAACTCAACCAAGAAGAAAGTTTACATAAAAGTTTAAAACAGGGACCAGCCGTTCCGGCTGAGAATTAAGCCACTGCATTGAGCAGAGAGCTCCACGAGCTCTGGAATCTAAAGAATGTGCTGCCCTATTTTTACTTCTTGGTATCCAAAAGAGCGAGAGGAGTTGTCCAAAAATTGTAGAATCTGAGAGATTTCCTTCAAAATATCATTAGTTCCCGTTGATACTTCGATGCTATCCCCCTTTCTAATTCTCTTCAAGTCTTCAATAACTATTCTAGCATCTCTGCCAATGGCTATTCTGCGAATACCCAGCTGCTGCGCCAGGAGGATCCCCATTTTCAGAGCTTGAGTCTCTGCTTCTCTAGGACTTCCGGCAAGATGACCCCCTGAGGAATGAGCACCCATGAAAGAGCCCAACGCATCAGTGACAACCACACCTCCACTAGCTTGACACGTCCGATAATCAAAACTCCCATAAAAAAAAACAACGCATCAAAGCTGCCTTGCTGCAATTGCCGAGAGCCATCTACTTCACTGCCAAAACCTGGACCTTGCCCACTGTATCTCTCGTTCAACTCAGTTAGTTCTTTGTATCGATCTTCGACATCCTTGCGGAAATCATTATCAGTCCTTTGGTGATAGTTGAAAATTAGTCCATTTCCTGAGCTGCCATATTTCCCACATAAATATACAAATAAATAATTAAATAAATAGCTACTTAACTAGATGATTTTCTCTGTATCAAAATAAAAGTCGAAATGAACGCACCCAATGTCCTCACGTTAGTAGCGGAGGCCGTGTCATCAAAGCCACATGCAAGAGAAAGATTTGTGGTTTGTTGTTTTTGGGACACCCTAATTAAGTCGATGTTGGGGTGGAGCCCTGGTTCATGGGCGACCCGTTTTCATGAATCGACCCGGTTCATGTTTTGCTACGACCCGAAAAGGGAGACATGATTCGTGGAGCGAAGCCGTAGCGATCACGAACATGTCTCCGGGGGTTCGGGGGCAGCGCCCCCGAAAAAAATATTTTTGACCCGTTTTGACCCGTTTGGGCTTGGATCCGGCCCGGTTTGATAGGTTGTCTATTTATAGAGTTCTTAGGGTTCGTAGCATGTTATGTTGAGCGTTCTGATTTCGCTTGTAATTCTCTCTGAGACGATTCGTCTGTTTTAGTGAAATCTCTGCAACTCCGTGGAGTAGGCTGTTTTGCCGAACCACGTAAATCTGTATGTTTCGATTCTTTCTTTCTGCATATTTTTCGTTTTTCACAACAGTCGAAACTCCAAACATAAATTTACCACGTGACATAATCGAACATAATTATTATTTGTGTTAGCTGTGGTAACACACTTATTTAAACATCAAACTTAATTGCAAATGAATGCTAGTTCAGTGGTAGAGTATTAAAAGCCCATGCATGAGGTCTCGGGTTCAATCTGGCTATATGCTGTAATTTAAAAAATAATTAACTTAATTCAGGCCTATGTATTTGAGGATGCAATTTAAGGCATCTCGTTTGTAGTTTTATAAGTTCTTACGAGTAACTTTTATTAATTGATAATGCGTTCGTGATACGCTAATTCCAAAACTAAAATGTGCAAGCCTCTTCTTCCCATTAGTCTATGGTATGTCATTTATATAGCTATTTTCAAAATTTTGGCTAATTGCTTAAGGAAATTTTCGGCAACTTTTTACAAAGAATATTGAGAGTTCTAACAGTGTTTGAGTTACTGCATGGTGCATACCATGAAACAAGGGGAAAGGGAGCAACTAGTATCTTGGCACTTAAGACATACATGAGTAAATCGGATGATAAAATTAAGTGGAGGTTCCTAAATGCCACAATGGTTAAAATGGTTTTTTCGGTTCAATGGCTTGATTTATTTATGAAGGGTATTTTGTCGGCTTCTTATTCGTTTGTGTTAAAAGGGCATATAAAAGGAATAGTATTGCATCATAGAGGGATAGTGTTACACCCATAGAATCTTGGTGCGACGTTGGTGCACCAAGTCCACACATTTTCTCGACGATGGTGCTAAAACTTGGTCCGTTTAACGCTTGTCGGAGTCGGAACCACTGCTAATTTTACTACTATCATTTTTGTTCCAACTTTCTTGTGCCCTCATTTGGTTTTAGGTGGCTACACATGAACATCAATCGTATTCAAGATGTCTAGTCAATGTAAAGGGGAAAGGGGATTATTCTTGTGCCCTGACTCTGCTAAACTGAGAGTCAGAACCCATTGGGTTGTGCCCTTCTTTTGTTGGCTAATGAGTTCAACATTCTTAGATGATATAGTTGGTTGATTTTCTCAAGCAACTTCCAGCTTCACTCCTATTACTTTGGCCATCTACTATCTCATGGTGTCGGTTCTTTCTGCACTTGCATTCACAGTCAACTTCTTCAGTGTGTACCCTTTCTTTAGCAATTGTGTGTTTTCCCCGTCTTTCAATAGAGCTGTCCCACCTAGAAGGAGTCAACAGTCGGAAGAGGAATTGAACCGTCAATTGGGTGAGAAATGCTCTCATGGAGAAACTTTTATAGATTACATCCGAGAAATCCTACGTAGCTATGAACTAAAAGTCTAACAAAAGAATTAATCGAAATGACATATATACCATACAATCAATTTAGCATCCTCCAACATTTTATAGTGGACCGAGTTTTAACTGTCATCTGCCACTGACTTTCACGCTATTAAATCTCATTTTCGTGAATTTGAGAGGTGAATTTAGTTATACAATGTAGTCATGTTATGTCTTGTGTTGAAACAAGAGTCGAAATGAATGCAGCTATTGTCCTCATGTTAGAAGTGCAGGTCGTGTCATCAAATCCGCATGCAAGGGAAAGATTTGTAGTTGGATGTTTTTGGGACACCCTAATTAAGACGAAACTGCGAGCAGACCTACACAATCCAACCTACATCAAACTAAATTCACCTCTCAAATTCACTGCGACCATTCACTCGTCTCAACATGAGACGAGCATTTACTCGTTCAAGTCTCCACACAATCCACAACTCACATCAAACCCAGAATGAAGAACACAGAATAAATATAAAGAACTTAAATTTACTCAGAAACACAAATGAATATCAAATTTAACAAAAGCTATACTAGCATACATTTTAGACCAATACAAGTATCTTTGTGTATTTTAAAAAAAGTTGGATGTTAGAGACATGTATATTATATTTTTATCAAAAAATATATGTGAAGTTATGAAATTTTGAGATTTTTTTTTAAAAATGGTTAAAAAAAGTTAAAGACTTCATGATTGACGGATACATGTTAATAAAAACATTTTTTAATTTTGAAGAAATATATTGTAGTTTTATCAAAATTACATATTTTTTAGATTTAATCGAAGACAAAACTTGCATTATCAAACGTTTTAACAACTATTGCATTATCTTATATAAATATCAAATTAATAAATTAATCAAAAGCCAAACTTGTATTTTATTATTTTTTACATCCAATATTAATGGAAGGGTACCCACTTGCTCGAAATTCAAAAATTTAGGACCTGTGGTGCTCGATTTTGAAATTCGGATACCCACTTACTTGTTTTTATAAAATATGGGTACCTCCGTGCAGTTTAGCCAAGACAGAATCCATACCTTGAGTTTGGAATAAATACCAATCTTCGTTGTCGTTTGGGTATATACCAATACCCTTGTCAGAGACAAAAAAAAAAAAAAAAAAAAAAAAAAAAAAAAAAAAAAAAAAAAGTCTCTATCAGTGGATGGAGGTTAGACAACTACCGCATTTCTGTGAAATCAAACTTTTAGGCCTGTCAATTTTAGCCCAGCCCGACAACCCGCCCGCGCCCATAGTGATTAAATGGGTTTCAACCCGCCCGTATAACTAAATGGGCTAAATGGGCTCGCCCATCTTAACCCATGCCTGAAATGGGCGGGCATGGGCTGATAAACGGGCCCCACCTAACCCGATTTTCTAACAACACCAATAAACCCATACCTTTCCAACAACCCCTCACTCCAATTTTCAGCCGTTCAAATCTTATCTTTATCTTAACCATCTCTCTCCAGAAACACACATGCGGACATGCCCATTTGAATCCCTTCCCCAATCAACAACCCCTCTTCACTTCCCCAATCAACTACTGGAGAGAGAGAGGCAGAGAGAGAAAGAGGTTGAAGGGCGACGGTGAAGAGAACTCAACGCCGGTGAACACTACTCGACAGGGAAGAGGACTCGACGGCGGTGAAGAGGACTCGACGGCGGTTGCGACGCCATTCCGGCCACCGTAACCACCAGACATGGGAATTGACTTTCCTCTGTATTTTGATTTGTTTATAGGGGTTGTGTTGGGTTTTCAACTCTAGGTTGATAGATCCTGTCGAAGATCTGAGAGGCGGAGGTGACAGATTCGGCGATGTAGACGGCGACGGTAGCAGTGCTCTTTCTCTCTATCTCTCTGATTTCTCTATTACGGTGATAGACCCATATGCTGATGCTTCTTCACCTTTCTACTTCTTCTTCTTCTTATGTTCTTCTGTTCTCATTGTTCTTATTCCTCTTGTAATATGAAACTACATTTTTTTGTGCTACATCTTTTTAGATCCGTAATTGCTAGTTTAAGATCTATTTATTGTATTTGTGATTGTGGTGGTGCTGGTGGTGGTGCTGGCGATGATTGTGGTGGTGCTGGCGGTGTAAACTGAGGGAGATTAGGAGGCAGAATGTTGGACAGGGGAGGGTATTTTTGTGAGAGGAGAAGGGCAAAATGGACTTTTTATGGGTTTATTAATCCACGCAAAAGAAGAGAACCAGACTGGTCTGGTTTTGAGTAAAATTATTAGACGGGCTAAATGGGCGGGCACGGGTTTGTATAGACCCGTCATAGCCCGCCCATTTAACATATGCATGTTAGACGGGCAGGGCGGGCTGGGCTGATTTGCGCTTGAACCCGTTTATAAATGGGCGCAACCCGCCCAACCCGCCCGTTTGACAGGCCTACAAACTTTTATGGGACTATTCTACCCTGAAATGGTGAATTTACTTAAATGTCAATACCACATTGTTCTTGGTGTTCTTGTTTGGTGTTCATAGTGTTCTTCACCACCACCACCACCACCACCACCACCACCACCACCACCAACCTACTGCACTCACAACCAACACCCTGCCAAGCGAACACCTACGCCTAAACTTCATAACCCAATCTCCTCCAGCATCCTTACAACACCGAAACCCAACAACAGTACCTGCTACATAACCACAAGCAGACCTTTGCCTACCTACAAAATCCCCACAGTTCACCATCTGAAACCTGCAAACACCAACTCTCATAATTCAGCTCCCATCCTCCACAACCACAACTCCCTGCAAACCACCGACCCACTCCACCATTTACACCAATACACAACCCAAACACCTAGTACTTCAGTCAACCTCTTAAACCAAACCATCACCTACCTCCTACACCATCGTTTAATACCCATTCACAATCACCATAACATCCAATCAGAATCAACCTAGGCCACCGTCCACAAACCACATGTACCGCAAAAAAATCAGACCCTGCAAACCCCGATTAACCATCACAAGCCATGGCTGCAAAATCAACCTGCAACAAATAGGTCAAGCAGCAGTCGCAGAAGAAAACATAACAGGAATCAAGAAGAAACAGAGAAGATTTCTTTAAACACCTGGTGTGCTGAGAAAATGAAGGCAAAATACAAGATCTTGGACACATCCTCACCCATTAATCTGCCGGTGAAGAACAACCCTAATCCGAACCCCAACCCAGAAACCTTGATGGTTCCCAACCTCGACCCAGAACCCCGACCTAGAAACTTAAATCGAGCAATTAAAACTGCAAAATAGCCCCCTTAACCTAGGCACAAGGGGGCTAATATAGATAGTCTAAATGTAATCCCAGTTCGCAACCACGTGGACCTATCAGCAGCATGTAGCGCTGTCTACCCTACTGTGCGCCATGCGCACTAGAATGCCATATCATGTCATGTAAGCACAAGGGACCATGAGACAGGGCCTTTGCAGATTGCAGCTCGCACAGGAAGTAGAGGATCAAGTGGTTTGGTGGCTGGAATAAGGCTCCTCGCAGTTGGTTGCTATACCATCCGCGACCCATGCATTTCATTGAGAAGACTCATTCAACCCCTATACATGCAGATCGACTGGTATTAATGGTAACGATCTCCTGAGATCTCCGCTTTGACCAGTTAAGCGGGGGAAGGGGGGGGGGGGCTCCCCTCACCGTTAGGGCTAATTTTCTATATGTAGGAAAGACGTTCTCTTCATAGAGGTATTTCATAATTCATTATGATCCTACACCTAATAAGCAGTTTTTCTACTGTGTAACATTGCTTATCTTCATTCTCCACCATCACTTATCTTTGTGTTTATACACTCAAATCACTGGTATTGTTCTGACTTTGCTAAAAAAAAACACTCCGTCATCAGCCACATCAACCATCCCTTCCTACAACTCCATAAAGAAAGGGCTACATTAACTTCTCAGTCGGGGCTTGGTATGTGAGTTTGATCAAGTAAAAACAAAACTTGTTTGATGCAATGATGGGTACCTATCCTTGGTCTAGAATCTAGATAGAGAGAGAACTTCTTTCTGAAACATCTGTGTAATGGTCATAACAGCTTGAAGCTTTATGGTACTAGTAACAGAAAATTTACCTTCCTTGGGGTTCATTAATGGCACTGCAACATCTAACTGAGAGCTTTCCTTTTTGGTACCAGATCTGTCTCAGCATATTTGACCACACCTTTCATAGTCCAAAGACAACCATTCAATGTCCTGTTTGGCTCTCTTTACAAAACACCAGTACCAGAAGTCCTTTTTACCACTGTGTTCTTCAGACCACCTCTCAAGATCTTTCTTTGAACATCAAACTTTGAAGATAAAGGTTGAACCCTCAATTTTAAAGGGTCCCTCACTTCCCTTTATTAGAATACTGGATAAGTAGGTAAATCTGGTATGTGCCTCAGCTAATCATAATGTCAGCTCAAATGATCGATCGACATGATTAAATAAACAAACTCGATTTACTGACAGTTTGTATAAATGATACACTTTGGTTGGAAGTAGTATACTATGTGGTGCTCTAATGAAGAACGAAAAAGATTTCTCTTTGCGAAGACATAACGAGAACATGGTTATCTATATGGATTTCGAACATATATAATTGGACGTATACCAACTCCACCAAAGCTAGTCTACCGTGCTTGTTTTCCTGCTCAATATTCCAGGTCAGACTCCTCTTCTGTGTAATTTTTTTACTGTTCTTAGTAAAAATTATAAATTTGCATGAAAAACAATTTACATGTACTCCTTCCTTCCTAGTAGGTTCTTCAAAAAATACTCTTCACCGATCAATATGATCTGATGATTTAGTTAGTAGCACGATGTAAGAATGTTGTAATTTTTTCATGTTGATGTAGAGTAAACTTAACTGTACATCACCATACAAAGATTAACAAATTCTAGCATCGTGCTGGTAACTAAATCACTCGGTCAAAATGACTTGGAAAAAATCATTTTGAAAAACCTGTTAGTACGGAAGGAGTAAAAAACAATATTGTAGAGTACTGGTCAAACTTCTTTTTTATTAAAAAAATAATAAGATTTTAACATCATTTTCATTTGACTAGCGGATCAAATAAACACAAGGAAGTACCTTCCACAAGAGTTAAAAATGTGTACCCAAAGAAAATGTGTTGTCCATTTTCAAAACATCCAACTTCATTTGTGTTAGATCGGCATTTGCTTCCTCCAACCCCAAACCCCACAACATACACACAAAAACCATCACTACCACACCTTATTTATCACCTTCACTACTTTGCTTTCCACCATTTATTCATTCTTTGTACACTCACTCTCTAGCCAAGGCCATGAACATGAAGGCAAAGAGAAGTGCTAAGCCAATGAGGGGCTTCATGTGCCAACCTCAAGCATCAACTGCATTGTGCTTGACCGGAGATGGCCGGTCAGTCATCGTACCTCGTCGACGGCCTGACCGGACGTTGGTGGAGCATGCCACATTGGTCAAAGCCGTCAAGTATTCTCGGCTCACCTGTCCGGAAAACAAGACGATTTCAACCCTAAAACCGCCATTGCCAAGTAACCTGAACCGGGATCACAAAAAACCGCCTCCGGTTCTCCAAGAATTGTCGAGCCCGGTTTTTCAGGTGTGCCCCTTAGGGTTTCGTCAAATTTCAATGGAGTCCTTATATTTCATTGGAGTATTTACATTGTTGATAGTTTTGGGGGCAATGCAGGTTGTGGTTATGAGGGTTTCTATTCATTGTCAAGGATGTGCTGGTAAGGTCAAAAAGCATCTTTCTAAAATGGCAGGTATCTCCTCTAATTGACTACCACATAATGTTTCCTCTCTTCCATTCCATTCGGACTTTTTAACTCGTATATGAGTCACTTTGATCAGGTAATTCGGATCGCAAAAGGATGTAATTTTTTGATAATTTTCATCGTATTCTAGAACAATTTTAACTCTAGAACACCGTGAAAATATTATAAAAGATTGCATCATATTGCTATCCAAATTATCGGGCAGTGACAAAAGTCAATTCGGAGAGAAAGAAAGGGAAGAGACTAGTACTACTATTAACTTATTCATAATTGTATTATCCTCTTGTGGTTCACATTTAGTCCCTAAATATTTTCAAGATTAACCCGAAAATCCATCTTTAAACTAATTTTAGCTTTTTAATTTCCACTACGATACATCTTTGAATCCGCTAGTCTTTTGTGGACACCATATACATGTTGTATTGCCAGTTTCATGTTATCGTGTGATTGTAGTGCTCTTATAGTGCATCACGTCACTAGCTCCATGAGCACATGAAAAAAGCCTCGCCTGCCTCGTTTTGAGAATTTCATAAAAAACATTGGTCTCTTATGTGAAATGTGTTAAATGCAGGGGTGATATCATTCAGCATAGACTTGGAGGAGAAGAGGGTAACAGTGATGGGACACGTGTCACCAGTTGGTGTCCTGGAGAGCATATCAAAGGTGAAGAAAGCAGAATTTTGGACCAACTGTGACAATGAAGAGAAAAAGGCAAAGAGTTCGTGAAGACTGAAGAGAGGAGGAGTTTGAAAATTAAGGGTAATTGATAGAAACCACCCATGTAGTTTGAGAATTAACCAGCTCAGTACCCTGAAGTTTGGGAAATACTACGGACCATCCTTCTGTTATCCCAAACTTTTGACAAGTTGCGTCCTTATGTTATAATCTGTTAGTTGACTTATTATATGCATATTTCTTGAATAAATTGAGAGATTCTAAAACGACAAAGGAACTTGGGCAAGGGCGGAACTAGAGTGTGGCAAGGCGGCGGCACATGAAACACACTTTGAAAAACAATACTAAATCACTACACTTACTTGTAGCAAAAAGAAACCAATATCCAGTTTTAGCAAAATTGTGAAAATGACATACATTCATTTAAAATGTAAAATATTTCTCCCAATTCTCTCAAAAAAAGAATTCTCTCAAAAAATGTAAAATAGTACCACAACACTTCATAATTTATGTATCCGCCTCTGAAGTAAGTTCTTGGTTGTTGGTGATTGCCATTGTAAACATGGTTTCCTACCATCAAAATTGTTCTTGTAAATTCAAAGTCAATAAGGGGTTTCCTTCCTAATCAACGATACTCTTAGTCCATATATGCAAGAATAACATGTCCTAACACGAAGTATTTCGTTTGAGACATCTCTAAAAAGCGCTATTTTGCTTATGCTATAATAATTGTAATCCATTTATAATTAATAAGGTTACGCAACCAAACGAACAAACAGTAATATTAATAGAATTAAATTCGTTTTATTATAAATGTACTTTCTAAAAAAAGATTGAATTAAATAATATGTATCACTAAAATCCCCGCAGTTAGTAACAACTATCAAACGCGTCCTCCGGGCCTGAACTAGTCAATCCCTGCTCCGAGTCCTCATTCGACTTCCCCAACACTTCTCCTTCCTCGCCGTACGAGAACCCGACCGCCTTCTCAACTCCACAACTTGCTCTTCCCACTTCCTCATCTCCACTCCCTCACCACAACAACTCGCTCTAAAACTCTGCGACAGATCTCCATAACTTAACCTGAGATCATACTGTTGACGCGATACTGGATCTGATAATGTCTTGTAAGCGTTGGTCACCTCCACAAACACCATCGCGGACTCTTTCTTCATCAAAGGGTCATGGCACACGTCCGGGTGGTACTTCAATGCCATCATCCGGTAAGCCCGTTTGATCTCGTCCGGGCCCGCCTCGTGACTCAGGGAAAGTAAGTTGTAAAAGTCGGTTCCACTAGTCGTGGTCTTGGTCCTTGCCATACACGTAACGGTGAAGGTTTTTCGCGATTGGACGATCGGAGTAGCGAGGAAAAGCTTCGAGGAAGAAGAAGTGAGACTCGAACTCAAAGACAAAGCCATGTTTTTTATGTGTTTATGTTTGCGTTTAAAACTTGTGTTTTAAACTTGGAATGTCACAGTTTGGGGCAAGATGTATTTATAGGTAAGATGGTGATGGGGTGGAAGTTACTGAGAAGCTGTTGTTGAATTGGACAACGCTGGGAGGCGAAAAGCTCGAAGAGGAAGCTTCCAGGCGGTTTTTTCGGCTGTGTAAATATCGATTGGTCAACAGTTGGCTCAGTGTAAACATTGATTAATTTAGTAGTTTTTTGTTTTTATATTTTTGAACAAGGACTTATTGGCTTCAACTTGAAGCTTAAAGGTATCTCTACTCACCTAACCTACTTGCCGGACAATGAAAATATTAACCCTTAATTATGATTATGCTAAAGTGTGATTCAAAAAAAATGATTATGTTATAGTGACATTGCCTTTTAATTACTTTGTGACATTTGAGGACCAGTTTAAGAATACTGGGGCGCTTTAGGAGGCTGTTATTCAGAAACTGCTGAGTGAAAGCACATTAAGGGCCAGTTTAGAAATGTTGTGGCTGTGCTAGAAGCTGTTGCGTAAGTAAATGTTGTGGCTGTGCTAGAAGCTGTTGCGTGAGTATTATTGTGAGAAAGCTACTGTGAATTTTTGACAAAATATTATTTGAAAAATATTACGTGAAAGTTTTAGTTAAATATTTATGTAATAATTCAGTGTTTGATAAACTCAATTGTGAAGCTGCCGTGAAAGAATAAAATGACAAAAAGATATTACGTGTTGCTGCTCCATAAAGATAAATATTATGTATCTCAAAAGAATCGATGCTCCTACATTGGCTTGATCACCCCCCTAAATCACATGGAGCAAGAGCATGAACGAAAACGAAGAAGATAGAGTGATAAAAACGTCTAATTTCAAAACGATAGATGCTACTCATTTGGGTTGATCACCTCCTAAATCAATGAAAGATGCTCCTATATTAGGTTGATCACCCCCTATAGCGTGAACGAAAACAAATTAGACAGAGTGATAAAGCATCTAATTTCAGAACGATTGAATTTGAGAGTGTCATGAGAGCGTCTATATACAATATTTATTTAATATAGTTTTAAGAAAGGAAAATAAAACCACAATTTTCATATAATGTCGAACTTCGAACAAGGATAACCTCAAGCCCCTTGCATATGGAGACAGATAGTACCCAATAGACTGATCTACCGGGCCAAAAGAACTGAGTCTCTCAAGCCCAAGTAAATGGAAAAAACTAATCATAGCCCATTGATTTCAGAAGAAACTATGTCATACATCAAAAATCAGTAATGATGTGATATCCAATTGTAGTAAGAATAATGATACTAAACCAAACACCCCAAAAGACAAAGAGGAGCAACAAAATATGAAAATAACACAAAAATGTAGCAACTCCTTTTGTCTAGCGCCAAACCGAAATGGATTTCAATGCTCTAACCACCAGTACGATGGTCGCCAAAATAATCAAAACTCAAACCTAAATATGTAATGTTAACTCGTGGTAACCATAATATTCTCAGAAGGAAGATAAAGAGGAAGCCACAAGCGCAAACAGAATCGAGACCAAAGAAGAAGCAGCGAGCACTGTGGAACCAGACTTTTCTGGAGCTGGTGCTGGAGTTACCTTGTCAGAAGAACCCCCCGTACTTGAACCATCGTCTCCGCTTGAAGGCCCGGGCGATAGAGCTGCATCTGAAAGTAGACCTTCTAGAGTTAAGAGGTCTCGGAGAAAAGAAAAACCCAAAAAACAGCTAGCAAATACCAGAAACCGAGAAAAAATGCTTGGTTTGTTGTACTGAAACGGCCAAAATGGATGCATCTAGTATCTTAAAATCTGTTTTGAAGTTGATCCTGAACAATAGCTTGCGGAAGACCAGCTATGAAGATGTAAACTTGATATATTTAGCTTCACCCAGCCGATAGCTGGATTGCCCAAGTTTGATTTGAGAAACTTATAAAAGCAAGGGCATATATCATAAGCTTCATAGCCACACAAACTTCTTTGAGTTTGCTCATCAAAGTGATAATACAATAATTATGTATACTGCCAATCTGCAGCTTGGCCATTTATCATGAAAAGTCGCTCCAGAGTAAACTCCAAGCGATATGATATGAATGTACCCAACGATCAAAATAACTTAGAGATTAGGGGTGTTGTATACTCGTATTGGTGAAATCCTACAAGACCACAGGTCTCGTTAACATTCATTGATCTTTCACAATATAGAATTGTTGAGAAGCCCCACATTGGACAAGAAGAAGAAATTGGTTTTGAGGTAGAACCCCATGGATTCTTACAAGAATGACCTGATTTATATACCTTTATATACCGTCCCAAAGAGAATGGGTATCCGATGTATGCATGCACACTTTTTGTCTTCTACGTGGACATTGTTGGAGCCGGGGGTGGGGGCACAATTTCAATAATATAAAGAATCAAGGGCACCTGTGGAGGAATTTTGGCACAAGCACTTGTGTAGATCACAAGAGGACGATGGTGTTGAAATCTTTTGATATTGGGGATTGTAGTGTAGTTCTATGAAATTAAGGGGTGGTACGTGCCGCCCTGCTAACATGCTGCATCCGCCTTGATACGGGGCAACATTAGATCAGTTGCTTTTCCTAAGGAGCCAATTACTCTCACTAACACAGTTGAACATAAACTTTCCTACACGGTAGTAGAAAGAAAGGAAGATATCTGCACCTCAGTAGGAGTAATTTGTCCTTCTACCCACCATGGAGGTGGGATAGAATTCTAAGTTTTAATACTCTACTTTATAGTGACGTAAACAAACAAGTTACATAAACCAACCAAACGTTCCCTTAATATCAATACACACTACAATAATGTAGGACCTCTGTACCCCAATTTTCAATCTCGGCGCCAAACTTGCCCAAACGGTATTTATGTGTACTAGTCAAGCTTATTGGTTGAAGGAAACAAAATAACCTAACGTCCCGAAATAAAAGTTGTTTTTGCTTGCTGAAATTGTAATCATCCCAAAATCACAGGTCCCCAAACTTAGCCCATAAGTTATGCCAAACATGTTAACCTAAAGGATAAACAAATCAGCACAACTCATTCTCTACTTTTTTATCATGACAGAAGGTAAACAGTTCAGAACTTCAGATTATCAAGATCACACAACCATAACTTGCCATTTATCGTAACAAATTGACGCAAGTAATGTTGTGATGTTGTCAACTTTCCCTAAATGATGCGGATAGAATTTAAAGCTTTCATAAAGTTGGTAGTTCACAATTCCAAATGATACATTGGAGCAAGCAAATTTCCCACTGCCTTGAGCTTTCTAATACTAATAAAGGAAAAGAGCAAAGTGCAGGAAACGAATTCCAACTTGCGTGTATGATGGGTTCATGTAAAAAATTAATGTGCGCAACCATATAAACCACACAATACAATCTGAGCATTGTTATTCATATGTATTGAGTGAGGATATGTATAAAACTATATTGGAAATATGTGAACACCCACAACTAATAAAGGCAGGTTAAACTTCAAAGGAAATAAGGATATCAGAATGATGTTGATGCATACCTGGGGCCGGAGCAGGGGCATTATCTGCTGCAAAAAAACATATCAAAAACATGTCAATGAAATGTCACTCAGAAATCAGTCATGAAACCTTAAAAAACAAACGAATTCCTGTTTAAACACATCTTGAAGAGATCAGTAAGTACATTCAAGTAGATTCTTTATCACAGTCTACAAATCAGAAATGGTATGGGTTTGTTATCCAAATTAGTGGACATCTAAACTTTCTTTCAACCAAAACTGTGACAGCACATCACTGGAATCACAAATTAATCAACCCCACAACCGCTTTCCTTCCATTATGTTCACGCTGATTTCATGTCCCCATACAGAACGAGGTGATGCTACATATCATCATTTTTTCCCATTGTTCTAGTTCACCACTTATGAAGTATCATAATATAACTGATGTATTTTATTTATTAGTATTTTGTCATTTTCTTAGAAACGATTCACCATTTGGGGCGGTGTAATGAAGCAATAAAAGTAAAACAGCAAGAAATTTATCAAAAACAAAAGTAAAACAGCAAGACACATCATTTCCTCAATCAAGGAAAGAGGTAATCCTATATTCCACAAGATGTTTTCACTTCTTACTAGTGCAAAATTGAGAAAATTGAGAAATGGTGGATAGAGTTGGTTGATAACAATTCAAACAATGTATGCATGAAAGGATACGGACATAAACATGGAGTTACTTGGTTATATTACAAAGTGGGTAATATGGACACTTCTCTTAATGGCTTCTTTGGTTGTGTCCAGTGTTAACTTCAGATTGCAAGAAGATTACTTGCCGTGGGGTATTAACACTCACCGTACTGCTATGATTAATCCAATACTAACCAATGCTTCTAAAACCAAAAAACCAAACATGTTATAAACAAACTAGGAGTAATTAGTATTAGAGCTCCTAAAATCAATCACTGAATCAGAAAACGAAGTGTTTTAATTTCAAAGATTCAGAGAAGTTACTCCCTTTGCCCCGAAATTATTCCATTTTATTCAAGTATTCCATTTTTGGTTGCCTCAAAATTATTGTGAAACCTTTCTTATCTTTTGTCACAGTATTGGAATTTTTTTCCTATTCGCCTTTAAAAAAAGGAAATTCCCAAAATAAAGCAAAAATTTCTTAATAAAAAAGAAATAAAAGTGAGGATTTTCAGTTTCGTCAGAAAGTTCACAATTTGACTTTTGACACTATTTATTGGGTCAAATTGATACGGTGATTTGATTACCAAAACAATGCAAGGATTTGGTAATCAATCTTCCTAGAGTAACCATGAAAAGATTACCAAAAAAGATTGCACTGTTTTACTTCCTATCTGACCGGGTAAAGTGCATGGTAACGGTGGAAAAGTTATATTGGAAATGTTAGAACTTTTGACAGAAAACCGAGGGCGGAGCCAGGTATTCGAAACACTTGGGGCACTCTTGTAAGGTATTCAAAATACCCATGACACTATTATAATTTCGGCCAGGGAACAATTTGAATTTTTTATGCATCATATGGTAAAATTGCAGTTTTCAAAGTTTTGGGTAGGGCACGTGCCTACCCATGCCGCGGGTTGGCTCTGCCCCTGACAGAAAATCCCAGCAGTATGGTCTCGCTTACACTTAGCTACCAGCAGTATTTGATTTTGTAACAAAACTCACCTGGAGTTTCACTTTTACCGACATCCCGCACAAAAACATCCCAGCTACTAACACTTGGATACCAGCAATTTTAGTAAAACGGTAAAAGTGAAACTGCAGGAGGCTTTGTGACAAAATCAATACTGCTGGTAACTAAGTGCCAGCGAAACCATACTGCAAGGGGTTTGACAAAACTAAATAAAGTAAATAGTTTTATTATTTCATATTTTTATTTCCTAAACTAAACTAAATCATATAAAACAAAGTCATTTGTTTTTTGAATCAAAATTTAAGAAAAAATAAGCAAAATGTGATAATAATAGAGAGAGAGAGACAGAAATGTGACTCACCTCCTGCACATGGAGGAACAGAAGAGGAAGAGGCATGACAAGCAGAGGGAAGACCCAAAGCCCTGGTCAAATTCAAAGTCACTCCCAACTGAGCACTATTCTTGAACGCCTCACACAAACAATCCGCGTTGGTCTTCAACACCGTCTTCAACCCCCCACAGCAATTCCCTTTCGGCTTCACCTCACTGCTTCCGTTGTTGATGTACGACAGGCAGTCCACCAACCCCAGCACCACCGTCGAGCAGTCCGCCGCCGGCGGCGGAGCGGAGGCGGCGTCGGCGACGGAGGAGAGGATTAGGGCGGAGATGAGGAGGAACGGTTTGGGAATCGCCATTGACGGAAGTTGATTTGGGGGAAAATGTGGAGGAAGTGGGAAAGTGGAGAGGTTTATATAGTGGAGGAGAGAGACAGTGCCACGTCAGATTGAGAGAGGATTTTTTTTTTTTTTTTAGAAACAGATTGAGAGAGGATCAGAGGAATAGTGGTGGCGTGCAGTGCACTACGTGCGTAATTTAGCGAGTGGGAGCGGTTGAAGAGTCTTTCACCCCGGGACTTTTGGGTTCGGGACGTTTCAGGCGTGTTTTAAGGGTTTTTTAGGGTAAAATTCACTTTCACTCCCTCTAGTTTCATTGAACGACACTTTTACGCTCTCTAGTTTCGGAAAAGACCCTTTCACCCTTTCAGTGTGCCGAACTTCAAATGATTTACTATATAATGACAGTGACGCCTAAATTTTGTCACTTAAAATAATTTTACAGACTCGAGTCCATATCATGCAAAAGGTCTATTATACTAAAAGGTCTATTATACTATTGGAGTATTGGGTAATGTCTACAATTTTTATAATATGAGGGCAAATGTGTTCCAAATTTATTTTTAGGGTGAGTTTGGGAATGCTTCTGTTGCCAGCACAGCTGCTTTCCGACAGCAGAAGCAGTTTTAGTGTGTTTGGTAAAAATAAAATCTCTGCTTTTCCGGACAGTTTCTGCTGTCCCACAGCAGTTTTCAGGAAGCAAGGGGGGAGATGCTTTTCCAGAAAGTGCTTTTGATTAATTTATCTATAACCGATTTTGACCTTACAATTTTTTAAAATATCAATAGTTATCTTTCTAGAAATGACACGTGTCATATATTTTTGTAATTTTACCCTCTCACAGCAACTTCACAGTTGATTTTACCAAACACAAAATTACTACATCAATATTTCACAGCAGCTTTTACGTAATATTTACCAAACAACATTTTATCAAGAACTCACAGCAGCTTTCTACTGTGTTTTCACACAGCTGCTTTCTACCACCGCCACAGCATTCCCAAACTAGCCCTGACGGTTCACAATCCATAACGGTATAATCGTATGGGGTGTAAATTTTTTGAAGTTCGGCACAAAAAACTAGATAGGGCGAAAGTGTCCTTTCGACTCCAAAAACTAGATGGGGCGAAAGTGTCCTTCACTGAAACTAGAGTGTCTTTTACCATTTTTTAGCATATATTTTGATATTCACACTAAATATTGATTATCACACTTCTATTTTATTTATTTTTAAGAGAGAATAGCACTTTCATTTTCAGTGACTCGTTATGGTGTACAACTTGCTCCCAAAATAAAGTTGCTCTCGAGACTTTGGCTATGTTTCAAACGAAGTCATGTTGAACTCTTCTCTTACTGTTGGTATTGTCAAACACAAAGTTTCGATTTTTTTTTTTTTTTTTTGCAAAATAGATAAGAATATCATAGATGTGAAACCAAGTAGCGATCATACAGACCAACACCATAGTCATGACAAAGCAGGACCAAAACTAAATCTAGCAGTTTCAAAGGGAAGAAATGACTGGAGATCAAGTTTTCTACAAGGTGATTCTAAGATAACAACATTTAATCCAGTGGCTTCTGAATGTGTGAAGGGATGGGGAGTTCTATAGCATGATCTGTTGGGTGCTGAACCGAGTAAGACCTCCTCAATTGTCTCCTGCTTAGGCTCTGATGGCTGGAGTTGTGAGGTGACTGGTGGCTTCTTTGCTGAGGGAAGGTTTTATTGAACGAATCATATATATCTTTTACAGTAATGGAGAACAACGTATTCCCCAAAATGAAACAGAAGTTGTAGCCAGAAGAAAACATGGAAGGATTTGCATCACTTACAAGTAATATTTATTAGTATTATTTACAAGAAGAATATGAAGAAACCATAACAATTTATTTATTTATTTATTCAGAGCCCAAAGTGGATTCATTCCTCCCTGACCAACGACACGATAACAGTCACGGTGTCGAGCTTTCCGCCGGTGACACCCATGTACCCGGCTGCCTGGACTGCATCTGCATATGGGCTCCTGCCGGTTTTTGAGCTCCCTGCCTCCTGCGCTCTCTTGGCCAGGATTTCTGCTATTTCCTGAATAAAAGCATTTGAAGTTTACTTATTACAACAGCATGCTAATGTGATTAAAAAAAAACTACCAAATGATTAGAACACAGGCTTCTAATGAGTAGCTAGCGAAATACAGCAAGGCGATGAAAGTATGCACCTTGGGTTCTGAACCGGTTTGCAGTGACTTGGAGACGACTGAAGCTATCTCTTGCTCGTATAGATTGTCAAATAAACCGTCAGTGGCAGTGACGATAACATCACCCTCCTCCAAATCGACTACATATTCCTGAAAAATGCACATTGGCAACAGACATAAGTACACCACCAGGGTTCAAACCTTGGACACTCGATTTGTAGATAGGTTGTACTTTCATTTGCTTGTAGCATGTACTATGCTGTTCTATGTATATGACACACAAAAAATACAGAAGTACGTATCGGGTACTATTTGCTACAAAGAAGGCTAGTACGCAAACATAGGCATAAATTTGCAAGTGAAGATGCACAAAGATAAGACTCCATGGCCATCGGGAAGCAGTAACTTATGATTCAAGTGTTCAGAAATATCTCAAGAGAGAGTTACTGTTAAGATTCATGGATAATGTTGAGAAAATATACGTACAAACACAAGCATAGTAAAGGGTTCTATGTGTTGAGAAGTCACATCACACAGTCAAGAAGAACAAAAATAATTAGTAAGTGTTATGGGCTACTCCCACAATTGCCGATTGGTTTTGAAGTGGAACCCCATTAATTCTTAACGGCTCATACATGTGGCCCACCTGCTCACCGCCACCCGCAGACAAAAAAATCCACGTGTAGGCCAAAAGAACGCAGAAAGTGAGTGTTCATTGCCAGTTGGTTTTAAGGTGGAACTCCATGAATTCCTATCATTAGGCACTTCTAGTCCTGGTGAGAATTCTTATAGTGCTGTGAGGAAGAAGTTATGAAATTGAGGAGTGATACATATGTTTTTTAAGTAATCTAGTCTCTATACCGGGTATGTACTGGTTAGTAGTTCAGAAGGCATACCTCCATGAGTTCTGAAACATCACCTTCGCTCCTTATCTGGTATGGAAAGTTGAGCTCATGGAACCTTGGTGAAGACTTCTTGTAAATAGCACCGTCTCTTATCACAACAAATCCCGTGTCTCCAATGTTGGCCACTTGCAGAGCCTGATGGAGGTCAAATTGATTTTAGATAACTAAAAAAGAACAGACTTTTCTGAAAGCACTAGATGGCAAACTATGTTTAACATGTCAACCCCTAGGATAAAAGAACACCCTGTACAGTTTCTAGGAATGCATTCTTAAGCAAAAGTGAAAGAGCTTTTTTAACAGTACGAGATGAAAGAACTCAGAAGGGGCATTTAGAGTTACAATTTTAAGAAGAAACTTAATATTTATGTGGGCATTATTCATAATTAGGACGTGTAACATACCTGACCATCAAAATAAGCAACCAATGTTGTTGCAGAGCCTCGCGACTTTACTTCAAGAACACTTTTATACAAGACATCCTTGAGACTAGTTGGTTGAGTGCTGCTTCCATCAGGAACAATCTTTAGGCAATTATCCATAAGTTCTTGGGCATAATTTCCTGGGATAATCCCTGTGCGATGAATAAAATATATTAGAACTGAACCAAATGAGTCTGCACAAGTTTGGGACAATTCGATTGAAAGAAGAGCGAAGGAGAAATATGCAGAGTCAAATATACAGGTAAATTTGGAACCGTGACAGACGGCCTACAGACCTGTGCTCAGCATTAGGAAGTACAAATATAAACAAACTACATGCACACAACAGTAGAGGAAAGTGTTAGGGAGTAGTAGTACCTTGCAATGACCACTCCCCAACTCCGTCAGCAACGCCCAGCCAATTCTGTGCAGCAATAAAATAAGCATCCTCTCCACCTGTCAATGCCTGGCATTTATTAATGCTGAATTACTTACATATCAAAGTTCGTTTCAAGCCAAAAACTGAAGTTGAAATCGACGAGTTTATATTACAATGTAGCTCTTTGAATAAGGACATGTGCTTCCAGTACCGCAAAGTGCAAGTCTTCTTGTTAAAATCTTAGTCTTTATTGCATTATTAGTCACATGAAAGTCGTGCAACCAAAATGTACAAACGGCCAGCATTTCTTCATTTCTTTTTGGTAAAATTCCATTCTGCTTTGTCACAGTTTTTTTTTTTTTTTTCAATTCACTACTGTTCCTATTGTTCTAATACATTCCAATCCCAACAATCTCTCTAGACATTTGTATCCCTTGTAGACCCAAAATGAATGTTTCTTGAGCAATCATCATCATGGATCATCCTGTTAGTTCAACTACAAGGATTACAATGATAGAGATACCTGGTTAGGCATCAGCAATAAATGCATTATACAAACAGTTCAACCCAAACTACTCACTTATGTCTAAACAGTCGCAACATTTGTGATGACCACTATGATTGTTAGATATGGCTAAGGCGCTAAGCAGGTACTGGTGAGCCTTGGGTTAGAAACCCATTGTAGGGTGGCTTGGTACCAGCTATTGTGCAATGAGGATAACAAAGTTTTAAGGGAAAAATGTTCAAATGTGGGATATTCAGTGAGGTCACAGTAACAACCACTCTTACCCTAGGGGAAGGGATTTCGCAAAAGGTCCACTTTGCACAGAATAACTGAGACAAACTCAATAAACTAAAGTGACCCAGGCCTCCGATAAACTAGCACGTCCTTCCAAGCCATGCACATCCCATGAAAAAACTTACGATAATATGTAAGATACCTTAGAAGGATGCGACAATAACGAGGCACCAGATGACAGGAAGTACCCTTTGGCCAAGATTTCCTCCCTGCTAGAACGAAGAATGTATCACAATCATAAATATGGTGACAGACTATCCTCCGTATGAACTAGTGTAAAATTAGGGATCATTGTTTCTGAAGCCATTTAAAACTATTAGCTGTTAGTTTAAGCCTGATTAGGCAGCTTTATCCACGATGAAATGTGATATGATAAGTGCAAGATGTCTCAACGACCTTTTGACAAGCCTAATCATACAGAGAATGTAATAAGTTCCTTTCAACGAGTTTGCCATGTGGCAGGTGAAGCAGACGTGGATGTCAAATGCTTGTACTTACTAGAAAAGAGAAAAAGGACAAAGTCCATACTCACATATTTACATGTATGACAAAGTTCCCAAGAACTTGGTAGGGAAGGATCCCAGCGCAATAAATAGAATTGAATTATTCACACTAAAGGAAAGGAATTGTTCATCGTTCAAGAAAGAATCGGCGTCTATTAATTATGCAGTCAACATGCAAATCACAGTTGCAAAAATATAACTTTAACTGAAACTTTGCAGCAAATGGTAAGAGAAACCAGACAATTAGTAGATCTACAATGGGGCACAGCTTGAGATAGGGGATTAATAAGTACCTCTCCTCAGCAGCATCAGAAATCTCCTCAGCAGCATCAGAAATTTCAGAATCCACTTCTCCGTGATCATATGCTTGTACAAAATCTTCACTTAGATCAGAAGTGGCAGGTTCTTCCCCATCCGATACCACGGCAGGCTCACTTTCATAGATCTAGAAAGAACACACATAAGCAAGGTCACATGACTCACATCACATGAAGGAAAAAGAAAATCATTGCAATGACTGATTTGCAACTCGTTGACATATACAGAAGGGTCTTCAAACTTTGCACCCCGTTCAACATGAAAGGAAAATCAGACATCCAAAAAGCTAACAAAATAACCAGGCAGAGGGAATTTATAACTCCTGACCTAGAAGTTATATAAACATGTACATTTTGATTGATATAAGATGACTTCCAGTATTCGGTGAGCAACTTGTTATCAGTCACTTAGAGAAAGACAAGACAGTAAAAGCTCACCTCATTCAAGGTTTCCCTTTCTTGAGTGTCTACAAGTTCTTCCAAAGAATCATGACCGGCCCCCTTATCGAGAACTGATTCACCCTGATCGGATGCATCGATATTACCAATGTTGTTGCCATCATCAATAGCATCATCATTCTCGTAAACCAAATTAGTCCCCGTTGTCTGATTCCCAGCATCTTTAGCTAAGTGATTAGGCTCAATGCTACTTTCCATTTTGACACTTTCGTATAAAAGACTGCCAGCCACTTCAAAAACAGAGTCAGTCACTGGTGTAGTTGGTAATTCAAGATTTTCATCTGTAAGAACTTCCTCGGGGACAACAGCATTGTTGTCTATCTGGGAGATACTGACTGAGCCTAAAATTTCTTGCTTTTCCTTCTCTGAAGAACCTTCTGAGCCAAGCAAATTTATCTCACTTCTCTCTGAATCTGGAACAAACACGGTGTTGCGAGAGTCGTTTACTTTTTCACTAGAATCTGAACTTGAATCATCACTCAACTCAATTGGGAAGTCTTCAGTAGCAGCCATTTTTGTTTCTTGAGAGTCTTCAACTGACAGCTCACTTGGTGCCTCATAATCAATCATATCTACAACCAAATTACAATCACTCTCACTAATATCATAACCATCATAGGTGTCAACAGATTCGACACTGTCAACAGACTCGGAGCTAATAGAATTACTCAGTTCAACTGGAACCTCTTCAAAAACAGATAATTCTACGTCTTTGGTATCTTCCAGATACACGTCATTTGGTTTTACTTCAAGGTCAATCAGATCTAAAGCATCTGCAGTTGATCTCTCATTAGTCTCATCATATTTGGTTAGAACAGCCACATCCACATCTCTAACCAAATCAGCCACCTCGGCCGAGCTATCTCTTCCAAGTTCTATCTCTGTGTCAATGATAGTAACCTGCTTCTCGAGCTTTTGGTCGACAACCTTCAAGATGGTCTGATATTCACCAGTTTCGCTTTCCAACCCAGTAACTGCCTCATCAGGTTCCTCCATCTCGTGAATTTGTTCAATTTCACTCGGATCACCAAACCGGAAGACAAATGTACCGTCAGAATGCTCTGCCTCAACAATCATGACAATCGTATCAAGAGTATTACAGATAAAAAAGCAAAAAAAATATTAAAAACTTAATTAAACTAAGAAACATACATGCATACAATAACCTAGAAAGAAAATATCACATATACTATACTTACTAGTATATCACTTTCTCGAGAGAAATTAAGTAACTACTACCTCCATTTCTATGGGATCCTCCTAGTTGACTTTTTGTCACTATTCACCGGGTCACTTTGACTAGGTGATTTGGATAGCTAAACGATGCAATTTTTTTTAGTAATCTTTCCATGGTGTTGTAGAGTAAACTTTAATCTACGACACAATGTAAAGATTACCAAAAAATTGCATCGTTTTGCCATCCGTCAAAGTGACATGAATACGGGTGAAAAAAGTCAACTAGGAAAATCCCAGAAAAACGGAGGTTGTAGTTAATTAAAATATCATATCCATGCTATTCTATTTTCAAGCTATGGAAAATGGGAAATCAAGTTGCCAACATATGATCATCTTTATACAATCAAACGCTAAACTAGTCTAAAGGAAAGGGTGTATGGACAGTTCTTCACATAACCTCACAAAATGAGCATAAATGCCCTTATCCCTGGAGCAACCTTCAAATCTGAATATAAAGTACTTCCATAGCCGCAAATACGCGTACAAATCTCTCTCTAAACAGATATATGGAGAATGTACATTACAAACGAGGCAGGCCTTCAATAACGGGTTCCCAATTCTCAAATGTTGGCAACAGGTCTATACCATATATATTTCATTAGGACAAAATATTAGGCGAAAACACCACAAAGCTTAGAATCACATAAGCATTATCTCCTCAAAACACACATGCATTTCCCCAATCCCCCACAATTTTATTCGCAAAATAGGAGTATACAGCATGGGATAGTGGGTTTTCTGATACTAAATGCATTATAATACCCTAATATCAATAAAAACAAAGGCATTTTTTCAAACTTCATAACAATTACTAGTTCCAGAAGCTTCAAAATCGCAACATGTGGAATAGCTTATCCCCATCTATATAACAAGTTGTTATGGGGAATAAGCCATCCTCAAAATGTGACATATGGAATAGCTTATCCCACCATATCCTAATAACTAAATGGGTCATTAACATAAAACCTACTTGCAATATTACATTTGTGACACAAAATCCTCTACACTTTCAATTTTCCACGCCAACCCCCTGCAATTTACTATTTTGTGACACTTAACCCAAAATTGATAACGCCGTTGATAAATTACTAATAAGTCCAACACATGATGGATTTATTGATAATTTCTCACTTTGGTCACGTGACTTTGTTCTGTCCAATTCCTTAACGGCGTTACCGATTTAAGGTTAAGTGTCACAGAATAGTAAATTGTAGGGGTTGGTGTGGAAAATTGAAAGTGTTAAGTGTCACAGAATAGTAAATTGTAGAGGGTTGGTACGGAAAATTGAAAGTGCAGAAGATTTTGTGACACAAATATAATAGTGCAGGTAGGTTTTATGTCACTTACCCTAACTAAATACTTCGTGATAAGACAATCTCAGCAGCCATTAAAACTTATGAAATTATCATCCTTTTGCTGTGGTCGGGCCTCGGGCACGGAATATGCACTAGTAACCAATAACTGAAAACGACGGGGACATTCCGAAACCTTACCGGAGTGCGAAATGAGCCCCAATTCCGGCGACCGAGGCGTCGACGGAGACGATTTGGACCCCATAACCAACCCCGGAACTCTCCTTCTCCTTCTCCTCCTTGTCGAGTGATCAGACGGAGTGATGGGAAGAGACGAGAGACGCAATTTGGCAGGAGAAGGGCATGGGTTGAGGAGAGAGAAGGTGTTGAAAGAGCGAGTGTCCACGACGAATCTACTACAGTAGTAGTAGTGAAGATGAAGATCACCCATCTTTAATTGAAAGCCCCGATCGAAGAGAAAGAGATTGATTCTTCTTCTTCTTTGATTAAAGAATGTGGTGGTCAAGAAGAGTGTGGCTTAGGGTTTCGAATAAAGGCATGGCTGGCTGTGAGAGAATTTGTACGGACTCCGTGACTGTCACTGAGAGGATAGACTTGTAGAGAGAGCGAGAACGAAGAAAGAGGAGCCGATCCCAATTTAACGGTTAAATTTAAACTGTTAAGTAAAACGGGAAAGATTTTTGGTTCAGATTTGCAGCCAGCCCCTCCTATATTACTTTAATGTCATTTTAAGTATGTCACTTTACTTTTATTGCAACGTATCCCGTGAAGTTTGGGCACAAGAGATTAATTTCAGAACGAATTCCAGATCCCTTTTTGGGTCGAACGTAGTATGAGAAGCATAGAAATAGTGTACACAATTTGGTTTGATGAAATTGTACAGTTATATGTTATTCTCTTTGATTTCGTGTAACAGGTGAAATAAACAGTATAAAATCAAATTATATACTACTACTACTACTACTACATAAGTTTTGGACATAGAAGGTGTGACGGTTGAACTTTAAGCAGCAACATTGAGTTAAAAAAAAAAAAAGAAATAATTGAATCTCCGATTATTTATTACCTTTTAGTTTCAGTTAGCTGACTGACATTGTGATGCATGCATTATGAAAATTAACATTTATCCCCACATTATCAAAATTGCTGACACCGCGCTCTGAAACTTTGACCGTCATTAGAATAGAATGATTCAGAGCGCGATATCAGCAGTTTCTATGGTGTGCAGAATTAAATACAGTATCAATTTACATACAGCTGACTGAAGCTGCAGAGGTAGATAAATGCTGAAAGTTCTACAAAATGCAGCAACTTGTTCCATAGACGGCAAAGTTGATCTTTATCTTTGGTAACCAACTCAAAACTACCATCACCGTTCTTCATTTCCGTTAGCCGCGGCTGGTAGGAGTGAAATTGAACACAGAACAGTTCATAAGGAGAAGAATGTCATATCATGGACTGAAATGTGGACCAAGATGAAATTTAGAGCTAACCTTGAAAGATTGGGCTAACTCTTTTGCTGCTAATCAAGGGTTTAAGAAAGTCACAACTACTGTCACATTCACTGGCCCAGAAGGCTTACCATCAATCAAATCATTCAAATTGTGAAGTTCTAATACATTACTGTATCTCTCAATTCTAAACACCAACAACACAGAAATTTACTCTTTTGGTTCACTAAAAGAAGAGAGCAATACGACGAAATCAGAAAAGGAAAAAACTCAACAGGTGCTACTACAAAACTCAGACGATTTCTGTTTGTAATTTGTCATCTAACTAACTACTACCCCCCATAGCCATCAGGAACTCGCCCTCGCACACCACCTCGCCGCCAACATATGCTTTGCCGTCCATCTTTGCTATTCCAAAGCGTTTCTGCAGCTTGGTAAGCGTCATTCTCATCACCAGTGTGTCTCCTGCAATTACTGGCTTCCGGAACCTGACCTTGTCAATGCCAGCAAAGAAGAAGTTCTCGCGAGATCCTCCTACTTCTGGCTGCAGCATAACTATGCCACCCACCTGTGCCATTGCCTGGATCCCCAAAAAAATATAAGTAATTGTAAGTACCATTGACATGATTACTAACCGAGAAGAGGAAAATGGTAGTTGCATACTGAACTCAAGATTGGTACCAAGCAGGTAAATGGGTAAAACGACCAGCAGTTCAAATAGTAAAAATTCTAAACATCTCATACAGTAAAAATAGGTGACAATCAATAAAAGCAGCTAAAAGGGACTTTCACATTTCCCTTCCGTTTGAAACTAGTGAAAGCAAAACAGAGAGCTACCATAATGTAGAAGCCCTTGCACAATCACTCAGGGCCTCTGTTGGTAGCAGTTCTTTCGAGAAGCTACTGCAATGCAATAATTTAACTTCTAGACTGCATCCTAACTGGGGCGTAAATTAGAGAAGATTGTGTTTGTTCTATGCTCCGAGCTCAGATCTTTAGTGAACAAGCCCAAAAGTGGTAGTCACCTCCAGTGGCGGAGCCAGGATTTTAGGAAGAGGGGGGCACAATCATTTTGAAATGTTACGGGTCTTATGAAATGTATGTATAAGGGTCAATTTGAAAAATATTTCAATATTTTGGACATAATTGGGATATTTGGGGGCACACTTGTAATAAAAAAAGAGGGGGCACAATTAAATAAAATCTTTGAAGTTTAGTGGTGCAGATGTAGTTCTTCAAAATGTTGGGGGGCAAGTGATCCCTCTTGCCCCTCCATGCCTCCGCTCTGGTCACCTTTGCTCGATAAAATTATGAACTTTCTTTTAAATAACTTAAGCTTTTAGTCAAGCTTTGACCTGGTAGCTTTACAGGTATGCAGTTTGATTAGATGAAACCACATGTACTGATGTGCCTTGTACATGAAGTGGATTCTTACCTACCACAAGTATGTATTTTGTCCAAATTGGAAGTAAAAATGTATTATGCAAAATGTATTTGGGTCTAACCACAAGTATGCAATTGAAATTAACCCTTCCAAGATTCGAAACTTCTTTCAAAGACTTTTGAGCTTCGGTCAAGCTTTCACCAGCTGCTCCAGGGTTATGTTAACAGAATCTTAACTAATTGAACCAGGTTATTTTTATTTTTTGGTGAATACTTGGGTGTACTTTAATATATATTATTCAAATTGTGGCATTTTCCTAAGGAACGTGACGAGACAAATTAAAGGAAGCACTCAGTTTTGAATGAAAGACCAAATAGTTATGCAAATAAATCCAGCAAAATAGGGTTAGGCTTAAGCTCGGCTCATCAAAAAAAAGTAGAAACGTTAGGCTCTGAAAATTTTTAGTCAACATGCCGACCTTTTGGAACAATCCAGTTGTAACTCTGGGCAGCTTACATCTGTCATCCTACCATGCTAACATTTGTATTTGTCTACAACCTACCCACTCTTACCAAATCAAAGGTATCCTAAATGAATCAGTGTTGTCCCCAAACAACAAAGGAAGTCCTTAAATAGATACACAATTCAGAACCTGTTACCTGGCATTTTAAGCTCTAACAAATTTAAGAAACAGCACCTAGTTTTCCATATAGTTACGCGCATGGCTCCAATATTTCATAAGATGATAAAGCCCACCTCTATATACAAACAAATTTATTGTCACATTCTCTTCCTCACTCAAGGGTATACTACCCTTGTTTAAGGTGATTTCCAACTTCTCTGATGAGAATTGGTCGACCATAGAACAAGCATCCCAGGAAAACTCACCGAATACAATGACATCCCCGCAAGTTAAAACCATTCCACAATTAACAAACCTTCTAATTCTCCACTCTAGAGAAGATCGGAAACACAAGAATTCATCAAAACTCAGGAAGACATTATTACAAATTCACAAAACTAAACCAACGATTAATAACCATTGCGAGATCACTAGAATAGAACTGTAGAGTAGAAGGTGGTTGGCAACATCCAATAGTCGCATTTGTTACCCTCTCCTGCAATTGCAATACCGAAGCTTCGACTACCCTACTTTCCTGAATAGGAAGAAGTCCTGTAGATGGGGGCCCTGATAGTCACAAGTCAATCTATGAGTCCTAGTTAGGTAAGCAAGACTGGGCAGAGCACCATTGCTACCAACATGGGCCATTCTCTCATGCACCATGTTTGGTATCAGGAACTTCAATTTCTCTTATTAGGTTAGATGAGCAATTCAGTGAATTATAAGGCTTTAAACCAAAATTGCAGAACAACTGAGCCAAGTTCAGGACAATGATTGTTCCAGAGTGAAATAAGCATAACTCGAAGTCACGTCAAGGGGCAAAGCATTCAATTGGCTGTAGTTACTTACTCCCCTCAAATTAGTCAATAAGGTTGTAATGTACAGGTCGAATTCCTGTTTCCCAAGTCATGCAATGCATGTATATCTCAGAGACCAGGCTTTGCTTTCTCTGTTAGTTAAAATATTAAAGTTAAGAGTTAATTTGACTTGTGATAATCATTTGGGACTAATTGACCTACATAGAAGTCCAGGGAGATATGATTATGCACGGTTTTCTGAGGGACAATAATAAATTTACAAATGTTTCAGATGTTGTCAGAATCTGAATGAAGTAGCCAAGTTGACCACTTATGATAACGGATGCCAAAATCCCGATCCGGATCTAAGCATCTAAAGGTTCTACGATGACTCAGGTCCTGGCTTATTTGAATCCCATAGGAGCTCGAAAAAATCTTTAATGGTCCAACACCATAGTGACGTGGCGGTCCAAAGCAACCATAGCCAAACAACTGCGGAATTCCGCTGTTTGTGTGGTTGCCATTGATCTGAACCGCCATGTCACCATGGTCTTAAACCATTGAATATCCTCTCGTAGAAACTCCCAAACTCGTCAACTCCATCGTAGAATCTTGATTTGCCACATGGAATCCCATGGGATTTTAGCAAATCCAGCGAAACCTGATGGGAATGGCCTCGTGGTAAAAGCTTGGGACTCAAGGGTTTGCTCCGGTAGAGATCTCAGGTCAATAGCCCATTCGGGCCGCCAGAGGTATACCCAACTGCTAACTTTGGGGTCCTGTGGATTAGGTTGAGATGCGTGAGAGCTAGCCCCAACACCATGGTTAGCAAAAAGATCCAGCAACTCTGTCTGGAAGACTTTTGGGTCTTTTCATGGCGGTGATCGGACCTATGTTCAACTGTTTTTTGCCTCTTTAGACTCTATTGACCAATGCCAAGTTGTTCCAGGCTTCCAGCCAACAACCACTCGCAAGTTTGTGAGAATGTTTGTTAACTGTTCTTTCTTTAGGGGCAGTAAATGACCTCGTTTACTCGTACCATGTTCTTACTAGTCAAATTTCTCATACTATTTTCTTTATGTCAATTGCACTAGCTATTTTTGTTTCATGTATTAGCTCATGTTCACACTTAACAAATTCAACACCCCCCCCCCCCACACACACACACACACTCTCTTTTCTTATTTTCTAAGATCATGGTTCTCGAAGTTTTGATCTGGATCTCCGCATCTCTGGGCATGATTGACTTGGATCCCTTGGGCACTTGAGAAAATCTCGATAGTCCAAAGCCATAGTGACGTGGCAGTCTAAAGCAATCATAATTGACAACTGATGGGTTCCACTGTCGTGTTTTGTGGTTGCTATTGATTTAGACCACCATATCACCATGGCCCTAGACCAATGAATATCCTCTTATGGAAACTACAGTAAAACGTATAAATTAATACTCGATAAATTAATAACTTCGATAAAATTAATAATTTGTTCGGTCCCAACTTGGGACCAGTGCAAAATTGGACCCCGATCGATAAAATAATAAGATAATAAATATTTTGAAATCCCAGTGTACATATATTGGTCCCAACCAAACTCTAAATTAATAATTACTAAAAAAGTTTCAAATTCTAAGATTGTCTAGTAAAAAGTTGAATCTATAGTCACTTTATTTTTCTTGAACTTCAAATATATACCGATTTCATCTTTAAAAATCCTCATTTCACTTTTTCCACATCCGGGTACTTGGCTGGTTTATAACGCTTGGAAGATCCAGCTTTGTCAAAGTCAGATGATAGGAACTCTGATGATCGCTTGAGAGTATTTGATATTGTTCCTTGACTAACTTTCAAATTAAAAGTTTTGTCAACCCACTTCACCAGATCTTGTTGAGGGCATCATTGGTGATCACTCTTATACTCGGATAACAATTTTCTTTGTTGATTGGTCTTGGTTGATTTTTGAACACCTCGTAGTTTAGGAGCCATAATCGATAGTTGACGTGACTTTAAAGTTTTTCGATGAAACTTTAAAGTCATCGATAGTTGATGTGACTTTATAGTGATTAATTTGTAACAATGGACCAACTTTTTGGTATCATGAACTAACTTTTTTACTCATTAAAAAACAATGGATTTGACAAGTTCAATTGATTTGTAAATGTATCTTCATAAAATGTGCCTTGGAACTCGTTTTTGTAATTTAGTTTTTATCTCTAACTAGTATACATTGTAACTAGTACATTGGACTTCGAAATGTAAAGGTCATACAGAAAACCTCTTTAAATTAATAAATTATTAATTTATCGATATAATAATATATCGCTAAATTAATAAAATATCCCGGTCCCAACATTATTAATTTATAGAGGTTTTACTGTACCAAATTCGCCGAACTCGAGAGGAACTCCAGGAGCTGGCCTCGTGGTTAAAGCTTGGGACTCGAGGGTTTGCTCATTTGAGAACTCAGGTCCGAACCCCATGAACACCAATACTCCTTGGGGCCACTCGACTACTAGAGGTTTACCCTGCTGCTAACTTCCGGGACCTGTAGATTTAGCTGAGGTGCAGGAGAGCTGCTGTGTACACCACGGTTATCGGGGGGAAATCCAGCGACTTTGTTTAGGAGACTATCTGGTCTTTTTATGGGGGTGATTGGACCTATGCTTGAATATGTTTTTGCCTCTTTAGGCTCTACCAACCAATACCAAGTTGTTCCAGTGCTCAACACCAACAACCACTCACAAGTTTGTGATGACCGTGGTTTGTTAAAGAAAGGTAGAGAATCTTAATCATTTCCGTTTGTTTTATCCTTTACAGAAACATTTTCCACAATTTCCATTTTTCTCAACCTTTCTTTTTCATATGCAATAGAGTCCGAAACGGTCCAAGTTAAAGCATACACTTTCACTTGGCTAATAATGTTATCTGTTGATTGTTGAGGGTAACCAAGCCTTTACTGATAAACAGTACCAGAAGGCAATCAGCTGCTATACTGAAGGTATCAAAATCAGTGCCAATAAAGCAACCTACTACAATAATAGGGCTTTGGCTTATTTGGAATTGGGAATGTATCATTAATTTCATCAAAGTTTACTGCCTCAGCTAATGTATTGCTTGTGCATAGTATATATCCTTTTCTTCAAGCAGTTTTATTCAAGCTGAAGCACAATTTTTCAAAAGCTATCAACCTTAATAAGAAGGAAAATCTTCTTTTCATTGAGTGCTGTTGTTACGCCACTGGTGACACTACACATCTCCTTTTGCCGCTATATTGAGTGTTAAGTTTTGGAAGTTCATGTTTGTCACACCGATATGGACAATCATCACTTATTTCCATAATTAACTGACCAAATTGTGAGCCTTATGAGTTATGATTACGTCTTTTTACTCCTGCTGAGTTTGCTTGGAATTGGACCTGCTTGCTTAATTAGTACTAATAGTGGGGACCGATTAGAGATCCCTAACTTTAGTATTCTAGTCTTATGTTCCATTTATTTGGGTGCTTTTGCCACACATAAGATAATACTACTATTTAACTACTAAAACGATGCCACAGAGATATACCCTACATATAACTGTCAATCCACTTAATTCTTCTAATTCATTATTACTCTCTCTTATGTAATGTGAATATACGATTCATTATTGGACATGAGTCTAAATATATTAACACCCCCTTATAATGGGACTCTCTAATGTAGCTGCATACAAAAAATGTTAATACGTGCTGGTTAGACTACCTGATCAACTTCTATATGTATTTAAGACATGCATAAGAAAGTAAATGCCTTATGCAACCGATAAACTCTTCACTATAAGGGTCCGTATATATTTTTTAAGTTGTTTAAGAAGGGTGCGCGTATCTTTCTGATACGCGATACGATACTATACACGATGCGAAAATCCTACTATCGATACAAGATACGCATCAAACCTTGACAACTATGGTACTATACATCTAGATAAAATGTGTTGGCGGTGCATCTTCTGTAAAAGCCAGCTTCGTTTACCGTCGCATTAGTAAATATATCCTATGTTTTCGATTATTGTACGTGTTTGATTTTTCTTTATGGTCCAAGGCACAATCGTATAGTTCAAGGGGTTGATATTTTCCAATGAACCACCTTTCGATTACAGGGAACAACTTTTACACATAATGCCTAAAGAAGTTGCTTTCACAAGCCTCTTTTCATGATTGTTTAAAACTAACAAGACACTTCATTAATAGAATTACACGACACTTCTTTAATTATGGTTCCCAATTGTTCCCTCTCGACATTGTTTTACGTTCTTTAGAATGTCAAAGCTTATTTAAGAAGAGGTACTGCTTGGGAGATACTTAGGCTACTATAGGGAGGCGATTTAATATTGCAGATTGTTTCACAATTAGCTATTTTTTAAACAAACTCATCCTAATCAAATAAAGGCTCAAGATAGATAAAATCAGCCTAATCATAATAACTCTTAAAACTTAGAGAAGACCCACAATTCACAAGCCATGAAAGATACATTGTATAGAGAAATGATCACAAATCACTTACCTCAACCATGAGAACACCAGGCATAATAGGCCTCTCAGGGAAGTGACCAGGAAAAAAATTATCATTTATAGTGACATTCTTTATCGCCACAGCCGACACTCCTGGAGTGTACTCAATCACTCTATCCACTAGCAAAAACGGAAACCTAATAGAGAAAAACAAAACAAACCCATTTCACAAAACGAAAAACCCAGAATAACCCATCAACCAATTTTCGAATTTTGAAGCTTACCGGTGAGGCAAAATCTCACGAATCTGATTGATATCAAGCACAGAGGGAAATGCTGGATGCCCTGAAGAGCAAACATCGATTTAGAGAGAGAACCCACATAGAGAGAGGTGAAGAGAGACGATTGCTTACTGAGTTCAATAGGAACCTCTTCGGATTTGTTCTCTTTCGCATCGGCGGAGCAATTGAGTGAGAACCCAGTTCGATTCTTGTTCGATTGGTTCGATAAGATGAGGGATCTGGAAGTGGAGCTTCGAGAGGAGAAGGGGTTCACCGATCGGGGAACAGTGAGGGAGACATTGTTGTTGTTGTTGTTGTTCCGGTGAGGGAGTGAGGAGTGGTTGCTGAGAGCGGAGGAGAGGGTCTGAGAGAGGGCTGTTGAAGCCATTGTAGAGATTGAGAGAGATTGAAGGAAGGATGTGTGTAGTTATGGAGAATTGGGGGCGAGAAGAACGAAGAAGAGGAAGTGAGAGTGGGTGAAGGTTCGTTTGTCTGCTGTTGAACGAAGTGAAGAAATAGAGGAGAAGGGGCGGATGTTCCAATGAACCCTGTTTTGATTATGTATCTTTTTAAATGTTGTCAAATTGATCAAATTAATAATCTACTATCTCAACTCATATACCAAAAGATTTGGATTTTTGGTTCACCTCGATTTTTCACCCAGATTTTTTCCAGCCAATTTTCCACATTTTCAGCTGATACCAAACATGGCCTCAGCCTGGAGAGAAATTAATTCCACGTCAAGTTCCATGGACTTTTGTGCAAAAGAGTGTGCCAGATCGTTACCCTCTCCGACGCGGGTGAGCACTGTGGCAAGCAACGAAACTTGTAATCAGACTGCGACTGAATTGACTGAGCCATGTCTGCAACTCCGAACTGCATTCAGGTCTCTCTTCTTCGTCCCCTCCGTTTCCCAAAATCAGGCGAACAACCACTAAGGAATGCGATCCGACAATAACTGCTTCTACAACGAGAATCAAACCTTCGATGATAGCAATAAGCTCGACTAACAAGGTTGCTATGTGGTGAGTTAATTGTCTTGATTTTTATTATAAATTCACATTCGCTGCCTTAGATAACCACTCCAATTACACTTCTTCTTTGATTTTGAGACCAGGCTCCGTCACAATTGATCTTTGCCAACCCGATGTTGACTTGTTGGGATATTAAGCACCACGAGAGAAGGGCACCATAGTATACCTTGGGACATTCGCTTACCCAAATGGTCAACCTTGTGAGTTAGCGTTCAAATCATATTATATTAACCATGGACATCATGTTCGCCATCTCGATGTGGGACAAACCGCTCACACGTGACACCCAAAAATCTTCCCCTTCTTGTGTGAGCCCTTCAACATGCTCCCGCTCTCCCGGAAGCATTCGCTGAATTTCTTAGATCACCACCAACCGTCATACCACCCTCTGGAGAAATACAGGATTTGGACCGTCTGCATGGACACCAGGTCGACCATTCATGGAAGACTCATCCACGAGAACACCGCACATCTCAAAATTCAATTCACAATGGTAATGCGCACGAATCAGGATCTGATACAACTTGTTTGGGATATTAAGAACTGCGAGAGAAGGACACCATAGTATGATTTGGGACACCTACTTACCCAAAAGGTCAACCTTATGAGTTAGAGCCTAAATCATACTATATTAACCATGGACAGCATGTCCACCATCCCGATGGTGGACAAACCGCTCACACATGACACCCAACATCTTCCACTAGGTGTCACCGACGGTACCAACTTTCGACGAATCTTCTATAGCTTGTGCTTCGATTGCCCTCTTGTAACAAGATAAGTAGTACATCCCTTTTCAAAAATCTCAGTTTCTTTTTGGTTGTCCTGCTTGAGATAAAGTTTGTTTTGGCTTGACCAGATTACCCATACTAGGACAGTCCATTTTTTTACTGCATTTCTTCCGCGTGGTTGCTGGAAACCTCCTCCATTAAAGTTTCGAAGACACTTCCATTGTGTTGTTGGAGGCTCGCATTTTGCAGCTTTTGTCACACCATCGCAGCTTTCAGACGATATCATTAGTTAGACTCCCCTAGGTTTTTCCAACTTTCACTTTTGTCTAATTGTGCACCTTCACTTTTTACCAATATTTTTTTACTATGTATCTCTTTAAATTTTGTTAGATGGATGAAATTAATAATCTACAATCTCAACTCATACCAAAAGATATAGATTTTTAAGTTCAGCTTGATTTTTCACCCAGATTTTTTCTAGCCAATTTTCTAGACTTTCAGTCGATACCGAGCGTGGCCTCAGGACTCATCTTAGAGAGAAATCAATTCTACCTCAAGTTCTAGGGACTTTTGTGCAAAAGAGTATGTCAGACCGCTACCTCCCGACGTGGTGAGCATCGAAACTTGTAATCTGACCACGAGTGCATTGACTCAGCCAGGTATGCAACTCCGGAGTGCATTCAGGTCTCTCTTCTTCGTCCCCTTCGTTTCCCAGTATCAGGCGAACAACCACTAAGGAATGTGATTCGACAATAACTCGTTTCCGATCTTCTTCTACGACGGGAATCAAACTTTTGATGATAGCAATAAGCTCGACTAACAAGGTTGCTATGTGGTGAGTTAACTGTTTTGATTTTTCGATCATAAATTCACATTCGCTCCCTCGGATAACCACTCCAATTCCACTTCTTCTTTGATTTTCAGACCAGGCTCCGTCATAATCGATGTTTGCCCAATCTGATGGCTGTCTTGTTGGGAGATTAAGAACTGCGAGAGAGGAGCATCATTGTATGACTTGGGACATCCACTTACCAAAAATATAAGCGTTATGAGTTAGGAACCAAATCATACTATATTAAGCATGGACATCATGTCCACCATCCATGTGGGACAAACCCCACACACATGACACCCAACAATCTCCCCCTTTATGTGTGAGCCCTTCAACATGTTCCCCCTATCCCGGAAGCATTCGTTGAATTTCTTAGAATCAACACCGTCTGTGAGACCATCCTATAGAGCAACATAGGAACTGGATCGTCTGAAAGAACAGCAGGTCCACCATTCATGGAGGACTCATTCACGAGAACACCGTACACCTCAACATTCCATTCACAATGGCAATGCGCACGAACCATGATCTGATACCACTTGTTGGGATATTAAGAATCGTGAGAGAAGAGCACCATAGTATGATTTGGGACACCCACTTACTCAATGTTGTCAACCTTGTGAGTTAGGGCACAAATCATACTATATTAACAACGGACAGCATGTCCACCATCCCGATGTGGGACGAACTGCTCACACATAACACCCGACATCTTCCACTATGCGTCGACGACAACAACTTCGGACAAATCTTCTATAGCTCCTGCTTCGATTGCACTCTTGTAACTAGATAAGTAGTTCATCACTTTTCGAAAATCTCAGTTTCTGTTTGGTTCTCCTGCTTGAGATAGAGTTTGTTTTGGCTCGACCAAATTACCCATACTAGAACGGTCCATTTTCATTGTTCCTATGATGCTGTTATAGAGGAGGTCGTTTAGTTCATGTTAGTAAGTATTTCCACCTACCACCTCTGACTTTCATTTTCGTCTCATTATGCACCCTCACTTTCTTCCAATTTTTTTTTAAGGAAAGATTGATTTGTACTACCTCTATTGTCTCTAAATCTTTCACATTTTTGAATTTTTCTCCTGTAATCGGGTGAAGGTGAGCTGATTATTTGGATAATCATACACATATTGGCCTAGAGAGAAACGAATTATGCGTCAAGACTTGTGTGCAAAAGAGTAGCAAAGTTGATCTCCTCCCGACGCGTGTGAGCAATGAAGCAAGCATCAAAAATTGTAATCAGACGAGTAAATTGACTCAGCCACGTCTGCAAATCCGAAATGCACTCATGCCTCTCTTCTTCGTCCCCTCCGTTTCCCAAAATCAGGCGAACAATTAAGGAATGCTTCTTTTTGCCAAGATTGACTTCAACATGGTTTTGAAGTTTTAATTTTACTCTCCAATTTGACAAGTTAGACTTTTCACATATATATATGCAAATAAAAAAAATAAAAAATAAAAAATCCAAAAAATTATGCACAGTCAAAATTACCCTCGTATATCAATAACGTAGTGAATGACGTCTGTATGTAAATAATAAATTATATTAACTGATGAAAGGTAAGAGTAGAAAAGATAGTGATCAATATTGTTTGTATTTTCAAATGAGACGTAAATTGGAGCCAAGCTAAAATCTCAAACAAAATAACATTTGAGAACGAGGGACTAGTTTTTGCCAAGATTGGTTTCAACATGGTTTTGGAGTTAGGAACGTGCATATGGCTCATGCAAGGAAAGATGACAATTGCACATTTTGGTGATAATTCAAGGGTATAATCTAGACCCCTGACGATTAGGGTGATTGAATTTTACAAATTTATAGTTTTGATATACTAAGAGTTAATGTATTAGAGTGTTTTAACTTTCCTCTCTATTGCTTGTTACCTTTACGTATCCATATTCGATTCCTATGACTATAAAAAAAAAAAAGCAGGTCTCCAAATTCGAAACCATGAAGTATACTGGAAGTCATCCACTACCAAAATTTGAGGAATCATGGTGACAAAAGATAAAGTATACATGCAATTGGAGTTGTTAAACACAATGTGAGTGAGTCCCCCAAATGGGTAAAGTCGATCACGAGTTTGTTTTTGTGAGACCTTTGGGCTTTCAGTCGTGAGCCTCAATGGGTAGAGCCTCAATGAGATTTTGTCAGGATTTACCTAACATGATAATAATTCTAGACACTATCAAGTCTCCACACACGCGAACAAAAGGGTTTTTAACCCAACACACACAATTTTTTCTTCTTTGATGGATTGATAATAACATGATAAAACTACATATGTTTACATAGAAATACTAACCCTAGACAATTCGACCTAACGGGTCCGGTTCAGTCTAATAACTAATTAAATAAACGAATAATTAAATTAATTAATAGAAACTAACTACTAAAAATAACTAATTAAATAAATAAACACTACTAATTAACGATAGTAATACGAGTGACCCGTACGATACGGTTGACCCGTATCAGATTTAAGGGGAGATATTTGGACCTTACTGGCAAGTTGAGGCGGAGTCCATGTTGAACCCCTATGACGAGGTCAAGTTATTGTGCTGACTTTATGATTACCAAGTGAAAGGATTACCATGTGAAATGTGGTTGGTTGAACACTCTTTCTTCGATGTAACATGGTAGAATTGTTTTGGGAACATGTCTGTCAAACAATTGTATTCCAGATTGAACTCCGTGCTCATAGAGTTTGGCGTCTCTATTTTATGGCGGTTGTGCGTTATTTTTAAATGCAGCTAAACTCAATGTTCATAGAATTTGGTGTCTCTAATGTAGGGTGGGTGTGCGTCCTTTTCAAATCCACAAGTTCATTTTTTTCTTTTCTCTTTCTAAGTGTGGTGTCTTTTTTCCCACCACTACACTAATGCTTCATTTAATTTTCTGTAAAATTCCTGAGTTATGCACAATTTGTCCATGAGTTAAGAGAGGCAATATTTTTTTTTTTGGAGTGCATAAGTTATTAAAACATATTCATCTTGCTATTACATTACACTCACACATATGCATCTTGTAACTGGTAGTATAAATGTGTGTGTTCATTTTCCCAATACATTATGACTTCACTGTTTCATTAACTTGATTGTATTCAAAATTATCATTATAAGTCCATAGCAGAGTTTCATCAATATAATCGTAGAAAGTCGTAGTCACGAGAAATATCTGTTGGAATTGTGCCCTAGAGCCAATCAATTTATTGCGACATTTAATGGATTTACTATTCATTATGTTATCGATATGGAGATATGCTAACATGAATGGAGTCCTTAGAATATAAAGGTTATATTCTTGAATATCCCTAGTCAACTATATTGATTAACAGGACGATCAACTATAGACTAGTATGGGGTTTGATTGATATGGATATATCACGATCCAACACATGGGTATGCATTAAGGTCACGTTTGGTTTTCCGGACAAGCCGGACTGGACTGTACTGGACTGGACTAGGTCGGATAGGATTGGACTGCATTAGTTGTATTATATTTAATATTGTGTTTGGTATGTACCGTACAAAGTACTATGAATAGTTGTTGGTGTAATTAATGTTCAATTCCAACTATACTGAATAGTCCAATACTGTTAATACTCTCCTGGGGGGGTATTAAAATAGGGTATTAAATCCATGTTTTTCACTATTTAGTACCGGTATTAAATTTAATCCTAGACAAATCAAACAAAGTATTAGTAATCACAGTACTATAATTAGTCCAATACTAGTTAATACCACTAATACTAGAAAACCAAATACGTTATGTGAATGTCACAAGCGCTTCTCATAGTGGATTGACCCACCATGAGAAGGCTACATGGGAGTTATGTGAATGTCACAAGCGCTTCTCATAGTGACAATTGTGTTGTGATCCTTCGACTTTAAGTCACTAGATACTCTAGTTGTGAATTATCATGTTTTGATATCGTCAAACGTTACACCGTAATTGGGTAACTATAAAGGCTTTAATCGGACATGATATGAAGCAAGCTTAGAGATCGTGGTGACGTAGAGAGGATTTGTCTCTCCCACATAACGGGAGTAAATATCCATGGCCACTTGATGAGTGAGACTTAGACAAATGCATGGCCATGCTCAAATAAATCAATATGGGATATTGATGTTATTTGTTTATCTAAGTCTACTCACAGATCGAGAAAATATGGATTGGATATACAAATTGACACTCCATGTCTTGTGTCCAATCCGGATAGATGAGACAAAGGGATTGTAAAACACTGTAACATTGGTCACAGAGGTTAGTCAGATCACTGACATTCCTATTACTTGGGAGCATTGATGTATTGCTAGATACCGCTCAATGTTTGTAATAATTATTATTACTACCACGTAATTAGGAACCTACAGGATCACACACAATAATAGATCAAGCTGGGTTTATTGCTAATTAGTTGGACTAAATAGCAATAATGAATTAATTGGACTAAATTGTAAACTGTGCTCATTAGTTGGACTAAAGAGCAATTGTAGGCTATGAGAATTCATACTTAATTAGTCCCACATTGTTGGACTTATGGGCAAAGAGGATTTTCTCTAGCTATAAATAGGATTTATAGGCTAAGAAAATTCATGCTTAATTAATTCCTACACATCACAGTTTACTAGAGAGCTAAAGAGAAAAAAGAAGAAAAGGAGTTCTTCTCTCCTTCTAGGGTTCGACCAGCCCAATGCCGCCCCCTATGGGGTCGTCGGCCTACTATGGTGCCGCCCTTCTTGTGCCCACGGTATGGAGATGCTGTATCTTCTCTTTGACGCGTAGATTGATGTGATCCAGCCCGTGCATGTCCAAGTTCATCCTTCTTCTCAGATTGCTAGCATCATTGGAGAAGAAGCCCGGTTGAGGTCCATTCGTGTGGATACCGTAGAGACAACGATACTATTCTTTGTACGTGATCGTCAACAGCCTGGTATGGCTGATGTAACCTTTCTTCCTTTCATCATGTTATGATGCTTCACCTGTGATCCTTGGTGGGATTTGAGTATGATACATTTTTGTTATTCCGCTGCGTAACCTATGTCAAAACCCAACAATATCCACATAGTTATTCATATGAAAGCATTACGAGTTATCTTGTTGATTTAATTACCAACTAAACATCCTGTAATGGTTCTTCGCTAATTAGCAGTTGTTGTCGTTGATTTACGTGCCAACTACAAACAATTAAACAAAATACATCACTCTAATAAAAGTACGCTCATATGTGTCCATTTACTCATTCTATTGCTAAAATCATATGAAATTGGTGCATTGGCAAAAAAAAGTCAATGAGGCACGAGATATGCATCTTTGGACCCTCGAAGTTGTCCTATGGGCTTTTAAAGTAGATTGTCGTCTAAATCGATAAACCGCCAAAATAAACAACACCCAGTTAGACGAACCAAAATAAAGCAAAGCTAGCGAAAATCCTGAAAAAGCAAGCCAAACCCGGAGGAGTCACTTAAACGAATTCAGAATGTCTGGAACCCATGTGATAAAAACTTAAATAAATGGAGGTGGATTTTATTGAGTCATTACTGTACTCTTTACACGTCTAGTTGATCAAATAGTCATTACCGAACTTCTAATAAGCACTCCAGTAATGCTGGCTAAACATTTAGTTAAATGACACGTGTCACATCGTAATAATTGTTGAAAGAGAATTTCAAGAAATTTAGTGCATAAGCCATAACTATCATGGACATGTTTAAAAAAAATATAAAGATCACTTGGCTCTCTTAATGTAGAGAGCAGGATAAAGATCCGTAAAATATAGAGCCGAGTAGAGAGTCTATTGGAGCCATTTGTTGTTAATATTATTTATTGGAGATGCTCTCGATAAGAAAATCGTTAACTTTACGAAATCACATAAATCCAAGAACGAATGGGAACCGAATCGAGTTAAATCGTGCAAAAGAAAAACCTACCAAACCAGACCAAACCTTCTGCACCCGGACATCATAGTGCCCAAGTGTATAGCTCTAACAATTTTAACAAAGTGGTGAAAATTCACACTAAAAGATACATAAAAAAATCATGTCTCATTGAAGTTAAAAAATAGAAATATAATGCCTCGCTGGCTTAGTACTCTTGCTCGAATGCCTCCAACCTTAAACGAGCCGAGAGAAATTCAAACCACACACGCTTGAAACGTCTCAATCAAGTAGTGTGTAGTAGGGTGAGCAAAACTCGCCCAAATCGGCCGCCCCAAACCGGTCCGCATCTAACCGGTCCGATTTCAACACCCGTTCATGCTATTTGATTGTGTATGGGTATAGAATTGTCAACCCGAACTAACTTTGATTGATCACGGGTTTGAAGTTGGAAAAACCGATTAGGGCCGGTCCGGATCGGTTAAAACTATACATGAAAATTTACATATTTTTTAGTTTGATAATACCGTCCAAGTTAAATTTTATAAGGACGAACAATAGTTTTAGTTAATTTTCCTCAACTAATGCATTAATATGTTTTTTTTCCATCGACTAGAATGTCATATTCGATTTTGTTATGTAGACATAAGTTTACTAATGGTTTGCGACATTTTGAACCCGTCTAAACCCGACCGAACCAGTCCGAGTCGAAAGTTGAACGGGTTTGGGTTTGTCGACTACATGATTGGGTCTGGATATCGATATGACCAACCCGAGATCATTGGGTTGGGTAGGAAACAAAGCCCTCACCCGCCCAACCCGGTCTATGCTCTGTCCTAGTGTGTAGTGTCGAATAAAACACCTATCCGTCTCAAGCTCGTCTCATTATTTAAATGAACGAGCTAAATCTAGACTCATTAGTGCAAGGAACTGAGCCAGTTTTGTCTGGTTTGCAGCCTACTTACTCAGGGGCGGAGCCATCTCGTGACAATATGTAACACTCGCGCTATGAGTTATCAAAAACTCTACATATACCCCCTACTTTGTAACATTTAAGTAGTGATACCCTTTTCGTAGCTGCAAGACCGCCATGTCTGATTTCGAACCCTAACACTATTTTTTTTGAGAAGTACTTCATACAGTCGGGTTCGAATCCGAGACCTGATGCAGTGACTACAAATACTCTACCGCTAAGCTAGCACCCATTTACGAACCCTAATAATATTGCATTTATTATTGACTCTATATTGAATTTTATTCGAATATTGTTCATAATTCTTATACCCGCCACTATACCGAATGATGTGTCATCTTGTAATGATGCAAATAAACTCGCATCTCGTATCCATCACGACCCGATATGAGCAAACGAGATACTACCTCAGTTTCGCCAAAACCTTCCCATCGTATAATTTATCGACCACTTTGATTTGGTAATTAAATTAACAAAATTACATCAAATCTTTTGATAGCTAACCAAATCAACTAGTCAAAGCAACCCTCAAAAAGTCAAACATATCAAGTCATGGGCCAGTTGTCTACTTCTCTACCTTCTAAAAATAAACACAACCAATTCTTTCCCCTTTCTCTCTAATCGGCGCAGAACAGAAGAGAGATCAGCAGAAGACATTGGGCAGACCAACAATGGACTTCCGACTGAGCAACATCCTCGGCGCCTCCCCTTCCTCCTCCGATTCCTCCCCCGGTCAACGCTCCACCAACTCCCCCGGTCAACGCTCCACCACCACCAACAACAACCACCACAACACCACCAACCACCATCACAACAACGGCGAAAACCACCACAACAACGACGACTCCGACCCGATCCACTCCTGGTGGGAGTCCGTATCCAAAGCTCGTTCCCGGATCCACCTCCTCTCCACCCTCCTCCCACCGTCCGATCTCGAAACCCTCGCCGACTCCGACCGTCCGGCACGGTCTCTCCTCTCCTCTCCGGAGGCGTACTCCGCCGTCTCCGCCGCCCTCTCCTCGCCACTCTCCGGCTCCGGCGACGACCCCCTCTGTCAGTTCCTCTACGAGACCTACCAGTCCTCCGACTCCGACCTCCGCCTCGTCGTCCTCTCCTTCGTCCCCCTCCTCTCCGGCCTCTACCTCTCCCGCATCCACACCACCGCCTCCTCCGACTCCCACGCGCCCTCACTCGCCGGCTTCGAAGCCGTCCTCCTCTCGCTCTACGCCGCCGAGGCCAAGTCACGCGCCGGCAAGCCTGTTTCAATCTCGATCCCTAACCTCTCCCAGCCTTCTCTCTACCACACACCTAAAAACAACAAACCTAATTATTCGAGTCAATCTCAGCCGTCGATCTCGATCGGAGTTGTATCTCCTCCGTTGGAGCCTCAAATCGCTGTTAAATCAACTAAACGAGCTTCAATCGTCGGAGTTGCTTTAGATTGCTACTACAAGCAGATCTCGCAGATGCCGAGCTGGTCGAAGCTCGATCTCTGCCGGTTCGCGGCCGATTGGGCCGGTCAGGACTGCCCCTGTAAGTCAGATTTCGACGATTTGGAACTAAACGGCGGAATTAGGGTTTGTGAAGCTGAAGATGATGTTACTGCATCGATGGGTAATATAGTAATTACAGAGAATAATGGGGCGAATAATGGGGCTTCAGATGAGTTAGTTAATAGAGGAGCGAGAATTCCGCTTCCGTGGGAATTATTGCAGCCTGTGTTGAGGATACTGGGGCATTGTCTTTTGGGGCCTTTGAATGGTGGAGAAGTGAAGGATGGTGCTTCGGTTGCGGTGAGGGCTCTTTATGCTAGAGCTACACATGAGTTGGTTCCTCAGGCGATTTTGGCTACCAGGAGCTTGATTCAGCTTGATAATAGGACGAGGAGTGCGGCGAGTTCGGCGACGATGGCGGAGTCTGCGTCAAGTGCGAACACGCCCAGCAAGGCGAAGAAGCCGGAGATTCTTTTGGTTTCCAAGTGAAGGCACACCTTGTAAGGTTTTCTCTCCGTTTTATGGGTTTCAGTTTGTGGTTTTGTTACTATATATTGTTTGCAATTGGCTAAGCCTGAGATATGTTGGATTGCAAGATGAGTTCCAAGTTATAATGTTCTGCATCATTTATGTGTTTTGCGTGTATGTTCGATGTTGGTGACTAGACATAACTCTTTGCATTGGGTGGTGATACCAGTGTGATCCATATAACTTCGAGAATTGTGGTTCTTGGGTATGGTGTTCTGTGTTTGTGTTCAACATGATTGAGACAATCCTTGAGATGTTTATCTCTTCAAGTGTATTATTTGGGAAAAGGGCTTATTTTAGTGGAATCTTTCTGAAAGTGGTCTTAGTGGTGAAATGATCACGAGTGACTGAAAATCTATATTTAGATGATTGGTTGGCCCTTTTGATGTTGCAATAGGACTATCCTTAGCTTAGTAATGAGCTCCTTAGATGCTAGAGATATCATTGAAATCCAATACAAGGTTATAATTATTTTGGTAGACCACACATTGCAATTTTAGAAGCTAACTATCTACTACAGTATTACTAGCTTTTGTATTCGACAAAGAGTGTTGATTAAACAAAAAGTCATAATGAGGATCACAGATCAAACTACAACTGTTTTGTTTAGTGTCATTTTCTTCCATAGGCAGGGAAATGTTTCAGTCTGTGAGATCTACTGTGATCTGTAAGACTTGGTCAGAACTTTGAACCCAAAACTTATATGTTCTTATTTTCTTCGGCATTATTTTTCTTTTCTTACAATCTGGGAGACCGGGAGCTTCCTCAAATTCATGTAATACACAACGGAAGGATAATATTGTAGATGTTATTCTAGTTCTGAACCTTGCATCTTACCTTAGGAGGCAATAGAGCATGTCCAAAGGTGCCGAATACCAATGCCAGGTTTGGCACCCGAATTGTGAGCTCCAACGATCAAATGTCAAAAGAAAAAGGGTCCCAAAGAAAAATCAATTATGAATCTTAATCACAAAATAACTACCATTTTAAGTTTCAGTTACCACTTTACGTGATAATCATACAGCCAAACTCATACTGCAGTAGGTGCTCACTAACTTCTCATAATGATCAATAAGCTTATCATTAACAGTTGGATCTTAACGAGTACAACCTCTGTTTCTTCTCTATCAGCCTAGTGCACTATTCACCGGGTCACTTTGACCCAGTGACATGGTTAGCAAAACGATGCAAGAAATTGGTAACCTTTGCATCGTTTTGCTAACCAAATCACCGGGTCAAAGTGACCTCTCAAAGTCAAACTAAGCTGATAGAGAAGAAACAGAGGCAGTACTTATTTTAAAATTATTTTTGGTGAAACTAGTAATGCAATGTAAAATGTTTTTGATAGCGAAGAATGAAATCACAGCTGGACTAGTTATAGTTCAAAATCTACTGAATTCTTCATAAAGATTTAAAATTATGTCATCAACTTGAGCATTAGCTAAATCAATATTACCAATCAGGTAGGAAAAACCACACCAATTACATTACAAATGCATTACGTATATTAGTTCAAAAATGAAAGAAGTGCAAAAACGCAAATCAACCCAAATATGTCAATAGGTCAACTCTGGCGTCTGGACCAAGAATTTAGCTCTGGCACCGAATATGGCACCTCATTGGTGACGTCCTCATGTTCACTTAACAACTGCTTGTATTTGTAATTCACACACACCGTGTAAATAGGAATATCGGTGCAGTTAGTAATTAAGAAGATTACATATTTTAGTACTGTAGGATCGGTCTAGAAGTGGATGTCTGATCAGGTCTTAAGTGGTGAAAATATCACAATTGACTGTGTATCATCTAAATTTAGTTACCCAGTTGACACTTGACAGTAATTACTGTCACAATTAGGATTGCAATCAACCGGATTATGAGCTTCATACATCCCAGTCACTAGAAACAACATTGAAATCTAATTCAAGATTATAAAACTAAACGCTAGTCATCTACAGCATTATTTCATCTTTCGAACGAGAAACTAAGAGAAAACAAATGTTTAATAATTGATTAAACAAAGGCCAATATAACAGAACCTGTGTATCGAGCAAGTCTTTCTTCCATAAATAGAAAAAGGAATGCTCTGGAAGTAGTACATAACTTCCTTATGAAGAAAAAGAATGTGCAGTTACCTGTAAGATTGGTCAGGACTTAAAAGCATTAACTTAGATCTCTTCTAACTTCACTACTCCAGTATTACTAGCTGGACTTCAAGCATGGTCATGAGATGCATTCTTTCTCTGTCGGCATTTTTCCTTTCTATGATCTGTTCTGCACTACTCTTATCTGGAAGCTCACGTCAAAGGCCTGTAAGGCACAGAAAAGATAAATGTTGTTTTTATGTTATTAACCCTGCATATCATTGTAGGGTCCTAGTTAAGTCCAAATAAATTCAAGCATGAAATCCTGAAACTAGAGATCGTGGCCCTTGCTAGATTGTACGAGTACAGTAGCATTTATGCGTTTCCTAATGGGGAGATTTTTGTTGCGGATTTGAATATATTGTTAATGGGTCGAATGATTTGATTTTAGGCGAGCTCACACATCATAGTTGCTCAACTACTTTTTCTTGTTCTATTGATACACCATAGTATTGTATGCTTGAAGATGGTAATTTTAGGAAGCGAAAAGATTGAAGATTAACCAGACTCACCTTCACAGTTGCTTTAGTTTGGCACAGTTAGTATACCCTAGCTCTGTCTCATTCGTGAGCTTGACCATTCTTGTGATATTATTGCAGTTGGTGACAGAAATGTGAGTCTCAACCTCTAGAGAATGCTCGCTCTTCACAGACAGATGCGATTTCAGGTTTTCAGCTAGTCCGTCTTGGTGCTTTCAGGGGCACATTAGAGATGAACCTCAAGTGGGGGCTGCTGTTCAATTTGAGCTTGTCGTAGTGCAGGACTGGGGTCGGTTATTGCTGCAGCTACTAGCTCGACACCAACATTTGATGAAAACACACAATGACTGCTGTCTCCCTTACTTTTACCCCTGTAGTAGTTTATTCGTCTTCCCTCATTCTTTTCATTTTGGTGAAATGATCACTTTCTAGTTTCTCCTGCTTGTATCTAAATATTCTTTATGCCTGTAGTGTATAAATTCATATATCAATTGCAGTGCCATCTCGAGTCCTTTCTGCGTGGGTTTCTCATTTGTGTGAATCTGTTCATTGCTGCGTCTTTTGGCTGTTGCTTTATCATGTTAAGTTGTCTTGTGTAAATTTTAAGAATTTTAAATATTATGTGTATTATTTATTTACATTTTTACTATGTTATATTGTTATTTTAATTGAATTATATAAATTACTCGGTTGGAGACAATGGTCTAGTGAATGCGGAACAGAATGTTTAAACGAAAATGAGTGAGACATGAGTAGAATGATTATTTCTTCTAGTTCTCAGAAGGTTCTTTGAGCGACATCTAAAGTTATCTCAGACCATCTCGAACTCCAATGGAGATCTCAATTTTAATCTGAAATTTATGACATGAATAGTGAATTTGGTCATTTATATTTTTTATGTTCCAATGTATATATGACATGAAATTCTATTTTATATGTATTTCAAATGAAAACTAGCATGGAAAAAAAAACAAAAAAAACTAGCATCAAAATGACAAATATGTAAATAAAAATCAGGAGATCAATGGGTCGACATGACAATCTTATATTTAGTCTCAAATTTGAAACCAAGTATTGCATAATGCTAAAAGATTTACACTATGTTTGGGTTAAATGATTTGGTGAGAAAGAAAAAGAATTGGTGAGGGAATGTTTTCTCATTCGTGTTTGGATTACTTTTTAGGTGAGAATCCATGAGAATTCGTGAGAAAGCACGAGAAAAGAAATATCACATAATACAATTTTTCTTTCTCACCAAAAGTGATGAGATTTGGTGAGAAAAGAAAGTAGACGAGTGTTAATTTTCGTTGTGACAAAAGTAACCATAAACAAAATAAAACATTTCATTATAATATTAATGAAAGATTTTTTTTTTTGAGGAAGCCCATTTTATTAAACAACTCGGCCTGAAAAACGGCCCAAAACATCATCTTCCAAATAACATAAAGCCCACTGTGGAGCTGTGTGGGTTAAAACATAACTATCTGCTAAATGGAGGGCCTTGTGTGCAAAAGCGTGTGCACATTTATTCCATCTTCTAGATACGTGTACCGTTCGGTGGCTTCGTGTCTTCTCGAGGAGACCAGTGGCTTCTTCAAGAACCATCTGGACCTCCGTTACATCTTCTGGGTCTTGCTTCTCTCTCATCCTGTTCATCTCTCTCACAATAGAGAGAGCATCAGTCTCTAACCAGACTCTTGCATGTCCCTCCTTCACTGCAAATTCGATCCCTTCTTTGAGTGCCATCGCTTCTGCAGTTTTGGCCGAATTAGAGAAGGGGATTTGCTTTGATAATCCGGCGATGAAGACTCCCGAGCCGGATCTGATTACAACTCCGACGGCGGCTTTCCTAATTGAGGGATTCCACGCCGCATCGGTATTTACAATCACCGAATCCTCCGGTGGCCTTGGCGGAGGTCTAACCGTTGAGAGGCTTGTCTGAGCCGGTTCAAAGGGATTACTTTCCGTGTTGTAGTCGCCGGACAAATCTGACAGGTAGCTTTGTACTTGCTTGATTAATTCATCTTTGCTCTTCTGCTTCTTCTTGAAAATCACTGAGTTTCTATTTTTCCACAGAAACCAGATCAACACAGTCATGCACTCTCTTTCTTCGGTTTTTTCCACTAAGAAGGTCTCGGACCACCAGATCCGAAACTGCATGTGCGAATTTGGGACAAATTTTGGACCCAACAGAGAGTTCCAGCAAGCTTTTGCGAAATTACAATAAATAAAGAGATGAGTTTCATCTTCCCCTTCTCGATTGCATATTGCGCATTTGTTTTCCAAATCAATACCCCTCTTTAAGAGGTTATTTCGAACCGGTAAGCTCTGAAGCAGAGCTCTCCAAGTTGTGTAGAGAATTCTTTTGGGGAGTTTGAGTCTCCAAAAAATCCTCCACCAATTCGGGTTTGGGTTCGACCCACTTCCTGCTTGGACTACCTGCTTTTGCTCCTCTTGATTTTTAATCAATTCGTAACCCGATTTTACTGTGTACATACCCGTGTTTGAGTAGTGCCAAATCAGTCGATCTGCAATAGGGTTTTCTGGAATTGTAATTCTTTGAATCTCCTTTATATCTTCATCCCAGAATAATTGTTCAATCTTACTCATGTCCCATCTTCGTTCTTCTGTAATCAGGTCCGAGACCCACACCGTTGATCTTGGAGCTGGGTTTGGAGTTATGGGCTTAAAGGAAGGGTCCCGAAAGAGCCAAGGATCTCTGAAAGCATCCAACTTCTCACCATTACCGAGCCTCCATCTACATCCGCTAAGTACCAATTGCTTGCTTGCCATCAGACTCTTCCATAGGTAAGAACTGTCTTGTTTCGCTGTGGCTGTTAAAAGTCCCGAATCTTTGTAGTACTTGTGTCGTAGAACCTGCGCTAACAAGCTAGATGGCTTCATTAGGAGTCTCCAAAACTGTTTACCAAGCATTGCTATGTTGAAGAGCTGGAGATGTCGAAAGTTAAGTCCCCCTTCTTCTTTTGATTTCTTCAATTTATTCCAAGCAATCCAACTAATCTTCCTCTTCTTTTCATCAGAACCCCACCAGAATCTTGCCATATCTGCCTCAAGCTTATCGCAAAGATTGGATGGCAATTTGAAGCAACTCATCGTGTAAGTGGGTAAGGATTCAATAACTGATTTAATTAGGACTTCTTTCCCAGCTTGTGATAAAAATTTCTCATTCCAATTGGACATTTTACTTTGAGCTCTGTCTGGAATACTTTGAAAACATGACATCTTCTTCCTTCCAATTTCTGTAGGTAGGCCGAGATAGCGCTCGTGTATAACATCCTTTCGAACACCACAAAGGCCACTGAGTTGAGTCCCCAAATCATCAGAAACGTTGGTGGAGAAGACCGCAGACGATTTTTCCAAGTTTATCTTTTGCCCCGTGATTCTTTCATATGTCTGTAATAATGTAGTTAGGGCATTTATTTCTGCTTCTGTGGCTTTTGTAAAAATAAGGCTGTCGTCGGCGAAGAAGAGGTGAGACACTTTAGGTCCACCTCTCGACGCAGCCACCCCTGTAATAGTTCCCGTAGACATAGCATGCGAGAGAGCACGTGAGAGAAATTCACCACAAAACAAGAACAAATAAGGTGAGATTGGGCATCCCTGACGAAGCCCCCGTTTGGGCACAATTTGACCCACCACTTGCCCTTTAAAAGCTAAAGAGAAAGTAGGCGTCGTAATACAATCTTTCACCAAGTTTACCCAATTGGGACCAAACCCCATTCTCCTTAGGATTTTAATCAAAAATGACCACTCCACCCGGTCATATGCCTTACTTATGTCCATTTTGAGGGCTAAATAGCCCTCTTTGCCTTTTATTCTATGTCTCATTGAGTGTAGAAGTTCAAAGGCAGTAATGGTATTATCCGTGATCAATCTGCCCGGCACAAATGCTGATTGTGATTCGGATATAATAGAAGGCAGCACCAATTTCAATCTATTTGCCATAGTTTTAGCCACAAGTTTGTAAATAACAGTGCATAAACTAATTGGCCTGAGATCAGAAGGTTTTCGTACCTGCTTAACCTTCGGAATCAGTGCTAAGAGGGTGTGATTGAAAGATGCAACACTGTCCTCGCCATTTAGGATTCTAGTTACACAACCACCCACATCATCTCGAAGCAAATTCCAATATTTTTGGAAAAAGAGCGCTGGAAAGCCATCAACTCCAGGAGCTTTTAGCGGACCCATTTGCTTCAAACTTTCGGTAACTTCTTCAATAGTGTACGGACTCTCTAGGAAATCGCGATCCGTTACGCTAATACCATGGTCAATAATCTGCAAAGATTCATCAATATCCTGGAAACAAGGTTGAGAGGATGTAAACAAGTCGTCAAAGTAATCCGAAAGGATACAAATTATATCTTCGTCGTCTGTTTTCCACTCTCCTTCCTTGTCCTCCAAACCTTTGATAGAGTTTCTGGCTTTTCTGGCGGAAGCCTTCCGGTGGAAATAAGCAGTGTTCTTATCTCCACATTGTAACCATTGTACCCTTGATCGTTGTTGCCAGATCTGTTCTTCTTTCAACAATAACTCTGCAAGCTCATTTTTTGCTTTTCTTCGATGGAAAGCAATCTGGGCAGTTTGCTTCTGGCGGTCTAGTCCAGCAATCTTCCTCTTAACAGACTGGATCTGTTTTTTGACGTTCCCAAAGCTATCCTTCGCCCACTTTTTAAGTTTGGTTGCACAATGGTCCAGTTTATCTTTTACCTCCAAGGGTGCTTGCCAAACCGAATGGATAGTACTATCACACCCATTTTGTTGGGTCCAAGCTGCTTCAAAATGGAATCGCTTTTCACCTAAGCGACACAAATTTGCTTGATTACCAAACTGTACTTCTATTGGGACATGATCCGAGGTAGCAGCCACTAGATGGTTTACCCTGGCGTGTCCATACATCATCCTCCAATTAAGATTTGCCACAACTCTGTCCAACCTTTCTCGAATGTTCGCCTCTTCTTCTTGGTTGTTATTCCAAGTATAGGGATTCCCATTAAAGCCCAAGTCCTTTAGATCACAATCTCTGAGGACTTGTTTGAAAGGGTTAATTTGAGCATTCGTAACGCTCCTTCCACCCTCCTTTTCTTCTTGGGAGATGACTTCGTTGAAATCACCAACACGCACCACGGAGCATCTCCATGGGGCTTTAGCCTGGAAAGTAGAGTCCATGAGTGTTGCCGTTCGGTTTTTTCTGGGTCTCCATAAAACCCAGTAAGAAACCAGGAGTCAACATCATTCTCAGTTTTCACCAAGCAGTGAATGTGTCTAGGGGTTCTTGAGATCAGCAGCACTTCAGTGGCGTCGTCCCATAACAGAGCTAAACCCCCACTTCGGCCGTTGCTATCCACATAAACCCCTTTTGCATACTGAATCTTCCTTCTGACAAGGTCCATCTCATGTGCTTGCAATCTAGTTTCCATGAGAAAAACTAGATTGGGACGTCTTTCCTTCACGGTATCGCAAAGGGATAGAACGTTGCAGGGGTTTCCAAGCCCCCGCACGTTCCAGCTTAGAGCACTCATTGTTCTAGGCAGAGCTGCCTAGCAGACTCTGCCTCTGGTTTATTCATCATTGGAGTGGTCTCACAATTCATATTGTCTTCCGCCATGGTTGTGGTTTTGGTGATTGCTCTCGGATTCTCCTTCTCTGAAGTATCAGGGTTAGGCACCATCTCCGAAGCACACGACCTTTTTCCCCCACCCATCGTCAAGCCCTCATCAAGGGCTGTAAGATTGAGTTGGCCTAACGGTTTCCGTTTAGTGGCGACGGACCCGTCAGTTTTGCCCTTCTCCTTGCTTCTTGCCTTATCCTTCAAATTGATTCTCTTCCTTTTTTGAATTGTCGTAGCTGTAAAAGCTATGTCTGATGGATTTCCCGCTACACCCAAAGAAAATTTTGACTTATCCCCTTTTGGGGGGATAAACTCTATTGAAGGGAATGATTTAGTTGGCCACTGATTCGATATGATCCCCTCCCCGTCCATTTTGGGATTTGATTGCGTTTTTGGGCTCCATTTTTGGGATTGGGTGGTAATCCCTATCTTGGACTTTCCCTTATTTGACTGATTTGCTGCATCTTTGTTAGCACCGAATTTACCACTTTGCCCTTCATTTGTCCTTCGTTTTCCTTCCTTGCCACTAGCGGTGGTCGGAGCTCTTCGTTTCACCGATGGTTTTCCGAGCAGCCATTTGCCAAATTCCGGATTTTTGTTCGCTTGAATCATTGACTCACGCTTTTCACAGCGGTTTGTCGTATGATCCAAACATCCACACCATTCACAGACATGAGGGACTCGCTCGTAAACAAGGTTGACCCACACTTGCTCTCCCGTGGCAGTCTTCACAAAAGCCCTACGCCTCAAAGCTTTGTAGGTCTTGATTCGGACTCGGGCTCGGACACATCTATCCTTCTCATCTCCTTCTATGTGGATAGTTACTCGTCCTACTTCCCCAATAGAGGCTGCAATTAGGGTTCCTATGTCTTCATGAATCAGATGAAGAGGAAGACCCCTAATCTGAATCCACACCCACAAATCATTGAAATTCTCCGAGTTTTGAGATCCTTGAACCTTCCACTCCTTAAGAAGTAGAAGTTTATCATCGAAACTCCAAGGTCCTCCGAACAGTGCCTTCTCAAAGGAGGTTTTATTTCCGAATCTGAAGATGAAAGTATTCCCCCCTTTCTCCATAACTTTCAGGTCATCCTCAGGACACCAGAGTCTCCTGAAGAGTTCCTTCATGTCTTGAGTGTTGATCTTCTCCTCCCCAACGAATTTTCCTTCAAGACAGAGTTTCCAGTCTTCGTAGACCTTGTTGCAGATCTCATCACCAATCATAATCACCCTCTTCTCCTCTTCAGAGAGGGTGATTGATCCTTCGATCAACCCAATCAACATCATCTGAATCCATGTGATCAAAAGGGACGTAGCCGGCAACTTCTTTCTAGAGAGAGGTTTTCTTTCTAGAGAGAGAAAAACTTTAATATTAATGAAAGTTATTTTGGTAATATCTTAATAGTTTCTTTTCCTTTCCATTAATATACTAAACAAACAAGGGAGGTGAGAAAGTATAACATTTTCTTATCATTTCTCAGCTAAGTAATCCAAACAAGTATGTGAGAAATCTTAATCATTTCTTATCATTTCTTTTCTCGCATAAATTAAAGTTTCTCATCATTTCTTTTCTCACTTGATTCCAAAACATAGTGTTAGAATTACCGTAACTTTTAACACCAAATTGAAGCAAAATTATAGAATTAAAATAACTTTTAGCACTCCATTGCAGATGCTCTAAGAGATTTTAATGTCAGTTAGATGGATTCTAGGCAACGAAGTTTGGATAAAGGACAATCTCCACCCCGTGTGATTATGTTAAATACAAATACACCTCTCATATTTGGATAATTACAATTATCACATGTCAGAGGATGAAGGTCACGACATACTAACGGAAGGGTAAAACGACATATGTACCCTCACATTGAAGAAAAATTACACTATTGTATAAGTCTTTCTTCTCCTTATACCTTCATTTTTTACCCTCGCATCACTTCTCTTATCCCTCTTCCTCCCTCCGGCTCCTTTGAAAATCAAGAGAAAACTAAACATAAATCAAATCCTAACTCCTCACGTTCTTTACCAGTGGCCAGAGAAAGAGAGAGAGTTTGATCATTCCCTTTCTCCCCTTCCTCCGTCTCTGTCTCTCTCTCTCTAGTGATGTTACTAGGAGGGCTAAACGGTGGCGAGGCAGCGATATGGTTGTTTCCGTTCCTCCCATTGCGACGAACACAACCTGTGGCGTTTGAAGGGGTAGAGGGTTTTGAAGAATTGGGTTGGATGTCCACAGTTTTATGTTAAACAATATATATATTTTTCTTCAATACAAAATTACGAGTTTTGATGTTATGCAAAAGTAGTATTTGTGGATGAAAATTTGGGTAGAATACCTATGTGGCAAAAGGGTTAGAAGGCAAGGCAAGATGGTAGAATTGTCCAAGCTCTTGCCTTAAGGCAATTCTAGCCTTGGCAAGATTTTGTGAGTAGAGAGGTGAATAGTGAGAAATAAGGAATTGGGAGGGCTAGGGTGAGGTGGTGCCAAGGCTAGAACTCCTTGGTGGACATACCTTAGCAGGGCTGCAAAGAGAAATTGTTCAAAACGTCGAAGGGGCAAAATGTTTACTACCTCTGTTTCGCCTGTTTCAGCCTACTTCACTTTTTATCACTATTCACTGGGTTACTTTCATCCGGTGATTTGATTAGCAAAACGATACAAGAATTTGGTAATCTCTGCATGGTGTTATAAAGGAAAGTTTATTCTAAAATACCGTGAAAAATTGTTAAAAAATTACATCGTTTTGGTACTCAAATCACCAAGTCAAAGTGACTCAGTTACGGGTTAAAAAGTCAAACGCAGACGAAACAGACGAAACGGAGGTAGTACTTCTTAACTCACTCTGGGCCCACTGTTTTACTTCTTAATATTCACGAAACTGCCATTCAGCCTTCAACAGTGGAGTTCTCCCCCACCCCTCCACCCACCATCAATTTTATCTTCTATTCCAATTACATTATCATTTATACATATTTTTTACAATTCACTAATTAGTAATTAGTTATATTTAACTATAAATATCTAATAATTAATCATCTGCAATATTAAATAATTATTTTGGAAATAATGATTAAATTTTGATTATTGGGAAAAAAGTGTGAAATGTCAAATTAGCTATTTATAAAAAATAAATAATTATTATACAAAGATTTTTTTTAAATGAATTGAATTATCAAGAATGAATATAATTTTGCGGATAGCTTTTTTTTGAACGAGTTTTTGTGGATGACTATGTACAGTTAACTTTATAATCGCACTATTTCATTGAATCAAATCATCAATTCAATGAAATAGTTTCAATGAAATCATAAGAGATAATCGCACTATTTAAAAAAAAAACTTTATAATAGCATGAAATCATAAGAGATTATCACAATTAAAATTCAAGATTATACTATATCTATTACTAGTAGTCTTCTATTTCTCTCTTTTAATTTTTCCTATTTCCTATCATGTTGTGACAAAAACAACAAATCAACCGGAAAAAGAAATGAAATCGCCTAATTTTTCTCCAACATCTTCTCCCCCTCACCCCATATCCTTTTCTCATCTACAAGGAAACAAAAAGAATCGAAACAAAATCAAACTAAAACACTGAAGATTGGCTGTGATGGCAGAGTCCGCGGATCATTTCGAAGCTGCGAGAAGAAGCAGCATAAGCTTGATGATAGAGCTTAATCACCTCCGCATTGGCCTCGAGATCGATGAGTTTGCTGAAGCAGTGCGTCTTTTTGATGAGTGCCTTGAGCATGATGATGTTGGTGTTCACCGCTTAAATGACACAGCTCTCTGCTGCTTGTTCATCACCTGGTAATCTCAATAAATTGTGCCAAATTGTTACTCCCTCCTTTCGCCAGATTCTTCAAAAAATTATTTGAGCCTAATGATTTGGTTAGCAAAACAATAAAGAATTTGATAATTTTTTCATGGTGTCGTAGAGTACACTTTAATCTACAGGGGCAGAGCCAACCAGCGGCATGTAGACCTACCCAAAAGTTTGAAAAACTATAATTTTATACAATTTTCAAATTGTGCCCTACTCAAAATTACAATAGTGCCCTAAGTAGTTTGAATATCTTGCAAAAAGTGCCCCATGTATTTTGAATACCTGGCGGACTCCGCCCCTGATGTTATGTACTACCTCTGTTTCTTCTCTTTCAGCTTCACTTTTTGATCCTATTCACTGGGTCACTTTGACCCAGTGATTTGGTTAGCAAAACGATACACAAATTTGATAATTTTTGCATGATACTATGAAAAAATGGCCAAAAAATTACATCGTTTTGCTATCCAAATCATTGCGTCAAAGTGACCCAGTTACGTGTAAAAAAGTCAACCGTCATTGAAAGAGAAGAAATAGAGGTAGTATCTTTTAACGATTTTTTTTTTTATCTCCATTTTTAACATCAACTGGGTTTGGTTGTGGTGACAGGAAGTTGGCAACACAAAATTTTGGAAAGACTGCTGCCTCTGAATTCAGTGGGTTGACCGGTGGTGCCATAAGCGCTCAAACTGTATGTATTTGTGGTTTGTGATGAATAGTTCTCTTTCTGATTTTCTCAACTAAGTACTACAACTTATTTGTTGTGTAGCTCGTATCGATCGAGGTTGGGATTGATCGCAATGGCTCACTGCGCCGCATCTCCAGAACGTCGCCCATTAGCATAAGGTCAAATTCGTATCAGTTTTATGATGGGACGCATGAAATTATTCTTATGTCGTTTCTTCTCAACCTTGATCTTTCTTAATTGCAGTTCTTTTATTTATAAATCTTGTTTGGGGCTTGCTGAAAATGTAAGTTCTCCTCTTGCACAAAACTTAATTTCAATTTAGAGTTCTTGATTTGCGGGACAAGTCGCTGTTAATTGATGTATTAATGATGTGACGCATGAAGTGTTCTAGCCTATTTGTGTGAAGACTTTAAAACTGGAACGCAATGTAAACAAAATTGTGTTTGAATGGCTGTGTTGGTAGGTGGTTGCATTGCCAAGAAAAGTAGGTTAATCTTTACTATAATTTGGGATTGAAGATGAGAATCAGGCTATATGCATCGGGAAGTTGATGTGGGGGCTTTTAACTGCTGCTTAAAAGAATTGCTGGCCTTTTGTATCTAACTAGTGGTTATAGTTTTTTGGTCGTTTTAATGTATGCATTGCATGAATTTGTGACTTCAAATGTTGATAAACTCACCTTTGACAGATTGATAATCTGACATTTGTACCTTAAACAACTAATATCACAGTCTTTCTGGATCTGAAATTGATGCCCTCAGTCAGAATCTAAGTTTGGCTTACTTAGCTTGCGCCTTCTTCTATCACTTTTTCTTGAGAGTTATCTTTTATCCCTGTAATTCCATGTCTTAATTGAAAAGAGAAGAGAAGAGAGTAATTTTCTTTTGAACTGGGGATGCTTTGTACCCATTTTTCGATTTATCAATATGTTTTAGCCGCTTTTAGGCTCTGTGTGGTTGGTGGTAAAACATATTTATGTAAAATGTTTCCTGTTTGGTTGGAGGCAAAATATTTTCCTGTAAAATGTTTTCCCTCAAATAATGTAAAATGACTTACACACTTCAAATCCGTAAGCCATTTTCCGGAGAGTGAAGAAGCACAACAACAACTCGTACTAACACCGCCACCACCAATAACCACCACTACCACCTACCTACACCACGACCCATCACCGCCACCCACCTTCACCGCTACCCATCACTATCACTGTCGTCACGGCCAACTGTTTTGGCAAGTGTCAATCAAACACGAGAAAATATTTGCAGATAAAATTTCACACAAAATATTTTACGAGTATAATGTTTTCCCTTGTAAAACATTTTACTGCGAACCAAACAGAGCCTTGATGCAATTATGACCTTTTTGTATGAGTAATCTCTGTAAGATTTTTTCGCTCTTAGAAATATATCGTCATTGTTGAAAACTTCACGGAAAGTGCATGACTATCAACCGAGCTCTCTTTAAAATATCCTCTACATCCAAAACATCCAAAACCTCAATTTTATTGGCGGGAACATCCTCACTTCCGAGTATTTGTATCTTGTGAAATTATGAAATGTGAATCATTTTTCTGTTTATTCGTAATTAAAGACGGAACTACTTCTACTTGTTATTTTCATGTGCATTTTACACTGAATTACTGTGGCTGCATATAGTCTGGTAGCATATGTTGTATATGAGAAGTATTTTCCTGCAGTTGTGCGCATCAATTTTAAGTGGTTGATGTCACAAAACCACCCTACCAACATACCTAAAGATAGGTGATGTTGGCTTCATTACTGTAATTGGATTTCTCTACAGACATAACTGGGAAGAATTGGCATTTTGATAGGTGATACAGAACGAAGTGATGCTACCATGTAAGACTACAAGTAGAAGAGCGACTTTGTGTATATATCAGGTGGTCTCTACTAGTTGAACTTAGCAAGTTTAATAAAGTGGGATAGTGGTTTTGGGCTATTCTATAAGATGTACTTATGAGACACTATCTTGGGTAGAAGTGTTTCATGCAGAATGTTTTGTACATGAGTGTTATAATCTTTGGGATCTTTTCATTTACTGGGTCCAAAAGCAGACAGTGCCGGGTAGATTTATCCATTGACATTTGTAACTATGGTGCGAGAGAGAGATCGTTGTTGAGAGTCACCATCCAAGATCAACCTTACACGTACCCTTGGGAAACACACAACGACTATTAAATTCATATCCCCATTTGTAGAATCTCATAAATGTGGCAAGAATAAAACAAATGAAAGGGGAAAATATACCCATATACTGCCAACAGACAGTACTGATCAAAGGTAGCCTACCTCGGTGTCATCTTATATCTGTACAACATCAACATTTCCACTATCCGAATAAGCAGAAACAACATTATATTATATCATCTGATCAATTTACTCTAAGAAAAGATGGACGACTATAGTGATGCGAGCCTGTGTCGACAAAGCTATGAAATAGTGTGCTTGTCAAGTGTAAACCATAGCTCCTACAGCTGTTATAAAGGAAGCCTGACGCCCAACCAGTAGAACGGAGTAATATTTAGTCGATTACATAACTCCACAGTATAGTTTTGTACAACTTTCTCATTGTCTTCATTTTAGAGAGTGCTTCGAGTTTGAATATCAGGGTTTGCTAGTAGCATTTTCCGTTTTTAGACTGCTCCTCTCAGACCGAAGGATTTGGGAGAACGATAGGTCATCTATACTTCTCAAAATCTCGCATAAACCTGCTAAAAAATGAATCGAACATTATGCCCTATAATATTTCTACTTCCTTTTGCTAAAGAGATTCCATGTTTCAAAGGCGAGCTAATTTTTCATCTTTAATGGAATGGGGTACATATTTTCCAGGCTTCGAATTTATCTATATGTGTAACAATAAGAACTGTCATCAAACTCTTCATGAGATACGTTTTAGCTTCCCGCTGTAAAGCTATCTTCCAGAGGTTTATCCGAATGGCCCTTTCAACCACCCCTAGGTTTTCACCATTAATTTGCAATAATAAGCAAGTGAGCTATTCAATTTTCATACGAAACATGTAACCTCATTCACTGTGTAATCCTCAGTTCTGTCCAATACCAATCCATTCTATCTTCAGTTCAAAGAGGAGGAGTCCTACCACTGCAACATTCGAAAAAATTTGGACGACACGAATTGTCTCAAATAGCTTTTGACTGTCAGAACAATCAGGTTATTAGTTTTCGTTCCAGATCCGCGTAAGGTATCATTTTTGATTATATCTCCCCTAGCTAATATACTATTCCTTCCCCATGTCCTTAAAGAGGAACTCATTACAAATTAGATTAATAATTACGTATACCTTCATTGCATTTTTCTCCTTGGGCGCAAATGACTTACAATTGTTTCCAGGACTACCCTATCCTGGTCTGCCCTTGCTTCAGTTCGTTGTTTTTTTTATGCCAAATGCTTCCTGCTAATGTATAGACATCAAATCGATGAAGAGTGAAATGTTGAGCCAATTTTCTGTCTCAAAAAGTTCAACCAAATTCGAGGCTTATTTTCAATTGATCGGAAACATGACCAAACCTCAAAACGATTATTACGCATATAGCATGAGACAGACCCAATGCACATTGTTGAAACCCTCGTGCCAAAATCGCAACCAGTACCCTCTGGAAGACTCAATTCTGAGAACAATTAAAAATTAATGGAAGTCAATGCTCACAAACTAATTAGAAAAATTATGCATTACCCAAATTAGTTATAATCAAAATTGGACAAAAACACATAAATATGGCAGAATGGAGTGCGGTCACAACGAAATGAAATCATAATACTCCATGATTCTTGATCGTGCGTGGTTATATAGTTCAAACTTTTACAAAGGGGAAAAACAAATTTATTGGATCGACAACACGTGACGGATAAAAACAGAATCAACTTCACATAAAAACATAATCAAATTTCCCCAACATTTCAATCAACACATTTAATGGACCAGCAACATGTGCCGGATAAACAGAATCTGAAACTTCATTGAAGCCAACACCTTAGCCAAAATCTGATGAGAACTATTAAGCAAGCTAATTGGCCGAAAGCCTTTAGATCCCTCCCAATCATCTCTCTTCTTATGGATAAAAAATACAGGTCTCCAAATCATCCCTTCTCTAAAGTCCATTGTGCAGGGTCACCTCAGGCCGCCTATTCAGGTCTTGCATGGGAATAAAAAAGGGGTGCTCCTTCGTGTGCTAAATATAAACAGTAATCTTGGAGCTACATAAAACTCCCTAAAATATCCAGTTTGTGTTAACCACTTTGTCCTAAAACAAAGCTACAAAGGCAATCGTCATAATATTCAGTGTCTGTAACTGGCCCAATTCTTACCTACTCAGCTACATATTTCGGGTTTTTACAAAGGGGAAAAACAAAGCTACGAAAAGAGGGAGTCACAATATTGACTTACAGGAGTAGTATTCGGGGAAGATGGCTGTACAATGGAGAGGGTCGCAGCTGTTGTGGATAAACCTAGATAAACTGAAAATTTGAGTTCGATCAAGTCAAAATAAATATGAAAGACCAATTACAAAGCATGAAAATAAATAACATAATTTGTCGGGTGTTCATTGACTGATTGAAGCATTGACCACAAAGAAAATCACAGTAGAACGAATAAAAGTAAGCAATGAGAACGGGGCGAGGATGTAAACGACGTAAAATTGCGCCCTAGACCAGTAATCGATACAATGAAGTGGTGTGCATTTGAAAGCATTAGTCAACAGAGAAGACATTATGATATAACTTGATTTCAAACCACAACCAGCCTTATCACTCGATAGGGTCATTCAAGATAGGAAAAAAGAATGCTAACTACAAGTTCTATGACATCACCAAGTTTAAACCAGTTATGAGCAATGCTCGAAACGCATTGTAGCTCCACCAGTATCCCCGTGTTCGATACGACCAGTCATTACAGTATTCAATTGTTTTGTAATTTAGTGAAGAATTACAATCATAGAAGATGTATTACTTTATGGTGCCAATTTCAAAAGGTTATTTTCACGAACAAGGAGTCCAGGCTGGCTTAGACAATGAAGCTGTGTGCATTTGGCAGTTTTACATGGTTACTTAAAAAAATTAGGCTCAAGAAAGAAATAAGGAAAAGCTAATTCTAAGATCAAGGAAAATGGTTCTCCAATCATCCCACTTGAGCAGAGCATTAATCCTGACAAAATAATAAACTGGTTGAAGTTTCCTTTTGTCACAAACTTGACTTGTGAGAAACACCGAGATTCTTCTCTAAGGTATGACCCTCTTCTTCTTCAGGACATTATCTACTCTAGCCGAAATTATGACCCTCTTCTTCAGGACATTGATTGATTAATCAGATTGACCATCTCATGCTGAAAGGCTGGCAAATGTTATGGTTCGAAGCCTCATCTTCCACAGGCTATTACACATAAGAGTTCTGGCATAAAATTATTGCTAGTAGTCGCATCATCCGTGCCATCATATCAGGCATTATCGGGATTTTTTTGTCCTAATTTTGCTAGAAACGACATTGCCTGCATGCGTCACCTCAAAATGTAATGGGCAAAGAGTAAGAAAATTTACAAGCGCTATACACAAAAAAGGGGGAGACTTCCAAGAAAAAAAGGAATATAGACTCCACATAAGTATTCTGGTGCTATCCATGCTCCAAATACCTCAAATACAAAGAAATTTAAAGTCCTTACGGCCGAATTGTATCGCGTGACAATCAAGAAAGGAAATTTCTCGAGGCCTCAAGGATACAACATGGCTAAACAATTACGAAATTAATCAGGGAGGCTATGTGGGCAACTTTCAGATCAGAAATAAAATAATTAAAAAATAAAAACAAATGAGTTTTCACGTTGTCGTGCAACAACTGTGTTCATAATACTTGTGTTGAGTCTCTATTCCCTTTTTTGTTAGGACTATCATCTCATATAGGTTTGGCCCGAACTTTATATTAACAATCAGGTTCATAAAACCCTCCGCACCACCAAATCAATAGCAAATTTCAAAACTCACAATAAGAAAATACTCCCTCGTTCCTTCAGATTCTTCAAAAAATTATTTGAGTATTATTTGGGCCTAGCGATTTGGTTAGGAAAACAAAGCAAGAATTTAGTAATTTTTTGTGGTATTGTAGAGCAAAGTTTACTCTACGACGCCGTGAAAAAAATTACCCAATTATTGCATCGTTTTGCTAACCAAATAGCTTGACCCAAATAATACAAAAATAATTTTGTGAAGAATCTGGAGGAACAGAGGGAGTATGGCAGAGCTATAACCTAACCAAGAATGTGCAAAATAAACTTAATCGACCTGAAAAATAAGTTTCATACCTTAGTTTGATAAATGAGAATCCAAATAAATCTTTCAGCCCAGTGGTGTTTTTTGCAACCCAGACATCAATTGTAAAAGGGAAAAAAATAACCTGATTAAGTCGGACCCCATTGGTCACAAGTCATAACAAAATCAAATTGATGAAGTCATATGTACTACTACAAAATACAACACAAACAAATAATCACACAACCCATAATATATTTCAGTACCTGAATTGATTATGCCGGAAAAGACGACACGAGGAGCCGTTCCCTTGAAGTCGGTGATAATACAAGGAGCGATTTCCCTTAAGTCGGTAGTGCCATTGGAAGGAGGTTTGGTACAGGTCCGACAAACCAATCTGGAGTCGATCGTCTTCTTCTGGAGGCCACTTCAGACCCTTGAGTGAGGCAGGAAAAGGTGAAAAGGGTTTCTGGAGACGTGTGAAAGTGGCAGGGAAGGAGGTCAGGTACATATTGCGGTTGAAATCAAACTGGAGGGAATCTGACGCGGGCTGCCTCTTCAGCTTCTGTACTGAATCAATTGATTTTTTTTTTTTTTTGAGAAGAATCAATTGATTTTTTTTGAGAAAAATCAATTGATTGAATATAGAAGAAGAAACGGTTTATTCAAAACGGTAGGTCAATTAAGACTGATATACTACCTCCATGAATGGTGAAGAAACGGTTTATTCAAAACAGTAGGTCAATTAAGACTAACATACTACTTCCATGCTCAGTAATAATTAAGTTAGGGGTACTTTGGGTAGTGAAAAAAAGAGTAGGAAACACCTACAAGTGAAAAAACACTCTTATGGGTTAAACACTAATATGCTCTTCGCTATTTTTAGTAGTAAAGATAATGGTGGGTAGATGAGTGATTATAATCTTTGGTGGTATTTCCATCTATAATTAGAAATGGGTGAATAATTATATTCTTTGGGGTCTTTTCATCTAAACGTTAACATAAATATGATGAAAAGCTGATTTGAGATCAGATATATCGTTGCATTGAACTGTATAATTTGAGTTTGGCTTTCCTCGCTTGGTCGTTTTCCCAACAACTCCTTTAGTATGCTTTTTATCTCCATGTATAAGTGTCTCCAACAATCTGAGAAGAGAAAATGAGAGACCGGTACTCTTTGCGATACGAGATGCAGTTGTACATTCTGCTTTTGCCCCTCCTTCTCCTCCCCCTTCTCCATAAACTGGGGTGGGAAGGGAAAATGAGAGTTTTATACTCTTTCTTGTTTGCTACTTTTAAATTATGCATTGATAGTTTATACACAATCAAGTATAAAAACTTGGGCTATGGCTACATTTACTGTTTGAAATTTTGTGAAAATCTCAATTCTGAATTTAATTCATTTTGTTTGCTTAGTCAATTGGAATTACTTTTTATGTTATTTTTGCTAGTATTTTCTTCTAATAATGTTATTGTGCCTAGTGTCACGGGCCGGGATCTCGATCCCGCCACAACTCGTGCGGCACTCGGTCGTCGTCCCATCGTTGACTCCCGAGTAAGCCTTCAACACCATTCTAATGGAACAATTTGAATATGAGAGTGATGTATGGGAAGAGAACTTCTATTACCATTCAAAGAGTACAATAGAGTACTTAAGAGTGTGGTTGAGAGATTGGTTGGGTTGCTCCAAATGAGCTCCTACCTATTTATACAAGTTATGGAAGTATCTAGCTACTATAATTAATGTTAGCTCTAGAAGCTTCCTACCTTCTTACATTCTTCCACACTATTCCTATCTAGAATATTCTACAAACATCTACCATATTCTCGAACCTTCCCTATAGTCCTAGAACATTCATGAACCATCTACACATGTCTAGAACATCCGAGAACACTCTAGAATATTCCTGAACCTTCTTCCTCATTCTAGACCTTTCTAGAATGTTCTACCACCTTCTAGATTGTTCCACCGTCTTCTAAAATATTCCGCCATGTTCTAGATCATTCCATCGCCTTCTAGAACATTCCGCCATGTTCTAGATCATTCCATCACCATCTAGAACATTCCGCATCATCCTCCAAACTCTGAATTATAGGGGGTATTCTAACTTAATCGAATCATGGTCATGGGATGACATTGGGTTCGCACGCCAAGTGCTAGCCAAGATGTCAGCCCGTGCCACTAGGCTTATCTGTAATACTTAAATTGTTTCTGTTTAGAAATCCAAGTCTTGTCATGGTTTTTATTCCAGGTTTGTGCGTGTATGTTTTGGTTAGGCTTACCTTCTTTTCCTTCTGTTATTCTTCTGTCCATCACTGGATTATCTTGTTAGTTCACATTTTATAACTCTATACCACTAATATGTTAGCAACTCACTGTAAAAGAATTCTATGTTGCAGGATTACCATGCACAAGTAATGTTTTTGAGTCGTTACCTGTGGGAACTGGCCTGGTTGGACAAGCATGTGCTGGCTAAGTTTTCTCACAATGTGATTGGAGCAGCCATTTCTTTTGTGGCCTGTTACACAATTTCACCCTCGTTTAAGCCATGGGTATGCATTAATACATCCATTGTAGTTAAAGTGTCTTTAGATGTATCGAAAGCTGTGTTATGATCATCTATCTTTTTGTTCTCTTGTAGATTGAGCGTCTCCGGGGACTATGTTTTCAAGAGGCCATCAACTTGAAGCCGTGTGTGCTAGTGATACTTGATCTGCAACAGAAGAAAAGGGGCACAGATGAGGAATCTGAAAAAGTGAGGTTCTTCTACTCAAGGGCCGAGGTAATATTATCATTGGGCGTTTAACGTGTTAGTGAGTCGCTTGACTTATCATCCTTACCAATGGCGTTTTTTTCCTCGCTAAACAGGTTGGAAAAGTGGCAAACATACCCCTAGCCCGAGAGATTCCTCCCTATTATTTCCAATGAAGAATATGTGATGAACTAACTATGGTACTTGGACAATCATGTAATTAATCTAACTGTTACAATAGTGTTTTCAGAATTCTAGTTGTTTGGACGAAAGTAGGGTGCTTAGTGTTTGGGCTTTGACATGTTTAGACCGTGGTATGGAGAAAAGCTTGTTTGCATATATACAAGTCTGATGGTTTGTTTAGTTAAAATTGATGCTGCTTTTGTTTCATCTTTCTTGGATATGTGGTATTTTTGAAGCGCTGACATGATCATGGTTGGCATGGACTTTTTTCATGTTGCGAGTAGAGTCGAATGGCTCATTCTAGTTGCACCACTGACATGGCGTAATTTTATTAGGCATTGGTACGAGTAATAAACGACGTAATTGTTATAATTGTAACCGATTGGCATATTCCGGCGATCCAGTTGAAGGCAGAGATGAGTGATAAGGGACATATTTGTTGTGATTGTGATTTCCCCTATCTTTCACTATTTGTTGTAGTTGTAATCTACTGCCACTCCGTCCCTACTCTTTCTTTCCAATCTGATTTTTTGACTCGTATCTGAGTCACTTTGACTAGGAGATTTAGATAACAAAACAATACAATTTTTCGATAATTTTTTCACCGTATTATGGAGCAATTTTTATTCTAGAAGACCATGAAAGATTTTCAAAAAATTGCATCGGTTTGCTATTCAAATCACCGGGTCAATTTTTTTTGATCTTGTTGTAGTTGCTTGCTTTCACGTGCCTTCACCTTTTGATCTTGATCCCACCGGTCTTAGTGTTAATCACGAGTAAGAACACCTTGATTCACCCCACATACCACCTTCTTGGATGAAGTTGGAGAGAGACTGGGGTTCTCTACAACTTGAGAATGAATGTGGACATAATAACTTTACTGTGTTATTCTCTATTATAATATGTAGGAGGCTGCCTCCTTATATAGACAAAACTTCTCCTAAGTTTACACATAAATCCTTAGGATTTGAGCCTTTGCTACTAACTCCCTTTAGGTTTGTGCCATATTACAATTAACCTCATAAGATTTTAGTAATTGCATTGAGCACCCCACATGGGCGCACCACAAGGTCATAATTATTTTGGTAGACCACAAATTGCAAGATTACAAATCTAGAAGCTAACTATCCACTTCCGTAGTACTAGCTTTGTATATGACAAAGAGTGTTGATTAAACAAAAAGTCATAATGAGGATCACAGATCAAACTACAAGTCTCATTTTCTACCGTAGACAGAAATGTTTTGATGTGTAAGATTTGCTGTGATCTGTAAGACTTGGTCAGAACTTAGAACCCAAAACTTATATGTTTTATTTTCCTCCGACATTTTTTATTTTATTTTCTTACATTCTGCTTCTTCATTATTCTAATCTGGGAGACCGGGAGCTTCCTCTAAGTCATGTAATACACAAAACAGAAGAATAATATTGTAGATGCTAGGGCTGTAAGGAAAACCGAACAAACCGGTCAAACCGACCGAACCAAACCGAAATCCTCAGTTTTGGACGATTTTTTTAGAGGTTCGGTTTATGATCAGTTCAAGTTTTCACAAACCGGTCTAATCGGTTCGGTTTTTGGTTTGTAAAAATATCACACCGCACCAAACCGAACCAAAGCGATATGTGCCTAATATAATTTTATTAAAATATATATATATTGAGTAAAGTATATTAAATAAACTGAAATAATAGAACACTAGTAGATAGATTCAATTACAATCGTCATCTTAATCTTAATCTTTTCCATTTCTCACACGTTCAATCGTAAACGATAGTCGTGCAAGTTTTTTTATACGCCTATTTAGTCTGTTTCTCTCTTAAAATTTGTTGACAATGCAGTACTAGAATATCCATTCAATAATGTTTATTCAAACCGACCGAACCGAACCGAACCAAACTGAATTTTTCTGGTTTGGTTCGGTTCGGTTCATCCTTTCAAATGGTTTGGTTTGGTTACAAAATTAGAAAACCGATGTATTCGGTTTGTTTTATGGTTTTTGCACAAACCGCACCAAACCGAACCGTTTACACCCCTAGTAGATGCTATTCTAGTTCTGAACCTTGCATCTTACCTTAGGAGGCAATAGGGCATGTCCAGCGGTGCCAAATGCCAATGCCAGGTTTGGCACCGGAATAGTGAGCTCCAAAAAACAACAGAAAATCAATTTTGAATCGTAGGGCTAGTTTGGGAATGTTGTGGCGGTGTGTGGAAACACGATAGAAAAGCTGCTGTGAATTCTTGATAAAATGTTGTTTGGTAAATATTACGTAAAAGCTGCTGTGAAATATTGATAAAGTAATTTTTGTTTGGTAAAATCAACTGTGAAGTTGCTGTGAGAGTGTAAAATGACAAAATATATGACACGTGTCATTTCTGTAAAGATAACTATTGATATTTTAAGGTTAAAATCGGTTGTAGATAAAATAATCAAAAGCACTTTCTGGGAAAGCATCTCCCCACCTGCTTCCTGAAAGCTGTTGTGGGACAGCAGAAACTGTCCGGAAAAGCATAAATTTTATTTTTACCAAACACGCTAAAACTGCTTCTGCTGTCGGAAAACAGCTGTGCTGGCAGCAGAAGCATTCCCAAACTCACCCTTAATAGCACACTAACTACCATTGCAAGTTTCAGCTACCCACTTCACGTGATCATCGTACCGCCAAACTCATTAACAGTTGGATCTTACCGAGTACTACATATGTTTCTTCCCTATCAGCCTAGTCAAAGTGACCTCTAAAAGTCAAAATAAGATGATAGAGAAGAAACATATGTAGTACTTGCTGTACTTATTTTGAATTTATTTTTGGTGAAACTAGTAATGAAATGTAAAATGTTTTTGACAGTGAAGAATGAAATCACAGCTGGACTAATTGTAGTTCAAAATCTACTGAATTCTTCATTAGGTAATTTAAAATTATGTTTTCTCAAAAAAAATATGGTAATTTGAAGGTATGTCATCAACTTGAGCATTATCTAATATTAGATACCAATCAGGTAGGAAAAACCACGCCAAATACATTACAAACGCATTACGTATATTAGTTCAATAATGAAAGAAGTGCAAAGATGCAAATCAACCCAAATATGTCAATAGGTCAACCCTGGACCAAGAATTTGGCTATTACCTCTTGAAACAAGGAGGTTTGGCCTTGCTAGATTCTAAAGCATAGGAATATCGGTGCAGTTCATTATTAAGAGGATTACATATTTTAGTAATGTAGGATCGGTTTAGAAGTGGATGTCTGATCAGGTCTGTTAGCATTTGGTGCGCCCATGTGGGGTGCCCAATGAAATTATCGTAACCTTGAGGGGTTAGTTGTAACAATGCTTAAACATATAGGGTTAATAGCATAGGCACAAACCCTAGGGGGTTATGTGCAAACGAGGTATAAGTCTGTCTATACAAGGAGACATCCTCCTATACTATAATAAGCTTAATACGCTACTGTGTAGAGATCATGTGCTGATCAAATAACAGTTCTAGAAACTGTAGCGTCTCTTCTAACTAGCCTCCATTGGTGGATCTTGGTGTGAACAAGAGCTTTCGTCCTAGAGATTCGAGCCAGACTGTGGGAGCAAGACCGGTACATGAAAGCAAGCAACCTACGATCATCCGCTACGCTAGGAGCTAAGGAAGTCAAGGTAAACACATGAATCTTCTACTATAATTCATGTTGTAGATCTGTATGTGATAGAATTTGTAAATCCTTCATTGGTATCAGAGCCTTAGGCTTGTTTTTCGTACCCGTTATGCGAACCCGAATCTGATTAGAAAATCGAGTTTCTAAAAGTTCATAATCTGTAGGCGAAACCCATATGATTAGGTAGAGTTTTTCATGAGGATTCCAGAAATATAATATTTATAATTTCTTGATAAACAATGAATTAGTTATGAATATTTTAAGATTCGGAACTGTACAAATATGGACTGTTTAATCTGATCTGTACTTCGATTTTTTAAAAAGTTGTTAGAATTGATTTTTGAATCCATTATTGGAATCAGGGTGAAGAGACGATTCCAATGGTATAAAGATCATCGGAAACGGAGGCCGGGAAGGCGGCAGGTGGGCTTCACGCAACATCGAGGCCACCGGCCACGCGCCAAAGGGCTGCGGCGGACTGCTGACATGGCTAGGGCTGACGTGGCGGTGACCCGTCATCACAAGGGCTGGTGTGGCGATGACGTGGCAGTCCATGTGGCTGATGCCGTGGCTGTTGGCGTGTCATGCTGACGTGGCAGCTGATGTCAGCATACGGCTGATGTGGCAAGCCACGTGTCACGCTAACGTGGCACAAGGCCGATGGCAGCGCGTGACGGAGGCGGACGCGCCCACTCACGGCGGTGAGTGAGGGCGCGTGCGGCTTCCTCCCGCCGTCATTTTTCGCCAATTTTTTTTCTACAAACTCAGAATTAAATTTCCTATTTTTTGGGATTTTGTCATTATTTTTGGAGAAACATAAAATTTTATTAATTTCCAGATTAATTGATTAGTGTTTAGCACACTTCCCAAGGCAATTAGACGACCTTAAACACACTGTTTTGAGCCCAAATTTTGTCTGAAGACTTAAGTCATTTTTCCCTACTGTCAAACATAGGTGGTGAGACCTTAGGAGGTTTAGAGTAATTTTCGATCTTTTTAGTTGATTAGACTATTGCTTATTAATTTCCAGTAATTAGTATTTAATTCTGGAAATTTCCCAAAAATTTTTGTATGTTTATTTTATCATTATACATGCTGCTGTGGGTTGAATGGATGTGTTTGGTGCATGGATGTGGCTTAGAAGTTTTTATAATAGGTTTTGGTTTTTTTTTTTGAATATGTAATCAAAATACGGCCTGCGTTTTGTGCCTCTATATATACTCCAGTGTCTTCTCTTCTCATCTAATCGCCTCTATGAGGTTACTTCTTATTAGAAATAAGATAGTTTGTGAAGATTGAAGAATAGAAGCTTCAAGAGAGGTGGCCAAACCAAAAGCTATGGCGCAAGGTGCATGGAGCAAACAGACGAACAAAGGAGCTTCAAGAAGTACTCTCGAGATAGGCGAGATGGCTGAGGCGAGAAGTTCAAGACTTGCTCAAGACGTGCTCCCAATAGTGGTAGTGCACCTTAGGGGCCACATCCATTGCATATTTATTTATGCTTGTGCTTGTTTTATGTTACAACTGCTTGTGATTGGATATAACTGTATAACCTCGCATGCTAAAGAACTAAAACAAAAGAGCTCACATTAAGACATGATTAAAACTAACAGGGAATCATAAGTGACAATATTTGATTCCTAAAATTGCTACTAGATTTTGGTGGAGTCCTTATAAAGAACTATTAATATTTTAATCTTGTCTAAATGTTTCTAGGAGCTAAAACAAATGCTAGTAATTAACTTCCACTTTGTCTCATATTTTTTCAGTTACGATGACTCAACTACTTAAAACCGCTATAATACTAAACGGAGAAAATTTCCATACATGGTATAGAAGTGTGATTTGCCGCTTCATAGAGCTGGATTTGTTTGAACACTTGCATGTGGCAAAGCTCGAGCCTTGGGAGCCACAGGGCGGCCCAAATGAGGCATACAGACAAGATGTTGAGGCTTACCAGAAATGGAGAACCGATGACAACATGACATGTCTGGAATTGATGGATCTAGTGAAATTCGAACTCCTAGAGTCAATCGACAAGGCTCACACGATGAGGAATCTCAGGGACTAATTCTACTCATCACCTCATGGTCACTCATAAGCGCGCGTTACTCAGGGGAAATATGCGCCATAGTGTTTGAACTCTGATCAGAGCGCATGTCTTATCCTCTAAGACCACTATGCAGATGTCAATCCGGTAGCCCTTATGGCCACCAGCACTAGTACTGCGGTGTCACACTTTTGTGAACAGTAATCAGTTCTCGCATCTGGATTTCTCTACGCAGACTGTACATGATTCGGGGTAATAACCATAACCAGTCTCACCTTGGAACTTACTTCCAATGCGACAATTGAGTCCGTCTGACAGGCTACTAGCTCTACTGATAGACATCTAGCTCTTATCACATGCCATATGCCTCATATGATAGGCATCTCATATCATATCGTAGGCTTTCAGCGCTTATCGGAATTCTGTCTCATCTTCCGCCACACCCAAACATATCCATGATATTGCGAAGGTGGTCGCTCGTGTGAGTGAGCCGACCTAGTGTCTGCGTAACATGCTCTAAGCTAGTACAAGAAATGTAAAATATCATACATGTATCAAACAACATGCAGCATAACTAACAAATCCATTCCTAATATCCAATCAATCAATGTCTTAATCGTCTAATCAGTCTGACACCTAGTTCCACTTGCCTAACCCTATATTCCTAGTATGACCAACAAAAGTAGCCTTTAGAAGAGGCTTGGTCATAGGATCAACTAACATCTGATTCGTAGGAATATGCTCTAGAGTAACATCTCCTTTAGCTACTACTTCCCTAATGAAGTAGTACTTTATCTCAATATGCTTGGCCTTGCTATGGTACTTCGGATCCTTAGCACATGCTATGGCCGACATACTATCATAGCGAAGCGTTACTGGTCTTCGTTCGTCAACCGCTCATAAGCTGACCAGAAATCTCTTCAGCCAAACACTCTCCTCCGCTGCCGCTGAGCAGGCAACATATTCAGCTTCCATGGTTGATAAGGCAGTGCAAGTCTGCTTGCTACTGTTCCACGTGATGGCTCCTCCACCCAGCATGAAGACGTAGCATGAGGTCGGTTTACGTGCGTCTAGGTCCCCACCCCTGTCAGCATCACTATAGCCAATGAGCCTTAGCTTAGAGCCTCGATAGCTTAGCACGTAATCCTGTGTACCTTTGAGATATCGGAGAATCCTCTTCACGGCCTTCCAGTGTCCAACACCGGGATCAGACTGATATCTGCTAACTAAACCAACATCATAGCATATGTCGGGCCTTGTACACATCATTTCATACATTAAACTTCCGACAGCACTTGCGTATGGTACTTTGTTTATTTGGTCTTTCTCGTGTTGGGTCTTGGGACACATTTCTATACTGAGTTTCTCGCCATGAGCAATGGGAGTGTCAAGTGGCTTAGCATCATACATCCTGAATCGTTCGAGTATCTTCTTGAAGTACTCCTCTTGCGATAATCTTAGAAGTCTCTTGGAACGATCTCGCAGGATCTTTATCCCGAGGATGTAGCTTGCTTCACCCATATCCTTCATTGAAAAACGAGAGGATAACCACCTTTTTGTGGCCTTGAGCATTCCTATATCATTGCTTGCCAATAGTATGTCATCCACATATAGAGACAAAATCATGAACTTCTTTCCTGAGCTTTTGACATATACACAGTGATGCTCTTCCACCATTGTGAAACCATATGCCACCATATCTTGGTGGAACTTCAAATACCACTGTCTCGAGGACTGTTTAAGCCCATATACGGACTAAATCAGTTTGCACACTTTGTGCTCTTGACCTTCCATCTCAAAGCCTTCCGGCTGAGTCATGTACATCTCCTTGTCCAGTTCTCCATTGAGAAACACAGTCTTAACACCATTTGTTGTAGTTGTAGTTGTAATCTACTGCCACTCCGTCCCTACTCTTTCTTTCCAATCTGATTTTTTGACTCGTATCTGAGTCACTTTGACTAGGAGATTTAGATAGCAAAACAATACAATTTTTCGATAATTTTTTCACCGTATTATGGAGCAATTTTTATTCTAGAAGACCATGAAAGATTTTCGAAAAATTGCATCGGTTTGCTATTCAAATCACCGGGTCAATTTTTTTTGATCTTGTTGTAGTTGCTTGCTTTCACGTGCCTTCACCTTTTGATCTTGATCCCACCGGTCTTAGTGTTAATCACGAGTAAGAACACCTTGATTCACCCCACATACCACCTTCTTGGATGAAGTTGGAGAGAGACTAGGGTTCTCTACAACTTAAGAATGAATGTGGACATAATAACTTTACTGTGTTATTCTCTATTATAATATGTAGGAGGCTGCCTCCTTATATAGGCAAAACTTCTCCTAGGTTTACACATAAATCCTTAGGATTTGAGCCTTTGCTACTAACTCCCTTTAAGTTTGTGCCATATTACAATTAACCTCATAAGATTTTAGTAATTGCATTGAGCACCCCACATGGGCGCACCACAAGGTCATAATTATTTTGGTAGACCACAAATTGCAAGATTACAAATCTAGAAGCTAACTATCCACTTCCGTAGTACTAGATTTGTATATGACAAAGAGTATTAATTAAACAAAAAGTCATAATGAGGATCACAGATCAAACTACAAGTCTCATTTTCTACCGTAGACAGAAATGTTTTGATCTGTAAGATTTGCTGTGATCTGTAAGACTTGGTCAGAACTTAGAACCCAAAACTTATATGTTTTATTTTCCTCCGACATTTTTTATTTTATTTTCTTACATTCTGCTTCTTCATTATTCTAATCTGGGAGACCGGGAGCTTCCTCTAAGTCATGTAATACACAAAACAGAAGAATAATATTGTAGATGCTAGGGCTGTAAGGAAAACCAAACAAACCGGTCAAACCGACCGAACCAAACCGAAATCCTCAGTTTTGGACGATTTTTTTGGAGGTTCGGTTTATGATCAGTTCAAGTTTTCACAAACCGGTCTAATCGGTTCGGTTTTTGGTTTGTAAAAATATCACACCGCACCAAACCGAACCGAAGCGATATGTGCCTAATATAATTTTATTAAAATATATATATATTGAGTAAAGTATATTAAATAAACTGAAATAATAGAACACTAGTAGATAGATTCAATTACAATCGTCATCTTAATCTTAATCTTTTCCATTTCTCACACGTTCAATCGTAAACGATAGTTGTGCAAGTTTTTTTTTCTGTTTCTCTCTTAAAATTTGTTGACAATGCAGTACTAGAATATCCATTCAATAATGTTTATTCAAACCGACCGAACCGAACCGAACCAAACTGAATTTTTCTGGTTTGGTTCGGTTCGGTTCATCCTTTCAAATGGTTTGGTTTGGTTACAAAATTAGAAAACCGATGTATTCGGTTTGTTTTATGGTTGTTGCACAAACCGCACCAAACCGAACCGTTTACACCCCTAGTAGATGCTATTCTAGTTCTGAACCTTGCATCTTACCTTAGGAGGCAATAGGGCATGTCCAGCGGTGCCAAATGCCAATGCCAGGTTTGGCACCGGAATAGTGAGCTCCAAAAAACAACAGAAAATCAATTTTGAATCGTAGGGCTAGTTTGGGAATGTTGTGGCGGTGTGTGGAAACACGATAGAAAAGCTGCTGTGAATTCTTGATAAAATGTTGTTTGGTAAATATTACGTAAAAGCTGCTGTGAAATATTGAAAAAGTAATTTTTTGTTTGGTAAAATCAACTGTGAAGTTGCTGTGAGAGTGTAAAATGACAAAATATATGACACGTGTCATTTCTGTAAAGATAACTATTGATATTTTAAGGTTAAAATCGGTTGTAGATAAAATAATCAAAAGCACTTTCTGGGAAAGCATCTCCCCACCTGCTTCCTGAAAGCTGTTGTGGGACAGCAGAAACTGTCCGGAAAAGCATAAATTTTATTTTTACCAAACACGCTAAAACTGCTTCTGCTGTCGGAAAACAGCTGTGCTGGCAGCAGAAGCATTCCCAAACTCACCCTTAATAGCACACTAACTACCATTGCAAGTTTCAGCTACCCACTTCACGTGATCATCGTACCGCCAAACTCATTAACAGTTGGATCTTACCGAGTACTACATATGTTTCTTCCCTATCAGCCTAGTCAAAGTGACCTCTAAAAGTCAAAATAAGATGATAGAGAAGAAACATATGTAGTACTTGCTGTACTTATTTTGAATTTATTTTTGGTGAAACTAGTAATGAAATGTAAAATGTTTTTGACAGTGAAGAATGAAATCACAGCTGGACTAATTGTAGTTCAAAATCTACTGAATTCTTCATTAGGTAATTTAAAATTATGTTTTCTCAAAAAAAATATGGTAATTTGAAGGTATGTCATCAACTTGAGCATTATCTAATATTAGATACCAATCAGGTAGGAAAAACCACGCCAAATACATTACAAACGCATTACGTATATTAGTTCAATAATGAAAGAAGTGCAAAGATGCAAATCAACCCAAATATGTCAATAGGTCAACCCTGGACCAAGAATTTGGCTATTACCTCTTGAAACAAGGAGGTTTGGCCTTGCTAGATTCTAAAGCATAGGAATATCGGTGCAGTTCATTATTAAGAGGATTACATATTTTAGTAATGTAGGATCGGTTTAGAAGTGGATGTCTGATCAGGTCTGTTAGCATTTGGTGCGCCCATGTGGGGTGCCCAATGAAATTATCGTAACCTTGAGGGGTTAGTTGTAACAATGCTTAAACATATAGGGTTAATAGCATAGGCACAAACCCTAGGGGGTTATGTGCAAACGAGGTATAAGTCTGTCTATACAAGGAGACATCCTCCTATACTATAATAAGCTTAATACGCTACTGTGTAGAGATCATGTGCTGATCAAATAACAGTTCTAGAAACTGTAGCGTCTCTTCTAACTAGCCTCCATTGGTGGATCTTGGTGTGAACAAGAGCTTTCGTCCTAGAGATTCGAGCCAGACTGTGGGAGCAAGACCGGTACATGAAAGCAAGCAACCTACGATCATCCGCTACGCTAGGAGCTAAGGAAGTCAAGGTAAACACATGAATCTTCTACTATAATTCATGTTGTAGATCTGTATGTGATAGAATTTGTAAATCCTTCATTGGTATCAGAGCCTTAGGCTTGTTTTTCGTACCCGTTATGCGAACCCGAATCTGATTAGAAAATCGAGTTTCTAAAAGTTCATAATCTGTAGGCGAAACCCATATGATTAGGTAGAGTTTTTCATGAGGATTCCAGAAATATAATATTTATAATTTCTTGATAAACAATGAATTAGTTATGAATATTTTAAGATTCGGAACTGTACAAATATGGACTGTTTAATCTGATCTGTACTTCGATTTTTTAAAAAGTTGTTAGAATTGATTTTTGAATCCATTATTGGAATCAGGGTGAAGAGACGATTCCAATGGTATAAAGATCATCGGAAACGGAGGCCGGGAAGGCGGCAGGTGGGCTTCACGCAACATCGAGGCCACCGGCCACGCGCCAAAGGGCTGCGGCGGACTGCTGACATGGCTAGGGCTGACGTGGCGGTGACCCGTCATCACAAGGGCTGGTGTGGCGATGACGTGGCAGTCCATGTGGCTGATGCCGTGGCTGTTGGCGTGTCATGCTGACGTGGCAGCTGATGTCAGCATACGGCTGATGTGGCAAGCCACGTGTCACGCTAACGTGGCACAAGGCCGATGGCAGCGCGTGACGGAGGCGGACGCGCCCACTCACGGCGGTGAGTGAGGGCGCGTGCGGCTTCCTCCCGCCGTCATTTTTCGCCAATTTTTTTTCTACAAACTCAGAATTAAATTTCCTATTTTTTGGGATTTTGTCATAATTTTTGGAGAAACATAAAATTTTATTAATTTCCAGATTAATTGATTAGTGTTTAGCACACTTCCCAAGGCAATTAGACGACCTTAAACACACTGTTTTGAGCCCAAATTTTGTCTGAAGACTTAAGTCATTTTTCCCTACTGTCAAACATAGGTGGTGAGACCTTAGGAGGTTTAGAGTAATTTTCGATCTTTTTAGTTGATTAGATTATTGCTTATTAATTTCCAGTAATTAGTATTTAATTCTGGAAATTTCCCAAAAATTTTTGTATGTTTATTTTATCATTATACATGCTGCTGTGGGTTGAATGGATGTGTTTGGTGCATGGATGTGGCTTAGAAGTTTTTATAATAGGTTTTGGTTTTTTTTTTTGAATATGTAATCAAAATACGGCCTGCGTTTTGTGCCTCTATATATACTCCAATGTCTTCTCTTCTCATCTAATCGCCTCTATGAGGTTACTTCTTATTAGAAATAAGATAGTTTGTGAAGATTGAAGAATAGAAGCTTCAAGAGAGGTGGCCAAACCAAAAGCTATGGCGCAAGGTGCATGGAGCAAACAGACGAACAAAGGAGCTTCAAGAAGTACTCTCGAGATAGGCGAGATGGCTGAGGCGAGAAGTTCAAGACTTGCTCAAGACGTGCTCTCAATAGTGGGAGTGCACCATAGGGGCCACATCCATTGCATATTTATTTATGCTTGTGCTTGTTTTATGTTACAACTGCTTGTGATTGGATATAACTGTATAACCTCGCATGCTAAAGAACTAAAACAAAAGAGCTCACATTAAGACATGATTAAAACTAACAGGGAATCATAAGTGACAATATTTGATTCCTAAAATTGCTACTAGATTTTGGTGGAGTCCTTATAAAGAACTATTAATATTTTAATCTTGTCTAAATGTTTCTAGGAGCTAAAACAAATGCTAGTAATTAACTTCCACTTTGTCTCATATTTTTTCAGTTACGATGACTCAACTACTTAAAACTGCTGTAATACTAAACGGAGAAAATTTCCATACATGGTATAGAAGTGTGATTTGCCGCTTCATAGAGCTGGATTTGTTTGAACACTTGCATGTGGCAAAGCTCGAGCCTTGGGAGCCACAGGGCGGCCCAAATGAGGCATACAGACAAGATGTTGAGGCTTACCAGAAATGGAGAACCGATGACAACATGACATGTCTGGAATTGATGGATCTAGTGAAATTCGAACTCCTAGAGTCAATCGACAAGGCTCACACGATGAGGAATCTCAGGGACTAATTCTACTCATCACCTCATGGTCACTCATAAGCGCGCGTTACTCAGGGGAAATATGCGCCATAGTGTTTGAACTCTGATCAGAGCGCATGTCTTATCCTCTAAGACCACTATGCAGATGTCAATCCGGTAGCCCTTATGGCCACCAGCACTAGTACTGCGGTGTCACACTTTTGTGAACAGTAATCAGTTCTCGCATCTGGATTTCTCTACGCAGACTGTACATGATTCGGGGTAATAACCATAACCAGTCTCACCTTGGAACTTACTTCCAATGCGACAATTGAGTCCGTCTGACAGGCTACTAGCTCTACTGATAGACATCTAGCTCTTATCACATGCCATATGCCTCATATGATAGGCATCTCATATCATATCGTAGGCTTTCAGCGCTTATCGGAATTCTGTCTCATCTTCCGCCACACCCAAACATATCCATGATATTGCGAAGGTGGTCGCTCGTGTGAGTGAGCCGACCTAGTGTCTGCGTAACATGCTCTAAGCTAGTACAAGAAATGTAACATATCATACATGTATCAAACAACATGCAGCATAACTAACAAATCCATTCCTAATATCCAATCAATCAATGTCTCAATCGTCTAATCAGTCTGACACCTAGTTCCACTTGCCTAACCCTATATTCCTAGTATGACCAACAAAAGTAGCCTTTAGAAGAGGCTTGGTCATAGGATCAACTAACATCTGATTCGTAGGAATATGCTCTAGAGTAACATCTCCTTTAGCTACTACTTCCCTAATGAAGTAGTACTTTATCTCAATATGCTTGGCCTTGCTATGGTACTTCGGATCCTTAGCACATGCTATGGCCGACATACTATCACAGCGAAGCGTTACTGGTCTTCGTTCGTCAACCGCTCATAAGCTGACCAGAAATCTCTTCAGCCAAACACTCTCCTCCGCTGCCGCTGAGCAGGCAACATATCAGCTTCCATGGTTGATAAGGCAGTGCAAGTCTGCTTGCTACTGTTCCACGTGATGGCTCCTCCACCCAGCATGAAGACGTAGCATGAGGTCGGTTTACGTGCGTCTAGGTCCCCACCCCAGTCAGCATCACTATAGCCAATGAGCCTTAGCTTAGAGCCTCGATAGCTTAGCACGTAATCCTGTGTACCTTTGAGATATCGGAGAATCCTCTTCACGGCCTTCCAGTGTCCAACACCGGGATCAGACTGATATCTGCTAACTAAACCAACATCATAGCATATGTCGGGCCTTGTACACATCATTTCATACATTAAACTTCCGACAGCACTTGCGTATTGCAACAGCCCGCGGATTCCCAAGTCTTCCGTTCCGGACCGGAAAGCCCGGGAGGGGCCGATGCTAAAAGTGACGGCGGGAATCAACAGCATACCATCCCAAAAAGTATTTATTTATTAAACATTAAACATTACAAAAGTGATTTCAAAAGCTATACATCATCCTAGCTTGCTAACTAAGCACTAGCCATACTAGATTCTATTCGTGACGTGATCCTTCTAGGTGAGTCTCGTACCCGGCTATCCCTTAGCCTTCAGCTCCTAAACCTGCGGTGGGAAGGAAAACAGGAACCGCAGTTTCAAAGTCAGCATTGAAATACTGAGTAAGTGACACCCAAGCTCGTAAAACGGAAGATGAAGCATAATTTTATTTTCATAACAAATATACAGAGGAAATAAAACTGTAAATTTGCAAAGTAAATCGGGAACTCAAATATAACTGTAAAACTGAAAGAAGTGAATCTGAGGCATCCAGTAAGATCACTTATGAAATTCTCATCCTTTAGATCTTCCTTTCTCAACTTCCAAACGGGAGGATTAGTCCCGATCTCTTTCTTCTTTTCTTTTCACAAATATCCCAAATCTCAGAAAACTGTATTATTAACTGTGTTGCTACGGGGAAGAATCCACTATCCATCTCGCATACTCCAAGACCTTAAGTGCCGGCACCCCCCTAAGACTTCTTGCGGCCAGAGAGGTGAGTACATGGAGCAACCCGGCAGGTTGCGACCGGGTGAAAATAAACAGGCCGAGTGACCGCAGCCAACACGACAATAATAATAATAAGCTTCTCCCGCACAACTCTTTCCACTTTAAGTTAATTACGAATTATTCTTATTATTCGTGAGACAATATCAAGCAAAGTAATTTCTGAAATATGTAAGAATATCTCAAATAAAACATGTAACAAATAAATAGCAACCACATTTTGAGACAAATATCAAAATCACTTGTGACACGAAGGAGCTTGGCACGCTAGGCTTGGCATGTTCACTTACCTTACTTCCGTAGCAAAGCACGTCCTAGCAATGGCTCGAGTCTACAAAGACGTCGCCTACAAGTCGTATCTTCTACATCAATAAATATTCAAACAAAATGCTATAAGTCTTAAAGAGTATTTTCTTTATATCAACCCAAACCCGCTAGTTAAAATTCCATTGTTTTATTATCTAGTCAAAATTTTCTATAAACGAAGCCACACATCTACTTTAGAAGATAAGTTCCATTATTATTATTATTTAAAAGTGGCTAATTAAAATATGAGCTAAAGATGAACTAATTTGAATAACAACAAAAGTCATATTTATTAGTATTTATCTAAATAAGCATAATATCACAATGAAAATAGTTATCTAATTCTTAATAAAAGTTTGATGAATAACTATTTCAAACTCATTGTCTATTTAAACAAAAGTGTCATAACATTTATATTTTCCTCCAAATATCTCTTTTAGCTTATTTTGTTCCGAGAAAAGTAATTTATTACACCCAAAACATATTTTTACTACCAACCCATTTCAACTTAATGTTTATTTGAAATAATATTTAAGAAAATAGTCTTTAAACAAAATAATATATATATAATATATAGATACTAATCCAGCCCTATAGGTTTCAGAAAAACACAACCAACACCCCACCCCACACTATAACCACTTTGCATAAAAGACACTTTAACCCCCTTAAACATGAACCACCAAATTCGATCGATCCGAACTGAAATCAAGCAAGCAAAACATGATTTTGTCTACATAAATCAACTCACGGCAAAGATTAGTGCATACCGGAACCAAGAATCGCTCGAAGCGGTCGAGTTATGAGTCGGGTCGAAGAGCACTGCGTCGTCGCCGGAGATGTAGCTCACCGCCGGATTTAATGGCTTCCTCCGCCTTGTTTGACCCTCCTACTGATCTGGTCGGCCCTCTAGGAGTCTTCTGGAATCAATTGGAGGGGGGGTGGCTGCTGTTGTGGAGCTTGGACGAACAGGGTCGCCGGAAATAATGGAGGTCCGGCCAACCGTCGATGGGTGTTCTGTTCTCCGGTGAGTCTGCTGCTGTAAGCCTCTCTTCTGGGCAGAGAGGGGAATGAGACAGAGGGTAGAAAGAGAGAGAACGAAGGTGGTGGTGGTGGGTTTGTCTTTTGGGTGGCCTCTCGGTGGTGGTTCCCGACGGTAAAAGGCAACTGCTGGTGGCTGCGGCGGTGGGTGGTTGTTGTTGCCACCCTCTTCTGCTGTGATCCTGAGGGCAGTGAGATGCAGAGAGGAAGAGAGAAAGGGCTGCAGCTGGGTTTCTTGTTTGCCGAGGCTTGCAAGTGGTGATGGTGGGTTTGCTCCCCGGTGGTTCCCCGACGGCGGCAGAGGCGGCATTGGGCCGCTGTTTGGAGCTGGGGCTGCTGCTCTGTTTGAGACAGAGAGAAAGGGAGATGAGGGAGAGAGAGAGAGCTGGGTTGAGTGGGTTTACTTCAACCATGGTGGTGCCGAGGGTAGTGGTGGCGTTGATGATAGAGATGATGGTGGCGATGGAGGGTGGCTGTGGTGTGGTCGCTGGGGGGTGAGGAGCTTTTAAAGCTCACTTTACTTGGAGCCCAAGGCTGGAGAGGGCGGTTGGTGATTGTGGCGGTGATGTAGGTGGTAGGAGATTCTTCCCGAAGGTTGAAAATCTTGTAGGAGAAGATGAAGCATGAGAAAGTCTAAGGTGGGGTGGTTGTACCACTATGCTAGTGGTATCTAGTGTATTGGGTGCATCACTAGTTTGAGAAATCTAGTGTTCTAAGTGTACGAGTAGCTAGAGTTATGACGTACGACATTATCGTATTTTTTTAAAACTAATACACGAATTCCCCCCACTAAATCCCAAACTATTACCCGCGCTTAAAATTAAATTTCATTTCTGAAATTATCTATATGCCATATAATTGATATAATTATCTAAGCAACTCAATAAATTATCAAACCAAATATTATTTAGACTTATAATGACTCGTGTGTGCTAGAGGTTGTCTATTTTCTTTTGGGTAAAATGTCGGGTAAAATCATTATTTAGAACTTAATAGTTATTTAACTTATTTATTTACTATTTTACCCCTAATAACTAGACAGGGTATTACACGTATGGTACTTTGTTTATTTGGTCTTTCTCGTGTTGGGTCTTGGGACACATTTCTATACTGAGTTTCTCGCCATGAGCAATGGGAGTGTCAAGTGGCTTAGCATCATACATCCTGAATCGTTCGAGTATCTTCTTGAAGTACTCCTCTTGCGATAATCTTAGAAGTCTCTTGGAACGATCTCGCAAGATCTTTATCCCGAGGATGTAGCTTGCTTCACCCATATCCTTCATTGAAAAACGAGAGGATAACCACCTTTTTGTGGCCTTGAGCATTCCTATATCATTGCTTGCCAATAGTATGTCATCCACATATAGAGACAAAATCATGAACTTCTTTCCTGAGCTTTTGACATATACATAGTGATGCTCTTCCACCATTGTGAAGCCATATGCCACCATATCTTGGTGGAACTTCAAATACCACTGTCTCGAGGACTGTTTAAGCCCATATACGGACTAAATCAGTTTGCACACTTTGTGCTCTTGACCTTCCATCTCAAAGCCTTCCGGCTGAGTCATGTACATCTCCTTGTCCAGTTCTCCATTGAGAAACACAGTCTTAACACCATTTGATGTAGCTCTAAGTTCATGCTGGCTACTATGTCTAAAATTAGGCGAATGGAGGCTATTGTCACAACTGGGGAGAATGTCTCCTCACAATCTACACTCTGCTGTTGGGTGTAGCCTTTTGCCACAAGTCGGGCCTTGTGCCTCTCCACGCTTCCGTCTGCCTTCCTTTTGACCGTGAAAACCCATTTGTTTCCAATGGCCCTACGTCCAGGAGGCAAGTCAACTAAATTCCAAACGCAAGTGCTGTCGAAAACCCATTTGTTTCCATTGACTCTAGTTCTTTTTGTAAAGCAATGTTCCATTCTCTCTTGTCAGGTGATGAGAGAGCTTCGGACAACGTCCTAGGTTCATCATCTTCCTGAAGCCCGAGGAGATGAGCTATGAGTTTTGATCATTTCTTCACATTTGTGGCTGCGAGAACGGCATTGCACCAAGATTGAAGGAATGAGGGCTGGAGTAGTAGATTCGGTGGGGTTACTTTGATTTTAGTGAGGGAGTGTGAGAATTGGGTTTTGTGAGATATATCATGACGTCTAGGACTGCGCTTCTAAATATCTTATCCTACCCGTCCTAAGCCGTCAACAATTGAAACCCATGAATAAATAGCTCGAATGGTAGGTTGCTAGGGATACGTTTGATGAGTGTGCGGAAGTAACTTATTTTGTGTTTGTGCCCGTTCTGTCTGACGAAACTGGCCGCAAGTTCTACCGATCACCAAAGTTATGGAATCTCCAAGGAAATATGAGAGCCTTATGACATGCCGGTTTGTTCTTCGAGATTGCCCAATCTCTAACTAAAAAGAAAAAATATATATATATATATATATATATTTACTTTCCTTCATCGTTTATGATCGATTTGCATTGTTCAAAGTCATGTAGATTGCACAAGGAAAAGATATATGTGAATCTTGGAACAAGTGTTGCTCGGGACGAGCAAGAAGGTAGTGTGGGGGAATTTGATAGCAACTTTTAGGAGCTATATATTATTGTTATTTCTCATATTATCATGAGATATTTGAGCCTAATGTTGGAGAATATGAGTCGTTTTGGCACTTGTTGCTTCTTATGTGCTTTATTTTTAGTCCGGGCGTTTGTATGCATATTTAGATATTATTTGTCAAATATAATCGCTTGGTATGTTTTTTCATGTTGTATTGAAAGTAATGGATACTAGTCGGTTGATAGGAGGCATGGAACGAACTTCGGAAACAACGGAAGCACAAGTGGAATGAAGAGAAGCAAGGGTGGAGGAGCTAGGATGACCAGTCTGCACTACTCTGATGATATCTTGAGTTATACAATTAATTTTGGAGTGAAACCAATGCCATATGAAAGTAGACTCAAAGAGCTTTCCAACGATAGGTCACGAAGCTTAATCGGAGATCGTACGAAGAAGTTATGGCCCGCGCAAGATCAGCTTACAGTTCTGTCCGGGAATTACAAACTGGAGGGGCTGAAATGCAATTTCGGCCAAGTTACATTAAAAATCGCCCCAAGTGGTAAAAGAACGGTATAGGAGACCTAGAGAGACATCATAGACGCACAGTACACCATTGGAGAGAAGCTTGGAGCTTGGGGATTGCACGGATTCGTCCGCGCTTTGGCGATTTCACTGTTTCATCACTTCTTTTCTCTTTAATTATCCATGGAGAAACTCATGTATCTTCTCCCTATTATGAGTAGCTAGATTCTTTTCTAGGGTCTATGGAGAGCCTAGGGTTATGTTAGATTCATCTTTTCCGGATTATTATGATTGATTCATGTTTTGCATTCATGATTGTGACGATTCTTCAAGTCTTTTGGTGTATTGTTGAACTAGGGTTATTGATACACTCTATTCATGAGATGAATGGCCATTATAGAATGATTTTGATTCATAGTTGTGATTTCTACTTAATGTTTAGTTTAATTTAGTTATTTTTCATGTTCTAAGCTTCAATCTTAGCAACAATGGAGTAGCTACCCGGAATTGCTAGAGCTTAGGTGGGGTGCTCGACAGAGACTTGGCCTAGGGTGATACAGAACATGAACACGATCCTTAATCAATGAGACTGAATGGTGATTTGAATAGGATTGTCCATTTGGTAGATGACAGTGGACCGACAGGACTGTAGTAAACCGTGACATAGAACTGCGTGAGATCGAAAGAAGATCGTAGTGACTAGTTACCCGACATAACTGAATTAGGATTAGCGTGTTTCAATATGAAATCCGGAACTGTCTAACAGCCCTAGGTGATCCATAGATTGCCTAGTCCCTCTCCATATTTAATTAATCCGTATTTCATTATAAAATCCAAAAAGATTGTTATTTCAATACAACCACTTGTTTGGGGGGTGACAAACTCTTAAACCAACAACTTCCTCACGGTTACTTCACTTTAAACTAAACTTATAACTAGATAATCTCGTGATTGTCCTCGTGGGATCGACAAGTCGGGGTTGGAATACTACCCCATATTACTTGAACCGTGCACTTGCGGTAACACGTAAGAAAGCGTGTCAAACGGGATATGAGTACTTTCATTCCATGAATTCCAGATGAAAAATGCCCAAGAAATAGTGTCAAACGGGATATGAGCACTTTCAGTCTGGCAATATACTGGGACGAGAAAAATCCTCGTCTTAGTATATTCTCAGACTGGACGAGCAATGAAAAGTCACGTCCCGGTTATATAGAAGAGAGGAGGGAGAGAGAGAGTGAAGTGTAATTTCCGTCACCGCCACCCATCACTGCCATTTTCGTCACGGCCAACTGTTTAGGCAAAAGTCAACCAAACACGAGAAAATAATTATTGGGAAAGTTTTTTTCACACAAAACATTTTACGCGTAAAAGATTTTTCCTTGTAAAACATTTCCTTGTACACTTGGATCTCTCTTGAGGATTTCCTTATACACAACTGCGAACCAAACAAGTATTAAGAGTCACATTTTAGCTAATTACACTTATTTGCCTCAAGTGAGGTCAACAAGTTCACATAAGTCAACAACACAAAGTGTATTTTATAAAAGACCAATTCACCCAGTCGGCTAGTGGCCCAATTTTCTACCCTAGTCACCAAACTCGCTCTCTCGCTCTATATCGACTGTGCTCGTACGATCATCTGAATTGACGGGAAAGTTAGGGAAATTGGACTGAACGAACTGGTAACAGGTAAGCTTCTTGTTCACTCCCGATTATGGGTTCGCTATCGATGATTCACTGCCTCGTTTCCCCAAAATGCATGTAATTGCATGTACAATATTGTAGACTCAAGACTGAGAAAGGAAAATGAATTATCAAATCTGGTAGTATGCCCAAAAGAAACCAGAGTTTGATAGTATTTGTTTGATTGCAGTTATGATAAAGTAGAGGAAATATGAAATCTAAATCCCAACCTAAACCTGTTATCTGACTGAGTAAGTCAACTTGATATCTGTTTCTGTTTATGCCTATAGTCTCGGATAAAACTTGGATGATGCAGTTAGTATTATTTATGTTTATGAAATTAGTGTACTAGTTGATGCCAATGATCTTTGTAGATGTGTATTTTGATCAATATTTTGGTTATGATTGATAGTGATGGCCGAGAATCCAAATCCTGGTGAAGCCGCTGCCGCTCTTGCAGATCTATTGGCCAATGTCAATGTTTCCGATACGTCTCTCACAGGCGGTTTCCATGGCTCAAATGATGTTCCCATGGATATGCCGGTTGAGGAAGCCGTTGCTGCTACTAAACTTGACCCTAGGTTTATTCCACATCAAACAAGTTTTATTAGATATTAATCTATAATAATATTGGTCTTCCTAATCGTTGTTTTGTTTCGTTATAATTGCAGGAATATTGTGCCTGGTTTTCTCTCTGCTACCTGTTCGGGGCATGGTCCCGTGAGTTTCCCTCTCTAAATTATTATTGCCGTGGTTTTTGAAATTAGGCTACTTAATTTGAGGGTAAATTGGGGGCAACGCGTTGTTGATATTAATGAATACTGAAGTGACACATCTAGTTTCCTAAGCTCGTTACTGTGGATTTGTAATTCGTAACACGATGTATACGATGTCATCTGGCTGGCTGATTATGTAGGTGGTATGCTGTCGTTTTGGTTGCTGAGGTGGTAGGTGGTTGCATTGTCTGAAAAAAAAAGGTTTTAAGCCGGATTATAATGTAGGTTCGGATATGAGATCGGGCTACCTCTCTAACATAAGATAAGATATGTGGGGAGTACTTTTATGGATCGAGAAGTTTGTCAAGATACTTTGTGGATTAGGTATTTTTAATACTATTGCATCAATCCAGTGTCGTATGTCTATGACTGTCAGACCTTAGGAGACTTACCACAGTTCAGCTTCTAAGATAGAGCAAGTGCCCAAGGTTGCCATAGTAGCCTCCTAAGAAGTACGGGTGCAGGGAGTTTATGTGTGCGTACCTATATTTCCATTATTTCCGACTTCACAGTACAAAAAATTGTCCAAATTATGTATAAACTAAACACATTAAACCATTCTTTTGGTTAAAATGTATTTTGTTTTAGAAAACGCCTATCCTAAAACTTTCAAAATGGAAGCTGTGCTTCACCATCAAATCACCCGTGAAACACCCATGAAGCACCCAGTGCGGGCGCGCGACTTCGCAGAAGCACCGGTGCTTCCTAACTAGCCTCCCAGCCAGTTACATTCCTCCTCATCCCTGAAAATTCCTCCATATCCAGCTGTTCCAAATTCCCTAAGTCTTGCGTTAGGGGAATGCATGACTCCTAAATATTTCCCTGAAGGGAATGAATGCTAGTTACTAGTTTGGAGACTTTTTGGTTTTCCAGATTTTGAGAGACAAACAGTTATGCAAAAGTCATTTAAAGTATCCATGATGTTTCTACAGTTATCTTCATTAATCTGGTCAAAAGGATCATGTCATATGCAGAGAAGAGGCATGTTTGGCGAGGCCGTGTCTGGAGGCATTTAGCCCTTGCCATTCGCCTCTAGCAGCTTTTAAATGAGTCATGCTTGAGAGATTTTGTAGACATAACACAAATAGGTAGGGAGACGGTGGGTCACTGATAGGAATTAGCTACGTATGTATTCCAGAAGACACATGTGGCACTCATCTAGTAATTTCAGTCTAGATCAGTTATTAGGCACTAGGCAGTTATCTAGCGGTTACCTAACAGTTATTTAGCAGTTATCTAGCAGTTATTTCATGTGTTTTCTTGACTAGGGTATTGCCCCTGCCCGAGGGCACTATCCCTAAATTAGATAGTGTTCAAATGGTTGACCCGATTGCTTAGTTAACCAATTTATGATAAGATTTTGTGTATTTAGAAGAGACTTCAGTCCACTAATTTCTTTCCACTACTGTCCATGTAAATCTAGAAAGAGCTCAGATGATCAATTCTGAGAATTTCAGCAACAACAATCTGGCCCAGAAGGGCAGACTGTCAGTCTTTTGTCTGTCAGTCTGCCCTTCTGGGCCAGATTGTTGTTGCTGAAATTCTCAGCATTGATCATCTGAGCTCTTTCTAGATTTACATGGACAGTAGTGGAAAGAAATCAGTGGACTGAAGTCTCTTCTAAATACACAAAATCTTATCATAAATTGGTTAACTAAGCAATCGGGTCAACCATTTGAAACACTATCTAATTTAGGGATAGTGCCCTCGGGCACGGGCAATACCCTAGTCTTATCTGAAATGAAATGGTTACTACACGCACTTCCGCTACAGACCCACCAAACCCACCCACCATACCACATCAAATCCAATCAACACATTCCCGCCTCCCCAAAAATTTGACCCAATCACAGCCAAACTTTCAGCCATAACAAGTCGTCTTGAAGCTATTGACGCCTTGAAAGTTGGCGTGGCTGCCGTCAAAGGCCAAATCAATTATGGCCTGCAACTCGATTAAATCCGCAGAGCAGCCAGACGAAAAGCTATGAAAATCCCTGAGAATTCCCACCGACCTTTATGGTCGGGAGGCGAAGATGATTATGCTGAAAATCCTTGGTGGCAAAAAGCCCCTGCACGGAGGCCGCATACGATACTTGAATCTCCAAGATTCGAAGGAGTGGATCCACGAGACTGGATCCTAAAGGCAGAGAAGTATTTTGGTTACTATCAGACCCTAGATGAATTGAAAGTTGACATAGTGACAATGTATATTGAAGTAGATGTCCTGGATTTATTTTCCTGGCTTAACAATGGGTTCACCCTATTCAATTATGGCCAGCTAGGGTTTCGAGCGCCGTCTCCCACTCACCGTTGGTGTACAAAGCAAGGAGGTGACTTCCAACGCCGCCTTATGTCATGTAGCGCCTCCTCAAGAGCACAGGGAGCACTGCTTGGATTGCTGGCAACATCTTCCTCATCCTCTGTTGATGTCATCAATTGAAGCCCTCTATTCTCCTTTTCCCTCAATCTCATTCCCTCTCTGTTGGAGCTTGTGTGTTTCGGTTTGGGATTTGTCCAGAATTAGAGCTGGAGGGTTTTGATTACGGCTTGGTTTTGCTGAACAATGGATCGCTCTGTGATTATTTCGTGCTCTGGGTGTGTTCGATTTGAGTGTTTTCGGCTGAATTAAGCGGCGTTTGTTTCGAATTTGGGTGTGCTTTGCAAAAACATTATTCGAATTTTGTGCTCAGATGTCTTTATCTTGGTGTTGGGTGATAAGATTTCAGTTCACCTTGGTGGTAGTTAGGGTTGGCATAGAGTCGCCGGGATGTATGGGTAGCCGCTGGAATCTAAGAAAAGTCTCCGGAATCTGTGTTTTCTTGGCAGTGTTGGGGGTTGTATTCTTCTTGTTCTAATTTTATCGATGTCATCATTTTGCCCAAGTGATGCAATTGTACACTAACGGAAAATGTTAAACGGATTTTTTACCGGGGAGGATATTTTAAGGCAGTTCTGAAAGGCGACAGTTTCAATAAGCTGGACCGGCACGAATCCCCCCTCCCGGCCCTCTGACAACACGACCCTCTACTGACCTCCTTTATTGGCTGGAGCAGTCTTCACTTGGGGATACTTTCTATCTTCCCCGTTGCTACTTCTGAATTATACATTGCTTGCAACCCATCTTTCAGTTAATACACAATTTACTACCGAACTCCCCCCCGACATATGCATGCGACAATTAGTGACGCGGCTGTATCTATACCCAATCCCATGAAAAGAATCATAGGACAGAATTTAGCAAATACGATCTACCAAATTACCTCACTGGTATTGTAACTAATGGCCACGTGAACTGAATTCTTTGACCTCTCACCTTGCGTGTTGTAATGGAATATAACTAATTTATTGCTCAGTCCTATTGTAAAAGTTCAGAACTCTGATTTTGTTTCTTTGAATCTCCCAAGATTAGCTTTAGGAATTTGAGCTTGAGCTATGATTTATGCATTGGAAGTTGTGCAGTACTATTCCCAACTGATTCGTGGGGAAGAAGCCTTTGCTTTTGAGATTTGATTTGAGAAATTTCAAGGTTTTTGATCTTAGAATATTGTGTAGAAATTGATTTATTCTGAAGCTAGTATCATACTACTCGATTGGAAGTTAATTGCAAAAAGTATGAGCCTTATATATAACTCAAAATGTTCCACCCACATTGTTCCAGTTTTCTTTCGAAAAATAGCCAAAATTGCGCCAGCGGTATTGAACTTTTTGTTTGTTTGTTTGTTTGTTGTACTTTGGTACCAAAGTTTCCATATTTATTTTTCCTTCATCCTGTGCGCTTAAAATAAGTAGTAACTCCTTATTTTATCTATTGCAGGAACTTGCATCACATATATCATTCCTGAGCTGTTATCTGTGGGAATTGGCCCTTCTTGATAGCGATCTCTGGACTAACTATAATCAAATAGAGATTGGAGCAGCCATATCATTCGTGGCGCATTTGACCGTTACACCAGCAATAAAGCCATGGGTATGGAATTCCTTTTACATTAATTAGATTAGAAAGTCTTCTTACTATAGTTTGTTTGTTTGTTTTGTAGACTGATCAGCTTCAACAATTTTGTGGTCTGGAGGCAAGAAATTTGCAGAACTGCATTGGTGTGATTCGAGATTTGCAGGGTAGGAGGAGAGGGTTAGATGAGAAGTCGGCTAGAGTAAGAGAACTTTACTCGAAGGATGAGGTACTACTCTTAAAAACATTTTTTTTTGGTTCATTTAACATGGGAATAGTGAGTTGCATGAACACATTCTAACTACTATCTTTGGCGCTCGCTGAACAGGTTGAGAGAGCTGCCGAGTTCCCCATCCCTCATCGAATCCCGTCTCGGTACTATGATTGAAGTTGCATTCTCGTTGAATAAGATTTTACTCTAATTTGTTGAATTTTTCTAATTTAGCTGTCACTGTATCAAATTCATGGATCGGCCATGCATGTGCTTTCAAAAGTTCACGGGCTCTCGCCCCGAGACATGATTTTGTTTTTTTTATTCAAAATATTAACGGCCAAGTGGTGGAGGTGGATCGGCGGTGGTTGTGGGTGCAGCAGGAGAGGTAGACGGCCACTGGACGTAAATAAACAGTTTCCCCTCTCCTATCAAGTACTTCATTCAAGAGAAGTTCTCTTTACATAAGAATTCAAACCAGTCACACAACATAATAGTTCAGTATATCATTAATAGACATTTTCTTTTGAGAAAAATGATAAATTTCACTAATGAGATTGGGCCAAAGTTACAATATTAGAGTCCAAAAGCAATTGGACCAAGCTCGGACCATCTTCGACCCATGATTCATAATCCTCTATACTTGACACATATCTTGCCAGCACATGAGCTACATAATTAGCTTCACGCCACGTGTAATCCACCGAGATTTTTCTGAAGCAGCTGAAAAGGTCTCTCGCAGCTTCGAGATACACAGCGGTTAGTGAGAAGTCAGATGTATCTTCGTGGAACCATCTGCAAAGGGTTCTTGAATCTGCTTCAATAATGACCGAGAAACAAAACAATTCCAAGGAAAACTTCACTCCTTCCCAAATTGCGCGAGCTTCAACTTCTCTAGCTTTTGTGCTCATGTGGATTCTTTTTGCCATAGCTGCTACTAGCTTTCCTTGTTCGTCTCTAATGGCTCCTGAGATTTGGATCATCCAAGGCACAGTGTCCCTCACCACCCGCGCTCAATTTCTCTACTAATCGGCCCAAGCTGGTTTACTAATTAGATGTCCTAATTCATTAAACTGCGAAATATTACCCAGCGGGTAGGCGAAATGGAGGTTTGGGCTCCCAAACAATTCAGTCGGGGTCGTTGCTGATTTCAAATCCAGAGGTTAATCGTACTCTGGCAACTTTACGTAAGGCAGAGTTTGATCAATTCTTTCTCGGCTGTAGAACATTTTATTCACATCAAACAATCAAAAATAGAAGAAAATACTACGATACAACGTATAATACATAGGAAAACAACACGAAATCGGCTGTAGAACTTTTGATTCATTAGCACAAAGTTCTACTTATTCTCGTTGTTGAGGTTGATCAATTCATTCTCTCCAGGGATGGCATCATCATAGGCTAGCAGGTCACTTGGTGCACAGTCATAATACAGGAGATCAAAGAAGTCGCACAAGAGGTATACATTCTCGCCAATGATTAAGGAACGTCTCTCCAACACATCGGGCTGAGTAATCTCTTCGGCATTCACTTCAGGGGCTCTAACTGAACGCAACCAAGATTTGAATTCACGCCTCAGTAAACTCCAGCGGTTTTGAAAAACCATCTTAGTGAGATAACATCCTGTGCATGTGAACCAAGTTTCACTAGTATGATGGCATTCCATAGTCGCAAACATCATACCACACATTTGCCCATGTTCTTCCTCGAGAAACAAAAGTTCGATGAGTAGTCGCCATTCCTCTTGTCCTCATCGTTCTCAAATAACATGAACTCTCATCCGTGCGTTCCAAGAGCGTCTGGCGGGCCATCATTGTTCTCCATCAGGTATGCCTACTATGCCTACAATTGAAAATTAAACGAGCGTGACTAAGAACACTAGGAAAAAGAACAAATTGAAAACGTCAAAACAATTATTAACAATTTCTCTCAACTGATATGTTGAAGTATCACTTCTGCATGAAAAAAAATAGTGAAGAAATTTCGTGAAAAAGAATAGCAATACCCAACAAAAAAAATTCAATTAATTGAGAAAAGAAACCAACAAAATACTCAAAAGTACAAAAATCATAAGAAACTAAACATGTTACTATTATATAATTTTACGGAATAGAAAAGCTTAGGTTTTTATTCCTCGGCGGCTTGCAGCAGGAGGGAGAAAAAGTAGATCTAAGAAAGTGCGAAAACCGGGAGCCACGATAGGCAGGGGAGGCCTATTATTATTTGTATCTGCTATCGATACATAATAATAATATTTATTAAGCCTGACCCTGACAAATAGAACATTGTCGGGCTGACTACGCCCCCTCACTCTCGTATAGGTGAACTTAGTTCGTTCAATTCTTAGGGAGAAGAATGAGACTGATAAAGATCTCCGGGAAAACCGCTAAAAAATCTTGAACATGTGGGAGGTTTTGACGAAGGAAAAGCGGCTTTCATTTCCCCCGTATGGAGCAAAAGGGAAGGTAAAAGACGCACCCCGACACCGGGGCAAAGGACTACCTAAGGGGACATCAAAGACGGTGCCAATAGGGAAGGTTGGAAATTCGCTTAGAAAAGATAATGGATCCCAGAACAAGGAAAGACCACTACTCGGGGGAAGAGCACAGGAAAGGAAAAATTCCCGGTAGAGTCTTACCTTAGTTACCCGCAGGTCATAAGCTGGTAACCAGTGGAAACCCGGAGGCGTAACTTGTTACGTGTACTGTATGACTATGTAGGGTCTCTTCGGCGTACATAAACCAGCATTAGTGGGAGCAGTGACTAGCGTAGCGGGAGTTTTTGCACAGTTATGGAATTCCACCTTTGCTGAATCGAACGAGGATTGAGGGCCATCTCCCCTTTGACTTTCAATCATACATAGCTAACCGAGCGAACGGGCGCGGAGATCTAGATCAAAATCGAGAGCAAGGCCAATGGCAAGATTGAGGCTAAGACGGGGTGTTATGAGCAAGGCCAGGGGCAGTATCAAAAAATGGCATTTTACTGTTGGAAAAAAAAAGTAATAAGAGTCACGCACCGACCACAACAACCGAACACTCGAATGAAATAACCGGGCACCGGCCACAAAAAGAGACGCCATAAATGAATAGTCGAGCACCAGACATGTGTAGCCGGTGACCGGGTAAAGGAAATCAAAACAATATATATATATATATATATATATATATATATATATATATATATATATATATATATATATATATATATATATATATATATATATATATATATATATATATTGTTTTAACTGGTGACCGGCTAAACGAAAACCCGGTAACCGAAAATTTGCAAATCACAAACTAACTTATCCAAACACCTAAGGGTTACCCAAACCCCAAAACCTTTTAATCTCAACAGGCCCATGCCCATGCCCATTAGTCATATAATAAAACAGAAAATGTCACCAGTCTATTTACACAAAGTTTACCAAAATACTCTTATGCAAGTGCTTGCTGCAGCATGCTAAACTAGCCCTAACTAACCCCGAACTCTCTTGTCTGTATCTCCCTCTCGATCATCACGATTTGAGTGACATTGGACTCAACGATTGGTAACAAGTAAGTTTCTTCGTTAACTAACTCTAGATGATTATGTGTTCTCCTATCGATTATTCCAAAATGCATGTAATTTTTTGTCTCAGTTCTTGCTCTGAAGGAGCAGAAGCTACCGAGCCCTCATGTCTCTCACAGTATTATAGACTCAAAAGACTGAGAAAGGAACTAACAAATCTGGTAGAAGAAAATCTTCATATTTGTAGTAGTCGGCCAAAATAATTGTATTTTTGTTTGATTGCAAGTGATTATGAAATAGAGTAAATATGAAATCTAAGCCCAACACAAATATGTTAAGGCAACTTGATTCGCGGCAATGATCAGCAATGTCATTTACTTTGTTTGATTGATTGTCAACTTCCGCCATATCGTGTTATTGTTATGTTTATGCCTAAAGCCTTGGGCAAAACTTGGATGATTTTGTTACTATATTTCTTTTATTATTGCTATGCACCAGTTGATGCTAATGTTATGTTAATAAAGCAAGGGTTTACATGGTAGTATATGGTATAACAAAGCAAAGCAAACTCTCTTCTTTCCAGGCGGTGAAGGCGCGGAACCGTAGTAGTTGCGGTGATGGCTGAGAATCCAAATGCTGGTGAAGCCGCCGCCGCTGCAGCCCTTGCAGATCTATTGGCCAAGGCCAATGTCTCTGATATGTCTTCCCATGGCTCAAATGATGCTCCCATGGATCAGATGGAAGTTCCTGTTGCTACTGAATTTGACCTTAGGTTAAATTCTAGTCAAACAACTTTTAAGATATTAATTTTATACTTTTGGTCTTACTAATCTTGGCTTTGTTTCGTTAATTCCAGGTCGATTGTGCCTGCTTTTGTGTCTGCTTCCTGTTGGAACTTTTCTCCTGTGAGTTCTCCTTTCCAAATAAATGCCGTGTTTTTTGTAATTAGGGTTCCTAATTTGGGGTTTGATTGGGGGCACGGCTTCCTCATTTTGGTTTCTAAGTAGGTGGGTGGTTGCATTGCTGGAAAAAAGGGTTTAAAACTGATTATATGTGGGTTTGGATATGAGATCGGGCTAATCTCTAACATAAGATAATATTTGTGGGGAGTAATTTATGCATCGAGAATTTATTCAAGATACTTCTTGGAGTAAGCATTTTAAAATTTTAATACTATTGCTCAAAAGTTGCTTCCATTTGAGTCCAACTAGAAGGCACCAATTTTTTGGTTCTATCACAACCTATGTAGCACAAGTGCGGGTGCGGTGTGGTTCGGGAACTGGGTGCGGGTGCGGCAAATTCCCAAAAAATCAAGGGTGCAGGTGCGGTGGGGTGCGGCAACATCATTAATATTTTTATCTGATATTATTAGCGATACCATTATACTAATATAATAACGACAATAATAGGGATCATATTATAATCGAACAAAAATTCATACACACATTCGAAGATACAAGGTTACAATATCAATAGTATAATCTCTTCATGTCGTTGTTCTTAGTTGTGGAGAGATTAGTAATCTAAGGGTCAAAAATGTTCACATAGATGCACATTTCTTTGTTAAATTCTAGTTATATTTGGAAGACCTCTCAACTAAAACTTTCAAAAATGACCTTGCCTTATCCACAAAGCACCCGCAAAAGCACCCATGAAGCAACCAAGCACCCAGAAGCACCCGGTGCGGGTACGCGACCAAACAGAAGCACCCGTGCAACATAGATCTCAACTAATGGTTTAGATTGTAGGTTATTTTTATATAAATATATGCATTACAGAATTGTGTGAACTGTGAATGTAATGTTGATTTATGCCTTGTCATCTGCAAAAAAAGAGGCGTGTTTGGCTAGGTCCTGTCTTGTGGCTTTTAGCCATTGCCATTCACCTCTAGCAGATTTTAAATGAATCATGCTTGAGAGCTTTTGCAGACAGTGCGTCTTCCTGTCCAAGTCGTCTTCCTTTGAGTTACCCTCCCTAAATCTCAAATTTTATTGGCTGGAGCAATCTTCATTTGGGGATATTTTCTATCTGCTCATTGCTACTTTGAATTATGCACTGCTTGCAAACCATCTTTCAGTTTATACGCAATTAACTACTGAACTCCTGTTTTTCTCATTCACATATGCATGCGAGAATGAATGACCATGGAGGTATCTACCTAACCCCGTGAAAAGAACCATAACACATGATTGAGCAACAACTATCCAACCAGATTTACCTCATATTGGCCACTTGAACCGAATTCTTCCAACTCCGACCTTGTGTGTTGTAATTGAATATAATTAGTTTCCTATGTCTCTTTATGTATACTAATTTAGTGCTCAGTCCTATTGCTCTTTTGCACTATTACAAAAGTTCAGAACTCTGATATTGTTTCTTTGAATCTCCCAAGATCAGCTTTAGGAATTTGAGCTTGAACTCTGGATTCTATACAGGAAATTTTGCACTACTATTCCCAACTGAGCCGTGGGGAAGAAGCCTTTGTTTATAAGTTTTGATTTGAGAAATCTTAATGTTTTTCATATTATAATTTTGTGTAGCAATTAATTTTTCTGATCAGTCTCAGGCTAGTATCACACTCGGCCTCAAAGTTTTTCGCAAACATTTAGGAGCTGTATGTTACTCCAAATGTTATTTCCACCACTGTAAAACCACTCCCTCGTGATTCCAGTTTTCTTTAGGAAAAATAGCCAAATTTGAACTAGTGGCACTGAACCTTCTTTTTTTGCTACCAAATTTTCCATATTGTAGACAAGAGATTTATTTTTCCTTCATCCTGTGCTCATAAATTTTGAACTGTGATAGTATTAACTCCTTACTTTTATGTATTGCAGAGAACTGCATCGCACATTAAGTTCCTGAGCTATTATTTGTGGGAATTGGCCCTTCTGGATAGGGATCTCTGCACCAACTTTAATCATATAGAGATTGGAGCAGCCATATCATTCGTGGCACGTTTCACCATTTCACCGGCATTAAAGCCATGGGTATGGAATAGTTGTACTACATTAATTAATTGAAGCGTCGTGCACTTGCTTAGACTAGAAAGTTTTCTTACTGTAATTTATTTGTTTTCCTGTTCTTTTGTAGACTGAGCAACTTCAGCAGTTGTGTGGTTTGGAGGCGAGAAATTTGCAGAACTGTATTGGTGTGATTCGAGATTTGCAGTTCAGGAGAAGAGGGCTAGATGAGAAGTCGGCTAAAGTAAGAGAACTCTACTCCAAGGATGAGGTAATCTGATTTTTTTATTATTATTATTATTATTATTATTATTATTATTATTATTATTATTATTATTATTATTATTATTATTATTATTATTATTATTATTATTAACGTGGGAGTAGTGAGTTGCATGAACCCATTCTAACTACTATCTTTGGCGCTCACTGAACAGGTTGAAGGAGCTGCGAAGTTCCCTATCCCTGATCCAATCCCGTCTTGGTATTATGAATTATGATTGAAGTTGCAGTCCCGTTGAATATTCTAGTACTCAAATGAACAGTGTAATCCGTTGAACTAGGTAGTTTGGCATGTTTTAACCCCGTCTTCAGATGTTTTATTCGCTGTTTTTTTTTTCTTGGACGTGTAAATGGTGAAATATTTATGATCGACTGGGATTTTTGTGTGTGTCTGTGTCATTGAGTATCGTTTACCTTTTTTTTTTTTCTCTTTTCTTAGAAGAGAATGATTGGCGTGATGCCTCTGTTTGGTTGGCAGTAAAGCACTTTACGCAGGTAAAATATTTTTGTAATTAATGAAGTTTCGTTTGCAATTATTTTCTTTGACACTACTTGTGGACATTTTGTTTGTCTAGAGATATTATAGACACTTGTGTTATAACAACTAGATTAGTTGGTTTGGTGGTTAGACATTCGTGTTTTGAGTTCAACGTCATGAGCTCGAGTTCCGGAACATGAATACCCTCATAATGGCCCGTTGGTGGTGACAGAGCAGCAGGAGAGGTGGAGTAAGAAAGATCAATACAGAGGCAGTTCATGGCATGGCCTTGTGACCACCACTTCACTGTTCTCGCACATTGTAGAATTCTCGTGCATTCAGGTGAGTTCTGTTGTTCCCGCGCGAATCCATAGCCAAGTACGGTAGTTGACAGTAGAAGCATGAGCTGCACAGGGTTTGCCTGACGTGCATCATGTCATCTTAGTGTTCAACTCAGGCATCCTTCAATTAGCGGCTCCGTTTACAGAGCCAGAAGGACGAATCTGACCCCACGAACTAGAAACTCTTTCAAGCTAGACAAGACCTGCGCATGCCAAAACTAACTGTGAAAAATAACTTCCACTACAGATGCCTAATTACCACCAAGGCACCAACCATAATAGTTTCCCCTTTACTATCCAGACACTTCGGCGCAGCAGAAGACTGGGAGTTAATAAACAGTTTCCCCTTTACTATCGAGTATATTAGAGAAGTTCTCTTACATACAATTCAAATCAGCCAGTGTATTAACATCTGTTTTACACCACGTAATAGTTCAGAATATTGTTAAAAGACACTGCCGTATATCTGCACTGAAGTTAACAATTCCACTAGGTGTACCGGATATCACCACTTTATCTCTCCTTTTATCAACGTTTCCTTCATTGCAAACTGCATTCTCGAACCCAGAACCTGTTCATACAATCAAGAAGGGAAATTAAAAGGATGAAGCTTCAATATGAAATACACAATGGTAGCGTTTGGATCAGATTCAAACAGGAGGTAGATTACTGTCAAAAATCTGAATTTTTGGTCAAACCACTCCGAATTCAGCCAAAAATTCGGAATTCCGCCAAAAAAAATTGGAATTCCAGCTAGATTTCTGCATTTCAGATTTCAAGCCGGAATTCCGTTTTTTTTGGAGGAATCCCGATTTTTGGGGGGTAATTCCAGTTTTTGTGGGATTCCGGATTCTTTAGGAGGATTTCCAGATTGTTTTGGGTGGGTTCCAGATTATTTGGGAGGAAATTTCGGATTGTAAAAGTAAAATTATGAATTTAAGAAATTTTTACCAATAATCTATTGTATCCAAACACTCCAAATTAAATGAGCTTTATAGCTAATGTAGGCTTAGTTACACCTGAGCCCGCATGTTTTTGCTTTCTAGAACATTATTTTTTATGCTAAAAGCAATATTTGATATGTTCGATAAATTATTATCTATATGATTTTTTTGGAAAAAAGTTGCTTTCCCGCCACAACTTTTGAGAAGCAGGGGGAGGGCTTGTTTTTCTAGACATGCTTTTTACCCATAGACCTTTTTACCCATGTCATAACAATAAATTACGATAGATTATTTAGATTAATACCACTAGTTATTATATCATATGATATTGCCATTTCGACATTTACAACAAGTCAATAATTACTAAACACAAAACACTAAAAGTGCTTTTCAACAGCACGTTATATGAAGTTTACCAAACACTTTTATGTGGATTTTTAACAGCAACTTTCTCACTGCACATCAACTTTCTAGAATGCCACAACATTTCCAAACTAACCCCTAGTCTGCAAACCCTCAGACTCTGCCACTAATTTGTTTACCTTCTAACAACTTTTACTATCAACCACCTTGTATTTCCAAATACAGGACTCACCACCCAAAACAGCATATTCTGCAGAAATACTAAATTTACGAAACACTAGCTTCTTATTTTGGGGCAAGTAAACCTTCAATTTTCCTTTTTTGAAATTAATCTAGACTGTCCACTCCAGGCTAAGGTAGTTGATTAGAAATTATTAAACCCAGCAATGTGATAGAAAACATATTAATTACAGAGTTTGTGGGAGTTGGAATAGTGGTCTAAAGTAATAATCTGCCAACACTTGTAAGCTTACCTTGTTATTCCAGTTGAGAGGCAGATCATCCTGCCCTATGAAACAGCAAGTGTGCTATCGACCTGTCTATTGGGTTTGTATCAGTTTCCATGTCGAGAAGCCCATTGTCCCTGCAACATTGGATGAATAACTGCGTCAAACTTATTTTACCAACGAGAACATAAAGCCAAACTATAGCCTGAGGAATCAACCATATTAAATGATCGAAAAAGAGTTGACACACCGTATATCCAGAGCTAACTTCTCAATCATTAAATCCCGAAGTCATATATACATGCCAAGAATATTGATCTATACAATTTAAGCAAACCCGCATGGAGTGAAGAAACTGATAGGTATATATCTCCCTGGAAGATGGATTTAAAATGTATCCCTTTAAGAGGTTGATATATTACAATAAGATTTGAAGATGTTTCACGGGGTTGATCATTCACATGAAGTACGACTGAGTTTAAGATTTTCAGCTTTGAAAAGAAAAGTTGCCACGAGTTTAAGACCTTTATCATACAGATGAAACAAGTTGCCAGTGACTATTAACAGTGTTGCACATTAGACACCATGAAAAACAAGTTGATGTACAGTCATCTGTGGAATAACAACATTGAGATTTAGCATACGGAGTATCAGGGGTTTCGCGATAATTGGTCATCATTAGCATTTTCACTCTATTGCTTTTGCTTTCTGCTAAAGGTCTAGTATTTTACTTCTGTTGCTCTTGGAGATTTCCAGAATTCGTGTCTGCACTGGTGCGTATAGATTTTAACCCTCTGTATTCTTCCTTCATTTGTAATATGCTATGGACCAGTTCCAATTATAGAGAACCAACTAATGTCAGATACCTATTCAAGGGTATATTCATAATTAGATATGAACAGGGGCGGATGTTTTCTAGATATATTCAAACTTGACTTTCTTGGGGTAGCAGGAGTTAACAAGGACCAACATTGTTGCCACCTAGTTCTAAGTGCAATAGTACAGAAACTCCACTACTCATGCATTAAATAAGCATAACCAACGAGGTTTTAGAGATAAAACTGTTAATCTGGTAAGGTATTAGTAATAGGCACGCTACGAATTGACTGCATACTTCTTTCCTCCACCAGTGTCTCTGTCATCTATGCTACAGCTGTCCGAAATTGCACAACCTTGTCTTTGTTTGGCACTCCTTGCCAACCGGAATAAACCGTCCCGTATGCATAGTCTTGTCCCCGTATCTAGCTGAAATGAAACAAGTCTAGCTATTTTAAGACTGAAATGATCCTAACAGAACCATACATCATGACAAAGAAATGCAGCCCTCTCTGCAGTTAACACAGAAGCCTTTTTGTAAATTATAATCACTTTTAAGCTGATCAAACCCAAGTTACTTTTCCTCGGGAAAAAAACTCGGCACTTGTATACTTTTAAATTTTATATGCCCATAAATGGGCAACTAGGGGTGGGGTGCTTTATTAAATTCTTTCTTCTATACCATTGACGCAAAGCATGGAACAAGGGGACGTCTGGGGCTTAGCTTTTACATGGCTTAACTTCATTATGTTTATGAGAATCTATTTTGATGTACTTATGCCTTGTGGTGTTTTCACTGGTGGAGCCAATGTGCAAACATATGAAGCGGCAGCTAATGTTAGTTTCAAAAACTTATCCCTGCTGACTATTATTTATATCTCTTCAACAGTGCCCTAAAAACCTATGAAAATTCTTTAAAGAACATGTGCAAATGCCCCCAGTGATTTCAGGGTTTGTAGAATTAAATGTATGGCAGTTATTATAATCATGCATCTAAAAGACCAAAAAGAGAAGCTCATGTAATTGTATGAGCACTACAAGTATATTGAGGACGTATGCTTAAAATTATCGGTTGTTTGACCAAATGCGTACTAATAGTCCCTCTGTCTCACAAAAATTGTCCCTTTTTGGAACCATGAGTTCTTAAGGAGACATGTACTAATTCCAGTCAGATTTGAATTATGATTTGTATTGATCTTTTTTCTCTATTTCCAATACGATTTGATTAATCTTTAGTGGAAAGTATGAAAATAATATGCGGAAAGATGCTTGTGTTTCATCAATTTCTAACTGGGCTAGAAATAAAGATGTGAATTATTAACTTGGAAAGAATGTGGAAGAAGTACTGCGAGATGAGTTATCTTTAGAGGGGATATGGCCCAGGACCCTGGGAGGTGACACAATTATGAACTGTGCCTTATTATTATTATTATGAACTGTGCCTTAATCATTTATTGTTCTTAGTAGAAACAAGAAAGATGATCAAACTGAATGCGGCCAACAATAAATTGACATTTTTTGCTCACTAATTTCTTTGGTGCTAATATTCACTCCATCAAGGTCCTTCCCTCCCTTGCTGTCTCTCGGAAATATATTACCAATTCAAACTCTTTGATGTGAAGATTCCATTTAGTTAAAAGATGCTTAAAACAGCACATGAATCCTATATCTTCTTCAGCATTATGTAGTTTCCAGGTGGTTATCAACTTCCGAAGTAGCCAAAAAAGTAATCATATATCTTCTTCAGCATTATGTAGATTCCAGGGTATTGTTTAATTCTTTTGTTGTTTTGTCGTTCAATTAGTGGTCATATGCTTTGTTTAATCTTTTACATGCTTGCTGCGCTTTTCTACTAGAAAGAGATGGAAAAAGTCTTGGACATAGGTTCCAGGTGGTCACATGATCTTTGTGGGGTAGAGAAAAGTAACCACCTGGGATTGCTTCTAAGGACCTGTTACAAATGGAGATTTCACAAAGCTAATTCATCAATCTTCTCAGTAACTCAATGGCTTCAAATTGTTGTTTATGAAGTTCTCTTTTCTTTGCGTGTCGTCGTCTGGAAAAGGAGTTGTATCTGTGGTTGTTTGTGGACATTATACAAGATGGAAGAAGGATTAGTGTGTGCTTTAGTTTTATTATAGACTAGAGATCCTCAAATGCTTCCAACACCACTTTTACCTTACTGGAAATGAGTAAAGAATATCACAGCCTGATGCCTACCCAACAATCGGGTACAGGAAAATGTATGTGGCGTAACCCTAGCATGCAGAAAGTTTGATGCAGAAATGTACGTTCCTAGATTCCTAGCATCCCAGTGTAGCAGAAAAGCTAAAAGCTATATGTTCATCTTTGAAGATGTGATAATGGAATTGTCATACCTGTGCCACAACGTTTTGAAGTTTACAAAACTGATATTCTTCCATTAATTCATCACCCAACTCAGTGCTCATGAAAGAACTTTCCTCCACACCTGCAAAAACTGAATTTGTTAGAACTCCCATGCTAACCCTTTCAAAGTCATTATGGTTTTCAACTTCATTTTGAAGACAGATATATTCTTGTGGTGGTAAAACTGGGCCACAAGATACTGCATGAGAATTCACATATTTGGGGTTACTTAAAAGCAAGGAACAAAATCCCCACTCACGACTTTCTTTGTTGCCATCTACAGGAACAGCAGGAGCCTCCAATGGTCGACCACAAGATATCCCGGTCAACAGCACTTGATTTGACCGATAAGAAGTCTCCGACAGGGGAACGGAGGTGAGGGCAGTACTGCTGGACTTCATTTCAGATGATGTTGGACTAAAGTGTATCTGATCTGAACAATTGTGATCAACCTGCATCTGAGGAACATGATTCAGAAAATAACCAAAAGGATCGAATTCTGTCCTATTCTTCTGTCTCTGAATGTCTGAAGAGGTGAAAGCTTGACAAGATGAGTTCCCAAATGGAAGAGCCAAGTCCAACCTGTTGCTGCCGTTATTATGAAATAAACCAGAATTTTCCGCACATTGGTTCTGCCTTCCATCCGATTGATTACTTTGTAACTTCTCTGAAAAATCAACCTACCATGGAACCAGAGATATAAGCCATCTATATAACGAAGTCTTGAAAATGAATGACTATGAGGAAAAGCACAAAATTAGATTTACGATAGAAACTTTCTTGTTGAGAAGTCCCACATCGGACATTCAAGAAGAGCAAACATAATTAATAAGTGTCCTGGGCTACTCCCCACATCGCCAATTGGTTTTGAGGTGGAACCCCATGGATTCTTACATGGTATCAGAGCCTCGGCTTACACACGTGAATGGTCTAACAACCCACGTGCTCACGGCCACCCGCAGACAAAAGATCCACGTGTAGGCCAAAGAATGCCACACGTGAGGGGGCGTGTTGAGAAGTCCCACATCGGACATTCAAGAAGAACAAACATAATTAATAAGTGTCCTGGGCTACTCCCCTCATCGCCAATTGGTTTTGAGGTGGAACCCCATGGATTCTTACATTTCTCAATCTAAGAAGTTAGTCAGCAATAGATTGACATATCGATTGAATGACCTCTTGCAGGAAAATCGACCAAATTTATTGTACAAAGAAATGAAGGCACCCATGGATTCTTACATTTCTCAATCTAAGAAGTTAGTCAGCAATAGATTGACATATCGATTGAATGACCTCTTGCAGGAAAATCGACCAAATTTATTGTACAAAGAAATGAAGGCACCAACGGGAATACCACAACAGGAACTTGAAGGTATAAAAAAAAAGATAGGACTTGGAGTGCAAGTTATGCAGAGTTAAGCAGGCTAGGGGAAGTTCTATTTATTGAAGTTTTCTTTGCATGCTTATTGAAGTAGTGTGAAGCAGCGCATTTAACAATATGCGTCTAGAAAATCAACAAAATTAAGAAGGTATACAAATCCAAACATGTGATTGGTTTTTGCAAACAAACAAGGATACTCGCTCTGAAAGTATGGAGAAATTAAGCAAGAAGCAATTAACGGCACAATAGCTTCAAGCCTTCAACATACCGCCTCTGTGAGCATAATGTCTTCCTCGGTTGCAGAGATAGCATGCGAGGGGTTGGTCACAGTGGAGCAACCAGGAGTACCCGAGCCGTCACCTTTACACTCCAGGAAACTAGATCTGGAGCTAAATGATGCACTATCCTTGTTAGAGACATTTGCTGAAGTACTTCTGATTTCCAATTTAGAAGGTCCATATTCCTCTGGGTTGTTTTTAGTTGGCCTCGAATCCGGATGAAAGAAGCTAAAGTTTGAAGTCCACCCATCCTCAGATTCCTCAATAGCATGTGATAATGACTGCCAACTTAGTTCGTGATCAATTCCAGTGCCTCCAAGCTCAAACGTCGGACCACAATTTCTGACAACATGAACTAATTACTACATGCATGAGCAAAGATATAAAAAATCAAACTGCAGGACCATTTCAGAGTACCTGAATACCTTGTCGACATCGTCCAAGTTCTCAACTGTAAGCCAACTATTTACTGCGGGACTGAGGTCATACTTCATCTGAGACATGTTACCAGGAGAATTACAGTAGGTGTTATCATGTGATGCAGCGCCCCTCTCACTGAAAGTAGGATTGACAGCAGAAAACTCAGAGTTCATTGTATTTGTTTCACTGCTACTGAAGAAAGAACCGGGTACTCTGCTATCAGACGCCAGTCCATTTGAGTTTATATTGCACAAATCAGGAAACACGTATTCCTGCGTGTGGAACAGTAACTTCTTATCCAACATCTGCCTTTCTTACGTTATCTAGTCGTCGGACTCCTCGTTTAAATTTTAACTTGACCATGTAAATAACAGCACAGCTTTATGTGAATTTCGGTGCCTCGGCAAAAAGCTCTTACAGGATCACTCTCTAGCTTCAACTACAATCCCTTACATTTGAGCAGTGTGACAGTAATGATCCTGAATCCACAAGATAGACATATACAAAAGTATCAAAATGTGGTATAGTAACCGAGTATTAACACGTGAACCATACTCGAATACTTAAAATCAAATACGATTAAAGAACAAGAAACTCTGATAACACACAGATAATAACCATAAAAGCAAGATCTAGAGGACGTTGTCTAGTCCTGCAGAAAAGCAGATAACCGAAACAGAACCGAACATGTAGGCTAGTTTAAACTAGTGCGCAAAACTAAGACATGAGAAGATTTTAGAACATGAGTACCAACGCCAGGAAGTAATAGTACAAAACCTAAGATCAGATACCCAATTGGATCAGATGAAGTAGGAGATTAATGCAGTGGAAGAGATACATTCACGGTTGATGCTTGACTAATGAAGGTTGCAAATCCATCACACTCTAGTGTGGACACGAGAAATTCTAATAACCTGCAATTCATCTACTGTACAAAGCTTCATCAGGAGAAAAAAGCTTTAATACTGCCTCAAGCTTAACTTGATCATATTCATAATGACTGTGACCACATGGTTTGATAAAATTATATGGGTCAAATAATGGACAAAATCATCATTTCTTGATACAACTAATTGATTATGGCTTTGCCATATTTTTGTTTAAATATGGCTTTCCCATATTTAAACACACAGTCATATTACCTTTCTATCTCCACAGACAGTTTTATTTTGTTGACAACTGCATCTTATTCGGTCTGAAGTACAGAGAGACCGAATAAGATGCCTACCTTACAAGTTACATCACATACCTGGATTTGGGTGCGGGTGTCATGTTGGTTGTGTATCCGAGAATCCGATTTTTGGCCCCTTGCGGAAATTTAGGATTCGGAGACTCGCCTAAAAAGTGTCCACATTTTGGACATGGCTGTGGGGATAAGGTGTCATTGTATGTACTTGTGTTTATAAACTTAAACTTAAACCCGAATGATTATTTTGACCGAAGAAAGGGACACTTGTGTTTGTGACGCATTAGTCGATCGCAAATAGGTGGTTAGGTACATGTTAGTGAGGTTAGAAGATAGTCACTTCGAAATGAAGCAGGCAGATGCAGGGGGAAAAGGAAATTGAAGCACTATCTTGTTATATGACCATGATTTAAAACCTTGGAGTATCCGATGTATGGATGCCAAATCCGCCACATATCCCATACCCTTACCCAGGGACGGACCCAAAAATGTTTTCTAGGGGGGTGAAAAACTGTGATGTATAGTATAATTTCTCATTACATTACTACTAGTACTTGGAAGGCAAATGCCAGGGGGTCGCTGCCCATGTTGGGTTTGCTGTAGGTCCGTCCTTGCCCTTACCCGCAAGGATCGTGTCCGACATGGATATGGTGCCGAGATTGAAGAATCCGGATAACTTAGAATTAACACATCTATAGTTCTATACCCTTCAGTCTCCCAAAAGGCGTCTTCACAATACTTCCTCAACTTACTTTGAATTTCAAGCTATACAAGATCCGTAGTCAAAACATTCTCGACACTGAAAGATGATTCACCTTTGCTTTTGCTTTTCAGTTTACTAATGAATCATATTAAACTAAATCAAACTCATGACCAGTACCTTGTTCCACCACTTATTCATCCACTTCAAAATTGTTTTACTAGAACAGTACCCAAAGAGCAAAAGTCAAATCTTCTACAAATGCAAATCATCTACCCCTGTGGTTAATTTATGTTTGAATTAATAAATTTCAGTGTAGCTCATTCAACAAAACCTATTCCTCCTGATTGAGTGAGATAGATTTACTTCAGGCCTATAACATCATAGATTAGTGTAGTATTCAACAAAGCCAAGCCAGGGAAAAAAAATCATCTTTCAACTTCCAGCTAAAAAGTTCACCGGAAAGTAGATTAGCAATCAAAATACTAACTACGAGAAATAGAAAGACAACTACAGCAAAAAAGCATAATTCGTTCGTATTAACGAGAAACTCACCGGCAAATCAGCGAGTCGCCGGAAAAGCACAAACTTCGCCGTCGATCTCAGATCACGCAAGCGAGAGGATGAACCCTAATTTGGATGCTGAATAAGATCAGAGTGAAAGCCATGGGAGCTTTGAAATATTCTCTCAATTTGGTTTTGTGTCACCCTTATTTTTTTAATAACTTTTTAAAAGTAAGCGAAAGTCACGGACGCAGTGACACGTGGCGCGGGGATCGGTACCACGGTAGGGGACATCAGAACTTGTGGACGAGAATGGTACGATCAGTTGCGCTAATATGATTGGTCCACGTAGGCAGGTGGGTTGTAAGATTTTGACATGTGGATGTGGGGACCACGCCGGCCGAACTTGTGGTGTGGTGCGCACATGGTGCCGTGTAGATGCCAGCTATAATATTTTTGACTTTTGAGGATAGAAATATGGTAAAAGACACTTTATCCCCTGAGTTTTGATATAAAGACACTTTTACCTCTTTTAACTTGAGAAACGACACTATTATCCATTTTTTAGTCAAACTTGAGGATTCCCGTCCCGGACTAATGATGTCACAATTAAAGAGTGTAAGTGTTATGATAGTATCTTTTTTCGTTAAATATCTCACGACCATATAAAATGCATACAGTGAAAATGAACTTAGTCAAACTTTTATCTAATTAGTAAGAGTTTCGACTCAGTTCACCAAGTCACGAGTTCGCCCTATACAATTGTTTACATTTTGCGTAGCTTTTATAGGTATTATAAACATTTTGTTCCTAGACATGACGACATGTATGTTCATGTCGTTGTCAACAAAAGTAAACCACTAATGTTTTCCACCATCGATGAACAAGATTAGTGCTTCTTAGGCTAACTATTTAGTAGTTCAATTTGATACCTAGATTCTTTAATAATTGCACTCAGTAGCGTGAAAATTACGGCATTGAAACAACTAAAATGTACTACTACCTCTGTTTTTTCTCTTTCAGCTTATTTTACTTTTGGACGCTATTCATAGAGTCACTTTAATCCGATGATTTGATTAGCAAAACGATATACGGATTTGGTAATCTTTGCATGATTTTGTAGAGCAAACTTGACTCTACAATACCATGAAAAAGTTTGCAAAAAAAATACATCGTTTTAACTATCCAAATCACCGAGCCAAAATGATCAGTTACGGTTTATTAGGCTAAGTGCATCAATTAGTGTGAGGTTAGCATGTGAGGTGCATAAAATAGTCTTAAAGGAAACATAATGGCTGAATTTTCCAACTACGAAATCATACTTGTCTAAGTTGAAAATGACCAGCTTTGAGGAAGGCCCTAGAACACAAGTCATTATTCTTTTGTCTCTCATTTCGTCCCCACCAGCGCCGGATTCAAGAATTCATTACATTGAGGACTAAATTAAAAAGTTAAACAAAATGAAGGTATATTTTTAAAATTACACAAAGTTGAGTAGAGTAGAGTATATTACAATTATTATGTGGGTTAAATTAAAAAAAAGTAAATGTAATAAGAACAAAAATACAATTTCTAAAAGTTAAGCGGGGCCTATAGGTCAGTTCACCTAAATCCATCATTGATCACTACTGAGTTGAAATATTGCATGCAGTTACATTCAAAGGGTTGTAGTATCACATCGGTAAAGACGGAGCACTAAAAATGAGTAATTTCCTTAATCACGATAGGGAATGAAGTAAAAAAAAAGGAGTATGAACATAGCCATACAAGGGCCCGTGCACAAAGTTTTCGCAGCTATTGCTGAACAAAGTTACATGGTAGAAGCAGCAGCATCATCATCTGGAGGGTTTTTCTTTCCGCGTTCTAGACCAGAACTGCGAAAGCAATATCTCCAGAAGAAAAAGTATCGTCCCAACTTGAAGCTTTACAGGTAAATAACTAAATGTTTCTTAGTCCTTACAAAAAAAAAAAAAAAAAAAAAAAAAAAACTAGCACGTGAGTGAAAGGATCTAGAATTGCTTTGTCATGTCATCTATGGCTTGTTTGAAGGCATATTCATCACAAGGTAAAATAATGCCTTTGTGGCTTTGGAAGCCATATTCCTCTGCAGCTTTCTCAAGCAATTGCTTGAAGATTGGAGCCTTCAAATACGAAATAGGAACAATGTATCGGCTCTTCCCTTCGTCTACGTACACCACAAAGTGTCCCTTTGGCGCTCTCGCGTTGCCTTCACTTGCAAATGCCTTAACCATATCTCCTCGTGTAGTGATAAACCACTTGTTGAGTTTTGAGAGTTGCCTGGAAGAGTGTTTTCACCCACACATATATAGACATCGGGAAGATTTCACAAAGAAACATTAACAACGTGCAAACGAGAGAGTTCTTAGCATGTGCATATGTTTCGTGTTTACAAGTAAGAGGATGTTTTTCCACTGTGCTAGAACAGTTAGTTTCCATTAATAAAATGGAAAAACACATTTGAGGTATTCAAATGATGAAAAGCGTAGCGTATGCTTACCCATTTATGGATATTATGTGATTAACTTCGCTATTTTGCTGTTGAAGGTGCAAAATATGTGGCTGTGGTTCCTGCCAAACATCCCCATGAGAGGACTTAACATGGCTGCAATTTTCTTTTGTTGGGTTTTTTAGTCTGAAACCGGTGAATAGTTTTCGTTTGGTTGCTTCTGAAGGTGAAACTTTGCGAGAGCCACTCGCTTTGAATACTAATCCGTTTGCAGTTGGGAAGCATTGTAGAAAGGAATCGCAAATTCTATTTTTTCAGCACTTCCAAGTCTACCTAGAGCTGATGTGATGAGTAACTTCCTTTGAAAAGCCATCTGTAACATTTTTCGATAATGTTAGGTTTCAGCCAATCGTTCTTCATTGCTGGCATGATAGAAGTCGCGTGCGTCGCGTACGTGTCTCTTGAAGATTGCAAAGAGGCGATGAGGGAGTGGTACTATTTCATGGAACTTTTCTGTTGGGGGTTTCCGACTCTTTGTAGTAGAGGAGTCAGAAAATTGAAACAGCAACAATAAGAAAATCTAATTATTCTTTTAGTAGTACTGGTGAAAAAATGTGAACTTGGCCGGGATATTTGTTTAGTTGTTAAAGACCATTTTGGTCATGATAAAATAGGTAAAATTGTAATTTCCAAAAAAAATGAGGGGTGACAATCGTCACCACATGCCTTTTAGTAGCTCCGCCACGACGCTTGCCGGCAAGAATTTGGGTTAATCATTCACAATTTGCGCTATGTAACCGTTGGTTTAACAATTTGTGTTATTGGTTAGCAATTATATAAAAAAATAGTTATTTTGAGTTTTTTGGAATTTTATTTATTAATTACATTGTGTAATTATATCATAAAATTAATTATAGACTAAATAAAAAATGTGCAATCAAACCGGTTGAACCACCGGTCCGACCGGTTGAACCACAAACCGGACCCTCACCGGTTCGATGACCGGTCCGGTTTTTAAAACTTTGAATATAAGCATATGTAAAGCGCTATGTGTCTCTGTTCTAGAATTTACTATGAAGAAACCTACACATGACACCCATAGGCTCATGTAACATGTACCACTGTGTCCCATCTCTTTTGCATCATTTGAATTTTTACCGCTATTCACTGGGTCACTTCGATCCAATGATTTTGATAGCAAAAATTCACAATTTTTAGATAATTTTTTCGTAGTGTTATAGAGAAACTCTTATTCTACAAGACCATAAAAAAATTATCAAAAAATTGTATCGTTTTGCCATCCAAATCACCGGGTCAAATTGACCCAGTTACGGGTGAAAAAGTCCAATGATGCCTTTGAGGTGGGACGGAGTGGTATCATGTCTTTGATCGTTTGAGGGGTGTATCAAAGGCAAAAGACACTTTCACCCCGCCCCTTAAGTTTGATGTAAGACACTTCTACCCCCTTTTAGTTTGGTAAATGACAATTTCACCCCTTGAGTGTGCCAAATCCTAGGACACACACTCCCTAATTCTAGTTAACATGTGGTGGAGGTCTGTCACTAAAATTAATTTTGAGGACCAATTTGCCCTCTTAAAGTATGAAATGACACGATCTTGGGTGTAAGTGTCCTCAAGTTTAGCACACATTAAGAGGTGAAAATGTCATTTCTCAAACTGGAAGGTGTAAAAATGTCTTTACATTAAAGCTGAGGAGGTGAAAGTGTCTTTTACCCATGTAACGACAATTTGGGATATTTATTTTTTCCGATTTCATATGGTAGGAATTAGAGTTGTCATATCCAGTTTGAGACCAGGGCATGTGCAATTTAATTGGGGAGTTACGTATGATTGGACTTGTCATTGGTGAAGTTCTCTAGCTTTCTTCTTCTTGTCAATCCAGTTGATATCTCTAAATTTGATATCTTAAAAACACTAAACACCCACCTTTTTAATGTGTTTATTTCATTTCAATTTTACACCCTTTTTGTGTTGTTATCATCATACCCACATTCGATGAGAGTGTTGCAAGAGAAGGTGCATTGGATTAGATTATGTGGCTATGTGCCATCATGGCGAGGAAAAATCATGATTTTGTTCTTTTGGTTTAGTGGGTTTTTGGATGATGATGATAATTACTGGAGTTACCTAGTATATGTTTCTTAAGAATGATCATTGAATGACAATTATAGGGGGTAAACGCCGAATTCGTTAGAGGGGTGAATGAAAAGAATATGTAATACCTTTAACTTTTACTTTTTTTTTTTGATTTATGACTCTGTGTAGGTTTGTGGTAAATCATTTTTCTGGATAGTATTTTCGAAAAGTGAATGAGCGTGACAACAACACATACTAACAGCTTTGCCATCAAAAACCACTAGTCGCGCCCACCTACAACGCCAACGCTGCACACCAACACCACTACTACCCCCACCCACCAGACTATGTCGTTGTTGCCCACTGCCACCAAAACCACCACCCTCACTATCGCCACTGCTCCACCACCAGCCATTGGTCCACCGCCATCACAACCATTGAACTAAACTAACTCAAGTCTTTATTTATTAAAGTGGTCCAAAATAAAGTAAGATTGCAGTAATCAACAATTGAGCTCCTGAAATAGTAATTAACGACTCCAATAGTGAGATACGAGACCCGTGTATATCTCATATGAGTTAGTTTTGGAATGGTGGCACTGCTGCTGTTGGTGGTTATGGCGGCGAGATTCCAATACTAAAAAAAAATAAAAAATAAATAATTTAATTATAACATACTTCATAATTCATACCACAAAAAAATTCTCACGAAAGTTAATTTTAATGAGATTAAGCGAGTCGAAACATACTCGATACCACAGATACACAAGAACTCGTGCCATACCACATACTAGTACATGCTTTTTAAGTTTGGCATACTTTTATTTTTTATCTTTTTGAGATGCACTACACATGGGGATGCAAGTTCAAACCGGAAAAACCGCAATCCGAGCCGAATCGGGCGGTTTGGTTCGGTTTGGTTCGGTTTGGAAGCTATCACGGTTCGGTTCAGGTTTGCAAAAATCACAAACCGTATAATACGGTTCGGTTTAGATTTGAGATACCACAAAACCGTATAAACCGAACCGAACCTTTTATGTAGCATATTAGGTTATACAACTACCAAACTTGAGAACCTCTATACATTTATCATATACAGTGGGTACCTCAAAACCGAACCAAACTCATTAAATGGTTCTAGAAATGATGTAATATTTTCAACTTTATTTTTTAATTGCTTGACTTAGAAATTTTTGCTATCATTTGATTGTTGAATGAACTATTAAGAAATTTTAAATGAAATAATAAATTTTCAGAAACCGCGGTTTAAAACCAAACTAAACCGGTCATTTACGGTTCGGTTCGGTTTGATTTTGAGCCATGAACGGTCCGGATTACGTTTGGGTTTTGCCCAAACCGTTACATGCTGTTCGGTTCGGATGGGTGCCAAAACCGGACCGAACCGAACCGAACCGTTTTCATCCCTAACTACACATTTTCATCCAAAATATGTATGGTAACTAAACAAAGGGTACCAGATTGCAGTTTTCGTAAAGTTTGGATACCAACAGTGCACGAATTAAAACAAAGAATGCCTAATTCACACAAATTCCAAACTATGGGTACCACAGAAGCAATTTAGTCATTTATCTTCAGCGCAAACGGATCCATAACGAACCCGTTTCTCAACTCGGGTTACACCCGCCTCTTCCACCGCCTCCGGCAAATCGTTTCTGTAGCCACCAAACAAACCTCTCTCTCTCTCTCTCTCTCTAGACGAACGTCTCTGTGACTCCAAAGTTGCGCTCTCGAGAACTCGAAGGTCCATCCATGGCAGAGCAAATAAGAACTCGCCGGAAGCGTCCTCTTCCAGAAGACAACGGCGACTCCGATTCCGACTCCAACAAGCAGATGTAACTTCTCTACTTCGAAATCGATAAACGCATATGAAATCATGAACAATCGCTTTGTTGTTTCATTTTTCTCTTCATGTTTAGCTCTGAGCCCTAATTGATATCATGTTTCTCTGAGAGAGACTCTTAGTTTGCTGTGTTCGGTGGTGATTCTAGGGTTTCTGACTCAGTTGCTCGTTAATTTACAGCGTTGTGAATTTGGAGGGCAGAACTGTGCGTTGTTCTAATGTTTCAGTCACCTATTAGTCGATATGTTAGCATTGTAGCTTCATTTTTGTAGTAAAGGTAAAAAGTATCATAGCTATTGTGAGAATTCCAGGGCCAGAACTGAGCTCACTAGGTTTGTTCCAGAATATAGCCAGGGTTTACTTCTTTAGTAGATAGGTTGAATTAGTCGTTAATCTATAGAAGTATCCATTAGCGTTGTATTCCTTGTTTGTGTGGTGGCAGACAATATGTTGAAAGCGTTGTAGCTAGCGAGAAAGTTTGAGGGCCAGAAGTGAATTGTATGATGTATTTCTGTTATCTTGTGTATGTGTATTGATTTGAGTGCAAAAGTGAATCTGTATGCTGTATTTCTGTTATCTTGTGTATGTGTATTGATTTGAGTGCAAAAGTGAATCTGTTTGCAGCATAGGTAAAAGCTATCATAGCTATTGTGAGAATTAGAGGGCCAGAACTGAGCTCACTAGGTTTATTCCTAAACATAGCCAGGGCTAACTTCTTTAGTAGATAAGGTTATTAGTCGTTAATCTGTAGAAGTATCCATTAGCATTGTATTTCGTGGTTGTGTGTGGGCAGACAATATGTTAAAGGGTAGCTAGCGAGAAATTTTGAGGGCCAGAAGTGAATTGTATGCTGTATTTCTGTTATCTTGTAGTATTTGTGTATGGATTTGAGTGAAGAGGTGGATCTGTATGCTGAACTTCTCATAAGATGTTACTTAGTCGCTCGGAATGGGCTGAATCTTTGACTGATGGTTTTAATATATGTTCAGGAAAAAGAGGGTGAGATTTCCTAAGGGTAGGAAGGTGAAACCTGGAGAGGAGAAGATCGAGGCATGGAAGATATCTGATGAGGATGACGTTGAGGTGCATAAAACCCGCAATGCAGCAAAGGAACGTGCATTGCGACGGAATGTGATCGCTGCCAATCTCCTTACTGAAGAAAATAGAGGGATGACTCATGACATATCAACTGCGGAAGTACAGTACGAGGTTTGTTTATGCGTTTTTCTATGTTTTGCTGTTCTCTTTATGATTCTCTCTAAAAAGGTTTTACCTATAATAGTTCTCGTTTATGTAAAGTGGGTCACAGTAATACTTGCATTACGTAGAAGACCTATGCTATAGATTCCGCACATCATATGAATTTTTCTACATTTTCATCATGTCACAACTCTGGTAGTATCTGTTTTAGAATATTTAACTTCAATTTTTGCCCTCATAGAAGCATCGAGGTGATTTAGTGTAACTTTTTTTATTAACAAGTCCCTGAATGTTACTTTCAAGGTTTCAAATGTGACCAAAACTCCATTTTCTAGTGTGTGAGTTTTGTGTTTAAATAAATGAAGGATGCTACTATCCACCATAAGCTTGGTGCAAGTAAATTTTAGAAACATAAATGCAGTTATGAGGAGTTTGGTTGGAATCAAGGTCCGATGTTGTTGCAAACTTGCAATAGATATAACCTTTGAGTATAATGGAAGTTCCCTCCCATGAGAGAAAGTTGGAAAACGGAGGTGCTTCTTAATATCGGCATTCCTTTGTTGGCACCACAGAGAAGATTCAGCTACTGTAGGCACTAGAACTGTAGGTGCAGAGTCCATAGTGTTTCACTTCTGTTCGCGATGAAGGAGCTGTGTGGGTTGGGGATTTGGTGCACACATAATTCTTAACAGGGTCATTAACTGTTCCTGAAAGTAAATTGTACCTAGAGGCACTCAAAAGACTAGACTCGGTTTAGTTCACACGAATATGTCCTGCAATAAATGGGTAAATTATGGACTATTCAATCAGTTCGTTGAGTTCACACGAATATGTCCTGCAATAAATGGGTAAATTATGGACTATTCAATCAGTTCGTTGAGTAAGGACTTGATATGCACTTATTGTTAGGCAACTCTGCAGTACTACATGAAAGTACAGATATTTAAGGTCAATGGTCTCTTATTGTGAGTGTTGGGTTGGAAGTTGACAAAAAGATACGGATAAGGAGAGTTCTGATGGATATCCCCAATCGTAATATCTATAAACATCATATCACGACAACCTTATAGACTTTATAGCTTATTACCTAACTGTCTGTCGTGGTGCTTATAGTAAATAGACCAAAAACTCATTCTGTAATTGTGAAGTTTGAGGAAATTAGCAAAAGATTTGACTCATCAAGTCTCTTGCAGCTCCCACGTTGGTGTCCTAATCAGTTCAGTTGTGTGTTTTTAACATTGTAAGTGAGCTTATGAGATGTCCAAACTTCAAAGCACTTCAAGCTTGCGCTATAAATCCTTAGCTCTTCTCAACTTCAGATTTGCAATAGAAAGAAGATGTCACCTTGTTACAGAAATATTGAAGACATATACAAATGATATTGGCATAATAACGTGTTACTTTAAGAGCTAAGAAACAACTCAAATGAGGACAATGAAATGGCTGTGTTGGACATTATAGTTTCTAGAGACGTCAAAACTGAGATTTTGGAATACAATCCATCAAATTCTACCCGAACTCAACTTAAATTTTTATAGAGTTTATCTACTTGAACTTGTGCAAAACCTGTTTTGTCGCACAAAATGAACAAATGAATGACTTATATATAATTATTCAGGGGACATGGATTGAATTTCTCCTGGGTGCGAGTGAATTGTGGTGATATTGTTATCTGACAGATATCAGCAAGCTACGGAGTCTGAAAAGATGAAACTTCCTTTAAAGACATCATAGCATCTCCGTTAAGTTGGCATACACTTGTGTCGCCTTTCATCTTCGGAAGTGTCACGACTAACGTACCAGCAAGCTACAAAGTTTGCACTTGAGATAAGATGGAAGATATTCATCAAAAAAAGAGATAAGATGGAGGATGCAATGGAAGAAATTCTTATTTGGCCTTTAGACAGATGCTTTTTCTAGTAGCAGTTTAATGCTCTAAATTGCTTAGGTGATTATAATTGTGAGGTGTAGGTGTGGTTTCTTTAGATAATAGTGCAAGTCAATGTTCTTCAGTATCTAACATTTTTGCATAATATAGACAGTTTCGTACTCCCTCTGTCCAAGCTTACAGATCTTTCTTTCCTAATTGGTGTGCAACAAGCTAGGTTTATGGATAAGAGTTTTGAAATTTTGAATAACTCTCTTACGTGCTCCTTACCCTCTCTACAAAATCAAATTTTGAACTCAAGGAAACAACTCATATGGAACAGGTGAAATTTAGTTGATTTATCTAGTTAAGCGTTTCCAGAGCTGTGAATGGTTGAACAAGACGTATAAAAGAAAAGGGGGCATCTCACAGCTGACTTAATACGGCTTCATGCAAACTCATGGCAGTGAGTCAACTTGCTATTTCACCAACTGCTGGTTAGTGAAAGTGAAACACCAGATTGAAGAAAGCTTCTGTTTCAAAGAAAAAAATATTTTCTGGAACTGGTATTTGTACCAGAGAGATTGATGGTTCACTAGAAAAGATAGGGGAAAGAGAAGTGAGAGCCTGTTTAAACTTGTTGACTACCTCACGGACGTATTTTGTCACTTCTTGAGCACATTAGCTTGTCTTCTCCAGTTGTCTCTCTTCAATTTGTTTTTGTTTTTTCACTGTTGGTGTGTCTCAGCTTTTCACAAAAATAGTTATGGTAACACACATAGCTAAGAGGGAACTACATGAGTTTTGTTCTCAGCCTATTATGTGATGGACACTCGGTGTTTTTCTGCTGTATTTAGGATCCTCATTTAATCGCAAGTAGTTTTATTCACATTGATGCATGCTACTCTTGAAATGGCAGCTCTTTCTCAGTCAAGGTTATTGCTTGTTTATTGTTGGGCAAGGAAAGGGCCAGCAAATGACTGGGTGCACTTTTAACAGGAAAACGAGACATTTGAAGATGATGGGATGCCGATAGAACCTTTTAATCTGGAGAAAGAAAGAGAGGAGGGGTATTTTGATGAAAATGGAAACTTCATTGAGTACGTCAATAACGATATCAAGGTACTATATTTAATTGAATAGAAACTTCGCCATTGACATAGTGCTTCAATTTAGTAATTTTGCTCTTTTTTGGGTAATTCAGTGTGGACGCTTGCACACAGCACGGTTCACTGAGACTCATCATGCCACTATTCTTTTTCATTTCTTCGAATTTGGCTGTCAGTATCTAATGATTTTATGCAGGACGCATGGCTTGATAGTGTTGAAGTTGATCCTACACTTGCCGAGAAGGGAATCACAGCAAAAAAAGTTGAGGACGATGTGCAAGAACTTACTTCTAAAGATGTTGGCAGAATGAAAAGGAGAATTGCTGATGCGCTTCAGCCTGGAGAGACGGTGAGCTTCTCTCCCTCATGCATGTGATTTGTCCTGTCACAGTTTGGAATAATTGCGTGAGAAAATATGCATATATGTATACATCAATTAGAAACATTAAGCTTATCAAGTAAGCTTAAACTGTCTATGTTATAACGCCCCCGTAAGGAATAAGTTGCCCCCTCTCATCCTTAAAAGGAATGAGAAATCTTAGTAGTAATTCACATTTTTTCTGAACCATTAGATTGGATCTTTATTACATGTCCTATAAGTTTGACCTCTTTTAACCATTCAAACTCTCAAATCTGTGCCAACTCATCCGCTCTCATCTCTATTTTGGACTTCATTGCTCATTTCTCTCATTCCCATTTATTTTAGTCTCTTCATCATGTCTTACTTCTTCCTTATTGTACTTCTTTATGATATTTTTAAATCATATTTTTCCTTTATTTTCCCTCAGAATCTTGTAATTTGAGCTTTTATAACAATTTTTTTCGTAAGGCCTGTGGGTATGGGGCATTAGCTAGTAATTATTAGAACTAGCTATATGGGATGCTGTTGATATGGAATGAGAAAAAGACACTTTACACAAATTAATTTCTTTTTTGCTATAAAAACTTATTCGTTATTTATCGAGTTTGTTGTTAGAGAGATTTAAGGGATTGAATCACAGAGTAGTTGGATGCAGGTTAGTTAAAAGATACTCAAATAGTGGATACTGTTGAGTATTGGTAACTTCCTTTCACTTCGTAAGGGTGCAAAATTGGACTACAAAATAGACACAATTCCACTTTGACACCAAACTTGAGTGTTCCCTACTTTCCTATATGTATTGGACCATATGGAAGCTGCAGGGTGCTCAGCGGACTCATTTTAGGTACTCATGTTAGTATATTACCAACTGTCAGAAGTTTGAATCTTCAGAGATGATTGGGAAAAGGTGGCTTGTAGGGAGTACTTGATAAGAAGGAAAAGTATGTTTATGTAGTAACACTTTGGCAAGAAGCTGCCTTCACCAAGCATTGAGCGTAGATTATATGTATAAGCAAAAGAAGAAAGAGTTGAGGTATTCTGATCTTAGATTCCACTAATGTGATTCAGGTTATAGATTCCACAGATGGGATTATTTTGTTGTTCAGGATGCCTAATGGTGTGCTTCTTTAGACGAAATTGAAAATTTGGTTCCATCTTGGCGAGACTGGCAATTCATTTTTTTTTTGCTGGTCGTGTTTTTGTGCGACAGCCATTTGAATCTGTTACTTTTGAAACATTTTTATGATATCCTTGTAGCGGTTTGGTAGCTCAAAGTTATTATATTTACTAAGTAATTGTTGGAAATGAAAATTGAATTAATAATGTTATTGAGACAAGAACAATAGATTATGAACAGCCCAAAGATCTCACAACACTAACAAACACTGGGTTTAGAGAGGGACCTTTGCCTAAGCTGTTTGTTAGGTTACATTTTCATACCCTTATCACCAAGCTAGATATACACTCAATAATAAGGGTTATTGATTTTTTGATAGCATACTCTACCAAAGAACTCGTTACTAACTTGTTTAGGGAGGCAGATTGAGTTGTGTAAAACACATACTAACTTGTTACTAAGTTGTGTAAAACTCGCTACTCAATTGTAAATATAAAAAGAAATAAAGGAGATATTTCTTCTTGGCTGTGAAAAGTTGTCTTCAGTAGCAGTGGCGGAGGCACATGGGGGCATGGGGGTGCAAGTGCACCCCTGGATTTTTTGGTTACTACAACTACACCCCTTATTTTACGTGTTTTTCCATTTTTTCCCTTTAATAATTGGCATAAGTGCACCCCGAAAAAATTAATTTGGCATAAGTGCACCCCCAACAATTCTGGCATGCACTTTTGTGCCACCCCACTAGTGAAATCCTAGCTCCGCCACTGTTCAGTAGTAACTCCTCGGGAAGGATGAGCGCAATATACAGGTTTGAAAGTAGAAGGATAAAGGATCATCTGTTTGATAATTTGTTGATACAGACACAATTTTGATAGAACTGGAGAAGCTGTATCACTTTTCTCATTGAAGTGAACTTTGTCTCCAGTGCATGATTTCGGCACTAGTTACGTTCTTGGATGCCTTATTTGGTCTGTACACTTTTTTGTGGTGAATCAATCTAAAGTTGCATGCTTTCTCAGGTTTTACGCGCTTTGCGGAGACTGAAAGGAACTTCCAATAATAGGAAGGAAAAGATGTCCGTTGAAACAAAACTTCTCTTTGACCAACTGACCGAAGATGCAATGAGATTGTTAGAGAATGGTGAATACAGTTAAGTCACTGTTTTAACTGGCATGTACAAGTTTCTATTGCAGAATTTTTATTGTAAATTCATTAGCTTAACGAGATGGTGGATCCCTAGATCATCCTTGAAAAAAAAATCTGTTTTAAGTGTCCTGATATTTGTATCTGCTCTTTGGTTTGTTTTACAGATGTTTATCACGAGAATCAAGAGGTGTTTGAGCGAGAAGCAGGTGAGCTGCTGTTGGCTAACTTCGAAATTTTGTTTATTAGGATTTGTATTTAGGCTCTGCTTGGAACCTAGAATTTGTGTTTAAAGTGATCATGGGAAGTAATGGAAAGGAACCTAGAATCTTTCTTTGCTTGGCTGCGCACAGGATCCTTCAGTCGCTATAAGTCCAATTGGCGAAAGGATTTTGCTAGGATTTTGTTTCCTTGTCCTAGCAAAATCCTTGGTTCCAGCATCTGTTTAAGCAAGGAATACAGGATTTTTTATGCATCTTCCTAGATGATCTATTTTGAAGAAACTCATCTGTTTTATTAGAGACTGCTGCAGAGTGCAGACTAGTATCATTCTTGTTCTGTTTTTGTGGATGTTCTCAACTTTTGTGTTTGTTATAAGGTTTGTTGCATCCAGTATACTTATGTGTGCCTGCGTACCTGCTTTCTATATCAATTTTTTCTTTTTCTCCTTGTTTTTTTCTGGTGGTGGATCAGTTAATCGCTTTCTCGGGATTATATTGCCAGAGCTCTGAAAACTATGAACATAGTTTTTCATGCCAGACATTTTTGTTTACATCATCATTTTCAATTATAGTACGTTTTAGTACTTGAAAATAGAACTTCCTTTGTTATATAATAAGAAACTAATGAAACTTGTTCTGAACCTCTTGAATGCCTCAACTATTGTATGATCTCTTGGCAGTAAGTCTGATCAGTGATCGCTGTCTGATTCGCTTTAGCTTATTGTAATATTAGTGGAGAACCCGTGTCTAAAACCACTTGAGGGAAGTCTTGGTAAGTTGTTCACAACATTGAGGTTGTTTGGATAAGTTGTGTTTTGGATTTTGTAAACTAAAAACCAAGATGTTTGGATAGTTTTGGTTTTTTTTGTTGTTTTTTGGCTTATGGGGGGACCTATTTTTTTAGGTTTGTGTGTTCAGTTTTTGTTTTTACAAAAAACTAAAAGTATCTTCTATATTAGTATATGGATCTACATGCAGGCTTGAATACTGAAATTTATTTAGATATTATAAATACTTAGAAATATATTTACCTCGTCACCAATTGATTTTGAGGTGGAACCACATGGATTCTAACAAAATTTCTCTTCATTTGCAGAGGGCTATGAAAAGTTGGCTCAAGCAAGAGGAGAGGGAACATCCATCGATCTGGGACAGCAAGGGCAATCCAAATTGACTGTGTCCACCGACTCTGCCTCAAATGGTGTGAATGATGGGTCAAACCTCAATACCACTTTGGATGTTCAGCCCACAGATGAGGATGATGGGTTTGATATGTTTGCTGAGGATGATGGAACAGCTGCTGCAAATCCCACCTCAGATGAGAGTAATCTGATTACCAATCAGTCTTCTGAAGGAGGTATATTTCAGCTATAGATTTAATAAATGCACCTTCTTCGATGACACATTGAAGCCTCTTTTAGTTTCATTTAGACTTATATTACTGTTTTCGTCTGCAGGTGAAGGCAATGATTATGTATACGACGAGTCCAGTGGGTAATGTTCTTCCCGCTGTCCTTTTCTGCATTTTCCACTCGACTGATATCGTTGCACAATCTGTCCCAAAGCTTTCTTTAGAGAAGATCTTTTAACAAATAAAAACAAGTTTTTCTTTTATGTTTGGACTTTTGTGGCAGTGTCCTGTGAAATAAATACTGCTTCCTATGTTTCCTCTCTTTCCCTTCATTTTGACATTTACCACTGGGTCACTTTGGCCCGGTGATTTGGATAGCAAAACGATGCAACTTTTTGATAATTTTTTCATGGTGTTGTAGAGTATCAAAGAATTGCATCGTTTTGCTATCCGAATCACCGGGTCATAGTGACCTGTTAGGAGTCAAAATGTCAAACTGTAGGGAAAGAGGGAACAAAGGCAAGTGTCTAGTAACAGGTATAGGTAAAAAGGCAAAGATTTGGTCAAAGGTATAAATTTTTATGTCAGGAAAAGGGAATTAGGAAACTGAAACTATTACGGCTTCTGGTGGTTTGTATTGGGTTTTTTTTACAATAACTCTACCTCTTGTATGATGTAACAATACATTGCTAGGATTGTTACCATGTTCCTGATCACTTGCGTATGCGGTTGTCTGATATAATGCTCGGACAAGTTCATTGTGATGCCATCTAGTGCTACATGCGTTCCTCGTTTGTAAAAGCATTAGCTTATGACAACTGTTTATTCAGGTACTACTACAGCAGTAGCTCGGGATATTATTATGACTCGTCCTCAGGATTGTATTGCTCTGCAACAACTGGGCAGTGGTATGTTCTGTCCGTCCTTTGGTTATTTCATCTCGATAACGTTTGTTGTTTGAATGGTTGCTAATTTTTGGAAAACAAATATGGTAACTGAACATATAGAGTTCCATTTCCACAGCTCTTTACTCTTAGGAGAGTACAAGAAGTGTCCACAATTTGATTCATTAGGTTTTTGTTACAAGGGATTTCTACTATTTGATCCATGCAACTTTTTTAGTATGTTCTTGGTACAAGGAATTTCTACTATTTGATCCATGCAATTTTTTAGTATGTTTCTCCATGAAGTATGATAGAATTACTACTCTGCTCCATTGGTCATATACTTGAAAAGATTTGAGTATTGACATAATATTTGCACTTATATATGAAGTGGGCTACTTGAATGGTTGCCAACTGCGGTGAAATGAAAAGTTGGTAAACAACTTAAAAGAATCCAGTTTCATAGCTCACTGACCTATATTACATTTCGGTTCCATGGCTTTTTTATCTGAATTTGAGTTTCTTGTTTGTTACGCAGGTACGCATATGATGAGGCAACTGGTTCGTATAAAGAAATCCAGGAGACTGCATCTACTGAAACAGCTTCATGATACACGGTTCCATTGCAAACGTGGCGATCTCAAAGTATCAGTTCGCTTTACAATGTCAGCAGAAATGTGTAGAGTTACTTAGTTTGCCAAACCCAAATTTGCCTGTTGAAATAGATTTACCTTTTTTCTGTTTGTACTATTAGTTTATTCCGTGTCGCTGGCCATCTCCAGAAGTTGCGTAAAAACTGTTAGTGCCATGAGTTACTCTGGTATTGTCACCTTGGTTATGCCGACATACTCCTGTTGTTAAGATGCTGCCAGTAACAGTACATTTTTACATCGGAGCATGTTTTTCTTCTCTTATATAGTGCCCGTGCATAAAATGACCATAAAAATGTGCGCGTCATAATATAAACAGTACAGCTTTGATACCTCATTTTTGTACTTTCTGTGAAAGTTTGTGTCCTAATATGAATTTTAGAAATTAATGTGTTTCCATAAAATTTGTAAAAAAGTAAGCAAACTTTTTGGAAGTACATAATTTTTTAAAGTTAATAAATAAGTTTTTTATTTACATTGTGTTCTTTATAATTTTTTGAGTCAGTATAACTTTTATAATTTATGGACATCTTATGATAAAATATAAATATAAAATGTCATTTAAATTTACGCGACACCATTTGTCTTGTTTCATCAAAAAGTTTATCATTTGATTTTTCTACCCGTAACCATATCACTTTGACCCAATAAATAGTGATAAATAGTAAAAAAAAAAAAAATAGTGATAAAAGTCAAAATAGAGACTTTCTCAACGAAACAGAGAAGATAGAATGTCTCTTTAGAAGACTTTAACAAATGCTTTCAGGAAAATTTAATTTACAAAACTCCCCATGCGTGCGGTGTGCTCGCATCTTTAGCTCCATGATTCTTTCATGATGAACTTCGCTAGATGTACAACTAGATCAAAGTCCCGTGTGAATGCCTCAAGGACTCTTTCCTCTTGTGCACCCGTCATTATAAGATTTGTTCGTTTATATGCTTTGGGAACTGTCTGGCACCTTTAGCTCCATATTCCCGTCACGAGTACAATATGTGAATGCAAGAACTACGATTCAAGCAGGAGATAAGATCATCAACCCTAACAAGTGTCCAATGGTTATGCCAGAAGTTGCACGTTGAGAAATGTTTTTCTCAAGTAAGTGAGTTTTCCCGACTGCAGAGAATATAGATTGAACCATCTTTCTTACAACAAAAAGTTGGCCTCCCTTCAGCTAACCTGCACTCAGTCACACACCAGAGCAACACCTTAAGAAACTTGAAGACTCTTTCTGGTGTTAGACAAACCTTGATATTACAATGCTCTCCTCATCCATCAAAATCTCCACTACGTTTAATAAACATAAAACTTCAACAATACTCCCATCTTTCAAGTTTCAGCAGGACAATTCGGCTAGCACAGGGTCACTGTTCCTCTTCACACCTCAATAAATAAAGAGGATATAGTTGAATGCCCGGATGAGGGGAAACAGCTAAATAACTAAGAAGTGAAATGTAAGAGTTTTACAGCAATATCTAGTCAAACGACTAAGATGTTTTTACTGCAGCATCAGCCACAATCAGGACTTCATGCGTACTAGTACAATTCAATCACCAGAAAGATGAAGAAGCCACTAGAAGAAATAATGAAGGTTGAAAACAGCAAACAGATCTCGCTCCCAGGATGAACATTCTTCCAGAATCAAAGAAAAGAAACAGCAACAATATCTACATCAACCACCAGCAATCATCATCAACATCACCCAACACATCTACTGACCTCACCCGATTTTCTTCCAAATGTAACTATAAAAGCCAACATCATGTTTGAAAGTCAGTCGTATCCCATCAAGCAGGCACACAGAAGAAAAGTTGCAAGAAAAAACTCCCTTGCCCTATCTAATCAATCTATATGGAAGCCAATCAAAGACAAGATAAAATATAAATAATTATGGCCCAAGTTATGCCTACCCAAATCATTTTGAAATCAGAAGGGTCAATTCTTCGGAACATATTTGTCTAATGGTAAAATCCACCAGATACAGAAGTGCATAATAACCAAAATGAAGTTTGCTAGTACAAAGATAGCCATGTAGCTTTGATAAAGGTAACTGTTAAATCAGTGAGATAAGAATATATTCAACCAAATAGACCCATTCCTACCATACTCTAGCAGCAAATAACGCCTCCAATCGATCATGAAAATGCAAGCTCCTATAGCAGCCCATCATACGGAATCCTCTTTTGTTCATATCACACCTACAGGATCAACAAAATGCCATTTACTAACATGCTAGGAACATGTACCTATTTACTATTTACTATAACAATATAAATCACGGCAGCACATAAAATATACAGCCAGGGACTCATAAGCTGAATTCTACTGAAAACTCACATCAACATCCCCATTACGAGGGGACGGGCTACGAGAATAAGGAACTCGGCGTCGGGGAGAAACACTCCGCGGTGTTGGGGAACGATCATCACGGCGTCTCCCGCCTCTAGATGCATATCTATCACGGGGTGACAGGCTCCTCCGAGGACTTGGGCTGTACCGACGAGGAGAGTCGCTGCAAAATTCAGAAAATAAAATAAAAAATATTACCTTTGTGTGGCGAAATGAGAATTTTACAGCATTTGGTAAATATATATATATATAGAAAACATTGATATCAAAAAAACCTGTCATAAGATTGACTCCTCCTGTATCGCCCCCTATCATAATCAGGGCTTGGACTCCTACCACGGTGGTAACCTCTCTCCCTCCTGTCATACCTACTATCATAATCATACCGATCCCTACTCCTGCCCGGACTCCTGTAATAGTCGTCGCGATACCTGGAAAAGTTTAAATAGAGACTAGTTTAGCATAGAGGTCTAGTATGGTGTGGCAAGTGATTTTCTACGAGGAAAAAAACTTAAAGACAGACAAAACATGAAATTCAAAGAGCTCTGAGCAACTCAGAATATGTCAGATCAACAGTCTCTAGTTTATCTGAATTTCAAGAAATCTAAGTTGAATTGAAACAAAAGCTATATAAACAAGTTACAACTATTCAACAAAGAATCCTTTAGTGAAGCCTGTAAAAGCACCAGGTTCGTAGAGACGTGCGGAAATAACAATGAGGGTCATTTATCAACCAGGTCGACAATAGAGATGCCATAGTTAACGGTCCCTGAGGTTAAAAGCTACTAGAGAATTTAAGCTCGCTGAAGCACAATGCAATATTCCTCCATATTTTACAAATAAAAGCAAATAGCAGATATAACTCATAAAAGGGTAATCCCAATCGACAAGTCTTTCACCCAACCAACACTTGAAAAATCACAGGTTCTAATGCTTTTTACCGGCTATTTCACACAGAATGATTCTTCAAACTTATATACCAACTCGTAAAACTTTCATAAGATAGCTTGCTTGAAATATTTTACAGTGCTTTAAATTCTGCTGATGACACATGCAATAACAATACTCTTGCCCTTACCTGCGCGGAGGGCTGCGACTTCTCTCCCTGCTTCTGGTTCTTGAGACTGGTTCCGCAATCTTTCCCTTGTGACTGGAGGAACAAAAACCAAGGCAACATGCATGAGAGAATCATGAAGAAGCAACTGTTGCATAAAGGAACTTCAAAGGAAAGAAATGTGTAATCACCAGAAAGTTAGATAAGTTACTTACATCCGCTCTGCATTAGGTCCATATTTCGCAAACTGAACAGCTATTTCTCTGCCATGAATAACCTTCCCTGTAAAGTAAAAATGGGATGGAAATGAAAGAATGAGCCTGCAAGATTCAAGTATAAATAATACTGACAATGGCAACAGAAAAGATTGCTTTCTCATGAACATAGATGACAAAATATTGTGAATTGCGACCTCCAGAAAAATACAAAATGAAACAGGAAGGACTACAATAATGCCTTCAATACAGAAGCATGCCATAAAATCATTTTAGATCTTCCAAGATTGAATCATTTTTCTTCGTCCACCTATTTTGGAAATTTGGTATTTCATCCTTGAGGTTTTTATCTCTTTCCAACAAAAACGCTAAAACATTGTGTCCACAGTAGAAAACATAATGAAACAGGAACAACTATAGCAACGCCTTTATAATATACAAAAAATCAGATTACATCATAAAGATTCAATCATTTTTCATTGTCCCCCTACTTGAAATATGGTTTTTCAGCCTTGAGGTTTTCATCTCTTCCCATCTATGGACCCTACTCCGGTAGTCCCTAGGTTAAATAGCCTAACTAATATTGTATTGCACCTTCCTAACATATCATTCAGACATCTATATATACTATTTGAGAACCCCTATCTCAAGCTTGGCATGAGAAAATGCCACGTGGAAATTATAATTATTTAATGTAAAAAAGGTTGCTTCAAGTTTAAATTTAAATCACATCTTCATACTTTGAACTGAATATGAAAATTTTGGCGCCTTCAAATTTGCATCACATCTGAAAAGTTTGAACTGGAATGAAAAAAGCTGGCGCCAATTTGTAAATTTAATTCGGCCCATTAAAAAATAGTATAAAAAGTATAAATTAATGGAGATTTGACTAAGGCAGAATTAACCAAAAAAGGGCATTGAATGAATACTAAAATGGTAACGGAAATGACAGATTTTCAAACAAAACCGATGTAAAGAGAGTAAATTCATAGGGGAATAGGAAAATTCGTTTCATAAAAATATATAAATTATTTTTCTTCCTTCCTACACTCAAAACAAACTCAGTCGTGGTTGAATGCATTATAGCACTTTATTAGTACTTCTCATATTGCATTAGAGCACTTTATGTGCACTTTAACAAACTCAGTCATGGTTGATTGCTAAACTTTTGATACAACATCACGTCCCTATTTCTAAGGGTTTCCTTGGCCTTGAATGCATTATAGCACTTTATTAGTACTTCTCATATTTCAATAGAGCACTTTATGCACACATCCGAGCACTTTATATATACTGTGAAGTAACTTCTGGATAGCAATACTCAACAAATTTCTATGTATTCTCTTGAAATTCGGTTAAAAGTTTAATTGTTTTGTTATTATTTTTTGGAATAAAAATGTTTTTTGTTTACATTTTATCCGGTAATTCTCTTACCCAATATATTCTCTTTTTCTCCCAGTCATGGACGAAAATGAGGAGCGGAGAGAACAATGTAGGTTAGCTCGCTTGGCGCGCAAGAGAAAATTAGATGAGCAAAGACAAACCCGCATGTCCGGTGAGTTTTTTCTTCATACTTTACAGTAGTATGCTTTGTTTACGTGCATTATTCATGAATAAAATCGATGCTTTGTATATTTGAAGTTCTCATGGCCGCTGTCGAAGGCATTTACTTGCGCGAAAGAGTCACTCGCCCTCCCTGTATAGGTAATACTAAGAAGATCGATTGGTCTGTTATGTTATTTTCCTTTTTCTGGGTTGTTTAGTTTTTGCTGACATCGTTTCTTTGGTGGTGTAGGTGAAGATGTACATCAGGCGGAATCTTCTATTTTGAGGGACACAGTTCAACACAACGGTATGTACCTTTCCCATAGATAATATATAAAAAAAGGTTGTATGTTTCTTCTGTATTATTTATTTATTTTAAGCCACATTTTAGATACGTTCCCAAGAAAAATTTCAAAATATCAACGGTTGTCCTGTATGAAGGGGAAAGCTCCTAACTGTAATTATGGAAGAAAAGAGAAAAGAAAATAAAAGGTTTGGAAGGCCACGTTTATTTTTTTAAATGGGGTGGGATAGTGTCGAAGTTTCAAATACTGGGAGGGTTTTTAGGATATGTGTCTTATATTTTGACCGATTTAATTTCAGTAGCTAAAATCATGCTTAGTTAGTTGGAGAGACGATTTGTTTTCCAAAACGTGATTGGTCAGTGACGAAAAATTGGCATGTAAATTTACATGGCGTAATAAATGAATAAACATAGGGGATTCTTCTAATATTTTCTTCTCCAATTAAAATAATTCATCAAGTATTTCTAACAAAAGTTATTCTCTCAACAAAATAATAGGCCTGAAGTAAATATGGTAACAACTCCAGTTGGTAACGAAGATTCCGACTTCATATCTAATCTAACGTTTCATCGTCAACTAAATTATAAATTTTAGAAATATTAATTATATTTTTCCGTATTTGGTAGTTTCTTTGTAGGAGATTGCTATAACATTTAATACATTAAAATGTTTTCCTTTAATCATTGTAATTTACTATTACTAATGTATTGATTACCTTAATTATTATAACTAATTTTTAATTCATATTCCGTTTCACTCTACCCCTCTACTTCTATATGAACTCAGTAAATCAGAATCAAAATTCAAAAATGTCATGTATTTTTTTTTTTTTGAGAATTATCTATAAGATGCTCGGGTGGAATAATTTTATTTATTCAACCCGAACATTAAAGGTATATATGCAGTTTTTTTTAAACTATATGGACATTATTTTATCAAAGAGTTATTATGTACTTTTTTGGTAACCACGAAATAAATTGATAACCACGGTTATTTTTTATTTTTTTTTGGTTTAATTCAATTATATACGTTTCCAAAACGAAATAGCATCGTTTTGTTAACTAAATTACTGGTCAAATTGATCCGATTACAAATGAAAGAGAAAATGAAAATTAGTATTGAAAACTGTATGGCTATGGTAAAATTGTTAAGGATTTCACTGGGATGAAGAGACTACAGATCTTCGATAGAAAAGCTCGGATAATTCTGAGGAAGAGTGCAAAGAATATGCGAGATTTACTTATATGGGTAATTTCTATAATTACTTATGGTATAAATGTCTTACACTGAAATTATCTTAGTGGAAAACTCATTCACTATTTATAACAGGATCCTTCGGGAATGTCCATTGAAGATCATATTCGAAGTTGCCTTAACCAATCTTACACTTTCATCATCGAAGCACCTACTGAGGTGGTGGAACAAAATTGTCTTAACTGTGTTTCAGTGCTTCCTGTTGATTGGGCTTATGAGTAAATGCATTTGTATGAAGCACTTAAGCAAACAGAATGTAAGATATCTGAGATTACTCTGTTCTAAAATATTAAATTCGTAAAAGATTGTACATTTACTAATACATTACGTCATTTGTGATGCAGGACTACCTACAATGTGATTGGTCTCTGTCAAGCAGTCTTGATTTCTCTTTCAATTTCACTGATTATGTTATTCAGTACTTTTGGTTATTTTTTCGGATGTAACATTTGAAATGCATAAGACATCAACTGTTTAAGTGACATCAACTTTGTTTTCGAATTGAAATTTTGCCGTGCATCGCACGGGTCAAAAGCTAGTAACAACCGAAAACACAAAGAAGGGGATAACTCCAGACATTTCTAGTCGCCTTTATTAACCATACTACCATAGCCTATAGCTCCATGCCATCACCCACACCAAGTTGTATTCTTTGACATATTAATGATTCCACTCGTTCTCTAAGCAACATCAACTCACCTCAAACCAAGTTAGGACTCAAGTCAAGTTAATCACCATTCAGATTTTCCCTTGGGCTTCTTTTACTCAAATGAGTGATGCTACTCGACACGGAAAAGCTATTGAGTGAGTGTCTACTCAGGGACATAGGCACTCCCTGCCGGAAGTATGGTTCTCCAATGACAGGTCGTAACTTAGAACGGAACAGTTCGGGAGGAGCGAAAATTTGATCCCAACGTTCAGCAGGCCTTCGGTAGAGATTTCTATGTCCCAGAATCCAAAAGTAGTCTACTTTAATTTCCATGGTTAGGCCTTTGTGATGTAAACTTTATTCACATTCTGCCTAGGCACCCAAGATCAAAAGAATGTCATCACTGAAAACAAAAATAACCATCGATAATCAAACACCAGTAACCGTACACAATAGTGGATCCCAGCACCAAAATTCCGAAACTGCCTTCATAATGTCAAGACCGCACCCAAACGATCCTTTAAAGCACAAACATCTATTGGATACTGACCTTCTTATACCTTCCATACACACACCATGTAGCCCCCCAGACGGACATAATAATCCCTTACACTTAACCTAGTAAGCCAAATATAACAGTCATTGAATCCATAATTGAATCCATAATTACAATCTCCGAATCTGCATATGTCAAAAAGTAACATCACCATGAAGTTCCTGAGAAACCACCTTGAGGCTCTCACTACAATCACGCCCATTGATCACATGCACAGATTCCTTGAAGGACAACATTCATTACAGAGACCATTAGAGGAGTTGGAGCATGGCAATTAAACTCATACAAATGAGCAACCCCTTCCAGTGACATTTGGGATACGATTATTTCACTACAATGATATTGGCTCACTGAAACCTCTTAGACAGTTTTACTTTATTTGTAAGGAAAAATAACTGCCCTGTGAAGACCCCGGACACACTCCACCATGGGGGAAAAAACAACCCAAAAACGAACGCAGGACAGGAAATGACATTGAAACGAGATCAACAACTTGTTCATTTAGCCACTGAAACCTACACCACGAAAAATCAGTTTTACTCCTTAAAATGATCTCACTATAATGCAATATTCCAGTTCATAATTCACATTAGACATTTAGACCTCTCCATCAAAAAAACTATACAATTTTCTGCAAATTATCACTAATTTTATTTTATTTTTTGTACGAAAAGCATTAAGTGACAAACTCTACCCCGATACTTCTGAAGACGAATAATCAAGATGTTCCTAACAAAACTAAGCCAACCAAATTCTACAAACTACTATCATTTTGCAGTTTAAATTATCTGCTTAGGTTATTTCATTACCAGTTCAACCTCTTATTTTTAAGAAAACAATTCAGTAATTCAGTTCCAAAAGTTACATTTCACTAAAAGGAACCTGCATTACTCAATTCCAAAATTAAAGTCGCAATACTGTAACATAATCATCATCATACAAGAGAGGGAGAGACATTACCATCAAGCCTATCTACAGCCTTCTGTGCTTCATCTTGGTACTTATACCGAACAAATGCAAACCCTCGCGACTCGCCAGTCCTGCAAATTGAAGAATCCTAATTCAATTTTTTTTTTTTTTTTTTGCAAATAGAACCCTAATTCAATTGCATGCACGCGAACACAGAGATAGAGAGAAATCAAACAACACAAAACCCTAGGCAAAATGTAGAAGCCAAATGACGAAGATTTTTCTTCATAAAACCTTTTGTCCTTTGGTATGAAAACGTCCATGACCTCGCCGTACTTGTCGAAATAGGGGAACAAATCGTCGGCCGTCGTACCTGATTTCACCGGAACAGAGAGATTAGAGAATCGATTACATAATAACTCGCCGGAAAAGGTACGGAATCGGATCAGGAGGAGGACTTACGGAAGCTGATGTTGAGGATGAGGAGAGAGTAGGTTTCTGCGATGTCCGGCGGACCTGACCTGCCGAAGTGAGACATCTCTCTCTCTCTCTCTGCAATCTCTGCAAATGAAACCCTCCCTCGCGGTTTAGACGAAGCACCGAAGCTTCCAGAGTCTCTCTGGTGTGTACAACAGGTTCTTTGTAGGGTGGACATGGGGTTTCGGTGTCGTTTGGTAGAAGTGAATAGTTTTAAAAGTGGCATGGAACTTTGTCGTAATATCATTTCACACCCCTTTCTATGTCTAATATTGAGGATATGTTTGGTACCAACTCAAATTCTTTATAATCAACTGGAAAAAAATATTGGAGAAAATAATTTGGTTAAAAATTCAAAATATATGTTTGGTGTGAGATTAAAATCTGCAGAATGTGAGAATATGCAAAATTGGAGATTAAGTTATCTACAGATCATTTGCCGAAAACAAATTTTAATCGGAATTGCAAAACAGTAAAATAAACGGAATTAAATTAAAATGATCGATTTTAATCATTACTGATTAAAATCTAGGTTCCGAAACATGCACTGAATATATTATTGTCGACCCCAGATTTGACAAAATTATGAAAAAGATTGATTAATTATGCAAATTCGTACGTATATGCATTTGATGACACCGGTAGTACTGTTGGTGCGTAGATTGCAAGTTAACGGAGAGCGAGCAAGCATAATTATAGCGGTTAGCAACCTCCATAATCCATTAACGAGATGTGAATTTCATAAAGCTTACAATAGGTAAATAATAGAATTTAAATTATATACACTTCTCAGAAAAGAGAAGATTTCGCTCATGTTTCATACCATTGCTAGCTTGATGGATTGACCAGTTTAGGACGGGAAACTTCCATGCGAGTATCATGCGTCAAATTCATCTCTCACTCTCCCCATCTTCTGACTTAGCTTACTTCCATCCTCTTAATTCTTCACTCGCACGAGTCAACTATTTGAGTTCCATTCCCTACACTCAACCCACCTCCATAATTTTTGTAGACCCCATCCTCTCACACACGAAAAAAGAAGATATTAGCCTGCGCGCATTGCAAGGCTTAACCATAACCTAGTTGTCACATGGTAGCATAGTAATCTAAAGTACAGCGTTGGAAGTCCCTACATGAGCATGAGATTCCGGGTTCAAACCCGGTTGACGACAAAACAATTTCTCAAAAAAAATACAACAAGCGACCCGTTACTGGTACAAATCCCAAACCAGATAAAATCGAAAAAGAACACTACTTGATAAAGGGTTCGGAAGCCGATAAGACGTTTCCGAGTCGGTGTCGAACCCATACGCCCGGTATTCCGGAAAAAGGAACCAATAAATAGTACACCCAATACTTTAAATCTGCCTCACCGTCCTCGTCGAGCCTATGAAGCTATCAGATAAGCCTACAACACCATTAACAGGTCTCCAAACATAATCTTTGCCCAGCGTAATAAAAACACAGCACAAAGGCGAGGCATTGTCCAGATGATAAGTGAGGAAAACTTTGTAGTTATTTGTCGAACGACTGGCTACTAATGTGAAATCATACATGTGGCAATATCCCATGCGAGCGTTGGTCGGAGGAAGGTGCATGGTCTCCTTTGTGAGGAGATTCACGACATATACCTTATCCTCAAGACGCACAACTGCTAATCCATCACAAGTAGAACAGATTTCAGCCCCACATGGAAGATGGGTATCTGTCACGCAAGCAGTTGATTCCCCAAATGTAGTGTACGTGGGAACTTCACAGGTATCTAATTGGGACAATAAGCCGGTGCAACTGCGAAGGAGAAGGAGATGTTCCTGAATGAAGTGAGGCATGTTAATGATGTTGTACCACTGCCGACAAACAAACCTCAAATAATGGTAAATAACATCGTCAGGAAGCTGCACAAGGATAAGGAATATGATTTCTTCTGGAAGAGGGAAGGTACTCCTCGCTGCTTTGTTAGAAGAAGAAGCCTTCGTTCTTAGCTCTATCATTTTTTTTCCTGAATTCCAAGCATCAACTGGGTGCATAACTTCAAATCAAAAAGATACAAATAAATAATTAGGCCTACAACAACAGAAAATACTACAAATAAATAATATGACAACAGATAACTACTCCCTCAACCCCAAAACAATTGTACAGCTTATTTGGATTTTGTGTTGGTAATTGGCACAGCTGTCTCTTATTTCTTCATTTCCAACACATCTATAATTATTTTTTATTTGACATTGTTGTCAATTTATACTATAATTTCAAACATGAAAAAGGAAGGTAAAAATCACAAATGTTAGGACTTTGAATGAAAATATTAATGAATCGTAAATAGAGTCCAGCCTAGAAATCTTAATATGTATGGGATTGTTTATAATTATAGACAAATGAAGTGTGAAAGAGGGGGGATAACATAAGCAAATGACAATCGATGTTAGGAGAAGCATATATGTCCCTAAATCCCTATGGTTATAAGCTAGGCCTTTCCAAGCCCGAGAAGAGCTAGGGGAATCCTAACTCGAAAAGGTCTAAACTCGAACTATCGTTTTAGTATTCGCTAACCCCCCCCCCCCCTCACTATTGGTCGAGTTAACCAAGTTCATTTGTGCGATCCATGGGCATTTCTACTTCAATCTTGTCAATGGGATAATAGCTCTTCGGGCATTCCCTCTGGCACCCAGAATCAAGATCGGAATTTTCTAAACTATTGTCTCGTTGAAGCTAGGGAGCAGAAAACTCTAATTTGGCTAGTACACAATCTTATTTTATCAAAAGAAGGAAACTACTCTGATTGGGAATCGAGGTTTACAAAATCAAATGTTGTTGCTAGGACCGAGAGAACTTCAAGCCAAGTATTGAGACGGGGTTGCTTCTTCTTTGAATAAAGAGCATGCTAAGAGCGCTTGCACAACCACCGATACCCTAGTATAGTAGGGAACAAGTGACGTATCATAACTTAATATTGTATGTATGATGTATCATTTTCTTGCTTCTCTTATATAATCTATTCATTGCTTATAAGAACCAAGTAGTTATGATAAATAACGGCAGCCTCAACCGGACAAATGACTTAGTTTTACTTGGATATATGTTTTATTTGACTTCCTTGCCTACGATTCTAGTAGGGGCTTGCTTAAGCAACTCAAAGTAAGTAGGTCAAACTTACAACATAGGGCTGGTATCCCCACACTTAAAGCCTTCTTTGCTGCGGCAGGCTCTTCTTCCTTTCAGGCATATGTTTGGGCGCATTCGTTCTGGGGATCGGTCGGTGAAGTTTACTATTTCATATAGTAATTAAAGTTCTAATTGATTGCTACCACTTTCTGGTTCTTAATAACACCATTAACTCAAGTAGGTAGACTTGTTTAAGTAGATTTCTGGCACTTCCTTGGGCATGTGCCGTATCCCGGAAAGCCTAATCCCTTAGTTAGTATTATTAGAAGAATCGACCGACTCGCTACTACGAAGGCTTTGAAAATAGAAAACTACATGTTTTTTTGAGGTGGATGACACGAATCTGATTTGATCCATGGAGATAAACGGATTGACGGTCAAATATTTATCAGTCTTTCTCAATACCTATCCAGGTCCACAACTATCCAATAGGAACTTGAGCGGAGGGTCAGCTATTCCCTTACGAGTTCAGATATTGGCTCATGGGGGATGTGATCCTACTCCGATCAGTTCCCATCCCGTTGGAAATTTGTGATATTTACTACTTCTCCCATCCTTCCTGGTCCATCTGTATTCACAGGAACTAAGAAAAGTAAAATGTTCCTCTGAAATTTGCATTTTATCGTTGTTTGTTTAGCTAAGAATCCTAAGACTTCAAGAACTTCTTCCAATTCTTGAACAACTTTTGAATTTATTAATAACTTTCCACAACCCAAGTAAAACTTGATTCTCCATTTCTCTAGTAAGTTACCAGAACCTAAATAGCAAAGTAATCCCCCTGTATTTTCAGAATTGGACTAGTTATGAATCTATTTCCATAATTGGATTTTTCCATTTCTCTAGTAAGATTGACAATTAACCACTAAAAGTTTTTACTGTGCTCTATTCCCCTCAATCTGAATTCCGAGATCACAAACTTATGTATGCCTTACCCGTCGGACTTGTTCAAATATCCGTCCGTATCTTCGGTTCATTTACACTGAAGCGTCAATAAGAAACATTCTTACACTTCATGAAAGCTCAAAGCATCACCATGCCCCCTACCATCACAATCTTCTAAAGTTTACAAAAACCCCACTCCCAGCCAGGAACTGATGCTAGAAACTACATGAAAATAGCCCAATTATGGTAGAGGCATGATTAACACAGTTTTGATCAAAATCATTCACCACGTGTGCATCACAATATTGATCTTGAAATCATTCATGACACCAATGTCCTCGTACCATAACCAATCTACATGAAGACATTTTTCAAACAACGATCTTCTAAGGTTTGTATAGTAGTCACAAGTATTTCCCTCCAGGATACATACCAAGAGAAGCAAAATATTAACCCAAACATGAAAGATTATATATGAAAAGATGCCTTAGTAACATTTTTCAACTTAAAGGGAACTCGTCTCTGGAACTTAAGGTCCATACTTCTATATGATGAAATAGCGAGAGAAATACTGAGATAGGTTCATATATTCAGCTATTACAATCCTATGTGTCTTTATAGCGGAAAAACATTAACATCATTTCAGTATCTCTTTGGATAGCATGCTCAATCAAACAAGTAATTTCTTCCGTGCTACAAAGATACAACACGCACGCCATGAAGTAAAAATCCATAGTCCCAACAGTCATGAAAATGTCTTTTCGTTCCTTAAGACTGGTTAACATAAAAGTATAAAACTTTAGTCACGCTGTGTACGTTGACACAAGCTTTTTGTGATGGTGGATTCCATAAAAATAGATATGCAAACGACATCTCAAGTAAAGTTGAGTAACGAAAATTGTGATTACAGTCATGACATTGGACTTTATTCCCAGTTTTTGCAAAGCAACTCAAGAGCGGCTGAAAAATTAAAGAAACGTACCAACAACATTAGAGAGACAATAGCAACATAAATAGGAAAACTACAGTGATGATAAGCTATAACTCACAAATTGGGACAATCACTTTAGAATTGTCCCATTTAAACAAGCTATCGAAATTCGAGGCTCACATTTCAATACCAAATTCCCCAATTCTCAAGCCATGAAGCATAGTGGACAAATTTCAGTTTCAACATTAAAGAAATGCAATGAGATGAGAAAATTAAATCTCATTGAGATTTTTGACATAGAAAACCCCCGTAGGAGTGATAATTCCCCATTTCTAGACATAAACCCTAGTTTACACGAGCCTCAAGTTCACACAAATTAGTATTAAATTTCATCTCTCGAACTGTAAATAAAACCAGAATTGACCTGGCATGATAAGAAATTGGGAGATTTCAAAGCAAATTGAAGTTACAAACTCACATAACTAGTAATCCGTGAGAGGGTCCTCACTTCTCAGTGAATAGCGCCGTCAACGGGAATGGAAGGTCTTCCGTCGTTCGCCGGGGTTGGTTAAGTCCGGTTGACGCTTGCCACTAGTCGGCTTCTCTGTTCTACTATCACTTTCAAGAGGGTAAAAGACGCATTCAAGTTTCAACCTCTCATGTTTGACAAAAAGACCCTTTTACCCCTTACGATTTAGAAAAAATATATTTTAACCCACTAGTTATGAGCATGTGTATTGCACCTGATTTTTTTTATTTATTAAAATAATTATACGTAAATGGTGTTATTTATGAACGAATTCAAACAAATAAGAGTAGTGAAGAATATATAATAAAATTGAACAAAAAAATCAAGACAAGAAGCACCGTAATATTTTAAAGTCGATGAGTAATATACTAAACTCATCAAATAAGTTGGACAAAAAAAAACTCGTCAAATAAGTGAGAAACGAAATGTTTGTAAAACAATTTGACATGCTACAAATATTCTTAAGATCTGTATGCCCTTCAACGATGCAAATGGATTTAGGACAACGTCTTTGATGATACTTGTTTCATTCTCCACCTAAGTCGTATTTTGCGGTCCACTTAGGCCTTGCTAAACCTCAAATGTATGCTACAGTCTAAAAAATGATCGCCAAATTCTCGAAAGAAGACAACAAATATTGAAAGAAAATGAGAGAGGGAGAGAGAGAGAGAGTTGGCAAGATATGGTGAAAATTTTAGTACCGAACACTTTTTTTAATCATGGTAAATGTACTAATTCAAAGAGGCACAAAACTGAATAGTCACAACTATATTCATGAAGAATGGAGATACACGTCAGAAATGACACAAACTGGATTTTAAATTGTAATTCTAATTTGAATAGCCATAGCTCTTTGCAAATTGTTTTATTATAAATTTCATAGTTTACAAGAGAAAATAATTGTTAAAACACCTTCATACTTTTATGAAGTAGTATAGATTAATTGTCATTTCCTTCAAAAATTAATTATGTCATTCCATACTCTAAGATAGCGAATTTGTCCCATAAACTACTACTATCAGTGACCAGCCACACTCCTCGATTAATATGGTTGCAATTAAGGAGTGTATATCTCCTAAAATGTGGCACACTAAAGGGGTGAAAGTGTCATTTCCAAAACTAAAAGGGAGTGAAAGTGTTTATGTGTCAAACATGAGGGTAAAAGTATATTTGTATCGAAGTTGAGGGGTCAGAGTGTCTTTTATCTCTTTATAAGTGTTTGAATTGTGTGTAAGGACAACTTAGGCGAGTTTGGGAGGACTTATTTGCGAGTAGAAGTATGCAAAAGTTCAAACCCGTAAGCAGAATTGAATCGAGCTAAACCGATTTGAGCAGCCTGTATACTACTATAGATGGTTCAAAACATAGTTCTCATCCGCAGTCACATAAACTTATCGGCAGTATGCATGTGGCTACTCAACAGCGATCTATACACACCAAATCATGCCACTTCAGTTTACTAGGACCATGAGACGGGGTCCCCTCGTAGACATCAGATTGCACCGGAGTTGGGAGATTGAGTGCTTTAGAGGCTGGAATAAGGCTCGTCACTAGAGGTTCATCTCGCATCTGCGACCCAGGTATGTCATATAAAAGACTCGAGCACCTCTTCGTATGTACAAGATCAGTTGTGAACGGTTATCAGACGTGGCCACATCGACAATCTTCCGAGACATCAGTCATCATATCCGTCATGACTACTTAATGGGGGCAGTGGTTAGCTCCATAAAGCCAAGTAACACCCTTCTCATCGAATGTTACTACTGATTTTGTATATATAGGGATGTCATGCTCTTCATAGGGGTTCATATTATTCAAATGATCTTTTCAAAACCCTATCAAACTGTCTTTTCTCTACGTGACACATTTGGCTTATTTCCATCCCCCATCACTCATTTATGTGCTTCAACACTTGATCACTTGTATTGTTATTGCTTTGCTCTCTACAGGCAGAACATGCTGCGATCATCCCCCATCAACAACTTGTGTTGACTACTACCGAACTTGTTACGTCGCACTAGCGTACCCAAATAATATTTCTTTAATGTACAAAAATAAAGATTTGCTCATATTCACTTACTTGTTGCTCGAGTTTTTCATTAATGTTTCTTAGGATATCAACAAAATGGTTGTAGATTTGACCGTGTCTATTTTTATCTATATTAGGTATATTATACATAATTTTACTTTGTGAGGTTAAATTTCTTGTTTCAAGCAATAATATGCATTAGTATGTGAATCACCGGTTGAACTAAATCGAACCACGTAAATCGAGGTCACACAAAACATAATCGAGATTAACTCGAACCATCGAAGTTCGGGACCTCTTAGCTCGAACCGGGCCTAACGAAATCATTTGCATTCTTAGTGTGCACTCAAATCAATCTCCACACGTTCCATAATCTAAAAGGCCAAAATTTGTGCCCAAAGCTACTTTTACCGACGCCCAGCGACAACACAATCAGGGGTGTAACTATCCTCAAATTCGGCACACTAAAGGGGGTGAAAGTATCTTGTACTCTCACTTAAAACCCGGACATCTTACATATTTCATATGTTTCTTCTAAATCAACTTACTTCCTTTATTCGACTGTTTTCTCTCTTTCAACATAATTAGTTTAGTTAGCAAATTTTTGTTGTCAAATATCCATTATGTCATCACATTATTGTGTGTTAACACTACTTTCTGTTTAATGAGTCATAATTTTCTATACGATCGCGTTACTTGTAGGAACAAAACTGTAAATTAGTAGCACTAGATATAGCCATTTTCTCTCTTTCAACATAATATATATTTATTTAGTAACTTTTTGTTGTCAAATAACCATTCTGTTATCACGTTATTGTGTTCACACTATCTTTTGCTTAACGAGTCATACTTTTTTATACCTTGACGTTATTTTTACGAACAAAATTGTAAATGACACAAGTTAATTAGTGGTAGCACTGGAACTACCCAGCAGAGGTACGTATAATTTTTGTAGTCTATACGGCACCGTGAGATAGCAGCACGCAACTCCCACCTCTCCAGAAATGTTATTATTACAGAAGACTGGAGGAGTATTTTATTTATCAGTAATTACAAAAGAGAACATCCAAAGAAACTTTCAGAAAATCAACCCATCCACCCCCATAGATCCCCCACATCCATCCATCGATCAACTCAGTAGTCATCGTCTCTGCAAACATTCTAGGGCTCCACTACTGATGATCCATCACTTCCATTAACAACACAAAGCCAACAATCACTCGAGAGCTGCACCAGTCGTGGAAATGGCGTAATTCGACCTCGCGTGGATCTAAAGCCAGCGAGAGAGAGAAAGGTTAGGGCAAGTGATGACAGACCAAGGATCGGACAGGGAGAGAACCAATGGAAGACTCTCATCCATGGATTCGTTGGAATCGCGATGGGTGTTCCAGGACGAAGACGATTCCGAGATCGAAAACGAAGACGACGACGACGACGACGACTTGCCTCCGCGCTCCGGTATGGATTCCGACGACGAAGATAATGCCGAGCAACGACTCATCCGTACCGGTCCTCGGATTGACTCCTTCGACGTTGAAGCTCTCGAAGTCCCTGGTGCTCAGAGGAACGATTTTGAGGTGGTTCACTTTATTTCAATATATTACTACCATGAATCACAAATTTGGTTAGAACTGCACTTATTTGCATATTGTTTCCATAATTTGCTTAATCACAACATGAATTATTTAAATATGGATGATGGAATATGTATTGCTTTGCATCAAATTAGGAATCTTGCAAGACCCAATTTGAGTCTGCATTAGTTTAGGTGGATGATAGAAACTGAGAATTAAAGTGTCCATATGGAGTGGACAAGCCTCCCAAAACTGAGAATTAAAGTGTCTGTATGGAGTGGACAAGCTTCCCAATTACTCAGACAAATATTAGACAAATATTCAGTACCTAGCATTCGATAATCCTGGAAAAATATTTAAGGAAAACACAGGAAATAACCGCTAGGTAACCGCTAGGTAACTGTTAGATAACTGCCTACTGGCTAATAACTTATCTAAACGCCTGGATGGACTGGACGAGTGCCACATATACGTCTCCTGGAATACATTGCTATCAGTGGACTTCAGAAATTATGGGTGAAAAATAGAACTAAAGAAGGAAATAAACAATTGGCTGACTTGGACTATGAGTTCTCTACTTATTACCTGCTTTCTCCGATTCTTTAGGCTGACTAGAGAGGAAGAATATAATCATGGCCTCCGGAATGGCAATCAGATGCACAAAAGTTAAGCTTTGGGTATCTTAGAGAAACTAGTAAGGGTATAAGATGGGATACTTATTGGAACCGATGGGATTCGTAGGAGAAATTATTGAGAGAGTCAGGAAAATCCCTTTTGAGAGTTGATAGAGGCTGTTTTGGTGGCTTTCAGGGTCTTGTATGGGTACCTTAGCAAACTAGTTCAAGGAACTTACTCTAGCATTTATGAAGCCTCGCAAAATGAGTTTCAAAACGCCTCCGTCAAGTTTACAAGAGGTTCCTATCCGTTTCCATCAAGTTTCTGTATTGCTTTCAAAGACTTTCAAAAATGATTTGATGATATTATCTATAGCTGGGCTTAACAATTACCTCAGGTCGAACTTATCAGGAACAGATGTTCTTGTAAGTCGTACTCTAGTGAGTACAGTTTTCAGAGACTACACTAAGTAGGCGGTGGCTAAAAGCATAGAAAATTATTAGCCTACAACCTTTCTCGTTGACCGAGGGTTTATTCTGCAAAATTAATTCAACTGTACCTGCTCAGGACTGGACGTAGTTCTGCCTGTCACTTCTGGATTTGAATTTCCTCCTCTCCGTCTTTCATTGACTTCACCTCACCAAGGGTGATTTATGCCATTTCGTCCCTCCAGCGTTTTCTTTCGAGTGAGAGTTATTAGATGAGTGAGTGAAGGTTGGTGTTACTTACAAGGATGTAAAAAGGAACTACTTCGTTTATCCGTTATTTTTATTTATACCACATACTAACTGCTTTCTAAGATTCAAGTAGAATGGTAAAACCTAACTTAGAGGGCCAGTTAACTTATAGGACATAGTTTCTAATTTCAGACCTGATTGCAGGATATCAATTTCGGAAGGGGAATTCTTTTGGCCTTTCAGACGCTTGGAGTAGTTTTTGGTGATGTTGGAATAAGTCCTTTGTATACTTTCAGTGTGATGTTCTCCAAGGCCCCTCCTAACGGAAATGAAGATGTTCTTGGTGCATTGTCACTAGTTTTGTATACCTTGATTTTGATTCCACTGATCAAGTACGTTTATGTTGTATTGTGGGCCAATGACGATGGTGAAGGTATTCAAATTTTAGTTCCCGTCAATCTTGTATGGAATCATGCTCTCATTCATAATACTAGAGTGCTAATCTTCATGATATAAACAAGCATCACTTTATTGCTTTCTAATAACTGCAGGTGGTACATTTGCTTTGTACTCATTAATTTGTAGGCATGCTAAAATTAGTTTGCTGCCGAATCAACTACCATCTGATGCACGTATCTCAAGCTTCAGACTAAAAGTGCCATCCCCAGAACTTGAGCGGTCATTGAAACTGAAGGAAGCACTCGAATCCTCTCTCCTTATGAAAAAGTTGATCCTGATTCTAGTGCTTGCTGGTACATCAATGGTGATAGCTGACGGGGTTGTTACACCAGCAATGTCAGGTTATACATTTGAACTTCTCTTACGAGCTTGATTTTGTGCAGTTCCACCATAAATTTTAATCACAGGGAACATAATGGAACTGTGATTATGCCATGGCTTTCATAACATTTTGTCAAATCTTTCATTTTATTGGTGCAGTGCTTTCTGCTGTTGGTGGTTTAAAGGTTGGAGTATCACGTATTGAACAAGGTGAGATACATTACTAAACTTTCTGAACACATTGTAGTCACTGTGCATGTGAGGTTCTCCAAATGGTAGGTAGGTTTTTAGAGGAAAACAAGACAATTATTACTAATTACTGGATATTATAACCAATAAGACTCTTACACCGTTACAGGCAAAAGGTTATAACTAAAACTGCGAAAAATAGGCAGTTATATATAGCAGAACCCCTCTTCACGGAATCATGCACCAGTAATAAAGTGAAAGTAAGCTTGTTGTGTCCGCACAGACAAATTCCACTAGTATTCACCCCTCTAAATTGGGTTTTGATGATTGTTTGAATTTAGTGAATGCTAGGTCGATGAGAATAAAGCTAACTATACTTCACCAATACAGTTCGGACGTTTTGCTCTCCCCCCCTCCCCCCATAGTTGTCAGAATTTACGGTCGTACCCTACGATTCGATTCGATTTACCGGAAAACTATGCGAATCAGAGGTGAATCTTAAATAAGCCAAAATGTTATTTTGAATTCCGATTCAAGAGACTGAATCTTACAATTCTGTTGCGATGCGATTCAAAACCGATTTATACGATTCGCCATCTATTCAGGCAGACGGCGTTATGAGTTAATAGCAGTTCCAGAAACAATACCTTGCCTCGTTTTTGTCTGTTTGGCAAATATGTTTTTTCAAAAACATTAATACATTTTTCTTGAGGCCAAGGCTAATAGCTTCATACTATTTTCCATTCTATTGGTATCTTATAGTTCCTTGCTTCACATGTCTTCCCATATCTTCACTATTCTTATCTTTTAGGTGGGTACAACTAATAATAGCTCTTCTTTTAGCTGCGTGGTAGCTAAAATTCGAGCTTGCTTCCTGTTGAAATATGAATATATTGCTCACACATGTTATATTTTTTTATGGAATATGTTATTTTATATGCTTAATGAGATTGTAAATGAATCTTACGATTTGCGATTCGATGATTCAGTCAACTTGAATTTCGATTCACTCTCTGAATCTCGATTGGAACTATGCCCCACCCACAAATAGTATAACCACATTTTCCAAATGTTAGTACATTAGCAGTATGAACTATCACCCTAAAAAAATTGAAAGCATTAAAAGTGGTGAAATTAATTAGGCTTAGTTCCTTATTGCCCACCCCCAGTCCCAAACTGTCAAAATACCCTCCCCACTTTTAATGCTGCCTTATTACCCTCCCCAGTTGCAATATACTACATGTTATCAGCTTTCTAAACTTTGTTCCGCTAACGTTTTCCGTTAGCTGAATGTTATGTCCTCTTTCTTAAGGAGTACAATCGTCCAGACAAAAAAATAAGAATGCCAAAGACACCACCTCCATCGCTGCCGTAAGCATACCACTGCCACCAGTGTAACCCAGAATCCGGCTGCCGAAATCCATCGCAACAACATCCATACCACTGCTACTATGACCACCACCTGCACCCTCCACCCAAACACACCCACTGAACCACCCAACCGCCAGTGAATCCATACCAGAACACCACCAAAAGTCCACAACTCGCACGAAACCACCAACCAAGTCAGATCTCATTTTCCCTCTCATCTTCGACCACCAGTCTACCACTGCTACTTGAATCAACAACAAAAACCCGGTCACACCCAAACACGACCACAACCCATACCCAACAACCACCCAAAACACAACAACCACAATCTCAACCTCTTTGCGGGCAGCTATTATAGACGGTGAAATCCCAACCCAACCATCCTCCCTCACATTTTCGACCACCACTACAACCATCCACTCAACCCAACAACCATGGAAACCTAATCGATCAAAAATACATAAACATCCCTAGCCACTCTAATAGATCTTGCCAAACCCACGGAAATCGCTCAAATCTATCGAATCTCATATGACCGAACCATATCCATGGTTTCAACCCGGAAATTGACTTGAAATATCAAACCTCGCCGTCGAAATTTTCCGTACTATGCTGTTAAACTACTCGGCGAGAGGATGAGAGAGAGAGCGAGATCCACAGAGATCCAGATGGAAACAGCAAGATCGAGAGAGAGAGAGAGAGACAGAAACAAAGACATTTAGAGATGAAAAATTGCAGAGACGGAGAAGAGTAACAGCCGAACTGTTCAAACTTTTGTTTTCCCTGTTCTTAAGTTTAGTTTTTAATTTCTTTATTATGTGGAAATTATTATTTTTTGATAGACAAATTACCCTCTTCTCCGTCAATGAATGGATGGTTTTCTTTTACCGAATGTTGATTATATTGCAACTGCAGAGGGTAACAAGGCAGTTTTATAAGTGGGGAGGGTATTGTGACAGTTTGGATAAACTGGGGGTGGGTAATAAGGAATTAAGCCAATTATTATAAGCTTGAGACATAGTTGCTTAGCAAATCCAGTGCATGGAAATGAAGTAAGAAGTTTGTGCTTAGTAAGATCACTTAGCCAGTCTTCTTATCCATCTCCTTTCCGCCCTTTTGTTAGCCTAGTTTTTAGTATGCAGGAATAAGTTATAATGTTCAAACACAGTTATCTTGTGGGTTAAGTTGGTTGAAGAGTTAGATCATTTGTTCACTCTGTACAGTTTGTAGGCAGGGAGTCAAGAGGAACCTGGAGTTGTTAGTATTTGTTTGCTCTTAAGACTTACTTTTGGGTTAATTTCCAAAAGAGAGATTCTTCATCATCAGGTTGCGGTGGTTAGTACAAAGTGGATTTAAGTGTTCGAGCCTCAATGTTCCGGTGATTGTCATTCTTGTGTAGCCTGTGAAAATAAGTTCTGCCTAAGGTCGATTTTATGATTAATATTAGGTTCAAGGCTAGCTGATAGTATGAATGATTCTTTCTGGCATGACTGTGATGACATGTTGGTCAGCATTGCGCATGACAAGGGAGTATTGGTCTTTGGTTATATTTTTAATTTTTTATAAAGTGGGGTGTGGGGCCAGATGAGAGGTCTCGGGTAGTTTAATATGTTCCTTCAGGAAAGAAATTGGTGACTCAAAGGTGGCCGACTTGGCAAATTTGCTGTTAGGGTTCATATACAGAGTGTAGGACATTGTCAATTAGTGAGACTCTCACTAATTGACATTATGTCCTACACAGAGTTTCTTCTTTTAGTGGTCGCTGGGTTTTGTGTGTGTTGGGTTTGGTCTGGGGTGGTGTATGACAAGCATGAATTGGATGCTTGGTGTTCCTCTACAAGTTATATGGCTGATTTCCATTCTTGTGTGTGTGTGTGTGTTTTTATGTTTGTTGGGTTGCCATAATCGCTGTGTTCTTCAACTTTTGTCGACATGGAGTTTGTGTAAGGTTTTGCTTTTATCTACTCTAGACCACTTACTTCCTTATGGTTACTTGCTTCTGTCTTTTGTCCTTCACTTTCTTTCATTGTGAGGTTACAATAATTTAACCTCTTCAGTTTTTGTCTCCTTTGGTTTCATAATAGAAGTAAATATATGTACAAAACAAACTGACCTTTTGAAATATGCAAGAAAATGGGTGTGAAATGTCTTAACTGATCTCAAGCATTAAAGTGTGATATTTGCATTTCGAACACTGGTAAAATTGGGGGATTTAACATTTGAGTTCGAACTTATCGTGGTTGAGTTGTTTCTTAAGGCACCTTTGAAAAACTTGAGGGTTTTCAACTTTGCTTCCTCTCGAATTGGAATCTTTCTGATTTGATGTTCCAATCCCGATGCATTCATGAAGACTCATTTAGCGGTTCATTGGAAGGAGGCTGATGGTAGACGAATAGCTTGCTATTTATGGAACTGTTGTTTTGGGGGGAGGTGTCGTGTGAACAGTGCTTACAAACAGTTACTTCATTTTCTTTTTGCAGAATTCTTTGTTGGGTAAAATTAGTTCATTAATAGTAAAAACACATAATCAAAGAAATGATAAAGAAAATAAGACGAACGAGGAATGAAAAAGAAGATAGGCTAGGCATCGCACCTAGACTTCCCTAGGCATCACACCCAGGGTTTGAAATGCATCGCACAATCCACTGAAGCTAAAGCTCTCGATTTTCATTATCAAAATTCTGAATACTCCAATAGACACATGACAACGCTTTATATAGACTTTATCCTAATAAAGCTAATAATTCTGTAGCTTGTATGGCACAAGAAAACCCACTGGTTAGAGCCCATTAACGAAATTATGGAGACCTATGTAGTTACTGTAATAACATTAGTATATAGACTAAACTACTCCTTCTATGACCTGCATCAGATTCTGTTTGGCAACCAAAGTTGTGTGATAAGAGTTACAGTCTAGCTCTCCATTCCTTTGGCTTTTAGCTTTCAACTTATCATATAGGCTGAGATAAGGTATGAACATAACTACCAGGTTCTCGAGTGTTTCCGAATCAAATATTTGGTAAATGGTATGCTTGAGTTTCTCTGAAAGCATGCCATACCTGGTGCAGTCATGAGTTTCTAATGCAAGTAGTAAAGAACAAAGGTTGATTTTACAGTTAGGTCCATGAAACTTATGGAATATAGTATAATTTATCCATATCAATTAGTGTTTTGCGGAACCTAACCTGCTTTGGTGCTCTTAGCCTTTGGTCTGTCACAATAATGCTAAACGTGTAGAAATGTATTAGGTGTACTAAGGGTTAGTATGCAGTAGTGCTAAACTGTAAGGGTAAAAGTGTCTTTAGTGCAGTAGTTTGTTACATACAGTATGAAGGTATAAATACTGTAATTGGGATGTATTACATAATAATCAATATCAATTGTTCTCTCTCTTACTTTCCCTTTCTCTCTCTCTCTCTTCTCTCATTTCTGTAAACCCTAGATACTTTGATATGGTATCAGAGCAATTCAAGCTCATCGCTCTTTGATTCTGTGGATTACTACTGGTTTCATCCTCGTCACTTCCCATGGCGCCTTTGTCTCTGGTGAATTCTCCGTCCTCAAACGCTTCTCGGTTCCGATTCTGATCAATTACCGTCGGGTCTCTGCTTCTTGATTGCGAACCTCAAATCTCTGGTTCAATTGAAGCTCGATGCGCATAACTACAGTATTTGGCGTGCACAGATGGAAACTGTGTTCCTTGCGAATGATCTCCTTGATTTTGTCACAGGAAAAGTTGTGATGCCGTCTCCGGTAACCTTGTTGCCGTCTGGTGAGTCTGTTCCTAACTCTTCTTTTACTCGATGGAAAACGATCGATCAACATTTGAAGAGTTGTCTCATTGCTGCGATTACAACTGGTTTGCTTCCTTTAATTCTGCATTTGCCTCATGTTTCTGCAATTTGGAGTAGTCTTGAGTCAAGATTTGCATCCTTGTCTCGCTCTCATATTCACCAATTGAAACTCGGTTTATGCACAATTGAGGTTTATGCACAATTGAGAAAGGGGAATCCACTATGGATCAATACTTGAATAAGGTTAAATCACTCTCTGATAGTTTGTTGCAAGTGAATGAGGTGGTTTCTGAAGAAGATTTGGTTCTGTACATCTTGAAAGGGCTACCCCCTGAATATGAACACTTTAGGGTTGGAATTAGAGTAAGATCATCTCCTGTTTCAGTCTCTGAGTTGAGTTCTTTGCTGTTGACTGAGGAATTGATCAAATCTATGAATCAGATGGCTCTACCACCTTCTCCCAGCTGTAATATGGCTCACACAAATACTGTTCAAGTCATGTATGCTTCTAATAACCCAAATAAACACAAAGGGTTTCAGCAAGGCAAATACAACCCTTCTAAGTCATATCCTGGTTCTGGTACAAGTTTTGGACCTGGTTATGGTCCTGGTTCTTCTTCTCATGCTTTTGGTTTTCCTGGCTCTTTCTCACAATTCCAAGGAAGAGGCAGAGGTGTTTCTTCACAAGGGCTAGTATGTCAAATCTGTGGTAAGGGCAGACACTCAGCCCTAAACTGTTGGCACAGATTAGATGTCACTAAGTATGCAGCTACTAAGCCAAGACCACAGGGTCTTGTAGCTTACTCTGGTGGTTCTGCACCTGATGTTGGAAGACACATACCTACTTTTGGATATGGTCATTCAGGTTATTCCTATCCACCTTCTGCTACCTACACTACCTCTTCTCCTGCTCTTCCACCTTTACTTCCCACTGCACCTGTGATGCATTCTGGCCAGCCCTGGCTTCTTGATAGTGGAGCTAACCAACACATAACCAACAATGTGAACCATCTCAGTAATGTCACTCCTTACTCTGGCTCAGACACAATAGCTGTTGGAAATGGTGCTACTGTTGCTATTACTCACACTGGAAATGGTATTATTCTCACTCCATCTTCATCATTCCATTTAAAGAATGTGTTGCACTCACCTGCATTTGCATCTGACTTGTTGTCCATCTCTAAACTTACCTTAGACAATAACTGCACAGTGATGTTTGATGCTCTTGGCTTTGTTATCCAGGACAATGCCTCCAAGACTATACTCTCTCAGGGCCCTTGTAATCAAGGCCTGTATTCACTTCCATTTTCAGCTGCTCCTTCTTGTTCTTCAGCAAACTCAGCTACTACAGTGTCTATGCCAACTACCTGGCATATCAGACTTGGTCACCCCTCTCAAAAGGTGTATGATCACTTAGCAAAGGTGTTGAAGCTTCTATCCCAGTCCGCTCTTCATATGTGTGAATCTTGTAATGTAGCCAAAAGTCATAAACTACCATTTCCTGTATCTAATTCCAAGGCTTCTCATGTATTTCAATTGGTGCATGCTGATGTTTGTGGTCCTTCTCCTGTTCCTTCTTGTCAGAATTTCAGATATTATCTCATCTTCATTGATGACTATAGCAGGTTTTGTTGGTTGTACCCTTTAAAGTTCAAATCTCAGTCTTATGCTTCTTATGTGCATTTCACTAAGCTAGTGTTGACTCAATTTCAGTGTCATATTCAAACCTTTAGAACAGACAATGGGGTAGAATTTCTGAGTCATGAATTTGGTGCTTATCTACTAAATCAGGGTACAGTTCATCAACTCACATGTCCACACACTCCAGAACAAGCTGGCAGGGTGGAGAGGAGACACAGACACATTGTTGAGGGGCTGTGGCTCTTCTTCACCAATCTCATTTACCTATGAAATATTGGCTAGATGCAGTTTCTACAGCCAATTTTCTCATAAACAGACAACCCAAAGCCATATTAGGGTTTCAATCCTCTTACCAACTTCTTTACAAGACTGTTCCTGATTATTTTTCACTCAAAAGTTTTGGTTGTCTTTGTTTTCCCTGGTTAAGACCTTATTCCTCCACTAAGTTGTCTCCCAGGTCTGCCAAATGTGTGTTCATTGGCTACTGCTCACACACAAAAGGTTATAGATGCTTAGATTTAGCTTCTCATACAGTTTACACATCCAGGCATGTTGTGTTCTATGAACACATTTTTCCATATCCATCTTTGCATACTGATAAGTGTGCACCTCCTACCACTAATGACTTCTTTCTCAACCCATTCTTGTCTCATGACACAACTTCTCCAGTTTCTGACCCTGCTTCTTTGTCTTTTGATATTTCATCTCCTCATCCTACTACAATTACTTCTCCTTCTGCACTACCATCCTTGTCATCTTCATCTTCTTCAGCTTCTTTGCCCATTCCTTCACATCCTATGGTGACTAGATCCAGAGTAGGGGTCCTCAAACCTAACCCTAAATACCAAGCTCACTTAGCTGCTACTCAGTACACTGATACAGAACCTTCCTCCTTTACTCAAGCCAGTAACTGTGCTCATTGGCAGCAAGCTATGCAAGCTGAGTTTGCAGCATTACAACAACAAAACACTTGGGTGCTAATGCCTTTACCTCCAGGCAGAAAAGCTATTGGTTCTAAGTGGGTTTACAAAATTAAAAGAGGAGTTGATGGTGAAATTGCCAGGTATAAGGCAAGATTAGTAGGCAAGGGTATTTGCAGGAGTATGGCTTGGACTATACAGAGACTTTTAGTCCTGTTGCCAAGCATGTTACAATCAGAATTGTTCTGTCCTATGCTCTAGCTAGAAACTGGAGTGTCAAGCAATTGGAGTATCTAATGCTTTTTTGCATGGACAATTAACTGAAGAGGTGTCTATGCAGCAGCCTGAAGGGTTTATTCATCCTCAATATCCTAAGTTTGTGTGTAAATTGACCAAGTCTCTCTATGGGTTGAAGCAATCACCAAGAGCTTGGTACCACAAGCTCTCCAATTTTTTGACAGCTCAGCATTTTGTTATGAGTTTGGCTGATACTTCTTTATTTGTGCTGAAGACTTCTACTGTGGTGATCTTGGTGCTGGTGTATGTAGATGACATTTTGGTCACAGGGAGTAGCACTACAGCTGTGGAAAGTCTTCTTACGAAAATGCACACTCATTTTGCTCTTAAGGATTTAGGCACTGTCAATTATTTTATGGGTATTGAAGTGTCCAAGAATGACTCTGGTATTGTGTTGTATCAAACTAAGTATGCTACTGACCTTCTTCTCAAAGCTGGCTTGCAAGAAAGTAAAGCTGTGATCACACCAGTTGTGCCACCTCCTGCCATCTCTTCTACACTTGATTCTTCATCTGTGTTACCCAGCTCAGATGTTACTTTCTTTAGAAGTATTGTTGGGGCTCTTCAATACCTTACAATAACTAGATCTGATTTACAGTTTACAGTAAATGTGTTATGTCAGCACATGCATGCTCCTTCTTCAGCTGATTTTCAGTCTCTTAAAAGAACCCTCAGATATGTGAGAGGCACTCTGGGTCAAGGTCTTCAATTTATGGTGTCTGATCTTTCCCTTCACCATTTATGCATTCAGTGATGCAGACTGGGCAGGTTGCAGGGAGGATAGGCGGTCTACTACAGGGTATTGTGTATTTCTGGGATCTAATTTGGTGTCCTGGTGTTCTAAGAAACAGCCTACAGTGGCTAAATCTTCAACAGAAGTTGAGTATAGAGCATTATCAGCTGTGCATCTGAGGTTAAGTGGATTACCTACTTGTTAAGAGATCTGGGTGTTGCTCATTCTGTCCCTCATTTGTGGTGTGATAACTCATCAGCCTTGGCTCTAGCTTCAAATCCTGTGTTCCATGCTAGAACCAAGCATATAGAAATTGACTACCACTTTGTGAGAGAAATGGTGGTTGCCAAGCTTGTATCTTTGTCCTACATTCCTTCTAAAGCTCAAGTAGCAGATATTGGGTGAGTTTGGTATGACTTATTTGCAACTTAAATAGATTTATAAGTTCATGTCAAAAAAGTCTATGACAAAAAAGATGAACAAAAAAGCCATGTGTGTTTGGTGAAAAAGATATTAAGTCAAAAAGTTCAAAAAAAGCTTGAAGAACCCAACTTTTTCTAGACTCAATTTTTACACTATGGACTTATAAGTCGAACTCCAACGTTTCAGCTTGTAAGTCCATACCAAACACCACTTTTAAGTTGGAGTGAACTTATAATCCAAAACTGACTTATAAGCTGCTTATAAGTCATACCAAACCCCCCCATTATGACCAAGGCTTTGTCTCATTCCCAGTTTCTGGATCTCAAAGCCAAACTGCAGCTCACTCAAGTCTCTGAGTGAGCTCAGTTTGAGGGAGGCTGTAGAAATGTATTAGGTGTACTAAGGGTTAGTATGCAGTAGTGCTAAACTGTAAGGGTAAAAGTGTCTTTAGTGCAGTAGTTTGTTACATACAGTATGAAGGTATAAATACTGTAATTGGGATGTATTACATAATAATCAATATCAATTGTCCTCTCTCTTACTTTCCCTTCCTCTCTCTCTTCTCTCATTTCTGTAAACCCTAGATACTTTGATAAAACGTAGAAACATGGTCATGAGGAAGGAGTTTAAATGTAATTGGATTGCTAATTAGATTATGCTGTTAATGTATATTACATGGACTAACATTGAATGCTGCCTTAATTGTCATCTTGCTTAAACACTGTTTGATATGCTAGTATGACAGCTAAAGTATTGAATGATACCAAGTTATCTTTTATGGAGTGTTCTTCATACTGTTACTTTGTCTTGTTGCAGATCAAGTGGTGATGATTTCAGTTGCTTTTCTTGTAATTTTGTTCAGTGTGCAAAAGTATGGGACCAGCAAAGTTGGCCTTGCTGTTGGCCCTGCTTTGTTCATATGGTTTTGTTCTCTTGCGATTATTGGAATTTACAACCTGATGAAATATGACAGCAGTGTCTTGAGGGCATTTAATCCTGCTCACATCTACTACTTTTTCGAGAGGAACCCCACAAATGCCTGGTATGCTCTAGGTGGCTGTCTTCTGTGTGCTACAGGTAAACAGGATTTTGCCAACTTTCATATCATTATGAACTTATGTATCATTTTTGTAGAGGCCCAACAGATAAATAGTTCTTGTACTCGTCCTTGGCATTGGTAATTGAATGCTTCTGTTTCAGGTTCTGAAGCGATGTTTGCAGACCTTTGCTACTTTTCTGTGAGATCAGTACAGGTAGATAAATAATTATGATAATTCTCAATCAGTTGTATAGAATGTAGCTTTCAGATATGGTAACAAAACCGTTTTATACTGCTTACAGCCTTACAGAGTTCGGCTATATGAGTTTAACATAAGACACTGGTTCTTTGCAGCTTACCTTTGTGTTTCTTGTACTTCCTTGTCTTCTTCTGGGATATCTTGGGCAAGCTGCATACCTTATGGATAACCATGCCGATACTACACAAGTTTTCTTTTCCTCTATCCCAAGTAAGCTCCTTCATCTTTCCCGACTCGGTAGGTGGATGGTATTTTCTGCTTTCACTTCCTCATATATTAAGTATATCACGGCACAGAAATGCTCTGCAGAAAACATGTCTTGGATTTTATTTTTTTTTCTCTTTTGAGAATCAAACATGTCTTGGATTCAGTGAATCAGGATATGTAAATAAAAATTGAAAAAAAAAGTGATAAATCTTTTGAAAATCAATGATCAAACCTGCAACATATATCTCCTGATTTTGTAACTACAACGTTTCTTTCACTTGTCCTGACTGGTAAACTATCAAAATCATCAAACGCAGTTGGTGGCATGTTTCTCCATGTCAGTTAGCTGGGACCTTATTGAATAGATAAGTATGTGAATTAGATACCCTAATTCATAGTTCCTTGAATTCTAGACATAGTTTGCCTACTTTCTCTGTTGGAAGTTGCTCTGCGTTGTTAGGGTCTTATGATTCCTTGACTAGAATTTAGACAGTGTTATAAATCTAACCCAGGAATTACGCACAATCTCTGCAGGTGGTGCTTTCTGGCCGGTTGTCCTCATTGCTAACATCGCAGCATTAATTGCTAGTCGGACAATGACAACAGCAACCTTTTCCTGCATTAAACAATCAACTGCACTTGGTTGTTTCCCTCGTCTGAAAATAATACACACATCTCGGAAATTCATGGGTCAGATTTATATACCTGTCATCAACTGGTTCCTGCTGGGACTAAGCCTAATACTTGTCTGCTCTATCTCAAGCATCAGTGAAATGGGAAATGCATATGGTAACATTTCCTTTCATTTGATATTGTGTAGTCTGTTTGTTTCTTGGTTGAATAGCAGTTTATATTCTATATCTATATTCTAGTAAACAGTAAGCCTTGCATATGCATTTAGGTGCTTTCTAGGTAGCACTCTGATTTAAAAGATGTCTCTCAGGTTATGTTAATCACAGTCACTGTTTTGACGCAATCGGGCTCGTACTTTTTCATGCTTCAAATCTAGGCACAACCTTTAATATGTAGGACAGTAGAGACATTAATGTTGCATCCAATATCAAGGTATGCATGCACTTACAAGTCATACAGTGAGATTTTGGAGCTGATGAGAGCAAGACAAGGGTGTTAGAGGGAAAATTTGTTCAGTTTCAAATTTCTATGTTTCTCATGCAAAGGTGAATATGAATAATAAGTATCGGTTGAGTCTCTGGTACGGTATGCTTATAGAGAGAAAATGTGTCAAATAGATATGAAAGTCTATTTTATTTTTCATTTATTGCAAATAACTTCCTAACTTCACAATATATCATTCTTATCTCCCATGTTAAGCATGTATGTCCTTTACGAAGATTATTGAGGTAATAAGGCAGATGGATGTATTAGAAATTCCTGTCTCTGTACTATCCTTACTTTATGGAGTATCTTTCTGTTGATTATTGAATGAATTGAGAGGTAATGAACTCTTTAAGCTTTTCTGATTGTCAAAATAGCTGCACTTATAAAACTGGAACTTATAATCTATTGAAAATTGATACAGCAGTATGGATACTGGGTCCAAGAGTGGATACGATAAAACAAATTATAGCAGAGGCGAAACGCTGAAACTAATATATGTTATCTGAGATTCCATGAAGCTTTAACAAGCGTCGATAAGATCCGGATAAGTGTTGAAAAAGTAAATGAAGTCTTCACACCTATTTGATTGTTTTAAATGGAATGAAGAATTGCAGTATGATTTTCTTTCGTTAAAAAGCTCATTAATATTGTCCATGCCTAATTCCTCTAAGAAAAAAAAACACGGTACCTGTTCATATATATATATATATATATTTATAGATTATCTGGGTATAACTGATGTGAAGCTTTCGATTAAATCAGAGGAAGAAATTGACCGTCGCGTTCCTTAATGCGAAGCGTAACTAAATTCTTTTCAGAACTGTAAGAGGAACCTGAAGTGCAGAGCAATACGAATCTATATCTGGTTGTATATATAATATATGTTTTCCTTTCCTTATATTGAAAGTGGCATTATATTTCATTTTATCTTGATAACTAGTTTATGAGACCATCAGATATGTGTTGTCTGATCTTATTATTCCCTGCAGCCATTGCTGAGCTTGGAGTCATGATGATGACGACTATATTGGTGACCCTTGTTATGCTTCTCATATGGCAGATTAGCATCATTACCGTGCTGAGTTTTCTAGTGATTTTCTTGGGGATGGAGTTGACGTTTTTCTCGTCAGCTCTATGTAGTGTGCAAGATGGAAGTTGGATCATACTGGTTTTCTCTGTAGTTATATTTCTTGTTATGTACATCTGGAATTATGGTAGCAAGCTGAAGTACGAAACCGAAGTCCAGCAGAAGTTGTCAGCAGATTTGATGCGCGAGCTGGGTTCTAATCTGGGTACTATTAGAGCTCCTGGCATTGGCTTGCTTTACAATGAGCTGGTGAAAGGAGTCCCGGCTATATTCGGACACTTCTTAACTACTCTTCCAGCTGTCCATTCGATGATCATCTTCGTATGCATAAAATACGTACCCGTACCTGTAGTTCCCCAGAATGAAAGGTTCCTCTTCAGGCGAGTCTGCCCAAAGAATTATCACCTATTTCGTTGCATTGCCAGGTTAGTATGATCAGTAAAATCGGAAGTACTCCTTGAGATTCGGCTTTCTCTTATATCTTTTGTGGTTATCTTTTTAGGAGCATATAAGCTGATGGTATACTTTGTAATTTCGAGTTTCTTTTTCTTGCATAACAACAAAACTTGAATAGAGTCTAATCGCCCATGTGTGTTTATACAAACTGCTTACGCAGTTGTCTGCTTACTGGTAGTAGTATCACAATAATCAAAGAAATAGAATAAAGTGCAAGATTTCTCACAAAAAAATAATAATAATGTGCAAGGGGTCAATAATCATTAGTATGCACATTCTTTTGGTTTAGCTGAATATGCACATTCTTTTAAGTCTTTTTCTCGTGCTTCTGCGTTGTGGAATCAAGCGATTAGTTGCCTTCGGGAGCTGAAATGTGCAGAGAGGAGTGGACTGTTTGCCAATTAATGGGGCTTAAGTTAGTTACTATTACTAATTATTCTCTCACAGTTGAAATGTGCATTTGCTACTTGCTTCAAATTGAGAGCCATTATTTTGTGGAGACTGTTTGAATGAAGCTGCTCGAGCCGCTGCTCGACATTCTTGTTTTCGCTACTCTAATTTCTATAGTATTTCTGTGGAGACGGGGATATACCTTTTTTTTAAAAAAAATATTCCCTTGGTCCATCTCTATCTACTTTGCCTTCACTACAAAAATTCAAATATAAATGTTCTTAAACTCCAACTTTTAAGCTTTCTTACAACTTTTTTGGTTTAGTTTTTGTTAATCTTTCTGAGTTTCCACATGATTTAATTTCACTAAAAGTGATTCCATTCGTCCAGTTTATTATTCTTGAGTGTCATACTTAAACTTTTTCTTGTCGCTCGTAAACAGGTATGGTTACAAGGATGTCCGCAAAGAGAATCACCAAACATTCGAGCAGCTATTGATCGAAAGCCTTGAGAAGTTCATTCGAAGAGAAGCCCAAGAACGGTCACTAGAAAGCGATGGAGATGAAGACTCTGATTCTCAAGATGACAACTGCTCTAGGGTCCTCATAGCTCCTAATGGCAGTGTGTACTCACTTGGTGTCCCTCTCCTAGCTGATTTCAACGACAAAAACACTCCCATCTTCGAAGCAAGCACTTCAGGTCCAGTCATTCTCGAAACTCTATCGGACTCGACGACGTCTGACGCAGAGCAGAGTTTTGAGAAGGAGCTTTCGTTCATACGCAAAGCCAAAGAGTCTGGGGTGGTTTATCTACTTGGCCATGGAGATATTAGGGCAAGGAAGGATTCTTGGTTCATCAAGAAGCTAGCCATCAATTACTTTTACGCCTTCTTGAGAAAGAACTGCAGAAGAGGAGTTGCGAATTTGAGCGTACCTCACTCGCACCTGATACAGGTGGGCATGACTTACATGGTATAAATGACAACAACGGTGCAGCTAAATATACAGAAACTTCTTTTACATTTTTGATTCAAAAAAGGTTATATCCAGAGAAGCAGCGGCGGCGGTTTCCAAGATTGCTTTTATGGTCGCAAGTGTTGTTTTGCTGATTGTGTGCGCGCTTATATATTACATTCGCCACTTGAAGCCGTTCAGTTCAGAAAGTTTTGTAGTCAGTTTGTTGCGGGTGCTTTTTTGTGTGTTTCTAGTTTTTTGGATTGTTCGAAGCTCTTAAAACTTTCAAATCTCTGTATTTATCATGTCATGCTGATGTAGTGTAATGTGAAGTCGGAATACATCATACTTACATGACTTCCACGGTTGATAATTGATATTGCTTACAATTTAAAGCATTACTTCAATGTAATCGATATGATGTGTTTAAGGCTTTAAGCTGTTTTTGACTTGGTCCAGTTTCCAGCAATTTGGTATTGGATTTTACTTATCTTTATAAACTTCTGTTTATTGTTTAGTTGATCTGGTTTTCCATTTCATGTTCTAGGCCTCGTTTTCTTTAGAGCATCTCTAGCAGTAGCATCTCTCCCGTGGTAGCGTCGTATAATCTTTTTATTCAGGGGCAGTGTGTCAAAGGCGTTTGGAGTGTGTTTCAAACTCTTTTTCACGAACCCTTTTCCACTCATGCTTCATGATATGTCATCTTTTTGGTTGGATCGTACCGGTTTGTCTTCTCAGGTACATTTCCTTCGCTCCTTAATCCTTTACCATGTGTTAGGAGTTATGGAGTTATTTTTTATGCGCACTCGATGTCCCTAACATCGGTTATTAGTGGGATAAATTGTTGATTTAGAGAGATTCTTCCGATGTTCACTCTTTTTAGAGATTTGTGCTTGTTGACTGCATAACTACGGCACAATTGCGTCTCCCTTATTTTCCGACACCAGTGAGAAGATGCATTTGGATTAGGTGGACTCGGCCTCCTCCTGGTCAAATATCCCTTCGTTTTGATGGGTCTGTCCGTATAGGGCTTGGAGTTGGAGGAGGGATCTTTCAGGACCATAGTGGTAAGCTTATTGCTGCTTTTGTATGTAGTTTTGGCCCAGACACCTCCTTTGAGGCAGAGGCCAAAGCTCTCATACCTGGTTTTACTTTTGCCTACAGTTAGGGCATTTATAACACTATATTTTTTGCGATTCTATGCTGGTAATCTACACTCATCGGCAATACACTATGGTTGCAAATGCTTTGACTGGCTATGGCCACGTGTGACAGTCCTTTCAGAGCTTCCAGTACGTGGTGGAGTTCCCTTCGAAGATTAGCAGTCTCAGGATCATCTATTCTTACCGGTTGGGAGCTCGATTGCGGGGTTATACCACCCTGCCACTATGGTTAGTCCTCCTTAAAAAAAACTAAATTTTACATGTTTTAAACTTTTCGCGTGAGATGCATAATAGTTGCTCCAACATTCAGGTTTATTTTGTACATTTTAAAGTTACGTGGTAGTAACATATACAAATATGTGATATATGAGAGGATAGACATAGACACATAATTTTGCAGGCCAAGTAAAATACATGGTCATTTTGCGTTATCTATTGCACTTAAATATTTGTCCAAATTCTTTATACTTTTGCTAATAATGGTCATAATCTTTTTGCATTCATACATTGTGTCAATCTGAAGTTACATGACATGAAACTATACCAAAGCAAAGCAGGCTCCAATCTTCTATCAAATGATACGGAGAACATTCATCTCAAATTCAGTAAAATACTTCGGTATACAGGTATAATCTGGCATGAAAATACAACTTCCAGTCATATACGTTGAAGAGCCCACATCACAATTCACAAATAACAGACAACAATATGAGTGGTATTACAAGTTAACGGTAACCAAGAGGAGCTGGTGACTTGCTCAAATCCTTTCCCTCGTGATGAATATCCTGCAATACAATAATAAGCATAAAACATTTTAGAGAACTCGACATTACCATATAGAGCTATAATTTCGGTTAATCAAAACTGAAACTGGCCCGAGAAACCTTGAATCGATCGGGTTCGGTTCGGGCTCGGTCACTGGTTATTCGGTTACGATTACCCTCTAAACGGCCCGGCCCGTGTAGCCCTTACCGGGTATACCGGTTTGGTTCGGTTCAGTTCGGGCTCGGCCCGGTTGAAAACATACTTTTTTTATGATCACAACTCAAAAGTGGTGGTAAAGGGACCGGTAGGGTTGGGCTAACCGAGCGGTTACGGGCTGTGCTCGGTTATCGGTTAGGCTCGGTTCAAACCGGGCCGGTTCACGATTTCCGAGAAGGTCTAACCGGCCCTAGCCCGAATCTTTTCGGTTTAGGTCCCGGTTCGGTCATATCAGGCTCGGGCTCGGTTACAATAAACTTGGTTATTTCGGGCCGGCTTTTCCGGTTACCCGTTTAACAGCTCTATTCACATATAATCTTCCGACATAAAACAGAAGACGATGGCTTTATTGTACTCACAGAAGCATAATGGTTAACATCACGATGGTGAGCTTCATCAGCGCGGATGACAATAACAACATCCTTCAGGGTTGCATCTTTCGGGAGTCTCCAATAGTCTATCGCAATAGCAGGAGCTGGAACATTCTCAATCTTGCCGTTCTCAATATCTTTCAGATACTCCGTATACGAATGAACAGCTTCCTCCTCCAGATAGCCAACGACTCTATGTGCCACCTTTGGAGAGAGCAGATAAAGCACAAAGAATGCATTGAAAAAGACGCCCTGAACGGTGAGAACAAGTAACCTCTCGTACCATTTGGGCTTCACAAGCTCAGTCATCGTCATCAGGTGCATCCTCTCGTTTTCTGCTTCCTCGAGCAGTGCTTTGATCCAACCGCCGCTGTGCTGAAACTTGCGTAGAGACCTTAGATGCAGTAGCATTCCACCTACCATGCCAGGTACAGCAGCTACAGTTTCCAGCATCATAGCACGGCAGCCATATCGCCTCTGCAAGACGTGTAATCAGAAAGACAACGTGGTAAAGCAATTTGGACCATTTTTAGTGACGTGGGAGCCCGCAGCCGCTACTGTTCTGGTGCACGCTGGCAACCCCCTGCAAACCACACCAGAGGGGCAAACCAGCTAGAGAAAAACTGGCTGACAGACTCGCATAGGGGTGGCCGTGGGCCATGCCTCATTGGGCCAAGGTAAATTTTATCAAGCCCAGCCCACCCCATACATCAGGCCAAATTTGAAAGGCCCAAGCTCATTCAATGTTCAATTTCTAAGGTCCGAGCCTAAATTTAGGGCATATAATTTTAAAAGTCATGTAATTATATAATGAAAGTAATGTATTCATATTCGACACCGGAAGGACCCCTAATTAATGATCTTGCAAATTATATTGATAATGTCAAGTAAGAATATATAGCCTTATATATGCAAATATTTTTCTATCTATTCAACACAATGGGACGGTTCGGGTTGGGTTCGGGCCTAGCCTCTCAAATCCCGGCCCTAAAAAAGTTTGGGCCAAAGTTTTAGCCCGAGCCCAACGCTTTTAAGAAACTATTAAACCCAGGCCCTAATATTTTTGGGCTGGGCTGGTCAGGCTCGACGGGTCATCGGGCCGATGGCCAGCGCTACTCTGCAGTCGCAGTTGAGGAGACCAATAGGCTGCCCTTGTGGTCCCCAGATGTTTTGAACTCAACTAGACAAAAACCCGAATAATTGAGAAAATGCAAACACGACCAACTCAACTACACCCTGAAGGCAGCAATTTGGATCAGTTCTTCTTAGTTTCTCGGATAACTACTAACAGGAATAGGATTGAATTGATTTGTGAGGTAATCCCTGTCTTGAGCCAGAGAGACTTACTTGAAAGAAGATGTCTGTTGGAATCCTGAGGGTCTTCACAGTCCTGAAAGCAACTTTATCGAGAAAAGTTTTCGGTGTATGATGCTTTTTAAGATCAATCAACATGTCTGCTTCATATGTCTCCCAAGGCTACAAAAGGAAGAAGTAATTAAGTCGTATTCAAAATCATACATATAGAAATTTTTCAATAAATACAAAGGAATGCAAACAATATCACAAAAACAGACATCCATGGCTGAATCCTCATGGAAATTTTCAAGAGTTGTAGCAGATATCACTAAAAACAAACACATTTTGCAAGAAAGGAAACACAAATAATTCCTAACTTAAGCAATGAGACAAGTATCAAGTATCAAGTAAGATGCTGACTTAAGAGAAAAAAACCTTCTCTGTAGTTTCAATTTGTCAATAAAATAATTGAAAATGAGATTTAACCCCACTCCTCCCAACCACAATGCTGACTTCCGTAACATTTTCTAAAGGATCAAACCTTCATCTTCCTCCAAATTTCCCCCATAAATTACACTAATATTTTTGTTGGGAATTTGATTTCAAAGAGTAGATGATTCAACTGCATCCATTATTCCATCAAGCTAGCTAAGTAAAAACTCCAAATGACTTCCAACAACTAAACTATTCATCAAATGAATCCACCAATGTTAGATTACTTTTTTTTATGGCGTGGGAACCCGCAACCATACCCTTCGGGTGCGCTCGGTAAACCCCCGCTCCAGCGCAACAACCTGCAAACTGCACTAGATAGGTAAATAAGCCAGAGAAAATCCGGACTGACAGACTCGTAGATGAAAAAGGCCAATCTCATCGACAAGTAAACTAAATAGTTCATGAAAACTCCACTAGCACCCCTCTAATTATAGCTATTTTACACTAATACCCTGTAAAAAAGTACATAAATGACCAGACTGGAATTAAAAGTTTCCGTCACATCGTAATTTGGCCCCGGCTGGTTCGATTTCCTGGCTCCGCCGCTGCTCCCATGAACCTACCAATCACTCTAGCTAGTATGTAAAATCAAATACCACCACAATTCACACCACAGATCTCAATATTACAGTCTCAAATCACAATCGTCTAATTCTTCTCTAGACAAACGAGAAATATAGTGAGCAGATATAGACAATTTCATCAACTTAGGCTCTGTTTGGTTGGTGGTAATTGGCAAACCATTTTCATGTAAAACATTTTCACTTGTTTTGGTGTTTTAGTGCTGTTTGGTTGAAAGTAAAATGTTTTCCTGTAAAATGATGTCAAATGATTTACGCATTTGAAATCCGTAAGCCATTTTCCGTAGAGTGAAGGAGTACAACACCTACCTCCACCACGACCCATCACCGCCACCACCTTCACCGTCACCCATCACTGCCATTTCCGTCACGGCCCACTGTTTTGGCAAGAGTCAACCAAACACGAGAAAATAATCGCAGGAACAACTTTTTCACACAAAACATTTTACGCGTAAAATATTTTCCCTTGTAAAACATTTTATTGCGAACCAAACAGAGCCTAAATTCACACAGTGATATAATTCATCAGGAAGTGGAATAGTCAAAAAGAAAAGAAAAAAAAAGGAAAGCAGGTCGCACAAGTTTCGAATCAATTCACCAGATGGATCAAATTCAACAAATTCATAGAACCAATCACAGATCATCAATAACTAACTACTACTCACCATGAAGCAATTCCACGGCCAATCGGTTCCGTCCGGCCTAGTGACCTTCCGCGGAGCGATTCCCCAATAACTCGACACCTCACTGCTTCTCCGATCCTCCTCCTTCTTCTCCTCCTTCACCGCCGACGACGAAGAACTAGTACCACTCTCCGTAGCCGTGCTCATCAGAGCTCTGCTGCTGCTCCAATACTGTTTCCCGCCAAATGAGTGGCTGATCCGCCACAGCATTAACTCATCACTCGGCCTCCGGACAACCGCCGCCGTCGAGAAGTAGCGGCGGGAGGTACTTCCGACGGTGAGTCCCCTGAGCAGAGCTCTCGCCGTGAATGGATTCATGAAGACGATTTGTTGTTTCTCGTGATCTCTCTGTTTCTCAAGTCAAAATGAAGAAAGAGTGTGGAAAGCAGTTTTTACAGGTAGTGGTGGGACGAAAATTATTTAAATGCAAGTGGACTTATTTAATGTTTGCGTTCCACGTTGCTAGGACAAATAGAATGCGTAAAAGGCATTTTCACCCCCTCAGGTTTGAGGCGAGGATACTTTTGTCCATTCCATTCTCGGTAAAGACACTTGTGCCTTTTTATATGCTAAACTTAAGGACACTTACACGCCCTGTGTATGACTAATTAGTCGGTTTGGGAATGCTATGCCCGTTTAGGAAGGAACTGTGCCGGAAGTGTTGTGAGAAAGCTGCTGTAGAACTCAATTTAAAAAATGTTTTGTAAATTTCCTATATAACCTGCTGTGGAAAACCATATTTGTATTGAGAAATGCTATGTTAGCTTCACTCATTCTGCTTCACACTAAATTTCACCTCCTACGTGTGAATGCTTAGTTGGATGATTAGTCCCCTCCCTCATCTGAGGAAGAAAGTTAGATGATTAGTCAATAAGAACATCGTAACCATTAGATTGAAATATATGTACGTATATTAAACTTTAGAAACATATATTGACGGAATTGCCAACAATGCTTCCATGTAGGATGTGAATTTTGGGGTGAAGAAAAATGGGTGAAGCATAGCGGCCTTCTTTTGTATTTGTGTTTATTGTTTTAGAATTGTTGTGAGTGTGACAATATCATGCATTGCAGAGTTTTATTGCAATTGGATATTGTTATGACTTGGATAAAATTATCAAAAAGCAAGTCCGAAAAAGCAACCCCTCTGCTGTTTCTCGAAAGCTTTGGTGGGAAAGCACTTGCTTTACATAAATCATATAGATTAAAATTTACCAGACACTTAACAACTGCTTTTGACATAAATAAACGGTGTTCTATAAATAAAAAACATTACCAAACATGCTTTTAGTTTGGCTGTGGAGTCACTTAGTTTATATCAGGTTTTTAAACATTTTTTCCTTCGCAACTATGGATTGACCATTATTATAACTTAATCACTACTTTAAGGAACACTGATACTTACTATCTCTTGTACCAATATTCAACATGAAGTTACAAGAAGTGCGAGTATGATTGTTGCGAGTATCATAAGTTTTTGTGAGGTGAGACACGTATCTACCTAGTCTTGTATGTAGATGACATCCTATGAGTTGAGATCTATAGAGATAGAAAGAAGAAGCTTTTCCTATCACAACAGGGATACATCAAGAAGGGCTATGGATTGATCATGGTTTTCAAAACGTTTTGGCCGGTTACCCCAAACCGCCCCACCCAACATGAGCACACATTTTTTTATATCATAGTAAATTATATAGGTTTAACATATACACTTATACAAATGACTGATTATATAATGACTCGATACATAGTTTACTTTCTCTTTACCTTACAAATTAATTTATGCAAGTAGTCATTATAAACTTTTTTTCCTTCTCTTAATGTCCCATGAAAAATAATAATATGGAACATGAAGAAAGTCTATAGTACTAGTTGAAATCAAATTAAAGATTATATGTGAGAGTAGGACTTCCTGCTAGGATATCGCATAATTGAGTTTGTGATTCTAACGCGTAACCACCTACATTTTATTGAAAAAAAACCCCGCCCAAACCGAGTCGAACCGACCCGAGCCGAAATGATGGTTAGGTTTGGGTTTATCGGTTACTTGGTAAGGTTTGGGTAGAGATTTGTCTAACCCGAGGTAGTTGGGTTGGGGAAGAAATATGGGTTTCACCCGCCCAAACCGATTCGAACTGACCTGAGCCGAAATGATCGGTTATGTTTGGGTTTATTGGTTACGTGGTTAGGTTTGGGTAGAGAATTTTCTAATCCGATGTAGTTGGGTTGGGGGAGAAATATGGGTTTCACCCTCCCAAACCGCCCCGCGAACACCGCTAATTTATGCTATGGTTTGTACTCGGCCTGGCATAGCATTCGCTGTTAGTGTGGTTAGTCTTTTTATGGCTCAACCAAGTAAGGATCACTGACAGACGATGAAGCGCATATTCATGTACTTTAAGGGTACGTCAGACATTGGCATATGCTATGGAGCTAATGAAACATCTTGGTTGATGGGTTCTCGAATTCAGACTACGTACGTGACATTGAAAGAAGGAGATCAATGACTGGCTATGTGTTTACTCTGCGAGGCTCTGTTGTGAGTTGGAAGGCTACGCTACAGCTAATGGTGACTTTGCCAACCATGAAGGCGGAGTATATAGCTCTTAGGGATCATAACGGTTCGGTTCGGCTGGGTTTCAGGACCCATCCGAACCGCATGCAACAGTTTGGGCAAAACCTAAACCTAATTCGGACTGTTCATGGGTCCAAACCGAACCGAACCGAACGATTCGTGAAGGAACGGTTTAGTTTGGTTTTAAACCGCGACTCTTGGACATATATTATTTCATCTGAAATTTCTTAAAATCTCATTCACCGATTGAATATTTGCTAAAATTTTAATGTCATGCAAATTAAAAATAAAAGTAGCAAACACTACATCATTTCTAGTACCAACTGTATATGATATATATATGTAGAATTTATCAAGTGTGGCAGTTGTACTGTCTAATATGCTACATAGACGGTTCGGTTCGATTTTTACAATTTTGAGGTATCTCAAGCCGAAACCGAACTGTATTATGCAGTTTGAGATTTTTACAAAACCTGAACCAAATCGTAATAGCTTCCAAACCGAGCCGAACCGAACCAAACCGCTCGGTGGTACGGGTAAAGAAGTTGCTGGGACAGTAATCCGCACGGGTTGTTAGAAATGGTATCAGAGCCAACCCTGGCTCCGCAAGGGCTCCGTGGCGGTTCACCGCCAGCCAAGGGGATACGTGAGTGGACACACTCGACGAGGACGACGAGCATATAAGGGAGGGGAATTGTAATATCCGTCCCACATCGAAATATTGTGAATTGATATTGTGGATTATATATATATATGTATATATATATATGGTTGAAAGATTGTGATATCATGTCCCACATTGGAGATTTGTGAGTTTGACATCTGGTATATGGTAAACCTTATGGATTACTACTAGCACCGTCAAGGCTTTAGTATTTTTATCCGGTGGTACGGGTAAAGAAGTTGCTGGGACAATAATTTGCACGAGTTGTTACAACCTGCCTGGAGTTCTGATGACCTGTAGGGGTGGAGGTCGTACGACCTGGTTGCGTGGCTGGCGATTTGGAATTGTTTCCTAATCCTACTAGGAAGACTCTAGGTCGGTTCTAAACACTATAAATTATTCCTTAAGTGTTCAGGACTTGAATATGTTGTACTACCTCTGTTTCTTCTCTATCACACTGGTTTAACTTTGACACAATGCACTAGGTCACTTTGACCCTGTGATTTAAGTAACAAAACGATATAATTTTTTGATAAAATTTTCATTGTGTTGTAGAGTAAACATTTCTCTATAACAAAGTGAAAAAATTATCAAAAATTGCATCGTTTTGATATCCAAATCACCTGGTCAAAGTGATCAAAATACGAGTCAAAGAGTCAAACCGGTGTGATAGAGAAGAAAGGGAGGTAATATTGTACTTGTTCCTCTTGATAAATAAATGTATCTCTTCACTGTTGACACAGTTAGCTCGATTGGGGCTAGTGAACTGCGTAAACTCGATGTTATAGCGTTTCTTTCATCGTTCGTGAGCCGTGAATGTTATAAGAATTCAAACCCGAGACATAATGCAGGGGCTTCAAACGCTCTACCACTGAACTAGCACCCATTTCATGACTTGAGATTTATTAAATTATCTTTCATCATTTATGCATTTCTTCTTAAAAAGTAAAATAGTAGGGAAATAAACATATTTATGTAAAAAAGTAATATGGAAAATTAATACAGAAGATTTTTACAACAGTTCATAGTTGGCCACAGTTTAGGAATTTGCACCAACTAACTGCAGCTTTTATCCAACCTCACGATCGTGCTAATTTCAAGTAGAATTCAGAGTACTCGCACCAACAGGGATCATAGTTGACAGTTGACATTGAATTTCATCTTCTTCCATTACCGGAGCAAGCTTTGTTACATCATCACTCTTCTTTGCTTCATAGCTTTTACCCCATAGAAGAACATACATACCGATAACAACTACCGCAGATCCTAAAACACTGTAAGAATATCAGCACCAAACAATATTAGCTAGGTACCACCTCTGTTTCTTTTCTTTCGTCTTGGTTTGACTTTTCAACTCGTAACTAGATTACTCGTTAATTTTGCTAGCAAAACGATTGCACTTTTTTGGCAATTTTCTATGGTGATGTAGAGTAAAGTTTACTCTGCAAGACCATTCGAAGATTAAAAAATTCTTGTATTGTTTTGTTAATGAAATCACTAAGTTAAAGTTACCCAGTGAATTATGATAAAAAGTGAATTAGGCTAAAAGAGAAAAAACTGAAGTAGTTTGAAATAATAAGAACAATCGTACACTTTGTTTTTGATGGATTTGGATGGATACCTGCCGAGATGAATTTGTTCATGGAGGAAGGAGACGGCAAAGATGGCCACGAAAACTTGTATGGAGGGGATGAATGCTGCAGTAAAAACAGGACCCCTTTGCTTAACACACCATGCCATGCCCACAAAGCACAATCCAGTTCCGACAATTCCCTGCATTCATATATATAGCAACTAATCATCCAACACCAGTGGCGGAGTCAGGAATTATAAATAGTCAGGTTAAAATTCCACGTAAAGCCAATAACTGGGTTTGATGGCTAGCCTAGTTGGAATGTCATCGTAATGTCATACTTTACCACCAGAAATTTAAACCCTAGGTAAATCAACGTAATTGGTAGTTTAATATCTCCGTCTCATAATAACTGTTCCTTTTTGAAACTCTAACTTATTAAGGAGACAAGACATGCATTAATTGCATTCTTGTTGGATTTTATAATCACATTGACATAATTATCCCTTCTTTCTCCATTTTCACGCCACTGTAATTACTTTTTAATGGGCATTCTTGTCAATGTATACAGTTTCAACATTGAAAAATAAAAGCGGCCAATTATTTTGGGACAACTTAAAAAAAAAAAAAAAGTGGACAGTTATTATGGGATAAAGGGAGTAATATAATTATACAGAGCGATGTAAACAGCCACTTACAGAATATACAAGACTCGAGATATCTGACCACCCTGTAATCATCCAAGAAGCATTTTTGTCGAAAATCAAACACAAGATGGCTGCCTGGATGGCGCTGAAGAATGACATGATGGCGGTGCTAGAGTATTGGAAGGGGTATTTCTTCCCGATTCCAGCTTGTATTAGGAACCACGACGACCACAAGAGGCAGCTCCCAACCAGAGCAACCGAACCAATGGCCCATCTCTTGCTCGCTTGATGAATCGTGGCTTGTGGTTCAGATGATCTTCCGGTTAACAATACTCCTTTGTACAACGTTAATATTAAGGCCCCGCCAGTAGAAACCACCGCGCCTAACACCTTTGCTCTCCCACCCTTGCTTTTTATGCTCACCTTCTCTAGGCTATTGCAGCCAAAAACAAAAAAAGAAAAAATTGAGAGGCATTATTTATAATCTTGTAGTAACTTTTATCGAATAATTAGAGGTTTTAATACGAGGAAGAAGTTTAAATAAATGGATGTTCAGTTCTCATATATACCAAAATAAGGACGTTATGTGAAATTACTAGAATATGGATGTTCTAAAGTCTCTATTGACATTTCAACTCTAGCAGTCGAAAAGACAAATGAATTTTTGAAATATCACTCTTTACCAACGTCCAAAAATAGTGCTACACGTGCCAACATACATCACCCATCAACATCTCAACTCTGCCAAATCAGCAAAAGGTCCACCACTCTGACTTTTTCTCTACAGTCATAGATCAATGTAGTTGATGTGGACTGGGACATATATGTGGAACATAAATACATATAGCATTTTTTAATTTTAAATCTCAAAAGGCTAAAAGATGTGTGTGTGAGAGTCTCTCTATATATAAAAACTCCACATATTCGACTCCTTCCTAGGTAGGTGTAACTTGAGGTTTCTGTTGCTTGCCAAGTCTGTATGAAAAACTCACGGCATTTTTCACAGGAACCTCAGGGTGAACACTAAGGCCTTGTTTGGGTAGCGGATAAGATACAGCGGATATGGCTTATGCTGGGGTACGAGGTATGATATGTATGCTGTCGGATAAGGCTTGATATGATATGCTGACTTACTGTGTTTGGGTGCTGCAAGATATGAGGCAGGATAAGAAGCAGGATATGTGTCCAAATGACTATAATGCCCTCAGTGCAGTGATTTCGTATAAAACTACTTGTATGTTAAATTGATGTCTGGATTGTTTGAATTGTTTGTAAATAACACTGTCTTGCTAGATAATGCTCATTTTGCTTCAAAAAAATTACGTAAATGATTGTCATATATTCACTGCAATCTCTCCCATCAATTGAGTTCGTTTTCCGGCCGAGTTCTGGGTGGAATTTTTTCCAACCCAACTCAGATCAAGATCATCAACACCCAAAAAAATGAATTGTTTTTATTACAGCATTTGTTCTGAAAAAATTAAACCCACCACCACCATATAAACCATTGTTGATCAATTTAAACCCAGAAATCGCCAGTTCAATTTTTTTTTAATCAATAACCTGTGTTTTTGAGTGACGGGTAGGGTGACTAAATTTCGTTATAATGGAAACATGTAAACTAAGGTCCAAAAGAAGACAACAGATGCTCCACTTTGCAAGCAAGTGCTCAACAATTTTTGATAAGTGCTCATCCAGTAAAGCATAACACATGATCTGCAAAGATAGGCTTTCTGGAACAAACCCACCTGGAAACACCAATTTCCAGTAGACTGCCATCTCCATAATTAACAAACCAACACCAACAACCCTGCACCATTACTCCAACACCACTTTCATCTGAACAGTTGGATGAAACCCACCTGTTTAGTTTAAACCCAGAAATTCCCAAATGATTCTAAATCCAAAAAAAAAAAAATCCCAAATCAAATTAAACCTAGAAATCCAATTAGATCGAACCCACCTGCTTCTTTCATAGGCTGAGGTGGTTGGGGGATAATGACGGCGGCGGGTGAAGGAGGAGGCGGCGGGTGAAGGAGGAGGAGCGATGGTGGTGCAGTGGCTTCTCGCGGTGATGGTGGTGTACTGGCTTTTCGAGAACGGCGGTGTGATGCAGGAGCTCGAAGTCAACGGCGGTTGTGGACTTATGAGGAGGACGAAGTCGACGGCGGTTGTGGTGGCTTGGTGCAGCAGTTTGAACGGGGAAGACTAGGGTTGAAACCCACGAAGAACAGGGAGAGGAAGAGAAGGAGATGGCTGGGTAGAGAGGATTCTGGTGAACAGTTGTTACGTTGGGGTATTTATACCCATGTCATTTTGGGTATTAAGAATAATGGTGGAGGGTATTTTTGTCATGAATGGAACCCCTCTTATCCTCTCACCCCCTTATCTGGTGTATACTACCCCCTAGGTGGTATAAGAATCAAGGAAAAAAAATTGAGGGAGGATAAGGGAAGGATATGATTTCCCCTCCTTATCCGCAACCCAAACAAGGGATAAGATAAGGGAGGGGAAATCATATCATATCCCCCCTCCTTATCCGCTACCCAAACAAGGCCTAAGTTTCAATTTGTTCAACATATTGTAATTTTCATCTTGCTCTTACCCGAATGGCACTGCCATGACGAATGTGAATACGGGAACCAGGTTGCTAAAACCAGTCGTATAAGTCGACGACGTGTATTTCAATCCCAGGAGGAAGAAAGCTGGAGAGAGAGTGGCCCTATCATCACGAAAACATTGAAAGTCGCCGGTGAATTTACTCAAATCTCAATCATGAAATTGTCAAGTTCCCAAAAAAAATTATGTCATCATCATTCATGACTCACCCAAGCAATGCACTGAAGAACAGATGACAAAGTGTACGGGCATTCAGTTTATCTCTGCCTTCCCTGAAAAATAAAATAAAATCCCCAGGCATAATTCAGCTCGCAAAAAAAAAAAAAATAAAAAATAAAAAAATGGGGGTTGGGGGGTGGGGGGGTGGGGGGGGGGAGGGAGGTTTCCCACAATAGACAAACCTAAAACACGGGTACCATTCTGATTCTTCTCTTTCTCCTCATTTTTATTTTTACCACTATTCACTAGGTCACTTTGACCCGGTGAGTTGGATAGCAAGATTTCTAATATGTTGATAACTTTTCCATGTTGTTGTAGAGTAAAAGTTGCTCTATAAGACTATAACACGGTGAAAAAATCATCAATAAGTGGCAACGTTTGCTATACAAATCACCCGGTCAAAGTGACTCAGATACGAGTCAAAAAAGTCAAATGAGGAAAAAGAGAATAATCAGAGTGGTATCTATACAAGCCCCATGGTTATAATAACAATTACTTTCTCTGTTCCGTCAAGTTCTTCCTACTTTGACTTTTATCACTGTAGATCGTTTCACTTAGATTCGGTAATTTAATAAGCAAGATGATGTGAGAATTTTGTAATATGTTCATCGTCAGGGCCGGCCTTGCCTCTAGGCAAGTTAGGCAAGTGCCTAAGGCCTCATTTTTGGCAAGGCCTCAAATTATGTAATTTACATATGTACTTACATATACATGGTCTGTTTCCTCTCTTTCTTCCAACTTTGACTTTTTCATCCGTAGGCATGTCACTTTGACCCGGTGATTTGGATAGCAAAATGATGCACTTTTTCGGTAATTTTTCACAGTGTTGTAGAGTAAAGTTCACTGTACAACACCATGAAAATTTACCAAAAAATTAGATCGTATTGCTAATCAAATCATCGAGTCAAAGTGGCGTGATGAATAGTGGTAAAACTCAAAAGTGGAAGAAAGAGAAGAAACAGAGGAAGTACATTTAGTAAAAATAGATATGATAAAGCCCTATTGTTTTGGTTCTACTGCTTCTTTGATACTACCTCTGTTTCTTCTCTTTCACTTTAGGAGGACTTTTTTATCCGTATCTGGGTCACTTTGACTCGGTGATTTGGATAGCAAAACAATGTAATTTTTCGATAATTTTTTCATCGTATTGTAGAGTAAAGTTTTCTTTACAAGATCATGCAAAGATTACTGAATTCGTGTATCGTTTTGCTAACCAAATCACCGGGTCAAAGTGACCCAGTGAATAGTGTCAAAAAGTGAAGTAAGGTGAAAGAGAAGAAACAGAGGTAGTATCAATTTCAGCATTGGACTCGGAAAAAAAAAAAGGAAAAAAATCAATCTTCAATTATTTTATAAGGAAAATAGTATCTTTTTCTAAGCAAAATTTCATACTAGAGAACAGTGTCTCACTTAAATGAGTATCACGAATATATTGATTTATTTAGATTTATTACAAATAATAAAACGTGTACTAAGCATTTTTATAGGTGGAAAGGAAGCTAACAAATTTTAAAGAAGTATTCTCTGAATTTCAAAGCATATTTCAAAAAATAGCTTTCTTTTCTAGAGAAAAAATTAGCTTTGATGTGTAGCCATAATTCACTACATGGATGACATAAACTAAGCCTCTCTTATAAAAATTATGCCTAAAGCCTCCGAAAGTGTTGAGACGGCCCTGTTCATCGTGTTGTAGATTAAGTTTTATTCTACAACACCATTAAAAAATTGCAAAAAAGTTACGTCGTTTGGTTATCAAAATAACTAAGTCAAAGTGACATGATTACGGGTCGATAAGTCAAAAATACTATCTCTGTTTCTTCTCTTTCAGCTTACTTCACTTTTTGACACTATTCACTGAGTCGCTTTGACCCGGTGATTTAGTTACCAAAACGATACACGAATTTGGTAACCTTTGCATGATCTTGTAAAGTAAACTTTACTCTACGATACTGTGAAAAAATTGTCAAAAATTACATCATTTGTCTATGTAAACCATCGAGTCAAAGTGACCAAATTACAAGTAAAAAAGTCAACCCCTATTAAAAGAGAAGAAACAGAGGTAGTACATAAGAAAAACCTGGTGGAAATGAGGTAGTAAGAAAACTGCTTGCTTTGTTACCTTTCCCAGAAGTAAGCAATAGGAAATAAGAAAACTGCTCCAATTGATTGTCTGTAGGTGATAACCAGCAGATGACTCACTCCTTCATCAAGGATCTTCTTCAGAAGTATGTTGACTATTGCCGTAGCAAAGTCAACCGCCACGATGGCGATAAACGGCATCCATTCTTTGCGGAAAACCATTTTTTCCTCAAGAAGAAGAAGAAGAAGAAGAGGTGGGAATCGACGACAGAGAGATTTTGGGAAATAGGATTCTAAGATCTACAACTTGCTTCCTATGTTCAGCAGAGTTAAATTAATTAAAATGATTACTCTCAAAAAAAAAATTAATTAAAATGACTAAGCATGTTCAATCACTGTCCCAGATTTTAGAAGTACTCTTATCTTGTCTTGATGCTCTTCTACCTAATGATAGTTTGGATGCATTTCCAGACACTAAAGCCCTCGTGACATTTATATGTTACAATAAGATGTAATAACAAGAATCATTTTTGACTAATTTATCAGTTAATGGATGGTCTAGAGCACCAGATATATACGCTTACGTATTGTTTTAAAGCGACTCAAAGATTCTCATAATACAAAACAACAATGTAACTATATCTTGTCATTGAACTAAAATACATGCAGATGCTTCCAACAATCTGGTTATAATAATACAACGGCGTCACATCAACCATCTAATTGCGGTTTTCATGACTATGATCGAATTAAACTCAAGTGACCAAATGACCTTTTGATCCATGTAGCGAGCTCCGATTAAGAAGCAACTTTTAACTTCTATGTTGAGGTCATTTCAGGAAGAAGTGGTTGGAGTACTAGTGACCGGTATCACAGATGACAATTGATTGCTGTTACCGTCGCTTTCTTCGTCTTTTGGCACCGGGGCAGGCTTTGTCATAATTCTTTTAGCTTCATCGCTTTTACCCCATAAAAGAATATACATGCCGATGACTACTATCACGGATCCCAAAACACTGTAAAAAAAATTCCACCAAGAAAAGTTAGCTAGCTAATAAGTGTTAGTGTGTACCCCTCCTGTCTCATTTTTTTTTCCCGGCAACGAAAGAAATTCATTCATCAAATAGCGAATACAGACGGAAAGGGGCATACCCCTGGAACGAGAACAGAAAACCTGCTTAACAAACCCGAACCTCAAAAAATGCAAACTAGCAACCTAGTGGGTTAAGCTCAGAGGCACCCACATAACAAAGCCAAAAACGACAAAAACTGGCCCAACGGACATCAAGAGCCTCCTATGCTAACAAATACCAAGCTAAAGCCCAAAACATACAGCCCAAAAACCAGGCCCAAAACCTGTCCAACAAAGCCCAAACCAAGTGAGCAGCCAAAAGAAAACCCTAGATCTGGACGACAACAAGATGACCACGGACGGCGGCAGGACCACAAACGCGGCAGGGACGGCGGCGGCGGTGGAGCAACCCCTCACAACAAACCCATCCCAGGGGGGATGGGGGGAGGCGGTCCTGTGCTGCCACGATCAAGGAGAGGCCGTTCTTCTCCCGAAACCGGCGTATCGACCGGGGGGAGGGGGAGGGGGGAGAAGAAACGGCAGCCCTTGAGGGTTGCAGCAACTGGGTCCGCCGGAAAACCTGGGAGAGAGAAAGAGGAGAGGAGGGGGAGTAGAGGGAAATGACAACGGAGGCGGAGCGGCTGGAGGCGGTGGAGGCTGGCTGCACGACGGACGGATCTGGCGAGGGGAGGCTGAGCACGGCTGGCGGACGGCGCGGCGGCAAGTGGACGGAGGAAGAGCGGATGTAGGGGCTAGCTTGGCACCACGGCGGCGGGGTAGTTGGAATGTCCGGCGGAGACCCCTTGGTCCACAGGGGAGGGGAGAGCGAGGTGAAGAGGAGGAGCTCGACTTCACCTACCGCAAGCCCGGCGGGCGGCGCACCAGATCTGTTGAGAGGACCGGTCGGAGCATGGCTCTCAATCGAAAACCGGCGGCGGAGAGGAGGCGAGCTGCGGAGGCGGGAAGCAGGGGGGGGAGTCTGATGAGAAGAGGGGAGGTAGTTTCCCGGCGGCAGCTCCTCCATTTCGGAGCTGCCGCCGGAGAGTTTGGTGGAAGCGGCTAGGGTTTGCAGAGCACTTAGAGAGAGAGAGTTCTCCTGCCTCATTTAAGCATCCACAATAGTATTATCTACAAATTAGTTAAATTTTAGTGCAAATTCAACTTATTTATTTTAGTAGAGTAGATTTGCTCCAGTAGTGTAGTATTAATACTATCTAAAACTTAAATAAGGAATATAAAATAAAAGTACGTAGCTATGATGTGTTGACTCGCCACATCTAACTAGTATGAAATTATGAGACTAAAATGGTATTTGATTTAGTTAGTCTGCTGCAGACTGAACTTATTCAAATTGACTTGCTATTTTAGTAGTAACTTCCATTTGAATGGTCTACCGTGGATGTTCTAAAGGTACATGCAAAATAACATAAATGTAACTCATAATATCTTATTGAAAAAGACATTCATGAAAGACCGTCAAAAAGGAAAGCCAGGCATGTAAAAACTGCACAAAGCGAGTATCTTATTATAGTACCAGGCACTAGAACGGATTCATAAGATACCTGCCAAGATGAATTTGTTCACGGAGGATAGAAATGTCGAAGATAGCTACGAATAATTGTATGAAAGGGCTGAATGCAGCGGTAAAAACCGGACCCCTTTGTTTGACGCACCAAGCCATGACCACATAGCACAATCCAGATCCCACCATCCCCTGCATCCATCGTCATCAGCCAACGCAATATCACCAAAATAAAAAATTTGCCGATGCAAATGAGGTGAAACACTTACAGCGTATACGAGGCTTGAGATCTCTAACCCTCCGGTTATAATCCAAGTGGCATTTCTATCGATAATCAAACACAATATGGCTGATTGGATAGCACCGAAGAAAGACATGATGGCGGTGCTAGAGTATTGGCAGGGGTATTTCTTCCCAATTCCAACTTGCATGAGGAACCATGAAGACCAGGTGAGGCTGCCCACGGCCAAGGAAACTGTACCAATCACCCATCTCTTGTTCGCGTGATGATTTGTCAAATGAACCACATCGTGTGAGTATGATGAAGATGATCTTATTAACGGCATTCCTTTATATAAAGTTAATATTAGGGCCCCTCCAACAGCAACCACCGTCCCTAACACCTTTGCTCTTCCACCATTGCTTTTGATCCGCAGTTTCTCTAGCCTGTAAGCGAGGGGGTGACTGTTACACTTTACAACTCCTAGTGAATTCGATACACTTGGTATTAGAGTAAACTTTGGCACGAGAGCTTTGAAATTAGATTAAAATTTGCAGACTATTAAATAAGGGTAGAAGTCACTTTCACCCCCTCTAGTTTGATTGAAGAGGACGCTTTTACCCCTTCCAGTTTGGAAAAGGACACTTTCATCCATTCAGTGTCCTGAACTCAGTGAACTTACACCTGTTATTATGACAGTACTGCTAGTCTAGAGTTAGAATATGTCACTAAAAATAGTTTTTGGGACAATCTTGCTCCCATACTATGCAGAATGTAGGAGTTACCGAAGGGCATAATAGACTTTTTGCATGATATTGGGGGGGGGGGATTCATCGACAAAACTATTTTCAGTGATGTACTCCGCCGGACTTCACAACCAAGGTGTGTGAGTTACTTGAAGTTCGACACACTGAATGAGTAAAAAGTGTCCTTTTCCAAACTGGAATGGGTGAAAGTGTCCTTCAGTCAAACTAGGGGGTGAAAGCGTCTTTTACCCTTATTTAATTTCCAAATCCTTAGTTTCTTGCAGATTATACAGATTTTCATCTCATACTAAGCAGTTTTGATACTTTCAGCTACTTTCGATTCTCAGCTAGCTTTTTTTTCAGCCAGATTTCATATTTTTGAAATTTTCAGCCAGTGATATAAGATAACTCTCCAAAAATAGCAAATGCACCAAGAAATTCTACTAGACAGTGAAAGGGTCATTCCTAGGCTTACCCAAATAGCAATGCCATAATGAAGGTGATTACAGGCACCAAGTTGATGAAAGCGCACGTAAACGTTGCTGACGTGTATTTCAGTCCCAGAAGGAAGAAGTATTGAGTCAGAGTCCCCCTACCAGAAGAAGAACCAAAAAAAAGTTCACTTTATCAAAACTGAAGATTATCAGTAACATATAAGGAGGAGGTTTCGGTGACTAACCCAACCAGCGCGCTAAAGAAAAGATGACAAGCCAAGAGGGCGGTTAATTTAGGCCTGCATTTCCTGAAATAGAAACACGAGACAGTTTAATTACTATAAGAGGTAATAAAATGAGAAGAAAACATGTTTTTTGAGTAGCGGAAACATACCTCTCCAAGAAATAAGCAATAGGAATTAAGAAAGCTGCTGAAATCGCCTGTCTGTAAGTGACAACAAGCAAATGACTAACCCCTTCGTTAAGGATCTTCTTCAGAAGTATATTGACAATCGCCAGAGCAAAGTTGGCGATTAACATGGCAATCGACGGTCTCCATTCCTCGCACAAAACCATTTCTGCAATACGATGAATACTGCGAGATCTCTACCCTGCTAGCTTCAAAATGCTAGCAATAATTTATAATAAAAAAAGGAAAGAGCTTCTGCATTCGTTACTTTGAGCTAAAAGGAGCGAATAGACATGATATTCTCAAAAGCACATCATAAACTTTTGGTAATCAACTTGTAAATTTCTATAATATTTTGCTTTTCTTTTGTCAAGATCCTTTATACACTAGACGGGGTTTTGGAATCGCATGCTAAGCTCAAATATGCATCATCGAATGAACTCAACCGGTGTTTTTATATAGTAGTTAAATTGACTTAAGCATCTTACAATGTTCCAGGTGTTTTGAATAAGAATCCTTCCTATTTTTATGATGGAGAATCCAATACTTTAATACTATTATTGGAAGCAAGAACAGGTTGTCTAATCGTAAGAGAGCATATTAGAAGAGTTTTGTTAATATTTTTTGTTTATTAGAAGTGTTGACACCAAGCAGTGGTTAGTTTTGGCTCTCAGCGAACAATGCCACGCAAAAAACTCCGATAACTTTCCCTTCCTTTTATAAAGAGAACTTTTGACATATAACCGCTATGCATTATATGGTCGCTGACAGTGCGATACATGCACTATGATTATTGACAGATAACCTCACGCAGTATTGATTTTACTGACATCGCACACCAGCATTTAATTTTACTGACATCACGCACCAAAATTATGACGTAATGTCAGTAAAATCAATACTGCGTGGAAGTTATTCTAGTCAACTCTCATAGTGCATCACACTGTCAGCGAACATATACTGCGTTGAGGTTATATGCAAGGCTTAAGTGCACTCATCTTGAATTGTATCCGGACCACTGAACTCTGATATAGCTGGCATCTTTCATTAGTCGTGTCACTTACCTCCTAAGAGACATGATATCAAGTGTAGGACGGTGCACGACAAGAAACACTGGCATAGGGGTACTGATTTTCTGACCCAGGAAGACAAAAGTGTTAGTAAATGGCACATCCTTAAGAGCAGAAGATACTTGTTCTGGAACCGGAGAAAATGATTTCTTTTTTTTTTTGAGAATCAGGAAAATGATATTTCAACACAGAAGAAAAATGATATGTTGACGACAAATGCTACTAGCATAATGATTTTCAGTAATCCTTGACAGAAATGTTGATCATAATCAACCTCCTGAAACAACAACAACAGCTGTGAGATAAGTATATATCACCAAGATGCTACTAACGTAACAACGATTTACTAGGAATTTTAGCTGAGTTTAAGGAAGATAGAGACCAGAAAAGAGAGCAGTTTCAGTTTGATTGCAAGGCACAAACAACCTGAGAGGAATTAGCAGCACACCATGGTCCTATAAAAAAGACTCTTGTATGGGTGGTTGGTGATGCAAAGTTTCACTAACAACAACAACAACAATAAAATAGGTTAGCTAATATTAATACTTTACTACTTAGTATCAAATAAGGTTAAAGAAATTAAAGAAACGTGCAGCAAAAACACCAGGAGGCTCGTACATGATACCCAACACTGAGTTACCAATCGTACTATATTAATTTTGGATATCTTGTCCACATGCTGAAGTCGGATAACTGCTCACACATGATACCCAACAATAAGTACAGCTAATGCTTATACCTAGCTAATTACTGTGATCATGATCCTCCTATTGACATGATCAAATGAGTAATACTACTACTATCAAATATCCTTTCCTTGTATATTAAGAGGCATGATTTGTGTTTAAAGTTGGTGAAAGAAGATGGGGTTGATGAGTTTTGAGGTCAAGGAGCTGAAATGATGCATTCCAAATGCTTACTCCATATTGTATCATTGGCGAACATCTAAATATGTGACAGTTTGGCCGAGTGGTCTAAGGCGCCAGATTTAGGCTCTGGTCCGAAAGGGCGTGGGTTCAAATCCCACAGCTGTCATTTTATTTTTTTTCAATTTCTGTTCATTTTCGCGTACTTTAGTGCAAATACAAAGCTGTTTGCAAAAGGATTTTCTTGGACAAGAAGGTTCTTCTGGAAAATCATGCACCAGCATCAAGACTTGATGTGGATTTAGAATCAAATGTCATCATCTCGTGACCTCAATCTTGCTTTCAATGAACTTTGGACCTCTCGTGTTAAACGCACTTGAATTAATTCAATAAACCATTAAGCATCTTCAAAGTTCCATATGTTCAGAAGAATCCAGCCCTTTTTTTCCACCATAGAATCAAATATTTTCGGATGCTAGTACTGGAATTGCCGAAACAACATGTCTGATCATAAGCGAAATTAGAGTCGTTGGATAACCACGTGATGGTTTTGTTGGTTCTAGTTTCTTCCTTTAAAGTTGATAGATCGTAAAAAAAAAAAAAAAAAAAAAAAAAATCCCTTGTTGCAAGTTTTAGACTATCCGGATGTTCATCAAAACCAAATGAGGAACTAAAGAAAATGAACTCTGATGTAACTTGAAAGCATGAAATGTGCACCTTCCATTATCGTATCACTTTTTTAGGAGCTTAATCAATCTATTCATTCCAAAAATTGCATGACAAATGACACTGACATAGGTACTTGATATATTCCAAACTTTATTTTGGCAGACAAGATATTCTTTTTACAATGTAGATTTATAATAACTTGGCTAGCTCTTTAAATGTAAATAGTCAAATACATGTTTTTGAAAATAAAGAACCAGATAGAGAGACTCTTGTAGTTTATAATTCAACTGCTATTGAACTAAGGTATTGGAGTCGGAAGATGCTCTTACGCAAAAGAAGAGGCTGATGCACGATTCTCTATTTCTGCTAGCGATTGTTTCCACAACTCCAACCCACGACGTGTCAAAAGCTCCACTCTCAAAAAATATGATGGGGTGAGAGAGGCTCGAACTCTCGACCTCAGGATAACTCAGAAGCTATGAGACCTACGCGCTAGCCAACTGCGCCACCACCCCTTTGGTGCACAATTTTGAAATTCACTTAACTCATTGTTTAAAAAATGCACTTCAATATTTTTGCTTCTCAGAAAGAGAAAATGAGTGGCATTTTAGTGATAACATTGCTTTAGATTTCTTAGACATAATTTAATAAAAAAATACAGGATATCCTACAAACTTTGTAAAAGATACAATATTTGGGAACTGAGCATTACACTAAGTAAAAGGATATTATGAAAAAGCATTATTATTTAATTATTAAGAACTATGAAGACGAGGGCGATAACTTCAAGTAGAAGTTGGAGTATTCGTGACGGCTGTCACAAATGACAACTGATTGCAGCCTTCATCTTCTTTCACTGCGGGGATAGGTGGTCTCGTAAAATGCTTGGCTTCTTCACTTTTACCCCATAGAAGAGTATACATGCCGATGACCACTACCACGGATCCTAAAACACTGCCAAAAATCAGCAGATTAATATTAGGTATCCCACCATGATGTCTGACCACGAATCAGAAAATTTAAATAATCAGCTGAAAATGACATATGAAAATTATATGGCTGAAAATCTAAAGTAGTTAAAAAATCTACAGTTATTTGGTATGAGCTTAAACTCTGCAGATTTGGATAAAATTCGCAAAAGTTGAAGATTAAATAATCTGGTGATAGTTGGTTCAAAACAAATTTTAATCGGAATTGCAAAACAGTGCAACAAACGAAATTTAATTAAAATTTGAATTCCCAAACATGCCCTCAGATGATACCTGCCAAGATGAATTTGTCCACGGAGGATGAAGATGTCGAAGATGGCCGCGAATAACTGTATGCATGGGGTGAATGTTGCAGTGAAAACCGGACCCCTTTGTTTGACGCACCAAGCCATGACCACGAAGCATAATCCAGATCCCACCATCCCCTGCATTCATAGCCATCCCATCATGATGCCAACCAGATTAAACGATCTACGAAAATTAATGAAGAAGAAGAAGAAGAAGAAGAGTATATTGTTGTGGTAAATTACGTAAGTTCAACATTATCGGAAAAAAGGACTATCATTTCATAGGCCAACATGCAAAATGACTAAACTACCCTTCTCTGACAAATAATAAAACATATGATAGCACCAAAAATGAATGAATGTCACTTACAGCGTATACGAGACTTGAGATCTCTAACCACCCTGTTACAATCCAAGAAACATTTCTCTCGAGAATAAAGCACATTATGGCTGATTGGATTGCCCCGAAGAAAGCCATGATGGCGGTGCTAGAGTACTGGCACGGGTATTTCTTTCCGATCCGAGCTTGTATGAGGAACCACGACGACCACATGAGGCTAGACAAAACTGAAGCAACCGAGCCAATAGCCCATCTCTTGTTCGCGTGGTGATTTGTCACATGAGCCACATCATGTGAATATGATGAGGATCTTATTAACGACATTCCTTTATACAGCGTCAGAATTAACGCCCCGCCAACAGCAACCACCGTGCCTAACACCTTGGCCTTCCCACCCTTGCATTCCATGCTCACTTTCTCTAGCCTGTACGCGAGAGGGATGACCGTTAAAATCTTACAACTCCTAGTAAACTCAATTGCATATTACTGTCAGAGTTGTTTGTCTTATTTTATTTTGTATGTGGATTGATTAGTCTTTTTGCTCTTTAGCCTAAATGAGGCTCATTTAATTCTTTGTAACATCATACTATTATTTCCTCACATACAATACTACAGAATCCTATTATTCCTCTTTTGCAATGATTCTTTCTTCTTCTCCTTTTACATTTTCTTCTTATCAAATTTAGGATAATTTTCGAAATAACATACGAGGCACTTAAAGGGTCAATCCAGGACTCACCGAAATAGCAATGCCAAAATGAATGTGATTACCGGCACCAAGCTCATGAAAGCAGAGGTAAATGTTGCGGAGGTGTTTTTAAGTCCCAGAAGGAAGAAGTACTGAAAGAGAGTCCCCCTAAAGAAACATACACATCTTTAGAGGTTAATAAAAAGCTAGTTTTTAGCAGGAACATGTATAATTTTTTTCATGACGAACCCAACCAGCGCGCTGAAGAAAAGATGACAAGCCGTGTTAGCAGTTAATTTGGGCCTGCATTTCCTGGAAGAGAAACACGTATAATTCAGTAAAAAAAAAAAAAAAAAAAAAAAAAAAAAAAAACCACAAAAAAAACCACAAAAAAAAACACAAAAATATGGGAAGAAGTAGTATACGATCGAAGATTATTTTAGCAGCGGAAACATATACCTTTCGAGGAAATAGGCGATTGGGATCATGAAAACTGCTGAAATTGCTTGTCTGTAAGTGACAATAAGCAGATGGCTTATTCCTTCGTTAAGGATCTTCTTAAGAAGTATGATGGCTATTGCCAAAGCAAAGTTAGTAGCGACAATGGCAATAGACGGTCTCCATTCCTCGCAGCAAACCATGTCTGCAATCTGATGATAACTCCGAAACTGATCTAACTATTACCTTAAAAATGCTAGCAATGATTTATGGAAAAAGAAAAATAGCTTTCGCTTTTGTTACTTTGAGCTAAAAGGAGTCAATTATAGGACAGCTTTCATTATTTTGGCAATCAACTTTTAGGGATTTCTTAATAGTGTTTTTTCGTTTTTCTCGTGTCATTGTTATCCTTTTCTCGAAATCCTTTCAAGACTAGACGGAGATGTATATATGTATGCTCTCTGCTGCGTCAAGGATTCATGACTAAGAAACGATCAAGTAGTTGTTTATGGGGGTGCCTATAAAAGAAATACTCTTGTATGGGTGCTTGGTGATGCAAAATTGCACTTAAAATGACGATAACAATAAAATCTCCTAATATTCTTAAATCTCCTCCTACTAAGTAGTAAGTACACACATTATTCTTGTGCCTACTTTTAAATTTCTTTTTCTCTGTCTTTAGAGCCATGATTTGTGTCTTTAGTTGGTGGAAAAGGGGTTGATTCCAACCTTGAGCTCATTATTAATATATGAATTGTTGTTGGTACAAAATTAGATAGGTGACAGTTTTGACCGAGTGGTCTAAGAGTCCGTTTAGTAATACTTTTGCTTTCTAAAACGTTATTTTTCGAATCTAAAAGCTATAATAATGTGTTTGGTTAATTTATTTTTTTCTTTTGAAAAGCAATTTGCTTCTCCATAGCAGTTTTTGAAAATCAGTGGAGGGGTTGCTTTTCAGGACTTGTGTTCGATAAATGTACTATTTGACATTCTTATATGTTAATAAATATCAATAATTATTTATTACATTAACATTATTTATTATATCATGTCCGATATTGTCATTTCGACAGTAAGTGCAACTCTAAAACACTAATTACCAAACACAAAATGTCAAAAGTGATTTCTCGCAGCAACTTAAATACGGAATTTACAAAACACTTTTCACGTGAATTTCCACAGCAGCTTTCTCACAGTACGTCCTACACAAAAGCTTTCTAAAACGCCACAGCATTACCAAAGGCGCTCAGGGTAGGTTCAAATCCCACAGTTGTCATTTTTTTCTTTTCTTTAATAATATATATATATATATATATAATAGAATAGGACAGTTGACTTTAAAATGACTTCTGCACCATTAGATTGTTTGCATCTCAACCATTGAATTAGTACCCATCAAAATGGATGGAAACATTGTGATGCCTGTAGGGTTTTGATTCATGGATCGCGCAAACGGAAGCATAATCAAACAAACAACCATGCAAAACCCTCCAAGGATCACAAGTCTAGATGCATAACGATAGTGAAGGTAAGAAATCATAAACACACCTTTGGGTTCTCCTTGATGACTTCAAACGCGAATAGTGTCACGTTCTCTATAGTTGATCCACGCCTAGAGTTGATCCTAGATCTCCAATCTCCTTGGTGCTAGCCCGGAATGAAAGGAGGGTGAAGGAATCACGCAAAACGAAGCACAAAAAGGGGTTCGGCCCCTTTGTGGCGTCGGGGACAAGGGGCGGCGGCAAGGGGGGCGGCGTCCCTCTTGTGGCTTGCTCTCTCTCTCCTTTGTTCTCTCCTACTCTTGTTATGTTCTCTTTAGAGCATAAGTTGTGTAGGGAAGGAAGGAGGAGGGTCCTTTATATAGTCCAACAACTCCTTGTTAACTACCTAAAGGACTTATTCTAGTCCTACTAGAATTCAATTTAGTCCCTTCCTTGCAAATTAGTCCCTACTAAGTTTGCAAGGGTTTGCAAAGTGATCCTTCTAATTAATTAATCCAATTAATTAATTCCAAATCTAGTACAACTCTATATAGCGTGTGACCCCATAGGTTCTATCTAGTTGGTAGCAACTCTTTGCTAATATGGAGCGGTTTCTAGCAAAACATCCATTCTAGCCAACTAATAGAATAGTCATCTAGACAACCTTGTACAAGTAATTGTCTCATCCCTTTGCCTCCATATCCGGATTGGACACGAGACATACAAGTCACACTCGTATATCCAATCCCTAGTTTCTCGATCCATGGAATAGCCTTATTCGTGCAAATAACATCAATATCCCATATATTGATTTATTTGAGTCTGGCCAGACATTCTATAAGCACTATCCTCGAGTGGCCTTGGATATTTGCTCCCGTTATGTGGGAGGGGCAAATCCTCTCTACGTCCACTACGATCTCTAAGCTTGCTTCCCATTGTATCCAGTACACGCCTTTATAACTACCCAGTTACGGTGTAGCGTTTAACGCTACCAAGATCACAATGATCCACAACTAGAATATCTAGTGACTTCAAGTCTAAGGATGACAATACCATTGTACCCGAGAAGCACTTGTGACTCAACATAACGTGTATGTAGCCTTCTCGGTGATGGGTCAATCCAGCGCAACATTCCGTAATGTACACCTATGTGTTGGATCTTGATATCTCCATATCAATCCAACCCCATACTAGTCTATAGATGATTGTCCCATTTAATCATTATACTTGACTAGGGATATTTAAGATAAACAACACAATTGTAAATCTAAGGACTTCATTATATTAAATATCCAATAAATAATAAATGAATTTCTAGCCAATTACAAATTCATACTAAACTAGATTGCCTCTAGGGCATCTATTCCAACAGTTCCCACTTGCACTAGAGCCAATCTGGCGCATCTCGTATGCCCATACTCCTAGTGTGCCCTTCATGCTTCCACTGCGTGAGAGGCTTCGTAAGCGGGTCTGACAGATTATCATCTGTAGGAATCTTGCATATCCGAACGTCTCATCTATCGATAATATCTCGAATCAGATGAAACTTCATGAGCACGTGCTTGGACTTCTGGTGCGATCTTGGTTCCTTTGATTGCGCGATCGCCCCAGTGTTGTCACAGAACAACTCCACTGGATCCGCAATGCTAGGGACCACACCAAGTTCAGAAACAAACTTTCTGATCCAAACAGCCTCCTTTGCTGCGCCATTTGCAGCAATGTACTCAGCCTCTGTTGTAGAATCAGCTACCGTCTCTTGCTTGGAACTCTTCCAGCTCACCGCTGCTCCATTCAGGCAAAACACATATCCCGACTGTGATCTAAAGTCATCTCTATCGGTTTGGAAGCTTGCATCAGTGTAACCCCTTACACGCAACTCTTCCTCACCGCCAAACATCAAGAAAGCATCCTTAGTTCTTCTTAAGTACTTTAGGATGTTCTTGACAGCAATCCAGTGACTCTCACCTGGATTGGATTGGTATCTGCTTGTCATACTCAAGGCATATGACACATCTGGTCTAGTACATAACATGGCGTACATGATGGATCCTATGGCCGAGGCATAGGGAATCCTACTCATGCGTTCCTTCTCAATCTCATTGGAAGGACAACCACTCTTCGAAAGAGTGATTCCATGTGACATGGGCAAGAATCCCTTCTTGGAATCTTGCATGTTGAACCGTTTCAACACCTTGTCAATATATGTACTTTGACTTAGGCCTAGCAACCTCTTAGATCTATCTCTATAGATCTTTATACCGAGTATATAGGCTGCTTCCCCTAAGTCCTTCATTGAGAAACACTTTCCTAGCCAATCTTTCACAGATTGCAGCATGGGAATGTCTTTTCCAATGAGTAGTATGTCATCCACATACAAGACCAGAAAAGCTACAGAGCTCCCACTAACCTTCTTGTAGACACAAGACTCATCTTCGTTTCTGATGAAGCCAAACTCTTTGACCACTTCATCAAAACGTCGATTCCAACTCCTAGAAGCTTGCTTCAATCCATAAATGGATCGTTGCAGCTTACAGACTTTTGTTGGCTTGCTTTGGATCCTCAAAACCCTCCGGCTGTATCATATACACGTCCTCGAGGAGATTCCCATAAAGGAATGCTGTTTTTGACATCCATCTGCCAAATCTCATAGTCTTAGTATGCTGCAATCGCAAGTAGGATTCGGATGGATTTGGTCATAGCGACTGGTGAAAAGGTTTCATCATAGTCAATACCATGAATCTGTCTGAATCCTTTAGCCACCAATCGGCCCTTATAGGTAATCACATTACCATCCATGTCGATCTTCTTCTTGAAGACCCACTTGCACCCTATGGGCCGCGCCCCATCAGGTGGTTCCACCAAAGTCCATACTTTGTTGGTATACATGGATTCCATCTCGGATCTCATGGCTTCAAGCCACTTCTGCGAGTCTGGGCCATTCATGGCCTCCTCATAGGTAGTAGGCTCATCATCTATGAGCATCGTGTCACCGGAATCAGTTACGAGAAGTCCGTACCTCTCGGGTTCCTGGCGCACTCTACTAGATCTACGAAGCTCTTGTGTTACCTGAACAGGTGGCTCCACAACTGCTTGTGATTCCTGTTCATGTTCCATAATCGGTTCAGTGATTTGTGGTTCTTGTACTTCTTCAAGTTCTACATTCCTCCCACTTGCTTCTTTAGAGACAAACTCTCTTTCTAGAAACACGCCGGTCCGAGCAACAAACACTTTGTTTTCGGTTGGATTGTAGAAGTAGTATCCCTTAGTTTCCTTAGGGTACCCCACAAACTTACACTTATCCGATTTAGGCCCTAGCTTGTCTGATTGTAAACGTTTTACATAGACATCGCAGCCCCAAATCCTCATGAACGACAATGTGGGACGCCTCCCACTCCACATCTCATATGGTGTCTTCATGACTGATTTAGATGGAACACGGTTAATGGTGAAAGCTGCACTTAATAGAGCGTAGCCCCAAAATGATAATGGAAGATCGGTTTGACACATCATAGACCGAACCATATCCAATAGGGTTCGATTCCTCCTCTCGGATACGCCATTCCATTGTGGTGTTCCGGGTGGAGTGAGTTGGGACACGATCCCACACTCTCTAAGATAGTCGTCAAACTCTTGGCTCAAGTATTCTCCTCCACGATCCGATCGTAGAGCCTTGATACTTTTGCCAAGTTGCTTCTCTACTTCATTCTTGAATTCTTTGAACACTTCAAAGGATTCGGACTTTGCCCTCATAAGGTACACAAATCCATATCTACTGTAATCATCAGTAAACGTAATGAAGTAGACATAACCACCCCTGGCAGGCGTGGCAAATGGCCCACACACATCAGTATGTATGAGCGCCAATTGCTCACTAGTCCTCTCACCTTTCTTATTGAAAGGGGACTTTGTCATTTTTCCCAATAAACAAGCCTCACATGTCTCATATGATTCAAAATCAAATGAGTCTAGTAATCCATCCTTATGGAGTCTAGATACACGTTTCTCATTTATGTGGCCTAAACGACAATGCCATAAATAAGCAGGATTTAAATCATTTATTTTAATCCGCTTGGTATTAATGTTGTAGACAGGATTATTTAGATCAAGGACATAAAGTCCATTAAATAATTGCGCACTAAAATAGTGAATATTATTCAAATAAAAGGAACAACAATTGTTCTTTATTGAAATAATAAAACCTTCCTTGTCCAAACAAGAAATAGAAATAATGTTTCTGCTCATAGCAGGCACAAAATAGCAATTATTTAATTCTAAAACTAATCCTGAAGGCAGAGATAGCTCGCACACGCCTATGGCCAACGCAGCAACCTTTGCTCCATTCCCAACGCGCAGATCTACCTCCCCTTTAGCCAATCTTTTACTTCTCTTTAGATCCTGCATATTTCGACAAATATGAGATCCATCTAATACCCATGATGTAGAGACAGTTAAATTGACATCTACAACAAAAATACCTGGTGGTGGTGGAATCACTATTCCAAGCCTCTTGTCCTCCAGATATTTTGGGCAGTTCCTCCTCCAGTGTCCAGGTTGACTACAGTAGTGACATTCACCCTTAGTCACGACCTTGGCAATGGCACCAACAGGCTTAAGGGCTTGTTCCTTGGACTTAGCAACTGACTTGCCTTTGCCCTTGGAGGAAGAGGCAAACTTTTTACCCTTTCCTTTATGCACCATCATAATGGCTTTGCCCTTACCCTTATTGATGCTCTGTTCAGTCGTCCTCAACATGTTGAGCAAATCTGGCAGTGGTTTAACGATCTCGTTCATGTTATAGTTCATAATGAACTGTCCATAACTCTCGGGCAACGATTGCAACACGAGATCGGTTGCCAACTCTTGGCTGACCGGGAACCCAAGCCGGGCGAGATTCTCCAAGTACCCGATCATTCGGAGTACGTGGGGTCCCACCGGATTCCCTTCTGCCAGATGACATTTGAACAGTGCCTTTGAGACCTCATACCTCTCTACCCTCGCCTGCTCTTGGAAGAGCTGCTTTAGATGTTCGATCATATCGACAGCATTCATGTTCTCATGTTGCTTCTGAAGCTCAGAGGTCATGGTGCAAAGCATTAGGCAGGCCGCATCATTAGCGTCATCAACACGCTTTTGATACGCCTTTAAGGCAGCAGGTGTCTGATTCTCTGGACCTTCTGGAACTTGCTCCTCTATTGCGTACAGCTTCTTTTCTTGCTTGAGAACAATTCTCAAGTTTCTGTACCAATCAAGGAAGTTGGTTCCAGAGAGCTTGTCCTTCTCAAGGACAGATCGTAGGGAATGTTGTGAACTCGATGAGTTGTTTGCCATTTGGAATTCTACAAAAGGAAAATACGCAAGTTTTAGTATTTGTGAATTTTTGATGACTATATTTAATAATGGCTAGTTTATTAAATATAGCTCCCACTATTTTTCTACGGATTAATAACCCTCAAGATATTAATGCGGAAAATATCCTTATATTTTCTAGTGGGCCAAGATCCATCTTTTTCATCTCCTTATGAGCTTGCTTTGGCAAGTCACCCATAATTCGATTACTTCTTAGGTAGGAACAATTCCAATTGCATCCCATATGCAACTCTTGGTTCAATCGGGCAAATAACTCTTTATTTATCCATCCATATGGATAATCCCAATTGATTGCCTCTAGGTTTCTTAATCAAATTAATAGCCTAGTTGTGTTCAACCTCTTATCTAAACAATTGCACATTGTTACGTGCCATCTCATTCCATCATTATGAATCAAGTCGCCATGCTTTGGCACGCACGAACTTGAAAAATAATGATGATAATGAGTGTTTAAATAACGAGAAGGCAAGAACACAATATTTTAAAATTTGAGGGATTTTTCAATTTTAATTATTTTGTTGATCAATATCAACTAATCTATCTATTTGAGTTTGGGCACAACTCCAAATAATAGATCCGGGTTGTCTAATTATCTTATTATCCTAATTGCATGCATCATCCATACACCAACCACACAAATAATAAGACAATAAATAAACAACCACAAAACAGAAATTAAACGTGATGTGGATATGGCCTTTTCTAGACTAAGATAATTCCAAGCCAATGGAATTATCTATGAACCCTAAACAAACACATCTCCATGCGTCTTGATCTTTTGGTCCATCCTTCATAGTCATGTGGTGTGCTCCATGCTCCATGCTCCATCTTTTGTGGCTCCTTTTTGGCTTTGGGCTTCTTTTCTCCAATCTTGGCTAACAATCTACTTTATCTAGCACTAGCTAACATCTATACTAAATAAAATAAATCTCACAAGTTGAGAAAAAAATGGCACGCAGGCCATAAAACCCTAATTAATTATTACAATTAATTGATCAGCTCGCAGGCCGTAAAACCAAACCACAAAATTAAACATCCACATCAAACCACATCCTAAGGCCATATCCAATCACCATGCGATTTGCACATAAACAGTTAAAATCCAATTTTAACGCGCTTGGTCAATTTTAATTGATTTTAGGATTTCTAGGGTTAAAACGGTCCATGGGCCCAACAATCCAATTGTCCGGGCCCAAATAAGTGAACCATAAAGCCCTAGGGCCGGCCCGGCCCAAAACCCGCAAGCTAGGCCCGCGGGTTAGGGCCGCCCGGCCCCTTAGGGCTCCAAGCTTGGGCGGCAAGCAAGGGGGCGGTCCCCTAGGGGGCCGTAACCTCCTTGTGGAGGTTGTTTCCAAAACAACCTCCTTGCTTGGAGCCCAAGTTTGGTTGTTTCCTTGTTGTGGGAGAACTCCTTCTTCCCCAAGGATGCCCAAACCCTAGATCTAAGATCCTAAAATTTCTCAAACTCACCAATTCATGCATCCAATGCAATAATTGGGTCTTGTTATGATTAATTCTTTGACAAATTGCATCCAATGCTTGATTTGTCTTGTTTTACGCGATAAACAACAAATTAAGGTGTAAAACAACAAGAATGTAACACATAAACTACGTTTATGCTCTATGACCTGTGGCTCTGATACCACTGTAGGGTTTTGATTCATGGATCGCGCAAACGGAAGCATAATCAAACAAACAACCATGCAAAACCCTCCAAGGATCACAAGTCTAGATGCATAACGATAGTGAAGGTAAGAAATCATAAACACACCTTTGGGTTCTCCTTGATGACTTCAAACGCGAATAGTGTCACGTTCTCTATAGTTGATCCACGCCTAGAGTTGATCCTAGATCTCCAATCTCCTTGGTGCTAGCCCGGAATGAAAGGAGGGTGAAGGAATCACGCAAAACGAAGCACAAAAAGGGGTTCGGCCCCTTTGTGGCGTCGGGGACAAGGGGCGGCGGCAAGGGGGGCGGCGTCCCTCTTGTGGCTTGCTCTCTCTCTCCTTTGTTCTCTCCTACTCTTGTTATGTTCTCTTTAGAGCATAAGTTGTGTAGGGAAGGAAGGAGGAGGGTCCTTTATATAGTCCAACAACTCCTTGTTAACTACCTAAAGGACTTATTCTAGTCCTACTAGAATTCAATTTAGTCCCTTCCTTGCAAATTAGTCCCTACTAAGTTTGCAAGGGTTTGCAAAGTGATCCTTCTAATTAATTAATCCAATTAATTAATTCCAAATCTAGTACAACTCTATATAGCGTGTGACCCCATAGGTTCTATCTAGTTGGTAGCAACTCTTTGCTAATATGGAGCGGTTTCTAGCAAAACATCCATTCTAGCCAACTAATAGAATAGTCATCTAGACAACCTTGTACAAGTAATTGTCTCATCCCTTTGCCTCCATATCCGGATTGGACACGAGACATACAAGTCACACTCGTATATCCAATCCCTAGTTTCTCGATCCATGGAATAGCCTTATTCGTGCAAATAACATCAATATCCCATATATTGATTTATTTGAGTCTGGCCAGACATTCTATAAGCACTATCCTCGAGTGGCCTTGGATATTTGCTCCCGTTATGTGGGAGGGGCAAATCCTCTCTACGTCCACTACGATCTCTAAGCTTGCTTCCCATTGTATCCAGTACACGCCTTTATAACTACCCAGTTACGGTGTAGCGTTTAACGCTACCAAGATCACAATGATCCACAACTAGAATATCTAGTGACTTCAAGTCTAAGGATGACAATACCATTGTACCCGAGAAGCACTTGTGACTCAACATAACGTGTATGTAGCCTTCTCGGTGATGGGTCAATCCAGCGCAACATTCCGTAATGTACACCTATGTGTTGGATCTTGATATCTCCATATCAATCCAACCCCATACTAGTCTATAGATGATTGTCCCATTTAATCATTATACTTGACTAGGGATATTTAAGATAAACAACACAATTGTAAATCTAAGGACTTCATTATATTAAATATCCAATAAATAATAAATGAATTTCTAGCCAATTACAAATTCATACTAAACTAGATTGCCTCTAGGGCATCTATTCCAACAATGCCACATTTGGAATAGTGGAACCACCCCCCCCCCCCCCCCCCTCCCCCTTCCCCCCCCCCCCCCCCCCCCCCCAATCATTTCAAAAGGGCATTCAATTTGGGAGCTCATTATATTTAAGGGACCACATTTGGGGGAGTTTTGGGAGTTAAGACATAAGATTATAATTTTGGAATGCCCTCATAATTTTTCAACCCAACTAATGCGGAGATAATTTTTTGCTCTACTTAAATTGCTGTCAATTTAGTTGCTAAAAATGAAAATTAAGAAAAATTTAATCACAACAGAATGTCAGGAAATTTATACAAAACAGATTTTTTTGTTGAGAAGTTTTTTTTTTTTTTTTTGAATCATTGAGAAGTATGATTGATAGTGCCCTGAAGGCACGAGTTATACTCTAGTATATATATAAAGAAGGTATAGATAATAAGGGAAGATTGATTCCCCTTGAAATTATCTCTGCACCGAACACTAGTTATTACCCCCTATTGATATTATTATAATAACTGTACGCCTTCTTTTATCCCTGCATCCAACGTGCCCATAGTGTATAAAGTCTATAAATAAGTACCACCTGGTTTCCTAGAGAAACTTTTAATTACTTAATAACTCCAACATTTCTGAAATTGCATTTAAATCTCTGCTGAAAATTAGGCATATTGCATTTACAATATGGTATTTTGCGCCGAAACAACAAAATATGTTATGTGTTGGTGAGGCTCGTCTATGCGCTAGACCGAGGCTTGGGTTCGAGTCCCGCTGCTGGCCTCGGTGATCTGTAATTCCCTTTGTAAGCTCTCAAAGAAGTCTAAGGTCTGTCATGATCTTGGGATGGGGCAGCCTCCCCTTTCCCTAAACCTTTTTGTACAAAAAAAAAGAATCGGAACCGGCCTTAAAGAGACTTTATCCTACTTAAATAAGGTCGTTCTCCAACATTAATGTTTTACGTAGGTCAACTATGGGTATCTGGGCTTTGTTAATTTTTTTAAACAATAAAACGATAAGTAATATTCGAAACCCATATCCGACACAATAAAAATCCCTACTGGATCTATCTAATCCAAAACTAAGCATTACATATTCCGGAGTAAATGATGTTTACGTACTTCAATCCATACACATGACACATGAAATGAAGTTATTACGTGTCATGTGATGTTTAGATTGAAGTACGGGTACGTCATTTAACTCTAGCGTACGTAATAACTACTCCTAATCGAAACGGGTTGTATTAATTGGTGTTGCTCATCCAGACATCCCCATTGGAGAGCACATGAAAGATTTGTAATTTTGTTTCGTACTTTTTCAGTTGAGTGGTCAATTTAATAAGGTCCTTTACTGTCTTCCCCTTTTTTATTTTTCATTTGTGGTGGCATGTGTGATGTGTCTAATTGAACATACTTAGTTCTACTTTTCCCAACTGATGAGAAATTGTTGGACTTGATAGACATATGATATGGACCAATTTCAACAGTACCATCACTGGCCCATCATTGACCCAAGAGAAAGAAAATAGCGGACCAAAAATGAGGTTGAAAAAGTTTATTTGTTGGTTTGATTGTGTGTCGACTTTGGTAGGCTTGTAACATGAGAAATGTCTAGTGACATGATCTCGTTAGGCCCCGTTACGATGTTGTGACACTTTCTTGCGATGACTCTGTAATAGTTCAAGATTAAGATGAGATAAAAGTTGTCGGAGATGTCACAATCTTGCAAAAATTCGTCAATCAGGCTAAGTGCATGTTTAAAAGGGTGTAAGAAAAGCCGAGTAAATCGGTCAAACCAACCAAACCAAACAGAATGTAGTGGTTTTGGACGGATTTTTATGGTTGTTTGGTTTAGACACGGTTCAAGTGTTTCACAAACCGGTCTAATCGGCTCAGTTTCGGTTTGTTTAGCAATTACACCACAATGAACTGGACCGAAGCATTGCTTACTTAACATTGTATCTCAAGTGGATAATTTAAACAACTAAAATGATCAAAGCGATGTTAGATTCCTCCATTTCTCTCATGCCCTTCCATGTCTCTCTCTAAAACTATAGTTTTGTAAGTTCTTTATATTTATTTAATTAATTTTTAATTTAAAATTTCAATTTTATCGACATATTAGTATTATGATAATCCGTGCAAAACCGATTAGGCAAAACGATTATGGAGTTGCAGAGTAAAGTTACTCTAGAACACCATGGAAAGATTACCAATGTTTTGCTAATCAAATCCCCAGGTCAAAGTGACCCGGTGAAGAGTAGTAAAAGACAAACTAGGAAGAAGCTGGTGAAACAGAGGTAGTACTAAGTTTTACCCCGCGCGTGTTGCGCATGGGCTAGCTTTGACAGAGGTGCTTCGTGGTATCCGGTTGCGTTATGTCGGGTCAGTCGTTCGTGGTGTTGTCCGTTTGAGGAGCCGGTATTTCGGAGCTGCAAAATTCTGCTTCAAGCGATGCTAAATGTGTAGCTTATGTCCAATATTCCTACCAATTAGAGCCTTAGACCTCGCTACATTAAAATGACGTACCATACAACATGTATATAATAAATTGAAATCCTGATCTTGAGGTTCAATTTGCAAGCTGTTGCAACAAGTTCATTTACAGTAGATTGTTGTGATTGAAGTTGCTGTTTGATTGTGTATTGAAGCAGGTCGCATCGTCGTTTGGTACTGCCGTTAGAGTTCTGTACACTACGAATACAAACTTCTATGGTGGTCTTTGAGTTGTTCGAGTGTTTGCTCCTGCTCATCCGAGTACTTATATGCTGTTGGGAGATGGGTGTGGGTATAGACGCATCCATAGCTTTGGTCGTGGCAGCTGAAGACGAACCAGAAACAACATATCTTACAATTTGTTGTAATATGATAAGACATGCTACAACAGTTACTCTCGTATAAACAATGTTCTCTCTCCCAATTCATTGCAATTTGTTCCATGATAACCTATCAAACTCAATATTTTAATTAACTAATAATTAATTAAACTATGGTTGGAGAATATTCACTGCCCCTTACAAGAAAACCTATGTATCAGCTCATGTTTAACATCTGACAGTTTGGCCGAGTGGTCTAAGGCGCCAGAATCAGGCTCTGGTCCGAAAGGGCGTGGGTTCAAACCCCACAGCTGTCATTTTTTTTCTTTTTACATTTTCAAACAAAAAAAGTTCCATGATTCCATTGGAATGAAATGGCATTAGAGAATTCCAAGAGTTGATTGTGAAATTGTTCAATTTTGTTAAATTTGCAAGAGTTGATTGTGAAATTGTTCAATTCTGTAGAATTTGAAAGCCTGTTTACTCGTCCCTGTAACGACCACAATATGTACAACTAACCTATGAAGATTGAGCTACATGCTAACCGGAAATCTGTGTCCCCAATTGGTAGAGAGCTCGGCATTTATAGGATCCCACATATAGTAACACAAATGCTGCTTCCAGCTAGAATAATCGATTAATCCATTTTTGGATGAGATAGATTATTAGATAGAATTAATGAGTGGTTGAAGTAATGAGAGACCAAGGCGCTCCAAATCAATCCACTCATTTTAATAATCCGTCTCGTCCAAGCTACCCCGTAAATCAATCGGAGGACGACGATTTCAAGTTCTTATGTCAATCGGAGGACGACGATTTCAAGTTCTTATGTCGAGATAGATGGTCTACTACTTATGTACTATATAGTCCAAATGTGCAAAACAGATCCACAGAATCATCAACAGTTTCTACACATCAACCCAACAGACCCTTGAGAACCTCCCAATACCTTATCATCAACTAAACTAGCAAAAACTAGATTACATATTTTCATCGCATTATTATTCTTGTTATTATTATTATTAACTTCCATATTTTGCTTGCAGAACTTAGCATCTTCATCTGATCGGGTGGTACTGATCCGACACACGCCTTGGGGGGAGCTTCCTGAGAATAAAGAGCACCATAACGGAAGGGAAGATCTCCACAACCTGGATTTCATCAACAACGTAATCAATCACTTTTCCAGTATAAATCAAAACATCATCGGGAATATTTCAAGAGACCCAACACTTCATTTGGCCGGTGCAAAATAGAGTTTAGGAAACGTCTTTGTGTTAGGCAGGAGAATCGTTCTACAAATTATATCACAAATCAGGCTCGGGGATATTAGTCACATTCGGCCAGAAACATAATGGTTCTAGGCGGCTGATACTATTATTACAACGAGGGTTTAGGGTGAAAAACACTTTCACCCCTTCCAGTTTGGAAAATGACATTGCTCATCCCTTCATTGTGCCAAACATGCACCCCCTTTTTCCCACAAGCAACGAAAGATTTTATAATGAAGAGACACGCCGAAACGGTTAAAAAACAAATGGGCATACCCTAAGACGGAAACAGACAGCACCCTAAACCCTACTATAAACTAGTCACTACCTATACAAACCGACAGCACCAATTGGGATACAAGTTCAAAGGCCCCCAATAAACTACCCTAAGCAGAAAGATCTGGCCCAGTAAGCCTCCAATCTCCTTAGAAACACCCCATGAGACAGCCCTAACCAAAACGGCCCCAAAAAAGGCCCATCCGTGACCTAACCAAAGGCTGAAGCTGCTGCGAAATGACTGCGACACGAAGAAGCCGAGCCACCACGGCCGCTGCACAAGGACCCACCATATCAGAAGCTACCGGCCGGCACAAGGGTCGGTGACCCGAGAAACCAGTGGAGGACCTGATCGTCACCAGGCGAGCCGTCTTAGATGCAGCATTAGTAGCATCAGTAGTGTCGGTGAGTGATGAGGGGACTACTCCGTGAACTTTTCAGGCCTGGGTAGCCTAGTCAAAGGAGGAGGCGGAGGGAGCTGCCCCACAAACCGGATGTGGGGGGGGGGGGGGGGGGGGGGGGTGGGGGGGGGGGGGGGGGGGACAGCCACTTACAGTCCAGGTCTAGAATGGGGGAAGGGAAAGGGTGAGACCAAGAACAACCACAGGCTGGTGGGGGAGGAACGGTGAGGAGGCAGTGGCGGTGGCGGAGGGGATGGCAGCGGCGGAAGCAGCATCCGTGGTGGGGAGGGCGTCAGAGCGGCGGTGTCAAGAGGAGTCAGGATAGATGAAAACCAGAACTGGAGTCCCACAAGGATGTCGAAGAGGGGCGCTCTCGACTTCGATATCAGCGGGGGAGCAGGTGCTGCACGGATCTGGTGCAAACCGGAACAGGCTGGAAAGGGCCTCAGCTGGAGCCGGTGGGGAACGGCGAAGGCAGTTAAGGAGGTGGTGTGGTCGGAGGGGCAGAGCGAGGTTCACCGGGGTGGGTGGCGGGCGGCAGCAGCCCCATGGAGGAGCAGCCACCGCCGCATGAGGGAGGTGAGTTTAGGGTTTGCTCTAGAGAGGGTAAGTTTAGAGAGGGATTTCTGGAGTTGGTTTTTGTCACTAAATTTTTGGAAAAAAATTCCCCCATATGATGCGAAATATCAGGGTTACCCAAGGGTATAATGGACTCTATGCATGATATGGAGGGTAAATTTGTCTCCAAAACTATTCTCATTGACTGACCCGACCCCAGACTAAACAATGTCACAATGGGGGCCTAGAAGTTACTTGAAGTTCAGCACATTGAAGGGCTGAAAGCGTCATTTTCCAAACTGGAAGGGGAAAAAGCGTCTTTTAGTCAAACTAGAGGGGGCGAAAGGGTCTTTTACACTTACATTTACTACCTTTACTAACTTGCTAACTAGTAAGTCGAGACACTGCATTCCATGAATATACTACTATTTTGGGTATTAACAGAAGAAAAAGACCGCGATGAAAATTACCACGTAGTAGATCAGATTTAAGAGGGGGTGATCCAACATATCAACATCAGCGTCCTCGTCGAAGGCTGATACAGCTGCCTATATCAGAAACCAAGCAAGCAGATCAGTTTGAGTCCATCAAAGTCCGGATAATATTCATTAACAAACATTGAATGCATCAGAGGTACCTACCATAATGCATCTAATCAAGAAACAGGTGCAACCAATTCCTGTTACAATGCCCACCTGCAACGGAGACGGAAGTAACACTTAAAAGCCAAGAAAATCTATGAACAACCGAAGGGCCACACTTCATCAAGCTTCTGAATTCAAAGAGAAATTGGAAAACTGCAACTCTTTTTGGACGATGAAAACACTCTGCGAGCTCTAAAACGTGGTATAAATCCAGTAGTAAACATAATCTTAAGCCAGAAGCAAGAGCTCAAAAGCTAAAGCTGCTACATTCTTTCGATTGCTACAAGCTACAACGTGCATCAGATAAATAGTTAAGCCTGCAATTAAAGAACAAACCTCATGCAGCTTTTTCTGGCGACCTGCTGATTCAATAGGGAACCTCCTCAGCATGAAGAACAACCTACATGACAATGATTTGATGTATAACATTAGGTATTGCATCCACATAACACACATGTAGAGTGGTGATTTGAGCTTATACCTGCCACCATAGATCACGAATCCTATTGCGGCACCGAGACAAATAACTGCAGACAGGAAATGAAAATATTATTCTTTTCAATTAAGGTCTTACTTGTCACATGTTAACTAACAGTACATCACTATTTTACCAAAATTTGAACCTGGCTAACACTGAATAGTGAACCATGAAAGAAAAATTAGCCCAAATAATGCATGAAAACATAAAACAGTGACCTGAAAAGAAGATTTTAGTGACTTCAACTGCTACATGACTTCCGCTGAATCTTACATAAGCCCAAATACACACCTATGATCCAAATTTTCACTTGTTAGAAACACAGTAGGTCCTATGTTATAGTTTCTACACTGTAATGTACTGGAATCTATATGCTTCTACCCACCTGTATGAAGTATACAGCTCCATTTATGATAAAGTATGCTGGCCTAAGTTTCCCTATAGGAAGGCTTCGAGCCTGCAAAAAACAACCATTTTACTTTCATAATTGTATTATGCCGAGAAAATGTAACTTGCTTGTAACCTACAAGAGTAGGTGAGGAAGTAACAAAGACAATTGACTAAGAGTGAGGCACCTGATGATATATCTCCGCCCAAAACAAAACCAGCAATGTATATGTCGAGAAAAATAGAAGGCCGGGTAGATCCAGAAGCACCATTTCAAGAACCTGAAACACTGGGATGTTTTAGCCAGAAAAGACCAACCGAAAAGGTTATAATATGACATTTGCTTCCTTTTTTCTAGGTAACCAATTAAGTTGGTAATTGGAGAATTTTTAACCTTCGTAGTAACATAGTACATATCTGTTAGCAGGGAGAGCACATAATGTTCTGGGACACAGCTTGAATTACATGGACATTCAAGTTTACATGGCTGTGTCAGAAGTTAAATAATTTGAGAAGGTAAGACCACGGAGATGTAGTTAGTTTGTTCCCCTCAGAAATGAAAATATTTATGTAACTCTTCTCAGAAATTTCTTCCCAATACTGTATGTTCCGCATTACCCAGCTTGATATGAATTGATGAAATTTTCTTAATAAGTCTCCCTCTGAATCAAGAGTCTTCCCAACTTGGTTTCATAAAAGTCCATTTACTCGCCATTCAAAGACCAAGTCAGCAACACTATAATTAGATCAGAGTCAGTCAGCCACAATATAGTTGACTAGAATAAATGGCCTCAATCATATACTTCAAATATAAAATAAATAATATTAAATCCATAATTGTGTTAACCAATATACTCCTATACAAAGAATAAGCAAATTTGAAGAAACTTACTTTTGGTCTGAGATGGAACACGCTCTTGTAAAATCCAAAGAGGACAGCCCTCACTGTCAAAAAGAAATTTGTTAACCGACTTGAAGAAAATTTGTCACATTCCAATTGAACCCGAAACTAGAAGGCAACAACAAATCAATAGCAGCCCTTACATCCATTTACAAGAAAATTCATCGAGTGAAAAACCTTTTGTGTTGTCCAGCCATACTCTGGAACTCTTAATTGAATTCTGATGAGTTGTACCTGAAATAGAGAAATCAGTATGATACAGATATCATCTTTTGGGTTGCGTAAACTTAAGAGCACTATGGGTGATTAAGAAAACGAAGGAAGACTGAGGTGAAAATTAGTTGAGGCTAATCATTATACATGGTCAGTTGATAGCCCCAAGTGCAACAAGCAGAATCTTTAATCATCTGGCCATCACTTTCTGTTTAGTAAATTCGCCCAAGCAAGTTCATGATAGTTGTCCGTTTACTAGATGGCTATAGTATTAACTTTTTGTTATGATCCGGGCAGAGCTTAGAGATCGATGAAAAACAATAAAGCAAGAACACAAGAACACACCCGATATAACGTGGTTCACTAGCGATGAGCTAGCTACCTCCACGACCCGAAAAACACCGTTTATTGGAGAGAAACACCACGAATACAACCCACACCAATAAGCCACGACCCTAGGTCCTTATATAGGACTAGGATACCGACTTGGTGCCCAAGAAACAAAGAAGTTACCAAAACGAACAAGGAAACAATATTCAGCCGCCCTATTGAACTATTCGGACCCGTCATTTTCGAACTGTTCCCAGACCCGTCGAACTGCTGCTTCTTCTTTGTCTTCTTGCCTTCGTCTTGATCCGTTTCTTCGCCTCGCTTCTTGGCCCCTCTTCGTCGCCAAGCCCAAGTACATTCAAGGCACCTTGGATTCCCAAAACTTTTAAAAGTTCATTTTGATACTAAAAAAATTGTCATTTCTGCTATAATCCATGATACGAGGATGCAACCAAACGGGACATTTTGCAATATTACAATAATTGTGTATAACAGAGATTCATGCAGTTACAAGCCAAGAGGACCGTATCATTGGCATATAGTATCCCCCGATAAGAGCCAATTTACACCAAATGCAATTTTCCACGATTATTTGATACATTTTTAGATTATTTGTCAATCATCACTGATTGTAGATCAATTTTTAACTTGAATTTAAACAGGAAACACATGGAAAAAAGAAATAATGCATGCATGTTATCAATACAGGTAAATAATTAAATTCGGATATGAATCAGACATACCTAAAAAGAAAAACAAACATTTCGAGGGCATAAATGGAGATTTAACAACATTAGCGGTGCAACATAATGTGAGCTACACACTTGCATAAATGCTGACTATGAAGAAAAAAAATTCCATCAAAGTCAAGTTTGACAGTAATAGATTATGTTTAGTCAAGTTTCTTTCTGACTTCCATTACTTGGTCCTTAATTGTTGGTAGTCGAAATTGACAGGTTACTATTCGAGACAGACTGACCTCCTAACAAGGGATCAGATAATGAATAATTCAATAGAAGTGTTAGTACTAATTCTACATGCAGCAAAATTTCGCTTCTCGTTATTCCTTAAAAAACATTGAGATTCTTTTTGTCAATCACTGAACACTGATCATATACATCTTCATCTCTCAGTTCCATCAGACAGAGATGCCTTGGAAATGGAACTTTTTCTTCTGGCTTGAAGTTGCTAATAGGGATGAGTAACAAAGCATCCCCAACTAACAGCTATCGCACAATCCCTTGTGTTTGGCTACAATATCCGGCGTACAAATTTCACGCCATAAATAGACGGTTAACACTTGAACAATTAAAACTTGAATTTGATTCCAAGACAGAACACGAAACACGGTGTGTGACACCATTAACAGAGAGTTGACGATACTAAAGGTTCATTGTAAGCTTTTAGAAAACAAAAACATTGAAGGCGAATCTGACAGAACCAAATTATGTGTAGTTATTGGGTCTGTTTGGATGGGATTAAATGGAGAGGTAGAGGAAGGTCAATAATCCGAGATTTTCGGTTAAACCTCCCCAAACCCAAACAAATCCTGAATCCGGCTTTAAATTTCCGGATTTAAATCTGGAATTCCGATTTTTTTTGCGGAATTCCGTTTTGTTTTTTCTTTGGGAAATTCCGGGTTTTTTTGAGTGATTATCGGATTTTTTGTGAGAAATTCCGGATTGTAAAAAAATGTGAATCCAAATTTATCTTTTTACCAGTAATCTACAATAGCTAATAATCTACCGCATCCAAACACTACAGATTAAATGAGTTAAGCTCAACCTCTCACTTATTTCAGCTCATCCAAACAGCCCCATTCTATTCTATTCCTTTTGTTATCTCAGAATTCAAGTTAAATCCTTTTCACTTTTAGATGTGGGAATTCAGGGTTAACTTGTACTATTCAGGATAGTCCAGCTTCAAACATAGGGCCATGTAATTAACTATAGCCAGCTAATGTGTGACCTTAGACTTAGATGTGTCTCAAGTTCTTTGCATGACTTCAAATTGACAGCCAGACAGTGCATCATCAATTTTGGTAAACCACGCATAAATGCACATGACAGCAACCTTGCCCGATTCTTAAGTTTTAAATGTCAAGTACACGGTGAGTGTGCCACACTCAACCCAGAATCCTTAAAAGCACAAAATAATTTGCAATCAAGTCTGCTCCATATCAGGAAAACAGAATAGTGAAGATTTCACTCACAAGAATGAGCCTAAGTACGACACGATATCGATACTAAGGCACTAATCAAAAAACAGAATCCATTGCAAATATTGGCGGGAAACCGTTACATAATTGTATCTAAAAACCTTAATACCGTTACGATACGTAGGGGCGGAGCCATTAAGGGGGTCACTTCCCCCCCCCCCATGTTTCCAAAACATGCAAACACCTCCCCATTTTTTATTGATATTTTCATTTGTGCCCTTATGAAAAGTACACAATGTCAGTATTTATGCCCCTGTAACTGCAATTATCTCCCCTTTCTAGCTGCTATTTTGAATTGTGCCCCTAAAAATAATAGGCAACTTTCTAATAACTATAAATACCCACCCCTTGCAATATATCATTGAGGTTCTTGTTTTCTTTGGATGGATGTCATAATTTAGCTGCTTAGTGGAAATATTTGATTGAAAATTTTTAAATTGTGCCCCCATCTTGGTCAATTTCTGGCTCCGCCACTGACGATACGTTGATCAAATTTGCATAAGAATCTGCCGAATCTCAACCATTGCACTGTGTTTTCTCTACCGATTCATCTTGCCACACTATTGCACAATTCACTCCTTTAGTTGCCGAATTCTCATAATCATGTCCTGATATGGCCCGATTACCGTTAGTATTAAAGATCATGCTAAGAGCCTAAGATGCTACTACCACACTCTGCAAAAAGCAAGAAACACGGGACTTCCAAAACTAGCGATCAGTTTCGAATTCCACACGAGAACTCTTCCCTGATGCAAACACAACACGCAAACGCACATTTCCATGATCCATATGCACTAACTCCTATGCCAAATCTAGTTGTTTTTACAGTAAGTTGCCAGTGAGAATTTCCCCAAAAGTACTCAAAACCCACAATCAAATTTTTGCATGGTTGTCATTTCCATCAAAAACCCAATTCAGCAAAAACAAAACCATGCCCAATTAAGCCCAATTCAGTGAAAGTCACTAAATGCATCATCACAAACACCCACTAAACTAAACCAATCAAATCAATCCATTCCTCATAAACTCAAAACATGAATAACATCAAAACGCAATCAACAAATCTCGAGCGAGAGAGAGAGAGAGAGGACCCACCAAGGCAACAAGCGAGACCAATGCATAGGAAGCGCACAGCGCGTAGAAAACCCCTTGTTGCCACTTCTGTGACTCGTTGATTTCACTCCACCAATCTGAGAAATTGTCTGAACTGAGGCTCTGTGAAGGGTCGGAGATCTTCGTTCTCAGAATCGACGCCATTGATGAGACCAGAGACGATACAGAGAGAGAGCAATGTGAGAAGAAGAGTGGTTTGAGAGAGAGAAGAGAAGGGTTTGGGGGAGACAGATGGCAGTGAAGAGAGAGCGACACCTCTTCGATGGCCGACTTGACCTGGCGTTCATCGCTTCGCTCATTTCGCAACAGGCGGTTCCGTTTCCGGCACTGGGACCAAGGGCGTAAATGGTTAACAAGGGGAAATATTGGTGCCAGTACATACATTTTTGTTAAATAGTGGGGCCGAGTAAACTTTCTTACTTCTTATATCTAAGGATAAAATACACTTTCCACCTCGATGATTAGGGAAAATATACCTAGCACCCCTGACTGTTTGAAAACTTCCTTGCACCTCTATAACAGACTTTCCTCCGCTATAATTAGGCAAAATACATTTTGCACCCTTGAAGTCTGAAAATTCCACTTCGCACCCATGAAACGGAAAATTGTTAGGACACTTAGCACTCTTCAGTCATGTTTCGTCCATGAAGTCACTTTTTAGTATGATTTGGACTATTTCATCCATAATTTGAATAATAGTCTATTATACAATTGGCCGTCTAACATAATTACACCACTCACCAATAATGAATATATCTGCTTCTTTGTATCTATGAACACTAAGAACAACTATTAAATTTGATTTACATTTAGTTTATGAAATTATAATTGCATTTTTTTCCAATCACGAGAGCTGAACACACAACACTTTACCTCTCAAACTACACCATCGTCAACAGTTAGCACTAACATTATTAAGTGTTGAATTGGAATCCAAAATCATAGATCCCGACTATGCTTCATATTCATATAAAGATAGTACAAGTTGTTCTGTTTGGAATTTGATTGCTGCTAGAGGCTGGAATTAATGCAAGAATCTGGAATGCATGAACCCAGAACCGCCAACAATGAACAACACCTTATGAACTAATCCAAACAATCATTCACACACAGAGGGATGAGAGAGTGATAACTCCTCACTAGGAGTTATTCCTGAGCCTATTTTGAATAAAAATGCGGGTAGTAGTCGGTGTTTTTAGCCAGTTTTCAGCCATTTTAGCATTGGAGCATGTCACGATGTATTTTGAGCTACATTGAGAATTTCTATGTAATTTCGTGCTTATTTGGATCACGAGGGTTTTGTTTGTGTTGTCTATATAGGAAGGCCCGGGAAGGACCCGTTCATAATAAAGAAGAACAAGGAGCAGAGGTTAGTTGATGGTTGCGTGTATACGCATAGGTACATGTGCGGACAAAAAAGAAAATGAAAAAAAAAAAGCTAAGGGATCAAAAGAAATACTCTTTTTGCGTACATACGCAGAGGAGCTGCGTATATACGCAGGCAGAGGATAAGAAAAAAGAAAAAAATAATCAAGGAAAAATCTACGCAAACAGACTCCTTATATATGCAATAAAGACCAAAACAGGTGTGTACAGAAGCCACAACATGCGTATATAAGCTGGCAGGAACAATTTCAGAGATCACGGTGCCCACTGTCTGCGTATATACGCAAAGAAACCCAAATTTGAAGCATTATTAGCAAGGGCAATTGGGTAATTTCCAGGTGACCTTTTGTGGCAACTTTGAGCAGTATTTAAGGACTCGTCCAGACTTTGTATGAGACACACAAGAGATAGCTCCACTCATCTTTGAAGGCGCGGAAGCAATGATTCATCATTGACACACAAGATCTATCGTTTGATTCTCATTACCTTTGTATTTTTTGAAACCCATTGTTTATTATGTCTTATGCTAAACTGTTTACCTAGGTTTTGGGTGAACCTAGGGTTTGTTATCTACTTACTTGTTATTTGATTATGAATCATGATCCAGGAATCCTAATACAAATAGTTTTATTTATTATTATTATTATTTTCGATTTATCTTATATGCATGGATGGAGTGATCAACCTGGGTTGCTACAGACCTGCTATGCTGCACGAGAGTGACTAGTTGAGGTTAGGAAGAGAAGACATAATTTATTTCCTTGTCCTGATCCAGGAATCCTAACTGTTATAGGTTCTGATTGAGACTAAAAACAGAGATCAAGAACCCTAACAACCTTAGAACGAGACTGCCGATCTAGTAGGACTGAAAGAACCCGACAATATGCAGAATCATGACAACGTGGCATATATATAATTTGTTGTGTGTTTTCGTATCAAAATACTAAAAAAACTTGAGAAACCCTAGGGGATTCTGGAATCTAGTAACTCAAATCCTAGTTTTACAAACCAAGATATTCTCATAACATTCACTACAAAAAATTACTTATCATCGCTTACTTTCTGCAATTAGGTTAGTAATCATCAATTCAAATCAACTACTCATCCCTTTTTACTCATGTTAATTTAGTTATGATTATAAAAGGAAACCTAGAAACTGTCAATGTGGGTTCGATATCATGAGTTTCTAATACTCTACTTACCATTTGTCCGTACACTTGCGTAATAGCAAGTTATAATTTGTGTGAGAGAGGCGAAGTAAAGTAACACCCATATCGAAAATGGCCATAATTGCAACAAAACTGGGTTTGGACTCCTGAACAGAACATTGAATCGACCAAGGGATGGAGAGAGCGATACGTGGCGGCGGTGTAGGTGAGGATATGGAGAGTGAGAGGTTTTGGTTAGTGAACCCTGTCACTCAGACCGAGCATATCGGCAAGATAAATCAGTCTGCCGCAAGGAGGGCCTGAAAATCGTTTGTCTTCTTCTTCTCTAACCTACATCTTGGTGTAATAACTCAACTTCGTGGATTCAATCTATTTAATTTTAAGTGTCTGAAACAACACTTAAGAACTGGAACTTTATCAAGCTTTGATTTTGTTTCCACGGTGGAAGAGGTCGGGGTAGAATCAAACGCAGATCGATCTCGGAACTTTGATTTATCGGCCCAGAGCCTGTCATGGGAGGGCGGGGGTGTGAGTGTATTGGTCTCAGATCTACTGGAATTAGACTGTACTATCAATAAGGGTAGAATCCGTCGCCCGAACGGCACACAAGAGGTATAGAACGAAAGGAAAGGCGGTAAAGGAACAACAGCGACGACTGCGTTCTCAACCTGCCGGCCACCGAAACCCCAGTCGGTTTTCTACATCACCGTCTCTGTCTTTTTCAAGCATCCCCAAGAGAGAGAGGTTGTTGTGAGATGAGGAGGTGGGGAGATAGAAATAGTAGGAGCTAATTGTGGATGGGGTAAGAGATGGTGGCTAGGGTTAGGGAAAGGAGACGAAGGAGGCGTGAAGCAGGAGGAAAGAGATATAGTAAATCTATAGTAGTGTAATTTCGTTATATTTTCAAGGTTAAAATTATCTTTTCAAAACAACAGTTATGGTCCGTTATTTACAAGAGTGCAAAGTGGAATTTTTTCAAGCGTATAAGGTGCAAAGTGTATTTTTGCCTATTTTTGGCAAACATATCCAAGTTCCGTCCGAGTTATATCTAGGATGTCCAAACTCAATCGGTAACGGCTGATTTTGAAAAAATAATGTATGCTCTAAAAAAAAGGCATGTGATGCTCCACTATCGGTGTGTTCTCCAAGCTCTCGGCAGTTGGTCGGCTCTACTCATAATTTATGTAAAAAGCACACACTTATTGGATGGAGCATAACTTGACACTAAAATATGTCTCTTGAAGATGCCTCTTAGTAGTTTTTTTTTCTAAGAAAAACCACTCCATTAAAGACTAGTGATCAAATACATTCAATTTTAAAAGCTACTCAGCTAGACCAGAGGGTCAATAGTCCAATCCACATTTATATTACTATTTCGGGCATCGATAGCTAGCTGGTGTGCCAAAGATAGTGATACAAAAATCATATATGTTCATTAGAATTATACATTTTATTTATCTACATAGTTTATTTTTTGTTCTTTTCTCTGCAATTACAATGATAAAGGTGTTACATCACCATCTATATGATTCTGGGTCCCAAATCGGTATGGTTTTGGGAAAAATATAAGTATTCTCTAACATGGGTTTGTTTGGCAAATAGGTGTGCAACAATATTTGTGGTGCAACAGTTGCATTGGATCCTTATCTCGAAGAAGCTTCGGGCTAGTTTCCTTATCTCATGAACTACGGTGGCCACTTCATAAATATTTTATCCTTTGTCTGCATCTTGCCTCTTCAGTTCATATACCACCACCGATGCATCTAATTCGCAGATCATTCGGTGGAAGCAGCGTCTTTTCTCCACCACTAGCCCTTCTTTCATCGCCATGATCGCTTCCTCCTTCGCACCGTGGGCTACCGGAAAAGGCATCGTCGCTCCCCCTTTGAAGTTTCCGCTGTCGTCTATGAAGATGATGCCTCCTCCTCATTTCCTTTCCTGTTGGTTCCATGAGCCACCGTTTTTCATTTAAATCCACCCTGACGGTGGTCTTTTCATTTCTCCACATTATTTCCTATGTTGTTAGCTGAATCGATCGATTCTTCTGGTACATGGAGCTTTGGATCCCAGATAAGTAATCTAGCACTTGCTTTCAATTCAAGATTCTACACATGCATACATTTCAAAATTTAACCAAATAAAAATATTCTTCCGAATAAAATCTAGAGATTTTTCAAGCCGTCGGCAGAATCGGCACGAGTCGATAAGTAATGATTAATGGAGGTTTCATAGGTTAGTTGTAGATACTATAATCTAGATGTGCCAGTTGTCATCTATATGGTACACACATGTAAGAATGTATCATTGCTCCATATGCATCCTATAATAACCAATGCTTATCAGCAAGGCTATATGGTACTTTGAGTTAGGGCTCCTCGCATATAAATTACACGGGAGCTAAGAGTTTAAGTAGATTTCAGGCTAGAGTAAGACTCGTCGCGTGCGAGATATGAATGTACTCGCATGCGACCCTTGTCAGTTGTCTGGGATACTTACAATACACCCACATATATACACGGTCGACGGTTACGCGTGCGAGGCATGCAATTCGGTTATAGAACTACTCGTAACGGTTGTCCTAATACAAGTATATATAGGAGGGTCATCATCTAATAGTGGTTCGAATCTTTTGGATCATCACCCCTCTTGCTTATTCTCTCTCTCTCTCTCTCTCTCTCTGTCAGATAACAGACTTGGCTTACTCTTACCCTTGTTCACTTACTCTCTTTCTCTCCTTTATCTTTGTGTGTCGTTGGTTGTTTTAATCTGTAATATGTACACACAAGGATCCACTTCAGATCTTTTTCTGTACACAATAGTTTTGAGTTTAAATTTTAACATTCTCCAAACCCAAATCTACTGAGTCAGGCGAAAATTTTCGACAAAACCTGTCCGAACTACTGCAAGTTCACTCCTGGTGGTGATGATGGCGAAGCTGTAGAAGAAGGCATATTGTAACCTAAGTTAAATATTCTGAGGACGGAATAAGGTAAGATATAACTAGTTTATAAAATGAAAGAGAATTTTGGTGACATTATAGTCTTTATAGTAGTTATGGGTACCACATTTGCAACACAATATAAATTTTTGTACTCGCGAAGTCGAAATAAAAAAATGGGTATTTTTTTAAGACTCATATCGTTGTCACATATTGGGTTCGAACACATGATCTCATGCAGGGGCTTTTTTGTACTCTACTACTTGAGCTAACACATTTTTCCTTTTATAAAAGCCGCAAATAAGGAACAAGTGGAAAGACTCCACTGTCCTTGGTAAAATAGATGATTCACCACAAACAGTGAGTGCAATCTTAGTGGAATAAGAGTAAGTGAATGGGAAGAAGGTATTTTCACTACAAAAAGATGACAATAAGGAAAGTGTGAAGAATATGAGGGAACGTTCAAATAAGAAAAGTATGAAGAATCTGAGGAATGAATGGAGTATATAGGTAGTGCTGAACCCTAATGAGCATACATTTCAGCTAATAAATAATGTAGATCACCGTGTGTCATGGTGACGTGGTGCTCTTGGAGTAGATAAAACTTTCTGGACCAAACATTTCCCAAAACTACCAAACAGTACCTCTGACCTTGGGGAAGGAGATGGTAAAAAACCCCGCCCAATAAAGAAATCAAGCAAGAAAGTCAACAAATTGAGGCCAAAGACGTTGCCTTTTTGGCAGCTATTCTTGTTTGCACAGCACAAACCCCACATACAAAAAGGAAAGAAGAAGAAGAAGACCCCAAACCCTCAATTTCTTCCTCATCACACTACATCATCATACATACTAGCACCCAACAACATCATCTCTCCTTTGCGTCATCCATTTACTGGCAACTACACGACTCGGTCAGTGGCAAGAAGAAGAAGAGCAGACTTTGAAGTTCTTCGTCCACTTTATTGGAAAAAAAAAATAAAATTGGGGAGATTCGTGGATCGGTAAGCGAAATTGCGAGATACCCATTTCTTGATTTCTTGTTTCATGCTTTAATCGATGTGGGTTTTTGTTTTTGATGATTGTGCTTTGTGGGTTCCTTCTGGATTTTCTAGGTTTTGAAGTCGATGTTGGGTTGTGGTGGAAAGAGGAATTGAAAAACTTCAGCTAAATATGGATAATTTATGCTGCTTTGGTTCTCAGGTGGGTTTTACTGCTATGATTTTTGGTTGGTTTCTTCATAATTTTGTCTGATTTTTGGGGTGAATTGTGTGTTGTTGATCACTAATTTTTTTGGTGGCTGTGGACAGTTCAAGAGAGATTAAGTTGAATATTTGTGGAATATGCTTTGTACTAGGGTTTTATATTTTCACCTTCTCATGAAAAGCTTTTGCTCTTTCAAGGTGTGTGTGTGTGTGTGTGTGTGTGTGTGTGTGTGTGTGTGTGTGTGTGTGTGTGTGTGTGTGTGTGTGTGTGTGTTCTGCCAATTTAGGGGTGGTTTTGATCTGGGTTGCTTCAAGGAGAAAAATAAGTTTCATTTTTCTTAGATGGGTTTTTGATAACTGATCATGAGAAGTTACTTGTGTCATTTGGTTCACAGTAAAATGTTTTACAAGGGAAAATCTATTACGCGTAAAATGTTTTGAGTGAAAAAGCTTTCCTTGCAATTATTTTCTCGTGTTTGGTTGACTCTTGCCAAAACAGTGGGCCGTGACGGAAATGGCAGTGATGGGTGGGTGGCGGTGATGGGTCGTGGTGGAGGTATGTGTTACTTGTTAGTGGTGGTGGAGGTGTTAGTATGAGTTGTTGTGCTCCTTCACTCTCCGGAAAATGGCTTACGGATTTAAAATGTGTAAATCATTTTACATCATTTGAGGGAAAACATTTTACTTCCAACCAAACAGCACCAAAACACCAAAACAGGAGAATTTTTTTTACAGGAAAACGTTTTACACCAACCAAACGGAGCCTAGGTGGAGAGATTAAGTCGAATTATTGTGGAATATACTTTGTACTAGGGGTTTATGGATTCATCTTCCCTTGAGAAGCTTTGGCTCTTTCAAGGTGTGTGTTTTCAGTGGTTGTTTTCTGGGTAAAAAACATTATCAAGTTTCTTAGATGGGTTTCAGTTAACTGATCATGAAGTTGCTTGTGTCATTATCTTAGATGGGTTTCAGTTAACTGATCATGAAGTTGCTTGTCTCATTATCTTAGATGGGTTTCAGTTAACTGATCATGAAGTTGCTTGTGTCATTAGGTGGAGGAATTTTAGTTTGCAGATTTCAAATGTTCTTCATGATTCTCTCCATTTGTATGATTTTTGGTATCGATTTATAATAAATTTCTTCTGATGTTTCAGCGGGGAGGTGGGCGATCAACATGTGGCTCAGGCAAAGGAAAAAGCCGTCAAGGGCCTGTCAAATACGGATTCTCCCTGGTAAAAGGGAAAGCAAACCATCCTATGGAGGATTATCACGTTGCTAAGTTTGTCCAATGCAATGGACACGAGCTTGGACTTTTCGCCATTTATGATGGCCACCTGGGGGATAGTGTGCCTTCATATCTCCAAAAGCATTTGTTTCACAACATCCTAAAGGAGGTCGGTTGCTTTAGCTTGAATCACATAATTTCTCGCACTCTCTCTTGCGTCTCTGATCCAATTCAGTTTTTGTGCGTGTTATATAGGGTTCACTTTCTGATAGATTTTACACTAATGGTTAGTTATTTAGTAGTTCTTCACCTCAAACAAGGTTGTAAAGTAGTTTGAATATAAAATGAAGTGAATAACTCAAAATATATGTCCAACAATTTTCACCTCAAACAAGGTTGTAAAGTAGTTTGAATATCATTTCTTTGGTTTTCAGTCATGAAAATGGGTTGAAAAGAAGCCTTAATGCGAGTTGAAAATCATTTCAGGAGGAGTTTTGGACTGATCCAAACAGGTCAATTTCTAAAGCTTACGAGAGCACCGATCAAGCAATTCTGTCGCACAATCCTGACTTGGGCAGAGGGGGATCTACTGCGGTCACTGCAATTCTCATAAATGGTCAAAAGTTGTTGGTCGCTAATGTCGGAGACTCACGAGCAGTTCTATCAAGGAGAGGGCAAGCAATTCAGCTATCTGTTGATCATGAACCAAATATGGAACGAGGCAGCATTGAAAATAGAGGGGGATTCGTCTCAAACATGCCAGGTTCATCTTAGTTTATCCCTCAGCTGTGCCTCATTGCGTGTTAGTTTTAGGTTCTGAGTATTATGCATCTAAAACAGTACGGTGTGGCAGTAGGGTTGGGCTGGGTTGGGCTGGGTCGGGCCGAAACCGGGCCGGAGATTTGAAAACTTGAACCTAACCCAACCCAACCCAACCCATCATCCGGGTCAACACTCAAACCCAAGCCCGTCCCATTTGGAAAATCTCTAAACCCAACCCCATCCCCAGCCCCAACCCATGGGCTAAAAATATTGAGCCCAAGCCCATGGCTGGCTGAAATTGGTCGAACCCAAACCTTAATATTGCGGGCTGGGTTCGGCGGTTTGGTTGGGCCAATGGCCAGCCCTATCAGTGTCATAAGTCTGACTAGTACATTTAAGCTATTTGATTTTCTTATTTTGAACCGTTTAATGCTTCCAAATTATCTAGTAGAGTCGTCTTTAGAGAAAATCAGGAAATGCATACGAACGAATTCTAAATATGTACTCATAATAAGAGACTGTTTAGTATCCGTTTAAAAACAGAAGAAACAACGAAAAAAAGCATGTTGAAAAACACGTTTAGAAACAAAATCAGAAAACTGTTTGGTATGTGATGACAAAGACATGTTTAAAATAAAAAACACAGTTCGCAACACTTTTAAATTTCAGTGTTTATTTACTCTATTATCATTTCTTACATACAACAACATATTATTGTTATTTTATGCATTCAGTAAGAGTAGGAATATGTTTAACCACCAAAAGTACGAACAACACCAAAACTGGTGTTTTTTTTGAATGGACGTTTTCAGCCTGTTTTTTTGTTTTCAAACAGAGCAGAAACAGGCACTTCCAAACCTTTTTCTTGAAAAAACACTGTTTTGAAACACTTTTGTTTAAAAGCAGTGATACCAAACAGGCACTAAGTTTTAGAAAATGCCATTCATCAAGTTTGTGCCTCACTGAGTCGGCCGTGAACCCTTTTTCCTTTATGCTACCTGTGGAGCTGTCAAAGCTTACCTGCTCTCAGTCTTCTACTGTGTTTGTGTCTTCGTACTCTACTGTGCTTGCTTGCCTGCGTGGAACTTGAAGTTTGTGTTTCTTGTTGTTATGCTATTATTGTTGGGGAGTGTAGGTTCACATATGTTTAGTTATGATTTTTGAGAAAGTTAATCAAGACTGAGATGGGACTTACGGCTTGAAGTTGCATTCTTCTTGGCTTCTCGCCCTTGAAAGCTCAAACTCTTATCAAAGAGGGGTAAATTTCCATAAAAGCCCAGCATGTTGAGAGAGAGAGATGCTAATATTGATATAGCTTGATGTTCTGGGAACACACGATTAACTGACCACTGACCTCCCAAAATCAACTAAATGTAAAATTCTTAGAACATTCCCTCGTTAGGATCCCTCGTGTAATCAGCCTCCAATGTGTTTTTTCACTACTAAACCAAAAGTCTGACGGCAATTATACCCCCAATCCACAAATACCCCCAAAAGTTGTAAAATTCAACACCCTTTAAAGCTGAATTGCGTCTAGAAATTGTAATCCATTTATTGTTTGTAGCCTGCCCAGAGAACCAACTTGACCGTGTATCCTAATTTTTTTAACTACACCTCCCGCCTCCCACTGCTAAATCTCCAGAACCACTTTCTTGAATATGCCATTTTTCGCAACCCTGGTAGCAACTTGCATTTTGTAAGAGCCTACCACTCTGTTAGTCCATCGTATTCATGATGTTCCCCACAATTTTCCACATAAGAAAAAATTCCTATGAGTCTCCACTCTGTTAGTTTGTCCTATGATCTTATAAGAGCCTACCACTCTGTTAGTTTATGCCTGGTTGTCTATAAGTTACAAGACCAGTCAGTCAAAGTACACAATGAGGAACTTGTGTACATTTGAAGTATTTCTGAATCATGTTTCTGCCAGGTGCTACATTCTGCTTAGTATAGTTAAACCACAATTAGTGGCAAGATAGACATTGTTTTATCCAGAATCACAAAAAAGTGAGTTTGAGTTTGAAGAATGGCTGTTCTTCTGCTCGTTGAAAATTATTCCTTTCTACTTGACATGTAAACAGAACCCAGGACTGGTTTATATTCTTCTACCTTTGTAATTTTCAAGTCCCAATAATTGCTCATTTTTCATGAGACTCAAGAACTCCCTTCTGTATCAGTGTTTCTCCACTGGCAAGCTCTCAGTATTTCAGTTTATGATTTTTGAACTCATTTGTATGCAGAATTTTCTTTGTCATTTCACATAAACAGCTTTGTAACCTGTTATGCATAAACGAACTGCAAAAGTGTTTTGTATGTTTAGTACATAATAAGGTCCTCCTGATGGACTCCTTCAACTTGCATCAAATTTGTAAATGGTTTTCACACCATAGAATGAAGCATTATTCATGTTGGCTTATGTTTCAAAATTTCAGGAGACGTCGCGAGAGTAAATGGTCAGCTAGCTGTTTCTCGTGCATTTGGTGACAAGAACCTCAAAACACACCTTCGATCTGATCCCGATGTATCAAATTCTGACATTGATTCGACTACAGATCTTCTCATTCTCGCAAGCGATGGTATATGGAAGGTATGTCCCCACCTAATTCAGTCAAATTAACACACAAACAATGGCTCTTTTTCTTAAGTGGTGCTAAACAACTAATGAAATTTGCAAGTGGTGTTGTGCAATACAACTCAGGCTTTGGAAATAGCTAACCTGTGAGTGCAAGGCTGTCCACAACTTCTTGTTTGTGCGGTGGTTATAAGCCTCGTGTTAAATGTTCATGATTTTAAAGATATTTTTGAAGTTTATGGATGCTAAATGCATATTTTGGTAATTGATCAAATTTCACAAGGCCTTAGGGCTAGTTTGGGAGTGCTGTGGCGGTGCTAGACGCTGCTATGTGAGCATCACTATCGTAAAGCAGCTGCTGTGAATTTTAGATAAAATGTTGTTTGGTAAATATTACTTGAATCTACTGTGAAATATTGATCTAAGAATTTTGTGTTTGTTAAAATCAAATGTGAACATGCTGTGAAAGAGTAAAATGACAAAAATATGACACGGATCACTTCCATAAAGATAAATATTTAAATTTATAAAAATTCTAAAAGTTTAAAATTGGTTTGTACATAAATTAATAAAAAACAGGTTATGGAAAAGCATCTCCCCCTTGCTTCCTAAAAGCTGCTGTGGGACAGCAGAAGAGACTGTATGAGAAGTCAAAAAAGTTAATTTTTAGTAACTCCCTAAAAATTGCTTCTACTGTCGAGAAGTAGTTGTGCTGGCAGCAGAAGCATTCCCAAAATGGCCCTTAATGGTGGCTAAATCTGAAATCCCGAACCAATTCTATTCTAGATACTTCCAAGCAAAAGCTACTTGTATTATTCATATAGCTCAAAAAGGCCGTAGCTGCTGGTAATGATACTATCGGTGTTTTTATGCAATTTGACCAGGTGATGGATAACCAAGAGGCAGTTGACATTGCACTGAAGTACAAGGATCCACAGAAAGCAGCGAAGCAAGTAGTGCTCGAATCCTTGTACAGAGAGAGCAAAGATGATATCTCGTGCGTCGTCGTTCGCTTCAGGGGGTAGAGAAGGGAAATACTATATCCCAGCATGCAGGATTGTACATTGTGGGTTGGGGAATTTCTGCTGCATGGGATTGCCATATGCAGATCTATTTATACTCTTACAAGGTTGCGAGATGGAGAAGCTTTCTTCAGGAGAGGTCACTAAGTTATATATGCGTTGTGTTTCTTCACCTTCTGGGTGGAATTTGCGTGGAAGTCGGATTGTGGTTGTTGGTTATTTTAATTTGTTGCCTCTTTTTTCGTCTGTAGATTTATACGGCATTTTTTATAAATATGCAGCGACTCAAACGCTGCACGGATGGGAGTTTCTGTAGACAGTTGTGGATATTTGTAATAACATATGATAATAGGATGCATATGTGTTTCTTTGTCTATGGATGAAATGTTGTTTGCATATGCATAACCTCCTCGGTTTTGCCAATTTCTTCTTACTTTGACTTTTGAGGGTAATTTTAATCTGGTAATTCGGTTGGCAAAACCAAATTACCAGGTCACTTTGACCTGAAAATAATGGAGTAGGAAGAACATGGCGAAATAGATCAACTTGAGGCCCTCTTGGCCCCTTTTGGGGGCTTTTTGGAATCAGGACTACGGGCTAGTTTGGTAATGCTGTGGCGGTTTAGAAAGCTGCTGTGTAGGAAGCAACGTGAGAAAGCTGCTGTGAGAATCTGCACAAAAAGTGTTTGGTAAATTCCGTATATAACCTGCTGTGAAAAAGCACTTTTGACATTTTGTGTTTGGTATTAGTGATTTACACTTGTTACAGATGTCGAAACGACCATTTCAGACATGATATAATAAATAATACTATTACAATAATATATTATTAATTTTTATTAATGGATAATGATGTCAAATAATAAATTAACCAAAAAGCAGGTCGTAGAAAGCAACCCCTCCCCTGCTTTTCAAAAGCTGCTTTGGGGAAGCAGTTGCTTTCTAGAAAGCAGAAAAATAAAATATATCAAATACATAAATAATGCTTTTGGATTTGAAAAGCAGCGTTCTAGAAAGCAAAAGCAATACCAAACGGGCTCTGCATATCCTGGTAACCCAGGAACTACATATCCTTGTTAACCTAGAGACTCGTAGACCAGAGTTGTATGTTCATCTCCTGGAATTGAGTAAGTCCTTATTTGAACGCACAAGAACATAGATCATTTGGCGATCGCAGGGAACTTTTCATGACTCGTGTTGGGTGAGTCTTGCGGGCCTTTTTCTCCTTGAAATGAAACTACTACTACTTACTACTACCTCCGTTCCCCTTCTATCTTTCTAGTTGACTTTCCGGAGTTACCAAATTCTTGCATCATTCCGCTAACCAAATCACGTGGTCAAAGTGAATCCTGAAAGTCAACTAGGAAGATAGAGGGGCTTACACTCTAACCAATTCTTGTGTAAATTGTACTACAATTTACACAATTTACACAAGGCAGTACTATTTACACAAGAATTGATTAGAGTGTAAAGTTGAACCTTTTCTTTTTGAGATTTACAAATTTGTCGTATGCTGCGTTCGAACCCAGGACCTCATGCAGGGGCTTTAAACGCTCCACCACTTGAGCTAGCACCCATTTGCAATGTAAAGTTGAACCTGGATTGTTAAAATACAGATGTGTTTTATGTCATCTTAATTTAATTCGAGAAAAGGCAATTTAAATTCAGTGCAATATAGTCTGACGGTAAGGAGATGCAATGTCTTCACGACAGCTTCAACAAAGATGATCATTATAAAATATGTTCTACATTTGATATTGTGAATTAGATGTCTGATATATAGTAAATCTTGAGATTTGTGATACATGCCCCAACTTCAGCAAAGACCATCATTCGTTTTTCATTGGATGTTGTGGACTAGACGTCACTCTTACTTTGGATATTATGAATTATCCTTTCGTCCTATATTAGAATATGGTGGATTAGATGCCGAGTCGTTACAATTACATATCTGCATAATGTGAGAGCATGTATAAAATTTCGGAAATGGTGCATTAACATCCAAACTGAATATAGACGATTGACAAGTATCTAATTCCGAATTTATGTTCTCCTTTTGGAACTGAGTAATAAACCCTTATTTGAGTTTAATTGTTGACATAATGGGAAAGATCGGGTGCCATCTTAACCTAACTCGAGAAAAGTCCGTTTAATTTTAGCGCAAAAAAAAATCTGGAACGAAAGAGATGTGGGCATCCACAATGCCGTATAGGCTTGTGGTACATCGGATTCCTTCTATCCTACACCGGAATGACGTCCGGACGGATATTGTAGATTTTGGGCCCGTTACAGGTACATATTTGCATGGGATGTACAAAATTGAGGAAATGGTGCATCGATATTCAAATTGAATACAAATGATCCAGGTCCTGGCAGATCGACAAGTTATCTAATTCCAAATTTATAATATATCGTACCAATACCATACATCTAAATCACAAATATTAGAGGTTGTTTTCATTTGTCAAGAAAGTGAGAAAATAAAGGAAAAGGCATATGAAAATAATTTTATTTTCTTGTACGTGTGTTCAGTTGTTGCAGGAAAGGAAAGTTGTGGGACCCACTATCTTTATTTCTGGCCGAAAATATTTTCCTTCAAATGATGTCGAGCAAAAAAAAACACAAAATTTTACTCGAAAATATTATTTATGTTCACTTTCCTACCTACTTTCTTGTGAAATGAATCATGTGGGAAGCTATGTTTATAGTCTTTTTTTTCTTCAAACTTTCTCGAGAATCATTTTTTCGTGAACATAGAGGGTGAGAAGGAATATACCTACACAATTTTTGCAGTTTCCAACTTCTAACTCTACATTTTCGTGTCATACAACGGACTATGCTCTGAATATACGTGTTTGAATTTGTCCGGTTCACAAACTCCCACAAACTCCTCCACATCTTTCTCCCTTATTTAAAACCTCTCCTCTCCCACATGCAACTCCGGTTTCAATTTTCTCTACCAGAAAAGCCCTCAAAATGAGGAGGAGAATTCAAATCAACCTCCTCACCACCACCATCACCTCAAAATTCCTCTCAATCCATCCTCTGTAGAACAGAAGAAATATGAAGATGAAGACGATGTTTTCAAAATACCTGAGCTTCACGTCCTACAAAGACCTCCTCTACCGCTACTCCTTCCTCTACGCCGGCCTCCGCTCCGTCTCCTCCGACCTCGGAGACGGCACCACCATCCAATGCTGGATCCCAAAGCACAAAAACCTGTCCAAACCTTCACTCCTCCTTATCCACGGCTTCGGCGCCAATGCCATGTGGCAGTATTCTGACTATCTGCGCCACTTCACCTCCTTTTACAATGTCTACGTCCCTGACCTCCTCTTCTTCGGCGGATCCTATACGGATTCTCCGAACAGGTCGGAGGCGTTTCAGGCGAGGTGTTTGATGAAGATGATGGAGGCTCAGGAGGTGAGGAGGATGAGTTTGGTTGGGATAAGTTATGGTGGTTTTGTGGGGTATAGTATGGCGGCGCAGTTCCCCGAGGCGGTGGAGAGGGTGGCGCTGTGTTGCGCTGGGGTGTGTTTGGAGGAGGCTGATATGAAGGAGGGGCTGTTTAAGGTGGCGGACTTGGAGGCGGCGGCGAGTATTCTGCTGCCGCAGACGGCGGAGAAGCTGAGGGAGCTGATAAGGATGAGTTATTATAAACCGGCTAATTTAGGGCTTGTTATGCCTTCTTGGATCCTTTCGGATTATATTCATGTAAGTTTGCCTTCTCTCCTTTTGAATCTTTTGTTTGTCTAATTCAAAAAAATGTGGACGGAAAAAATAAATTGAAAAAATGTGAAAATTATAGGGTCATTAGGGTCTTTTTATCAACAAGATAACGACCGATCACTACCGAAGAAACCTCTAATAGCTTTACCTTTTGTTTAGAATGACGTTATATAGTCAGGTTTGAACCCCTGACCTGAGGCTTCAAATGCTCTACGGCCGAGTTAGCACCAACTTGACTCTAATAGCTTTACTTGTGAATCATTGGTAACTCCGCTTATTAGAATCAGATTTTTTAATATTTGATTGAAATGCAGGATAAAAAAGTATAGGTAAAGTACCTCTTGTTACTGCATGTGCTTTATGGAAAAAGTGAAAATTTGAGGCCCCTAGAGGGGGCATAGCATTATGATAACAAGGAAAAAGTGAAATTTCAGGGATATAAAAGGTCTTTTCATCATTACGATAACTAGGGGGCGCTTAATTTGATTTATCTGACTATTCAACTTGTACTTAAAAGTGGTTGAGATGAAGACGTATGTTTGTCTATCTGTTAACTTTAATTACACGTTAAAAAGTTCTGATTATAAGAGTTGTGGGTACCTATCATGTCCGAACATACCAAATGCATTCCCTTCTCACATCAAAATAGAGTTGATTTCATATTTAGACGTGTCATGATTCCATTTGACAATCCACGCAATTGGGACAAAATGCTTCGAGTTTACAACTTAACGCGGCATGTCTGATTCATAGAGTCCTATATATTATGTTAGGAAGAGGGTGATTGAGATAGTATATATACAGATTCATGACTTTGATGTCTGAAACTATGAACTTAAATGAGCGATCTCGAATCTTAGAGTCATGTGATTAGTTTGGCAATTGTGAAAGTGACCGTGGTATGTTTCCATTATTATAGGTTAATGTTTGGATACAATTCAACGACATATTTACTGGTTTTTGCTAATGGACAGGTAATGTGCAAGGATTATCTTGAAGAGAAAAAAGAACTGATTCATCAGATACTCAAAGATAGAAAGAATGCCGCGATTCCCAAAATTCGCCAGGTTTCTTCTCTATTTTGCAGATGTGCATTTCTATTATATTGCGGGCATTCTGATCACACTCTTGAGCAGCGTTTTGAAACATTGTTGTAATTTCAGCCCACACTAATATTATGGGGGGAGCAAGATCAGATATTCCCAATAGAACTTGGTTACAGATTAAAAAGGTTTCCGTCACTTTATAATTTTGATAAATTTTATTTTAGATTTTTCTTTTGAAATAATAATAATAAAATAAATATTTTTTCCTTTTAGGCATATTGGTGAGGATGCTGAACTGGTGATAATCAAGAATGCAGGGCATGCTGTTAACTTGGAGAAGCCCAAGGAAATTACCTATCACTTGAAGAAATTCCTAATTACTGATATAGCTTTATGTAGCATGAACAACTGATAGATGATGCTCAGCTTCTTTCAACCTAATGAACATAGGGAATGTCTTAAGTTAATGTATATGAAATTAAGGATTTAACGTTCTACTTCCCACGAACTTATTGTCGATCGAATTGCAACTATGTTCAAGTTAAAAATATCATGTACTGTTGTTGTACAACATGAATTGTGTTCATCATTTAGTTGTTTGTATCATTTTGTCGCACATGCCCATCATTTATCATATATGGGGTGAGGTCACGAGTTTGGGGATATGAATATTTGTGTCTACGAGTTGAAGCAATAAAGGCTTACCCTGCCTGCCATCTTAGTTTGAGCAAAAGTGGAGACAGCCAGACTAACTGTCCTTCTAGCACTGTCCCAAACCACGAGATGAGTAAAACATATATACAACAGTCTCTATTGTTGCCATGACTCGAATCTTGCACTTTGGAGCAAATCTTGTCACGTGTTACACCATGGGACAACTTGCCATCTTTGTTTCCTCTAATAACAATCATAGATTGACACTCCGAGCCGTATATTGACTTTTTCGTCACGCAACACAATCTTTCCTATGCGGCTATGCGACATGCTTCCCATCTTTGTTTCCTCTAACAACAGTCACAGATTGAGCAAGTGCCATATCTCACTTTGTTAAAGTTGCATTTCACCTACTTTTGACCGTGTTTTGGATGAGTTCATATTTTGTAATAGTAGCTTTGGAAGAGAACATCAATTTTTGTTGCCCAGACTGTTTATGTTTCTGGCCACGCCATTAAAGTTTGGTGGTGTATATCAACTATTGTTGGAGATTTTTTTTTTGCTTCAACAGAACTGGTACTCTACAATTAATGAGTGTCTATTAAGGGTGTAAGCGGTTCGGGTTTGCTGCATGTTGTGCTGAAAATATAAACAAAACAAACTCATCAGTTTGTTAATAAGCCATTCGAAAGGATGAACCGAACCAAACCAAATCGGAAAACTTTGGTTCGGTTTGATTCAGTTCGATCGATTTGCTTACATATTATTTTTTTGAGAATTAAATCATATAGTCGGGGTTTAACTCATGACGTCATGTAGGGACTTCAAACGCGCTATCACTGAGCTAGCACACATTTGATTTTTGCTTATATATCAAAGAAGATGCAAGTGCACCTCTGGACGTTTTGGTTACTACAAATGCACCCCCTATTGTATGTGTTTTTTTATTTTTTCTCTTTAATAATTGGCATAAGTGCACCCTAAAAAAATTAATTTGGCATAAGTGCACCTCCAACAATTCTGGCATGCACTTTTCAGCCACCCCACTAGTAAAATCCTAGCTCCGCCACTGGTTCCGACCACCATATCTCCACCACTCCTCAAACACCTGTTAACCTCCGCAGTCCTGAGCTTCTCAGAGAACTACAAACTCCTCCAACTCCTCCGCCACATCCTCAGCCTCCTATCTCAACTCTTCTCCATAAATCACTCTCTCACGCCTTCGAAGACCACCGCCGATCACCTCTCCTCCGGCGAATCGGCAATCGCACGAGCTCTCTCTCAATTGCTCTCCGCCGTGAACAGCACACCGGTGAGTTCGCCCAAATACGACGTCGTCCGCTCCTTAGCTGGGAGGCTCATCGACGAGAACCTCCGAGAAGGTTCCGAGATTCTCAGGGAGGTGAACCGGAGAGTCCTCTCCGCGGCTTTCTCGCGAGCCCTAATTCTGCTGGAAAAAACCGCCGGTCTGGAGATGGACCGGGAGAGTAGCGGTTCGGTTTGTGAGATGAGCCCGGTTGTGAGGGCGGTTTGGTATTGTGGAGATTTGGCGTGGGCTCGGTTCGGGAAGGGTAAGTTGGAGGTGAACGGGAGGGGGGTTTCGGGTGAGAAGGTGGTGTGGAGATGAGGCTGTGAGGGAATGGGCTGAGGATGGGAAGTTGGCTTGGCTGGTGAGTAATGAATCCATTTTCTGAGGTTTAGTTGATTGCACCTTCACATAAGAAGAGTAAAACCTCCACATTCTCAAACAATCACATTATCAGCTCTAGTGTAATAATAGCCTCACATAAGAAGAGTAAAACCTCATCTTGCAGATAAGGCCAGTACTAAGTCAGCTGGAGCGGAGTGCGAAAGCAAAAAAGATACAAAAATTGTGATTGCATGAGAGCGCGTAAATAAACTATATATTCAATTAATTCTAGATATAAACATATTATAAATAAAACTTTAATGTATTCTAAATATCATGACCTTAACTATGAAGCTTATATACGAGACTATAGTTTCCCATACTGATGAATGAAATAAAAGTTGTTTGACAAAAAAAAAGAATGAAATAAAAGTTCAACTTGACTGAATGTTAGGAATGAGAACTTTGACATAGAGTTAGGTAGCGGGCTGCCTCGGAAAGGGGTTAGTTAGGTCATTTTACTTGAAATTTTGGTTTGCCTTAGTTTCAAACAGGCCCGGTCACTTGAGACCGCGACCAATTGTGGAGAAAGTACAATGTTCGTAATAACGCGCTCTATAATTTTGGGATGGGGGATTATAAGGAATTCGAGCTGAAAGTGCCGGAGCGAAGCCCCTCCCAGGCATTTTAGGTGATATAGGGCCAGTATGCAGTCTATTGAGCTCCCAAAGTATCATACTCAAGATCTTCACGCGAACGTTTGAGCTGTCAAGTAAATATTGAAAAATCTAGACGAAAACAATCCTATATATCTTAGGTCCCTTAACAAAGGTCTCTGATCAATTTTAGAAACAATAAATTATCATTAGAGAAGCACATTGTTGAGAGCAAGCCATGTTGTCATTTAAATTAACTACTTTTGAACTCTAATTGCAGCATTCTTGTTCAAGCAAGCTACAGACTTGGGAGTTCTTGAGCAGGGTGAACAGACTAGGGAAACCTTATTGAAACTGTTGATGTCATGGCTACCATTGATGTGCCGAGCAAGCAACGAAACTGACGTGCCAGTTCTGAGCATGAGCGAGAGAATAGAGCTTGAAGTTGTCTTAAAGGACGCCATAGGAATGTTGGAACAAGAAGAGCAAGAGAAGGTTTTATCCTTGTGGCTCCACCACTACACACTCTCACCCTCCTCAGATTGGCCCAATCTCCTTGGCTGCTATGAGCGCTGGTGCATTGCTTCTCGCAAACACTTGCTTCTCCAGTGAAATATCTATCGGTCAAAGGTCTCAAACTTGTTTGGTTGGTGAAGGCGTCTCTTCTATGGGGTAAACACTTTCATTGAAAGAAGAAGTGCTTAGATGTTCTCTTATGGAGAAAGGTTCCCCCTGTTATACTTTTCATAAATACGTCTAGTTTGCCAGTATTATTTAGAATTCAGAAAGGAAATATGATGCTACGGTTGTACAAAATTTGGTATACTTTGATAAGATATTTTATTTATAATAAATGTGTAAAGGTTAGCTTATAAAGATGCATCTATTGAACATCTTCCATCTTTGGAATAATTTAATTGAGTCCATCAATATTGACATAACTGATGTATAGTCAGTACAGATGGCTTGGGTTTGGCTGATCATCAGTAAAATTGTGTAAGACAGAATCAAAGTAAACCAAACGAGGAATAGATCTAGAAGTGCTTGTGCTTTTGTACTGTTTTAAATACGTTCAGGCGAGCAAATAAAAAGGAGGAAAACAGAAGAGGAAAAAAATGCACGTGGCAAAGTGTGTTAGACTTATTTGATAAAGATCCAGGTAGTATTCATTCCGTCCCAGTTTCAATGTGTGGGTTGACTTTTCACAAAATTTTAGGTGTGTGTTTGACCTAGTTGATACTCCCAAATTACCCTTGACCTTTTTTCCCTTTGCTGTCAGGAAGTATTACACTAGCCTACCAAGCTTATGTGTTGCAATCTTAGTTCTTTACCTCAGTGCCACTGGTCAGTATGTGTGAGACAGTATACTTCCTGTGGTAAATCTTGTAACACATGTGTGATATGTCTGATACAGATTACATATTTACATGTATAATTCTAATTACAATTGTACCCACCCGCATTTTAACTTAACTGTATCTGCATCTTAACTTTCCAACCTGGTTTACTATCACAAGTATCTGTGTAAACAATGAAATGCATGCCTTCAGCTAGAACATCATTCCATGACACTGAACTCCAATGTGTAGGAATACTATAATAGAGATATTTATGGCTACATAGAGGAAACCATACTAGGCAGAAGTACGTATACAGATACGAGTGTCAGATACAATGCTGGATCGGACATTGGAGTATTGGACATGCCATTTATAAAGAATGAGGATACAACGTGGCAAGGATGCGTAGCTTTAACTGGAACACCCTCAGTTTTCTCAGAAGTTTTCAAAGTGAAATCTGAAAGGGACTCTACCTCAAAGAGGCCTAAGGTCTGCCCTGACCCTGGGATGGGGCAGCCTCCCCTCCCCCTAAACTTTTTTATACCCAAAAAAAAAGGGACTCTACCAGATCCACTCTTCATCAATTGTAGATTTTAGTCCTTTATCTTTTAGGTTATTTCATACTAACCCTTAAAAATTTTGAGGTTTAACAAAAGACCCCCATCTGGTGTTTGAAAATTACAAGAAAGGGCCGCTATGTCCAGATCCGTGTCCCAGGCGTGTCCCATCTGTGTCCAAAACCCACTGGAGAACGTCCAGAATACCCCCTCGCCACCTGGCGCCCCCAATACGTGCTGTGCCGTGTTCACGTCCGTGTCCCATGCGTGTCCGGACGTGTCCCCATTTTGGGGACGGCTAAAGCTTCAGTTTGGAGTGTCTGTGCTTCATAGCATAATAGCCTTAGCCTTTGACTCTCTGTTATTAACATACACAAAACTATTGGTAGGTACAGTGGTAACAGAATTCAAGTCCTTCACAAGTTTATCTGGAGAGTTCTTTTTAGTTGGTCTGCAACAAAATTCTTCTCCTGACAATGGGCTTAATTTCCTGATTGTGGGTGAAAAGTTAACTTTGGTCGATTATTTTATTTTGAGGTATCTGATAACAGAAAGGTGACATGTTTGCATTTGATCAATCTTGGAGAAATATTGAGTATGCACAGCTTCCCTTCACATGATACAACATAAATATATGTTGACATTACCTTCATTCTATTACATTAAAAAATCTTGTTGACTTACTGTAATTCGGCTTCTAAGTTATTTGGTATTTCTCCATATTTGATTAGTCAATTGAGCAACGTTTTCACAAGTTTTCAATTGCAGTCAGCAAATAGGCTTTGTGATAGGTAACGTGTGGCCGTAAATAATCATCTCTTGATGAAACGGGCATGTTTGTCTTAATATGGATCTATGTAGAAGTAATGGCAATTCAATTATTTTGCAAAAAATATTTGTACTTGAAATGCATATGATACCCTTGTTAATGGCAATTGGAAGTTAATGCAAGAAATCATTGCAATTGGAATGCATTATGATACCCTTGTTACATTCAAATGAGTATGCTTGTGTGGTAAGCATTTAGAGTATTCCAAGTAATGAAAAATTGAATGCTTGAGACTGTACTGTAGTTCAACTGCTCTCCCCCCTAAGTCCCCCCCCCCCCCCCCCCCCCCCTTATTACGAACTATGTTACATGGACTCGGTTGCGACTATCAGATATGATATGTATCCCGACATCGGATTCGCAAACTTGCTTCAAAATAGAATACATGGACTCGGCTGAAAGTATCCAACTTTTGGACACGGGTGCGAGGATATGGTAGAATAATAATTGTTTCTAAATGTCATACATTCTCATGCAGAAAATCAAGAAATGCAATTTCTTTAAGCAAGATTTAGTGTATTTAACAGTAATATAGTTAAACTACAAGGACTATAGTTTGTTTAGTGTATTTGATGGCGAGAGATGGCGACCGAGTCTTTGCCGGAACCGCATATCTCTTTAGTCAACGTATCCGGTGCGATTCAGTCACATCAGCCACACATCCCATACCCACACCAGTGTCGAATCGTATCGACACGGGTACGGCAGCGATTTATAAGAGTCCGGGTAACGTAGCTTACAAAAGATCATCAATCAACTACAATCACTGCCTATAGCTGTTGAATTCCAGAGTGATTTGATGATCTTCTTTTCTCCCTTATACACTCTTACATTGTAAATGTCTGAGAGTAAATGTCAAATATCTCTGAGGATGACAACTGAGGCTCCTGCAAAGTACCAAACGGTATTAATATTCATACTTTAGAGCGCCACTCAAGCAACCAACAGAACTGGTAAAAGGATCACATGCAAAAGAATGCAGACTTCGCATAGTTCCCTTGCATCTGATTCTGGGGTGCGACTCCAGTTTGTTTTTTAGAAATAATTGACAACATAATATATCGGAGAAGCCTACCTGTGATAGTCCTGCAATCAGTACATTCCGTATGAGGGATGTGATGGGGCCATTTAGACGTGTTCCTGGTTTAGCCTCACGAATCCCACGACGCATGGCACTGAGCAACCGACCGTATGTTATCACTGGTTCGTTCGTTAAAGCTTCTATGAAGCTATATGTCATGGTACCTATTGCACTGCCTGAGAGAGCCTGTAAAAATATCACTTACTAACACCTTTGACACTAGAAAGTAAGAATAAGTTATCCTGGCATAGTTTTGAATTACTTTTCATACATGTTAAGCCTATTTTATGTTACGGGAGTATTGATAAATTTGCATTATGACAGAAAGCTGTATCTGGGCATATATGATAGGCCACCATAATAAGAATCTAGATTGTGAAATATTTGGGCTTATAGCTTGAAGAAATGTAAAGAGGTATTGGGTACTAACCGTGGTATCTAGAGTGATTTGGTGATCGTCACACGCAGTGAGTGATATGGCCAGACCACCGCTTGTACCTTTGTAAGTGGCTGTTATACGCCCGTGATCTTCCCACATATAGTATCCTTCCCTGAACCACAACCCAAAACATGCAGTTCCTTATGTATGTAGTAAGTAGTAGTTTGTTTTTCGACATCTATTATCTATACATGACACTAACCGGTTCATCCTGCAGACAAATGGCAGGTCAAGAACTGTTCCGCTATGGCAAGCATCGACTATAGCATGAAGTTTGACCCCGTGTGGTAATGGCCTCACAATGGTGGCATTAATCTCATCATCAAGTAACATTCCTTCAGCTTCGTAGTCAAGGGGGCACAGTGCTTCATCATATCCATCCACTTCATCGCCATTGAGGTCACGTATCTGTGAGCCGTGGCCTGAGTAATGGAACACCAACGAGTCCCCTGATTGACATCCTTGGACAAGCCATTGCAAGGCCATTCGAATGTTATGTTTAGTCGGCTTCCGCCATGGGTCAGTCTCGTCTTCTGCAAATCGAATATTTTACCAAGATGAGTAGTTCCTTCACGGTTCAGGTTCCATCCCTTAACCCATTGATTTCTTGATGTTTATGTTGGACTTCAGCTCGATTAGACATCTAGCATATCATTATGTTGATCCATCCTCAATTCAACAGTTTTTATGTCATTTACTCTACTTGCCCCATGACCAAGCAAATACGTATGCTGCTGACAATAATTAATGAATATAGCTAGTTACCAAGACAAATTTATATTTCATTAGTCATCTTTCTTGCTAAATGGGAGGAGATATTGGCCTCTGATGGCACACTGGCCCTTATGTAACCTGGAAATTTAGTTTTTTTACCTTGATCATCTTTTGGCTTGCTTTTTAATCGTACTGTGGATTCTTTACTGGTCATAATTTTTTATTTTATTTTGATTTTGATTTTTTATTTTTTTATTGAAATTCCAGAGATTTCTTTAGAGAATATAGTGGCATAGATTGGAGAACTTTCATTTCTTAGAATAGTAGTATTGTGTTAGATTGGAGAATTCTCTTAGAATAGTACTAGCATGTTAGATAGGAGAACTTTCTTTGCTGCTGTAAATCTATAATATGAACTTGTTTACTTATCAGACTTAGCGTTTTATTTTGAGGGATTTCTTCAAAAGTAAAGTTGATGCATAAGGATATATTAGTCATTAAAAATTTAATATGAATAAGAGGATTTAAGGCAGAGAATTCTTACCAGTGAGGACGAGTATAGACTCATTCGGAAATCCTAACCTTTCTACCAGAAAATACTTCATACACTTGACGTCATTAGTACTTCCCCTGAGCTTGTATCTTCGTCCGTAGTAGCTCACACCACATAAAAGAGCTCGCTTCCTCCCATGTGCGGAAACTGGTGAAAGGAGCTTTTGAGGTTGGATTTGTTGAGGGTGGCGACCGTATTCATTTTCCCGCACCATGGGGTGGTTACTATTTGGATAGGCTGTTGCGTTCGTGTTGCTTGTAATTGTTTTGACGAGCCCTTTTACCCACCTTGCTGCCTGGTAAATTGAACCGTGTGCTTGACTTAAAGGATCGTTTGGTCGAATCTGGGTGATTCCGCGACACACTGGACACTGAATGCTGCGTATATCAGGTGATACCTGTAATTGCGTCCTGCAGCTACTGCATCGTTGTCTTCTACCAGCCATTGATTTTGCCTGATGCTGTAGAGGGTGGAAATTCTGATGGATGGGGGATCAACATAAATAGTGGGGATAGTCTGTACCAATATCAGATTTGTTCTATGACTTTAGATTTATTCTATCACATAGAGTAGGTTTGGGAATCAGATTCACTCTTCCATTTTTAAAGTAGATGCACTTCTAGGTTCTTGTCCACCTTCACTTGGCTTAGCCAATGAGATAATATTATTTCAAGAAAATATTAGTACACTGGTATTAAAGTTGGGTTGTTGATTTGCTTCAAGGTTTTTTCCCCCAAGTAAGGTTATTTTCCTCCGTTCCTTTCTTTGGTAACTTTAATGGTCTTTCTTTGCTAGTGGTTAACCGTAGCCTTCTCTTTCACTTTGCTACGAGTTCTGTAAATCCGATTGAATTATCTGATTTGGTTTACTATAAGTGAAGAGACAGCATGGTCAGATCTATCCCTCCGTCCAAAATTTTGTCTGGATGGGCTTTTCACCAAGTTTAAGGAGATGCTTTTGCCTTGATAAATTTAGTGAAATGTCATTTTTCTTGTTTGCAATTTTTTAAGTAGGAAAGAGAAAATGGCCTGTAGGGAAGTAAGTGAAAAAGTTAATAAAGTATGACATTAACTTTGGGACTGCTGACAATATAAGTGGGATAGAGGGAGAGTATTCATAATTAAACTTGATTTGCCTTTTTGACTTAGCATGTTTTTTTCCCTACTGCAAATTCTCTCGCTCGTCTACTAATTGTTGTGGGGTCTTCTTATATAACTGTATTTAGGAACTAACAATAATTTTGTTTGAGAAGTACATGTAGATAAATTTATGAATTGTCATAAAGCAAAAGAGCAGAAAAAATTCCTACCATGCAAAACACTAGTCGTGACTCGTGAGTCAGTTTAAGTACCAAGACTTTGGAGTATGCTGGTGTCTCCCTTTCCTCACAAGAACTAAGTCATTTGATCTCCCTTTACGTATTTAACAAGACTTTGGAGTATCATTTCTTGTTGCTAATGGTAAAAACTTCAAAGCAACGGTACAAAATTTGCAGTGAACTACGAGATCTTTCTCCTTTCTACTTTTGCAAGTTCTGTTGACGATAAGAATTTTATCCTCGCTGCGATAAGCATCTATCTCTGCATGAGACCCCATCATTCCCAACCATCAGTACATTCTTCAGGAAATAAGACATGATGTAGACATGATAAAGGCAAATTCCTTCAATTTAAATAGGAATTCGTCTCTCGCTTGGTGACAAAAGCAGTGCATCTTTCCTGATAGCAAGCTCTTGAAGCTGTCATCTCCATTCGTTGATTCTAAATTTGACCACCATTACTTCGTCGGCAGGGTTTAAGGCTGCGGACATCTACTCGTTGTACATATTAGTAAATAGTAATAAATAGTTATATAAGCTCTTTATGCATACATACGTGTTTAAAGATAACTGATTCAAATAACTAAGTTTAACGCGACGAAGACTGTGTTTGAGAATGGCTCTTCGAAATCGCAAATTACATAGTCATGCAGTCAGATTATGAACTTAAGACGTAATCAATACACAGTTAAGAAGCTTATGCTTCCCCTCTAGAAGGCATTTATCTCAAGTAAATTTGGGTCTGAAGGTATATTCTTCTGCACTAACTGAAAGTGGAATGGTGCTGACTTGCTTTACAATAGTTTTACACGGAACTGCAAGGAATATCCAGACCACCATTATCAGGAGAGTCCAGTAAACGTATGCTATATGTTACCACTAAGCAATGTAGCTTTAGTGCACAGATTGAGAACTAATTGCATCATTCTTGAGCACTTTTACCCATTAAATGCAAACATTAGGAATTAAAAGGTCCCGTTACACCAGCTATGCCTGATAAGTGCAAAGTCATGTCTGGGAACACCTGCAATAGGAGGGTTTTGAAGCTGTGGTTTAAAACATTCCTTCCATAAACTAATCTGTCTTTAAAACCCATTGTGTGGATAAAATAGTGCAATGAGAACACGTCTCCTTTAAGTGTATAACACATCAGGTAAACTGAAACTAATTGAGTCTCAAGTCGACTAGCGGAATGAAGTTTTTCTTGACCAGTTTATGAAACTTTAATAGTAGTTTCTGTTTGGTGAAAGATCGTGCAGTTATTACCCAAATTTTTACTAAACTGAAAAGGAAAGAAGAAAGCCATCCACATTTTCAGGATTAGACCTTTGTTTCAGTATTTGTATGCTAGTAGATCCATCAGGTACCGTCATCATGCATCTTTCAGTTTATTTTGCCACCTTAAAGACCATTTTGACGTAGACACCGCACTTGGGAATGTGGGATTCAAATTCCGAAATACATGTATAGATCATGTTCTGGAACGCTTTTGTAAGCTTTTTCTAAGCTGTCTTCTTTTTCTTCCCTTTTTTCCTACATGATACTTCTGAGTTGTATGTTCATACACTACTGCTTTATATAAAGTTTGAAGAACTAGATGCTCCGCATTACTAGTAGCAATGAACGAAATTAATAGACCAGGTTCAACTTTTTTTTCTGATTTGCAGGGTGTTCATATTCCCACTTGTCTTTCGGATATCTAAGTACACCCTCTCACTGAAGAGAGCTCGGCGATTGCAATCAAGAAGCTTTAAATCAAAAGAACTTCAGGACTTGAAAGAAATATATATATATATATATATATATATATATATATATATATATATATATATATATAATGACAAAAAGAAGACGTGATGCTGTTTGCTTGCAAAGTTAAAGGAAAGAAACAGAATGATTCCCAGCCTGAATGTTGAAATCACATCACATTGAAAATATCTCATGTCAGCTGCTCATTACATGGTGATTCTGGTCGAGTAGCCTCTTGTCCCAGTGGCATAGAGTAAGGCGTTAACTCCCCTTGTTATCATTGGTGGTTTCTGGGCAAGTGTCAAGGTTCTTTTTTCTTGCCTGTAATAATTTTGACAGATTTTAAAGGGTGCAATATGTCTAGGAAGATTTAACGCTTGAGCTAAGTTTCCTGATGAATTTTGGGTGAAACTTTGTACCGTGTGAAGGCAAATGAAGTGCTCAAATTGTGCTCGCGCATATACCTGGAGAATTTTTTCTTTCGGAGTTGGGAAGTGGAAAATAGTGGTCACAGGCCTGTAAATGAAATTGTCTCTACAGACTTGGGTTTTCCGATTTTTTAAGATGCTTGTATGTTGTTTGTGAGTTAAATGTTTATATATGGAACTCATTTTTGTTCTCCAGTAATAGAGAAAATCAGACTTTTGTGATTACTCGTTAAATCTCGTCAGCAGTGCGGAGCTAAAATGTAAAGCCAGCCCGAGCAATAGTGTAACTTTTTTAAGAAGGTACATTTGTTAAAAAGCTATAAGAATATGAGTATTAGTGATTTCTTTTTTTTTTTTTTTTTTTTTGAAGTCAGGTGGCAATTGCCACCCTTAGTCCCTCCCAGGGGCTGAGGGAGGATTTGAAACATAGTAGGGCACAAAAAATTGCCAAGGCACTTTTTTTTTTGAGAAATTTTTTTCGTCATCAACCGGGTTTGAACCCGGGACCTATGCATGAGCTTCCAACGCTCTACCACTTTGAACTACCACCCTAGCTGCAAAGGCACCTTTTAATATAGGTAATGCATTTTTGCAATTTTAGCAAGGGCACGACTGAATATATTTGTCAAAATTTAGGGATACTAGTAAAGTTTTTCAAACTTGGGATGGGACACGTGCCTAGGGTGCCATATGCTACCTCCGCCCCTTGTCCCTCCACCATGTGACTTGTGAGGACCTTACCGGGCTTCCTTGGGCTATTAGGGAGGATCTTGGGCCTTTTCGGTTTCCTAGAGCTATTTAGGGCCTTGGGGACATATTGGGCTTCTTAAGGCTATTTAGGGTCTTGGATCTTTTTAGAGCATCTTCTACAGTACACCAAATTATATATTTGATGGTAAAGTTTAGTATTTTTAACCTCACGTAGCATATCACAAAAAAAAAAAAAAAAAAAAAATTGGTTGGCGTCGTAATCATGGTTTGTTTATCACTCAAATTCGAACAGTTACAGTTACAATGGTTCGGCTTGTTAATTGTTAGCTGTTAATTTTGTGGGGTGCAGAAATTTGGTTTTTTGGCCCAAAGTATTAGTCCATAGAAATTTGGTTTTCTGGGCCAAAGTATTAGTCCATAGTAAAGGCCAACAACCCAAACCCACACCATGTGCCTGAGACCGAGTTGGTTGGTCGCACGGCGGCGCGCGCGTGTGGTGGTTCGGATCATGGCTAGGTGTTCCCTTCTTAACAAAATTACTTCGCCTAAAGAGCGTGCCCTAGTCTAAACTTAGAGTAGATAAACATTCAAGTTTCTTCTCTCAACCAAGATGTGTTTCTCCTTTTCTCTCAACACAATTTTGATCAATAACTCATTTTGAGAGCTCGATTTATTCATTCATTTCTCAATGCAATTGGTGTTGTTAATTCTCAAGTGACCCGGGTTAAAACCGAGCTCAGAGTCGGACACAAATTGATGTCGAAGACCATTATTTCCAACAGTTAGGTTCGTTGGGTTTGCATTCTTAAGAATTTTTGGGCATTTTCTAGAGGTTTCGAATTTAAATTTTAAGGACAACCAAGTAACTGTTTATTGGTAACTGCGAGTCTGTTAATCTGCGGGATATTGAGTGAGTTTGGTATGACTTATTTCCAGCTTTTAATCCACTTTGGACTTTTAATCTATTTTGAACTATTCTGAAAGGTTATTCATCACAAAAAAAAAAAAAAAAAAAAAAAAAAAACTATTCTAAAAGGTTTGGTATGACTTTTTTGTGTCAGCTTTTGAATTTTGACTTTTGCTTTTGTAAAACTGAATTTTCAAAAAGTTGGGTTTCATGAACTTTTTCTTCTTAAACAACAAAAATGACCAATTTGCCAATATATTCTATTTTGTAGTAACATACTCGGCAACTAATATGACTATCATAATTTTATTAGTAAAAATAAAAAAAATAAAACGGTAATTTTCACTAACAAACAAAATTGTTATTGTTGTGCATCACGAACTTTTTAGCATCATGATTTTTTTCACCGAACACATACATTTTTTTCATCAACTTTTTTGTCACGTTTTTTTTTTCACAACTAAAAAGTGGACTTAAAAGTCCAAAAAGTCATACCAAACCCACCCATTGTACAAGAGTGGGGATTTACGCGTAGTTGAGTTGGTCGAGTGAGCATTCTTAAGACTTTGGACATTTGTCTTGAGCTCTTGTGTTCAAACTTTGAAGCAACTCAAGGGCAGTCTATTGGCCTTCTCAATTGCGAGTCTGTCAGTCCGGGTTTTCTCAGGCTTGTTTGCCTCTCTAATGTAATTTGCAGGGTATTGCACTAGAATGGAAGTTTATCCAGTGCGCACCCGAAGAGTAGTGACTGCGAGTTCTCACGTCATCATAATAGGATTTACTGAGTGCACAAATGAACAGTTTAGAGCATCCACAGTAGTATAATCTACAAATTAGCTAAATTTTAGTACAAATTCTACTTATTCATTTTAGTTGGGCAAATTTGCCCCAATAGTGTTGTACAAATACTATCTAAAACTAAAACAAAAAATAAAAAATAAAAGTAGCTAGGATGTGTTGACTCGCCACATCTAGCTAGCATAAAAGTAGGAGACTAAAATAGTACTTGGTTTAGCTAGTCTGGAGAACGAACTTATTCAAATTGACTTGCTATTTTAGTAATAACTTCCATTTGAATAGTCTACTGTGGATGCTCTTACTCATGGTTTTACCTAGTGTACACGACTACACGTAGCGGGGACGAATTCTCACGTATAAAAGAAATTGCAAAACTGCAAATGCTCGAGGTCAAAACTGGAAATTAGTCCCTTCTCCTTCGCCTTCCTCAATTGCGCTGCTGGAGCAGGAGCAACAAAAACTATCAGGTTCTGCAAACAGCGAAATCCCCCTGCTCTTCTCTCTGACGTCGTCGCCGGAGAGTTTCGGCGGTCAGGGCCAAATACAAGCAACTGCTCCACCGTCGCTAACCAATTAGTCGCCGGCAGCTTAAACTCTACTCATTCAGAAGGACCTGAGCTCATGTGAACGATTAAAGGTTACATTTTGACCCTCTTATCTTTATCTACACATAGAAAGCCTTTGTACTTCACAAACCCTAGTTTTCCTTAACCTGAGTGCAGAGACGCAACCATTTCAAGATATCATTCTGAGTAGACAATAGTAATTTCCACTGTGTTGTGGTTCCAGAGTTATGAAAAATAGTACTACCTCCCTTTCTTCTCTATCACACCGGTTTGACTTTTCGACTCGTATGTGGGTCACTTTGACCGGGTAATTTGGATAGCAAAACGATGCGATATCGATATTGTTTTCACCGTGTTATAAAGTAACTCTTACTCTACAACGCCATCGAACAAAATTATCAAAAAATTGCCTCGATTTACTACACAAATCACCGGGTCAAAGTGACCAAGTGAATAGTGACAAAAGTCAAACCGGTGTGATAGAGAAGAAACGGAGGTAGCAATATTGTTTTGCAACTTCACAGATTTGTTGTTAAATAAAGAAGCTTAGGTCGGATTCATCTATGCCTATACTAGTGCTTAAATGTCATCCTTAAAAGAGCATTATATGTTATAAAAAAAAAATCATTTTCGTTATTTATTTCAGTGCTTAAATGTCATCCTTAAAAGAGCATAATATATAGTGGAGTTAAAAACATATCTTTTGTTCCTTGTAATTCTGAATTGAATAGTTCAGAGAGAACTGGTGAAGACGGTTCAAATTATTCATTTCAGGTGCACTAGAATAATTGTGTAAATTCTGATAAGAGTATGTTGTCTGTTGATAGGTAGAGTAAACTAAAATGGCGATCATACCTTGCGGAAGTAGTACGTGGATGGCTCCGTTGGGACAACCCCAAATTGTTTTGAAATCCACTCGTGCTGGGATGTTGTCTACATCTTGTCATTGGTGAGTGTAGAATGTTCTGTTTGCAGCCAATATATCCTTTCATGTGTACGCTTTTCATTTATGGCTACAAATGTTAGTTGTGAACCTTGACTGTTTATATCTTCATTATTGCTCTGATACTATATAGTAGTTCCATATGGTTGATGGCTTTTGCCTCTTAGAACCTCCTACTGTCTACAGAACCCCCAAAGCTCATGCGCCCTCTCTCTGTGTGTTTCAAGAATGAACAATGTAGTGAACTGCCGTGTATGATAGCAATTTATTTAAGTATCAAAAGACCGAATCCTAGAACAAGATGGCCTTCTGAAATCTGATTACCAATTCAAATGGGAGTAGTTATCAGAAGTCTGAACCCTAGACTAAGATGGCCTTCTGAATATCATTTAAAGTTTGCATTTTCTGCACGGAGTACGCCGTGGATGGTAAATGCAGTACTAACTTTGTTATACACTGCTGCAGTGAATCAGCTTCAAAAGTTTAATATTTCTATACTATTATACAATGTTGGAAAACCTTTTGGTGTAACCTTTTAATTTCCACTTAAACTTTGGTTTATTGGCATTGCCGAACTTCCATTCACCTCCCAAAATCTCACCACCAATGATTTTTGCCCCACTCCTTGCGTATAAGAAGTTTTCATTATCACAAATCAATTCGGATGGTGAGGATTCAAGTTGCATTGGTTAATTTCATAACTCAGATACTGCCTAAATATGTTTGATTTTATCATGCAATGAACACACGTCAGGTGTGCCATGATTTCTAGAATATTGAAAGTTAGAATTGAATTCGCTTTGAGGTAAGCTAAGTGATACAACTTTTCAAAATATGTCGTGGACCTATTGCTGGAGGGGGAGTACATCAACTTTAGCAATTGTTACTCATTTGTTCTGATATGAGTGTACCTTGCTACTTCTAGTGCCACGGTCATATTTTGTCCGAGATCCAAGGTCATTACCTTATCTCAGCCTGTGAGGTTTTGTCGACAGTGTTGTAGATGCTAATGTATTTTCTAATTAGGAAATGATTTCCAAGTTTCAGGGATAGTATGAAAGTGTCCTAGTTGTAAATATCTATGGATACATCTAAATAGTCTTACCCTTTTATCATTTTATGATTTATGAAGACCTAGGTTTTGATGATATTTACTACCGAGTATTGATTAACTCAATTTGGACTTTTTTTCTACTTCCAACACCGTTTTGCCTTGTAAAGATAACATCTTCCGTTAGAACTCACAGTCTGTGTAATTCGATCTGTATGCAGCGTCCCAGATAAGTTGAAAACACTGGGCTGTGTGAGTTCGACGATGTTTTCTCAAGATTCCTCTAGTGTGCTGTTCGATATGGTGTCATCTAGAAACCGACAAGAATGTAGGGGATCACGCCTGGTTGTTAGGGCTAACAGTGTGAGCTTTCTTATGATCTTCTTCTTTGTAGATTTCTCTAGTATTCATCCTGCTATTAACTTTACATGCTTGCAGGACTACTATGCTGTTCTTGGGGTGCAAAATAGTGCTAGCAAATCTGAAATTAAAATTGGTTAGTACACTTTCAATTTTGCAAATGCTCTTTTGTGTAGTCCGGATGCAATTTCCATCCCGCAGTTGTGAACACACACGCATATATAATCCTTTGTCATCATCCCTGCAACAGGTTTCCTTCAGTATTTGCCTGAAACATGTTAGTCTATTATATCAATTGATGCTAAATGCATACTAATTAGCTTGTGTTTGCATCATTACCAGGGTACATTTGCTTCTTTCTTATGTTTCTCTCACTAGCTTAATTTCTGATGCTGCTGATCATTTCAAGGATTTGAGTCATTTTCTTCCAATACCAGACAGAGCAGAGTATACATATTTGATTATGAAAAGTTTTATAAGTTCAGCGTGTGGAAAAGATTCTTCTGTTATTCTCTTGAATCTACTTTGGTTTGCTCAGTTCTGTTGAATACCAGGAATATCTGATCCGACGAATATTGTGATGAATCAGATGATGTTTTATACGATGAAGTGTGACTCGTTTCGTTTTAAGTTGGGAGACTACATGATTGTAAACATATGTTTTTTCATTAACATGCTGGCGATTGATATTAATTTCATGTGCTCGTTTACAGACGGTGCAAAGAAAATCCATTAAATGGTCACTTGTAATGACTTTTTTTTTCTTGTTCTACAAAGCTTACTAATGAGTAATGACTGAAAAAAGTTCGTGATTTCCGAGTTTGAGAGCCAGACTTGTTTATTTCCTTCTTCTGATTCGTGCAGACTTACATGTTTACTCCATTGTTGTTCTTCATCGTCATATGTTGTCTATCCCATCTTCATGCATCTATGAGACTGTAACATAATGCTAATTGTACGTTCTTTCTTGTTTAGCTTATCGAAGACTTGCCAGGAGTTATCATCCCGACGTAAATAAGTAAGTTTAACTGCCGCATCTTAATTTTACTAGTTACAACCCCTGTGCTCCCATTTTGTGGTTTAAATTGATTTATGATCTCTTCATTCTACTTGCCAAACATCTCAAAATTTCTTCTCGTCAATGTCTCGTTGACATGCAAGTTAGGAATCGGTTATTGACTTTTGATGAAGGATTGTTATTTCAAGTTAACACCATTTAACATTGTTGAATATTCAATCATATCGCGTTAGTTCTGTGCACGAGTAAACAAATCCACGGAAAAGATTTATCAAAGCCGTGGACATTCGTCTTCTTCTACCCATTTGAAGCTGATTTACCACAGCATCCTAACTCCTCTATTCCGGCTTGATTAATCTGACAAGTGAATGGCGGCTTATTTGGAACGTAAACAAGTGTTACGTAGTATGATACTTCCGTACACGATACCCTTCTATCAGTTGAGCAAGGATCTGTGTAGGTCCTACCACCCAAGGCTGAACACTTGAACCTTGAGATTTGGGTTGAGTTTGAGATAAAGGTACACTTGAACCTCGAGACTTGGGTTGAGTTTGAGACAAAGGTCCACCATTTTGGGAGATGAACACCATTGCAAGAGCACGCCGCAGCATGAATCGGGACACCCACTTACTCAAAAGCTCAAGCTTACGAGTTAGGATCCCATATCGTACTTATCAACCACCAGTATCACTCTCGATACTCCGACGCAGGATACCGTCTCACACATGACCTGTAACACCTCAACCCCAACTTGTTTTCGTTCCTCACACGCATATGTAACTGCTTGTATATAAGTACAAATGTTATAGTAGATACACACATAGGTCTTCATTATGTAAAAGAATTTTTCAAATTCAGGCAGATGTACATTGACCTAGAAACTTGGATATATGTTGGTCACCAAAGAGCTTCGGTTCTGTAGATAGAGGAAGGGAAGGAACGGCAAAGCGACTGCGTGATGAAGTGAAAGGAAGTAAAAAAGGAAAGTGATACCATGTCTAAGCACTCTAACGTTTGGAGGCACCCTAAACTTTGCATTAGTAAAAATGTAATTAACTAACTATTTCATATCATGTTGTTAGCTAATAATAAAAAGATATGGAGTTGGTTTGTGAGCACCATTTCTACCTGAGAGAGATGAGATGAAGAATGTGTGGTTTACTAGTTAGAATGGTGTGTTAGAAACTCTTGGTTGATTAGGTTCGCTTGAGGCTATATCTTGACCATTGGGTCTTCACATGTTGGCTTAGGTCAGTTGGGCTAGTGGGAAGCTGGTCATGCGTGTTTTTAGCCAACCAAATATCAGATTCTGTAGTCTAAACCAACCAACCAACCAAATTCAAATGTTTCTTCGTAAAATCATTAGTTCTAACTCCCCTGAAAAAAACGTTGTAACTCATGTCTTATCTCTCTCATTGGATTAATCAATCTGTCTTATCTGAATCTAATATTGTATGTAGACAAAATTACATCCGTTTTATTTTCACATGAAATAGATCTATACGATAGTTTCAAATGAATATTACAGTTTATCTTTTTGGCTTTGCATGCAAATTCAGCTTAACCACAACCACAACAACAAGAACAACAGCAAAGCACAAAATTGAAAAGAAGTTGCTCTCTGAAATAAAAATGGTAAATCCAATTTGGCCATGTAGCTTGTTTTCTCCACGCGTTAGTAAAAGGTTTGTGGACCGTGAATCCATGAAGACTTTGCAACCTATAGCCAAATGGTATTATCACTCATGTGTTAGCTATATGTGGGAACTGGGAAGTAGTTAGTCTGGATCCTAGTATTTGAAATTGTGTGGGTGTAGTGCTGTTAAATCATCGCCAGCATCATCAGCATTGTTATTCTTATTATTTGGCATAATGCTCAGTGTTGAGTTTTAACTTATTTACTCTTTCCATGTAGAAAACCCGACGCAGAACAAACATTCAAGGATATTAGTAATGCTTATGAGGTATACTTTAGGGATTATTATGGTCGTTCTCCTGCTTATTCCTCTGTATCTACCGGTGACAGTTAGCTTCTGTGGAATTTGAGTGAATCATTCATCAGCCAGATCTGTGTATTACCTGTAGGTTCTGTCAGATGACAAGAAACGATCCATATATGACAAGTCTTTGAAGGCTAATCTCAACGGTACTCTATGGGGCATGGAGGTTAGTCCTGTACTCAAGTTTTATCGAAAGATTGCCAATGAATATACTAGAGTTCTGTTTGAATGACTTTTCATGGTGTTTGAAGTACTTGCTTGCTTACTTTTAAATTCTGTCTCTCAACATAATTTGATTCCTTTTTATCAGTTATTATTAGTATGAAAACAATGAATGAGATTTAGTGATCGAAAATGATGAAGCTAGAAGCACAAAATAACAAGTGGTAAATCTTTAAAAATTGTGGGTTCGTGAACAAAACTTCTCACTGACTTAACTTTTCCTGCATGCAAGTCTGTCACTTTGGGTTAAGTTGAAGTATTCATATTTGATAAGAAAAAACAATACCTGGTGATAGAGATGCTGAATTCATATTAAGTATCCTTGCCGGTTAAACAGAAATCACACGAGTGATTTCACGCTAGTGTTATAGTTTAGTAGTCTATGAAATTGAGATACATTTTTATGTAAGAAAGTATTAATTATTTGTGCGAGTAAGAAGATTCAATATCTGCATAATATTCGTTTATAAGATATTTTGCCTTCCAGAAAGCAGATATTTCACAATTTCACCCCTTTATCATCATCATCATCACCACCACCACCATCATCATCATCATCTTCAGATAGGTTTTTTCTCATATCGATCATCTTGTGACAACAGGATTTTAGCAACCCGTTTGAGTTCATGGAGTCTGTATTTAATGGTATGGATGATATTGACGATTGGGACCGGGGTGGAGGAGGCTCGTGGAGTAGGGGAATGAAGGGTGAAGACTTGCTTTATGATTTGGTTTTGAACTTTAAAGAGTCGGTATTTGGCGTGGAGAAAGACATTGAAATAATCCAGCTCGAGTCATGCAGCACCTGTAACGGGTCAGGATCCAAACCTGGTACACGCCAATCCAAATGCATTACATGTCGTGGGCATGGGGAAGTCGTCACATCAACAAGTACACCATTCGGTATCTTTGAGCAGGTAATACTCTAAACCTAATGACTTGCTCACTGTTTAGCTGTGATCATCGTGCATGGATCGGCCTGTTTGTTCACGGATTCAAACTTTAAACCACGACTTCTTTTCCCCTGCCAAACTATGGGCTAGTTTTGGAAATGTTGCGGCGGTGTTAGAAGCTACTGTGAATCACTATGAGAAAGTTGTTGTGAATTTTAGATAAAATGTTGTTTGGTAGTTATTACGTGAAAGTTACAGTGAAATAATGATGTAGTAATTTCATGTTTTGTTAGTGAGAGAGTAAAATGACAATAATATATTATACGTATTAGTTCATAGAGTTAGATAGTGAAATTTTAAAAAATTGTAAGGTTAAAATCGGTTGCAGTTGCAGATAAATTAATCAAAATCAGGTTTCGGAAAAACATCCCCCTCTTGCTTCTTGAAAGCTGATGTGAGACGACAGAAACTGTCTGAAAAGTAAAAGAAATATTATTTTTGCCAAATGCACTAAAAACTGCTTATGCTCTTGGAAAGCAGCTGGACCGGCAGCAGAAGCATTCTCAAACTGGCCCTATGTTTTCTTTGTAGTATCATACGGTGATGTTATTGTATTGACAACCGAAAAATGAAATACAGGTAATGACATGTCCTGGTTGTTCTGGATCCGGGAAGACTTTTTCACCTTGCAACACCTGTAGAGGAGAAGGGCGAGTGAGGAAGTTGAACCGCATTTCCTTAAATATCCCTGCCGGAGTAGATTCCGGCAGCCGGTTACGGGTCCGCGGCGAGGGCAACGTCGGGATTAGAGGAGGATCCCCGGGGGACCTCTTTGCCGTCATTGAAGTCCGGTCAGACCCTGTTCTGAAAAGGGTTGGAAACAACATCCTATACACTTGCAAGGTCTCGTACCATGATGCTATCTTAGGAACAAAAATGAAGGTGCCCACCGTTGATGGTTTAGTCGACTTGAAGATCCCAGGCGGGACCCAACCTGGGACGACGCTGGTGATGGCGAAAAAGGGTGTGCCTTTTCTCGGCCGGAAAACCAAGCGCGGCGACCAGTTGGTGGTGGTGCAAGTGGAGATCCCGAGACAGGTTAGCGGCGAAGAGAAGAGGCTTGTTGAAGAGATTACTAGACTGAGTAAAGCAGCAGTAGGAGATAGTAGATGATCTAGTTAGTAAAAACCACTGTAACTCATGTGGGTTCTTTAGGGTTTATAGATTTAGGGAAACACATTATATGGGACTACAATTGTAATTCACATTGCTGGCTCTACTTGGTGAAATTGTGTTCATTTTGAACTTTGTGTGATTCATTTCACCCAATCCATGATGCTGAAGAATTCAAGCTCTCCTGCTTGAAGATGGATTAGCAGTTGGGTGACTCTTGTCCTGATTCATCAAAATCAATTGAGTGAAGTACACTTTCACCTTCTAGTTTTGGAAAGAACACTTTCACCTTCTAGTTTTGGAAAGAACACTTTCACCCCTTGAGTGAATTGTACATCTGGACTTTTACACCTCATTGTGAAACTGTTAGTCTAGAATTGAGGTTTCTCAATAAAAATAAATTTTGGGACAATCTTGACCCCATATCATGTAAAATGTGATGGTATCCTAGGGTATGATAGACTTTTCGCATGATGTGGTGGGCGAATTTATCTCTAAATTTATTTTCAGTGACGGCTTCACTATCACGGGGTGTAAGTTAGTGTCCTTCAAGGGTTAAAGTATCTTTTATCCTGGAATAAACTGTATTAAGTTGAATCTGAAGTATTGCTTAGCTTAAGCTTTTGTTCATTTCATTTGATTTTCAAGTATGTTTGTGAGCTGCACACAAAAGGAGGACGAAGTTGAATTGCTGTCTACGCAAAATTTTACCATAATTCTCCATCTCTCTCTAATTCTCCTCATCTTAATCTTCTTCTTCTGCTCGATTACGATCCTAATTAGGGTTTGAGTCAGATTATCTCCCATCTCTCCTTACGATGACTTAATTATGTATTTATCGTCGCAAGAAGTCGGAATTATGACATTTAGACTTGTAATTACAAAACATTTTTTGGTGCGGCGAAAAACTTGTGAATTGTAAGGGAACGTCACGGTGAAAGCTCGCAAATATAACAAAAGCAACTAGCAAAACCGAAAGGGTTAAAACTCTTGCTTTGCCATCACCTCAGTGATGATGTGCATAGATCTGTAGGTATTAGGAGATTCAAAATAGCATGTTGCAGTCGGACATCTTCAAAGGCTCACGAAACTGTACAGAAGTTGAAAATAATTGACTCTATGAGAGAATTATTATAGTAAATGTTTTTTGGTGGTTAAATATAAACGAATGAAAGGTTTTAGTCAAATCGATAAAAAAAACAATTAGGGGAAAAAAGTTTTATGGGGTGAGAGAGGCTCGAACTCTCGACCTCAGGATAACTCAGAATGCTATGAGACCTACGCGCTAGCCAACTGCGCCACCACCCCTTGGTGACCAATTTTGAAATTTATTATACTTATAATTATAAAATGAATTCCAACATTTTTGATTCTCAGAAAGTGGAGTAGAGTGGGATTCTTGTGATGACATTGCTTTGTATAATTACCTGGACAAAAGGGATTTGAACTTTATTTTAACAATGAGGATTGTTTGACTGTCCTTTTATTTTTATTTTTTTGCAAACTGACTGTCCTTTAAAGTTGAAGTCTATTCATTGTCAAAAAAACTTCACTATTGGTAGTATCCAAAGACGAGAAATCTTTTAAGCTTTTTTTTCGACATGAGAAATCTTTTAAGCTTAACTCACCATAAGACTACAAATTAGTATCCAAATATACCTTTTTTTTAGAAAATTCAAGATTCTTCACTATTCATACAAATGTCATGTATTTTGTTTTTCACCAGAATTTATTTAATCTCGTCCAAAATATGATCACGTCCATCCCTCATTACATGTTTCTCACTCATTATTTATTACTCCACCACCAAGCGTTCATATTATTTTTTAGAAACTTTCTTAGAATATAGTATGCAAAGTTATTGTGATCGCACATTACTCACAAATAGGGCCATTACCACAATTTTTTAGACTTCAGTACATTTTTCTTTTTTTGAGGAGAAGACTTTAGTATATTTTTTAGACTTAAGTACATGTGTGACACTTGCAAGTGTAAACTAAATAAAAACATGCAGACAAGTTGGTGTTTGTCATATAAAAGTAAAATTTATAACCAAATGCACAGTGTAATCTAAGTTTCTTGTATTTTAAGGATATGCAATAGTTTACCCCGTCTTTCACAAATTATGATGTTAGAAAAGTGGACTTGCAATCAAAGTAAGCAAAGTCAAATTTAAGTTTGGAAACAAAACAAAGTTGTTTCCAGCTTTGTTAAGGCGGCAGAGAGGTCATTGAATCTTCTAAGCTTGTTGATTTATTTGTTGGGCACTGCACCGCCACAACATGTCTATATAAAGACATGTGTGCTGGCTTTGGTTTAACACAACAACACTACACCACGGGGTTTGATTTGGTGCTTTTGAGTTTAATAGTGTGTGTGTGTCGGGTAGCGCCGTGGTCGTTGTGGTCACAGCGGCGTGTATTGTAATCGGGTTCTCTTCTCAATAAAATATCTGGTTCTGGCCGTGGATTAGCTAGCGGGTTCGTTAAGAATTCGTTAGTGAACCATTAAATATCTGTCTCGTTCTTGTTTTGCTTTCGTCGTTCTTGCTCGAATACCCACACGTTATAACAAACTGGTAACGGAGCTCTGAAACAGGAGTTCTGTTACAACAAACTGGTATCAGAGCCAGGTCAGGAGGAATACCAGTTTTAACAAACTGGTATCAGAGCCGGGGTTCCAAGATCCGGGTGGAGCCAAGAGCTAGGGTTTCACGTTTTGGTAGAACTCAAATCTAGGGTTTCACAATTCAGGTGGAGCAGGCTATCGGGAGTTGGGTATCGAGATTCCGCCAAGAACGATGTCTGGTTTGGCGATCAAGATCGATCTGTTTGTGAGAGAGAAGCAGGTACACCCACCATCTGAAGCCCTGTGCAGGGGGCTATCCAGGCTCCTGTCGGAGCAATCTGGCGCGCATCTGATTAGGCGTGCAAGGGATCTGGCAATTCTAGCACGCATTCGGTACTGGCGCGACTCTGGCGGTTCACGTGCATCTGGCGTTCTGGCGATTGACGTTCAGGCGCAATCTGGCTCCCGGCGTGGAGCATCTGGCGTGTGAATTGAATCTGGTTCTGGCTCATGCGTTGCAGGAACTCGTTGGAGCAACGGCATGGACCATCTGGCGCGTGAGATTTCTGGCACGCGCATCTGATTCTAGTTCTGGCACGCATTATGTACGAGTTTGTTCTGGCGTGCATCTGATTTTGCAGCGTGTACCATGACACGCACTGAGCTCGCATCTGTCGCAATCTGTTTCTGGCGAGCATCTGGCGCATCTGAGGCATACGGGGCGCATCTGGCATGACAATTTGGGCACTCGTCATCGGTGCATCTGGTCTGGATGACAACTGGGCATTCTGTCATGGTGCATCTGTCTGGCGCAATTGGGCGCATATGGAATACATTCGGTCATGTTTTCTCAGTGAATGTATTCGAGTCTGGTTCTGGGTGGAGCACTTGTTTCTGTTTACGGAAGTGCAACCACATCGGGCGCATTCATTGCAGGCACGCATGGTAGTTGGAGCAACGATTTGGCGATTCGGGTTTCGCATCAGCTGCGAAATATCTGTTTGGGGAGGCGTACTCGTTTCTGGTTCTGGGAGAAGCATACTGTTAAGGTTTGAGAAGAGAAGCACCAGGTTCTGGTTCAGGTTAAGGTTACTGAGTTGATTCAAGTCAATGTGGAGATTTGTTAGAAAAGTTGACTTGCAATCAAAGTAAGCAAAGTCAAATTTAAGTTTGGAAACAAAACAAATTTGTTTCCAGCTTTGTTAAGGCGGCAGAGAGGTCATTGAATCTTGTAAGCTTGTTGATTTATTTGTTGGGCAATGCACCACCACAACATGTCTATATAAAGACATGTGTGCTGGCTTTGGTTTAACACAACAACACTACACACGGGGTTTGATTTTGTGCTTGAGAGTTTATATCTGTCTCGTTCTTGTTTTGCTTTCGTCGTTCTTGCTCGAATACCCACACGTTATAACAAACTGGTAACGGAGCTCTGAAACAGGAGTTCTGTTACAACATATGAGGTCCTCAAATTTCTGGGGTTAGTAAGAAGACAAAGAGTGTTCGCAGTTTCAGAAGAAAAAAAGAATATATCAAGAGTGGCTAGATGATCCCCCTTAATGGCTTACTCTCTTAGTTTCGAAAGATGTAATGATTAAGAGTGAGCAGAATTCGCTCAAACCGGCCGCCCCAAACCGATCCGCCTCAAACCGGTCCGAATTTAGCACTTGTGCTTGCTAATTGATTGATTACGATTATAGAATTACAAATCCGGACTAACGTTGATTGATCATGATTACGGAGTTAGTAAAACCGTTTAAAATCGGTCCGGTCCGATTAAAATTTCACATGAAAAAATAACATATTTTAGTAAAATACACCGTCCACAAATCAAGTTTTATAAGTTAGGTTTGGTTTGGATATAAAAAAGAATTAGGGTGAGTTTGGGTTGGGGCAAAATTTTCGGCAAAATCGGTTCGCGCTCACCCCAAACGTTGAATATGTCATGTTTACAGACTTAAGTTTGCTAACGATTTGCCACATTTTGAACCCGTCTAAACCCGGCCGAACGGATCCGAATCAAAAAGCTTGATTGAGTTTGAGTTTGACTACTTGATTGAGTTCGGGTATTGATATAACCAACCCGCAATCATTGGGTTGGGTACGAAACCTCACCCGCTCAACCCGGTCGGTGCTCCGCCCTAATTCTGATATTCCTACTCAAGTTTTCTGTATATCATTTTCTCAGAAGAAAAGAAAAGACAGTTTTTGGCACTAGGCTAAAGACGAGCCTGCTCAGGCTTGGTTAAGCACTACTTAACCCCAACCAAAAACCAACCTTTTTTAATCCTACAAAAATTAGGCACCCATCAATTGTTTCCTTCTCTTTTTAAAACCTAACTCCATCTTTCAAACACAACTACTGTTTGATTAACCAAACCATAAAACTTTTTTTCCCAAACACCACCATTAGGTGATATGGTGATTTCGATGTAATTGACCCAAAAAATACTCTTCCACATGCCAGAAATCCATGTCTCACAGTCTCACTATATAGTCAAGTACAACAATCAATTAATTTGCATACATTGGTTTGTATGAGCACATGCATGCATCTATCTTTTATCACTGAGTTAGTTTGACCTTCTCATGAAACTGAGGTCGGTCACATGCATTTAGATATAGGTACGTGTTACAAAATGTTTGTTTTAGTTTTCAAATTTGAATTGGTGAATTTAATGAGATGTTGAAACCAAATTCATGAGTCATGACAACTACTTCACCATGCTTGCTTCTTACTTTCACTTTCTTTCTTTTTTCGAGGGAATTACTTTCACTTTCTCGAGTCTCTTTAACCCGGCAAAACGATGCAATAATTTCATTATCTTTTCACAAAACGATGTGATTAACAAAACGATGCAATAATTTTATAATCTTTTCACGGTATTGGAAAAAGTTTCAAAATTTGCATAGTTTTTCTAACCAAATCATCGTGTCACTACAAAATGACTCCCTAAATAGTAAAGTAGGAAGTAAGAGAAGAAACACAAAAAGTATCTAGATGGTATATGCTCTATGTCCTGATATATTTTTATAAAGAATATTTACACTGTTTGGCTTTATGAATTCCATTATGGATCAAACAAAATTGAAAACAAACCGGTGATTCTCAGAGCCTAAATATGTGATGAAAATACTCTGTAATGAATACGATGACTGAAATTATAATCTAAAAACTGTTTGGCAGACGTTGAAAATATGGATTAAAATTTAAGTACATTTGTTAACACTTGTAACTTTTTTTATTAAATTTATGAAAAGAATATTGATTTAAATTTATGATACATCTATGATGTTATGCATTTGGACAAGCTGATAATTCATATATAAAAAGAATGTAAATTATGATATTTCAAAAGTTATATTTAAGAAATTTCCAAAAAACAAAAAGTGCACAATCTGCGACTAAAAGTTCACATGAGATTAAAATATGAGTTCCAAATAGAAGAAACAAACAAGATTAATTTTTTTGACAATTAAAATCTCCAACCAAAAGTACACTTTGCTTGTTTGGTATTCATGATGTTTAATTCAAATGTATTAAAATCGATATCTTTTCAACAATTTTGTTTGTTATGCCTACAAATTTTAATATGATATTTCACATATTAAAATAATCTATGTGCAATTGTAAACCTCCAAAATTTGGACTTATCCAGTTGAAAATCTCTGAAAAATTAATTATGATTTTTTTGTGCACTAGCGTTAGAAGCCCCTGCATGAGGTACCGGGCCTAGTTAGTAAATACTCCGAATTTTTCTGTTTAATACCTGTCAGTACGTATAAATGGAAAATACTTTCGTATTTCGTACTCTTGATGGTCTTAGTAAAAAAATACTCGAACTTTTATCAAAAAAATTTAATACTCGTATTTCATGTTTTAGCGTACAATACTTGCGAATAAAACTTCTTGAAAACAATATTGCGGTGAATAAATTATCATCCAAAATAGTATAAGTTTTTCTTACTATTTATTTATTTTAAATATTTATTGTTATAAATATTTACGAGTATTATTATAAAACTTTGAAAATATTAAGTTAAAATAATTATACTTATATATCTGTGTGTGTGCGCGAGCGCGCCTGTACATGCATCTTGAGTCTTACATGTTATATTATTAAGTTTTAAAATAATACATGTTTAAGATTAGGGAATGCGTAGTAATTTTTTTTTATTGAAGTAGTTTGAATGGTATGATATTCTTTTACATAAGTAATTAGTTATGAGTAAATAGTGTAAATAGAATAAATGATAAACAACTGAGTACATGCTTTACAAATTATTTTTAAATATTTGATAAAATATGAAAAGATGGCAATGTGTGACAAATAGAACTCATTATTGATGCTAAAATACTAAGAAATGCACCCGTATTTTTAATTCCGAATGAAAAACTAGTATACGAACTATACCCGTACGCATAGAAAACTCGAATTAATCAAATCGAACATTTTTAAGCCGAATTTTTACTAACATATTTTTAACCTAAAATTGTATTATACATGTACGTACCGTATCACGTTTTATTTCTGTCCCGTATTTTACTAACTATGGTACCGGGTTCAAACCCAGTTTATGACAAAACAATTTCTAAAAGAAAATAGGTGCATTCAACTACTTTGACTTTAGAGCTCTTTAAATTTTATTAATGGATCAAGTTAGCGATCTATAATATCAGGTCATATCAAAACAGGTTGTGATTCTCAATTAAATTAGATTTTCTTTTCAAATTATTTACAGCTAATTATCAAGATTTTCAGCTGGTACCAAACATATCATTCTTGTTAGGTCTACAACCCGGGCCCAGCACTACGTAGGTGTTGACATACTCAAGGAAAAAACAAACGCCAGTTTTATAATATAACAAAACTTTAGAGGCTTTAGTGCAATTTCCCTAATCTATAACCTATGGCCCCCCTTTTCCCGTCCTTCACGAAAATCCCACACACATTATAAAAACCATCTTCTTCCATCGCCTTTCCTTTTCTCTGCCTTCTCTCAAAAACCAAATCAGATTTCATCCATAAACTCTCTCTCAACCTCAACCAAAGTACACTTTGCATGTTTGATAATTATACTAAAATCGGACTCTTTTTAACAATTTCGTCTATCCTGTAAATTTTAATATGGTAATACGCAGTTTAAAATAATCTCTCTATAATTGTAGAATCTCCAAAATTAAGAATTATTCAAATATTTTTTACATTAGCATAATCAGAGTTAGGCTATAAATAGATGTATTTAACTACTTAACTTTAGACCTCTCTAAATTTTGTTAAATGAATCAATTTAGCGATCTATAATTCCATGTCATACCAAACAGACTGTGATTCTTTATTAAACTGGATTTTCTTCTCATATTATTTTCAACTAATTATTGAGATTTTCAGCTAGTATCAATAGAGCTCTCTAAATTTTGTCAAATGAATCAATTTAGTGATTCATAATATCATGTCATACCAAACAGATTGTGATTCTCTATTAAATTGGATTTTCTTCTCATATTATTTTCAGCTGATTATTGAAATTTTCAACTGGTCCAGCACTATGTGCTCAAAACAAACGCCAGTTTTATAATAAAACCAAACTTTAGAGGCCATAGTGCAATTTCCCCAATCTATAACCTATGGCCCCCTTTTTTCCGTCCTTCACGATATAAAACCCATCTTCCTCCTTCGCCTTTCCCTTTCTCTGCCCTCTCTGAAAAACCAAACCAGATCTCATCTCATCCAAAAAAGCTCTCTCAACCTCAACAATGGCGACACAACGCGAAGAGAACGTCTACATGGCCAAGCTCGCCGAGCAAGCCGAGCGCTACGAAGAGATGGTCGAATTCATGGAGAAAGTCTCCGGATCCATCGCCGAATCGGAAGAACTCACCGTGGAGGAGCGCAACCTCCTCTCCGTCGCCTACAAGAACGTCATCGGCGCGAGGCGAGCCTCCTGGAGGATCATATCGTCGATCGAGCAGAAGGAGGAGTCTCGCGGCAACGCCGATCATGTTTCCACCATCAAGGAGTACCGGAGCAAGATCGAGACGGAGCTGAGCAAGATCTGCGACGGCATTCTGAAATTGCTCGACTCGAAGCTCGTTCCGTCGGCTTCTGTTGGCGATTCGAAGGTGTTTTACCTGAAGATGAAGGGAGATTACTACAGGTACTTGGCGGAGTTTAAGACCGGCGGTGAGAGGAAGGACGCTGCGGAGAATACGCTCAACGCTTACAAGGCGGCTCAGGTATGGTTTCGTATCTCGTTTTTTTTTTTTTTTTTTTTTTTTTTTTTTTTCGTTTTCTGATGCGTTTTTTGCTTTGTGATGATGATTTGTGTTGTTTCGTTGACTTGTTTTGATGAAATCGTGATGAATTGAGTTAGATCTGTGATTTCTGCATCGATCTGTTGATTTTTTTGGTTGTTTTGGCCTGGATCTATTGCGCTGAGTCGATTAAACTCGGTTTTATGCTATTGAAATCCAGATTAGTAATAGTTTTATGCTATGCAAATTCCTAATTAGCAGTAGTTGTTGGATGATCTATGTATGATGAATATGTATTACTTTGATTACATTAATCTGGATGTCTATTGCGCTGAGTCGATTAAACTCAGTTTTATGCTATATGAAATCCTGATTAGTTATAGTTTTGTGATGATTATTGTAAATTGTGTGTTGGCTGTGGGTTGATCTTTGTATGATGAATATGTATTACTTTGATTCGATTTTAATCTGTACGTCTATTGCGCTGAGTCGATTGAACTCAGTTTTATGCTATATGAAATGCTGATTAGTAATAGTTTTCTGATGATTAATGTGATTGTGTGTTAGCTGTGGGTTGATCTATGTATGATGAATATGTATTACTTTGTTTCCATTTTGATCTGTATGTCTCCATGCTTGTGGTGGTATGATTCATGATGTGTGTGATGTAAATGTGAAAGTCTGTCTTCATGGAAAGAATCTGCTTGTATATTGTCCTTTTGGCCTTTGCCTGATGTAGTGTTATGGATGGATGAACATAAACTTCTTTGATCATATTTGGCACCGTATTGTGCTTTCAGTGTTAACTTGTTGATAAACTCCTATAGGCATTGTCTCTGAAATCTAAAAATATTTGAGAGAGCATTCCTGTGCTATTATTTTTATAACTTTAAAAAAGGTCCCCCGATTTTGAATTGTTAAATAATGATCTAATTGTTGTAAATTGTAAGATCAAGTGGGGTCCAAAACAGAAGAAGGTGGACTAATTGTTATTGATCTGAAGGTTTAGAGGGGATTGCGGTTAAGATATGCTACGTTTGTGATTGGATTATATTATGGTCAACATCACACTAAACATAGTTATGTTCTCAAATCAATAAAATTTCATTGTCCGTCAATCATAACCAATTGTTTTCTCTGAAGTAATACATGATTTGTACCCCGCTTTACCCCACCAACAATTTCATCTGATTGTCCGTGGGATTTAGTATTTTCTTGCAATTGATGTTTTCACGAGGTTAAAAAGTTTGTGTTCATCGATCATTCTGCTTATCTTGTCATTGTTATTCCTTTTCTGATATGTTCTCTGTTGGATTGTCTTTTAATCTGTTGCAGGATATTGCGAACTCCGAGTTGGCTCCAACCCATCCCATTCGGCTAGGACTGGCACTCAACTTCTCTGTCTTCTACTACGAAATTCTCAACTCACCAGACCGTGCATGCAGTCTTGCCAAGCAGGTGAAGTAACCCATCCTCACAATTGGTTTCTTTATTTCTCCCCATGATAGTAGTTGAGAATAAAAGTACTAAAAGTAATGTTCCAGTGGTCCTTTTTGTTATTAAAAGAATTAATCTGGCCCCTTATCTGGAATTTTATTGACGTCTAAGTTGGAACCTGGCTGTCCATACCCCACTTTTCTTTTTGGTCTCACAAGTCACATTACATTTGTTCAACTGCTGGATGATTCACTATTTTATGTGGGCCTATGAATATGATACTACTGATAATGTTCTTAATGTTTGTGGCAATGAAGTATGACACGGCTTCATGTACTAAACTCGCGTATGAAACTAATTTAAGCTTAATATTGGTAGCAGTTGCTGTAATCACAGCCACCAGATATGAAGATATGGTGGCCTAGAAGATAGACTAGTAGTAACTATGCTTGTGTTCGTAATTTCTAAACCATGATCCTCAAGCAGGTGAAGTAACCCCATCATCGTGATAGGTTTATTTATTTCTCCCCATGATAGTAGTAGCTGATAATAATAGTACTAAAGTAAGGTTTCAATGGTCCTTTTTGTTATTAAATGAATAAATCTGGCCCCTATCTGGAATTTTTATTGACGTCTTAGTTGGAATTTTGGCTGTCCCCGTACCCCACTTATCTTATTTGTCTCAAAAGTCACATTTCATTTGCTGGATGATTCTGACTTCATCAACAAAAACTGCTGGATGATTCACTATCTATGTGGGCCTATGAATACGACATCGATAATGTTCTTAATGTTTGTGGCTCTGAAGTATGACACAGGTTTCATGTACTTAACTCGCGCATAAAACTAAATCAAGCTTACTATTGGTAGCGGTTGCTGTAATCAAAGCCATCAGATATCAAGATCAGGTGGCCTAGAAGATAGTAGATCATTACAAACCCTGCTTGTGCTCATTCTTTGTAAACCATGATCCCGTTCTCATTGCATCCTTTATTTCTTTTGTGCAACCCTTATGGTTGTTCTAATGAGTCATTTCTTTGAGTGCTGTGTCAGTTTTGATTTACTGGTAAGCTGCGATAATGTCTTAACTATTATAATATGGTGTCCCTCAGGCTTTTGATGAAGCCATTGCTGAGCTAGACACACTGGGAGAGGACTCATACAAGGACAGCACTTTGATAATGCAACTTCTCCGTGATAACCTTACTTTGTGGACCTCAGACATGCAGGTAATCTTTCTTAACCCCCCTTGGAGGATCACAAAGGAAACTCAAATTGACCGATCATCAACATTTGCCTAATTTTGAAAATAAAAAAGGAGAAGATTATCCTGTTTACTACAATTTTCTCAATAGTTGCAAATGTACAACATTTGCTGTGTTCTGAATCATGATGGAACAAAATAACAAGGAATGTTTTTTTTTGCCTTTGGTTGTCTCTTTGTAATTCGTAATTGATGTTGGTTGGTTGTGATTGTAGGATGATGGAGAAGAGATCAAGGAAGCAGCACCAAAGCCGGCTGACGAGTAGGCGTGAAGAAGCATCAAGTTGTTTTCTACTGCTATATTTAGTAGAGTATTTGCGCGTCTTCTCTGTTTGTTTTTGACTGGAGAAGCTGCTGTCGTCGTTCTGTTCTTTCGTTCCCTCTTTTCTTCTTTATTATCTGGGTCTAGAGAGTCTCGGTTATGATCTGAATATCTCATTTGATGTCGTCTTCCTGATTTGTGAATGTTGAACGTACTTGATTTCTTTCTCTTGTAGCTCTCCTGCTGATTTTACTCTTTTGGGATTTGTTATTCTCAGTAGTATGAAGTTCAATTAATTATATTGCATGTGTTGAAACAACCCTGCACTCTCATCTCGGTCTTTACTTGGTGGTTGTTTCTACCACCACACTGTGTGATGTGTCTTGGTCATTCCACAACAATGCGGCTTTTGACTTTTGAGACGTCGAAAGTGTTACCAGCCAATGACTTGTGTGCACATTGAAACCTAGTGTTGATCTTTTGATTGAGAGTCTGGTAAGGTATCACTCGAGAAAATAGTATCAACAACTGCTGGAAAGTTGTGGAAGTAGTGAAGCTGCAATCACTCCAGAAAATAGTATCAACTGCTGGAAAGTTGTGGAAGTAGTGAAGCTACTGGAAACCTCACCGACACCAGCAGCTTCTTGTTGCTTCGAGGGAGGTACATTTTAAAGGCTAATTGGATGAACAAATGACCTTGTAGTAGCAGTTCACCTCATTGAGTATAGATAGTTGCACTTGCGCCGATGGCAGAAACAGAATCCCAGCATAACCAGGTAGGAAGAACACATTTTGCTTGTCCCCTATCACCTAAGGTATATAATGAATTAACCACTTCTCTTTCAAGTGCTTTGACTTTTGGTTTCTTCTTCATTTCCTTCTGCTTTCGTTTTCTACTTTCCTTCACGACATTAGAGTTCAACAACATATGTTGAAGATCATCTTGTGCGACGAGCAGAACAAGAACGATATTGAGCGCAAGCCTGGTCTCCGAGCAATTGAACTTTAAGGAGAGAAACCGTGTCTCAACCACTCATTCCAATAAATTTCAAAACATCTCATCTCCAATAAGCTCATCCAAACAAACCCATTATTACTGGTTTTTATATTCGTAAGATGGTGCTTGACAAAGATATCGATTACGTGCAGGAGATGGAGAGAAAGCACAACAAGGGTGAAGAAGAAACAGGAGAGGATGAGAAGACCAAAACCCCTCTAGCAGAGGAAGAGAACAACCAGGCTTCTAAAGATCATGACGAAAAACATGTAGAAATAAAGGTGTGCTTGTGGGAACTCTTGCTAAAATCTATTTCTATGCATTTGTTATGTGTTAGCAGTAATTTTTGGGGTTGAATTGATTTGCAGCTTGAAACGGCTCCTTTTGATTATCGTTTCCCGTCTACAAACCAAACGAGACACTGCTATACTCGCTATCTTGAATATCACAAATGCATAGCTGCCAAGGGGGAAGGCGCTCCCGAGTGTGAAAAGTTTGCCAAGTATTATCGCTCCCTCTGCCCTACTGAATGGGTACGTTTTTGCTTATTCGTACTGTCTTTTCTGAATGATTCTTAATTGAGGTTTATGGAATGTTACGAACAATGTGTTGGTTTGGTTTCATTGTGTGTGTGCAGATAGAGAGATGGAATGAGCAAAGAGCAAAAGGTATATTTCCTGGTCCTCTGTAGCCATAAAGAGATCTTCTCTGTGTTGCTGCTGGTTTTTCAGGGAACTGTGTAGTTGGATAGGTTTCATTCCGTTATATCTGTGTAGCTGGATTTCGGTCTAATAACTTCAGCATCTTTGCTCTATTCCGAATTTGTTTGATTATTTATCACAATATACATCACTCTCCAGAGAAAATCTCAGTTTAACTACTGTTAAATGTCATTTTGCTTCGTTGGAGGATTAATCCTGTAAATGCTAGACATCAATTGTGGGTGGGGGTGCTTCGTCAAGCATTGAGGCATATTTGAGTTGTGTTCCTGTATTCCAATGAAAATTAGAACTCTAATGAAGTAGGGACAACTACAAAATATGCATCATTCTCACCAAACATAATAAGAAAAGTTCCCTCACCATCTGAAGATCAGGGTTAGTTTGATTTTGTAATATGGACAATTTTATTCGTAGCTGTTTGGTAATAAAACATAATTAATTGCCCCAAATCTGAAATGTGTAAATTACGTACGAAATAAACATTGTGTTTATTTTGAATTTGGATTGGTTTTTTCATAGTACTTTTAGAGCACACAACTCAATCTATTGTTAGGTAAAATGCAAAAGTTTGATTTGAGCAAAAAATTATTCTTGTGGCAAATCATCTGTTGGCTTCTTCTATAAGACCTAGAAAGGTCAGGAATTGCTTCGCTTGGTTCCGCGTCGGTAGGACATGGCTTTTGTCTGCCTTTCTTAACAGAGAGTTTAGTCCTGAATCAGCCTTTGAACGTCTTCGACGGTGGGAGTGGGCGCCATTAAGGTTCTAGGTTTACCGCGGGTTCTGAAGATGTGCCTAATTGGACTGGCAGGTATTCCACTAGTTATAGTTAAGGCCTTCTATTTATATTCTAATCTTAATAAAGGCGCATTATCACATTAGTTTGCATCCCTTACCGCTAAGTCATATCCTTGCATGTTGGTTTCTTAGTCATTGTTTGTTTTGAGATACTATGCAATCAATTGAAGGAGTGGATCAAATTCAATAAAATAGAAGGTGGCGAAGGGTGGGGAGACCGGGCGAGTCGAATGTCGCACCGCCATTCTTCATATACCCGGAAAGAGAAGTGGCAGTCTTTCTACTGTTCTCAACTTCTGTCAATCGGGGAAGGTTATTGGTGACAACACCTGGACGAATACAGTAACGATCGTAGCAATCTCCTCTGGTACCTATTGGTACATCAAAATCCAATTGGTCATAAACATCGTAAGGTTTATCTTCATCCCTGTTCGGTACAGGTCCCTCTGTCACTTGAAAATAAATGATCATTTACGTCACTCGACTCATACGTAAACAGAGCAGAATTATAGAAAGGTTCTACGTACGTACCAATCTGTTCCCTCTCTTTCTCCCCATTTGAGAAAGCACGGAGATTAAGGAGAGGGTTCAAATCAAGGGTAATTCCCTTTTTTACCCCTTAGTGGGGTTGTAAAAACACCCAGAAAGCAAACATCAATTCGTGTGAGGTACTTTTTAGGTTAAATTGGGTTTTTCACCACCTAAAACTTGTCAAATAAGAAAAGGGGGAGAAAGAGAAGGAACATACCGAAATAGAAAGGGGGAGAAAGAGAAGGAACCGAGTGGTATCAAACAACGATTTCAATCAAGGTCTTACATGCATACAAACAAAATATTACAATATTAAACAATTTACCAATATATGTTCTACAATAGCTCCAGGTCATCTAGCATATAATCAGCGTTGTCTCATCCATTAAGCAGTTAAGTCAAGCTCTTAGGGCCACCAAAAATGGAAGACCCCAAAATATAATACGGGTAGTTTAGCATTTTATGTGTATTTTTTCAAATAATTTTAACATTTTATATATTATGTCAATTAATTTAACATCCGAGTATCTGTCATGAATCATTGACTTTGACGATTTGGAATAAAACTAAAGCATGAAGTGTGCCAGTCAACACGAATGTTGCACGTACATTGCACATCATGTTTCCACGCAAGATCTTTGCAATACAAAGCATGTATAGAAAATATATGAGAGCCTCAAATTGATTGCTCGCTTTATGCCACCAAAATCCTAGAGACGACTTTGGATGTCGAGTATCCCTGTCCCGCGCCTAGCTGTCATCGTTGCTCAGATTTGCCTCTGAAATGGCCTCTGCTTTGGCATTTGCCTCAAAAGTTTTCCTGGACACGACATACTGAAATGAGTAAATCCGTGCGACTCAAGCTCTTTACCAGTTTTCACAAGAGGGACTTGGAAGATTCAATAGTGAAGCTGATCATCCCATCTTCCTTTACGAATCCTCATATTACTAGGGAAAAATTCGATGGGCTTCATCGTGGTTGTACTACGTCACGGGGGACTTGAAGTGTCACGATGCAGCTACGACACGTTGCCCTGCAAACAAAACTAGTGGATCGAGAAAGATTGCCGAGTATAAAATGTTGAGATGGGATAATAAGCTCACATAAGCTTTTGTAAGTGAAACATCGCACACATTATTAATTTCTAACACATAGGTGCTTTTATTACATGCATGGTTGTCAAAACTAACTATAAACGACTAGGTTTACCACCCGGTCAAGGAGAATTTCGATTCACTATCCAAAATTTCGACGATTTGACAAATATGATTTACATGTTGTACTTTTGGATTACAATGTCAGGTGCTTCTGACTCGCTTAAGGATGTTCCGAAGCCTAGGGTATCCACATGGAGAGATGCTACATGTGTACCATCAACAAAGAGTGATGGTAATATGCTCATACCTGAAGAATTTCACCGTTCATAATTGGACCAGAGGTAAGTTATGTATATCAACAACATGGTTCCAGTTTTAGACACATAGAGTTAGCTTACCCTGTTTGATTCAAAATGACGGAAATTAACAATCCTTTTAGGAGGGCCTCATTGTGCTGAATGAAGGATAGCCCAAGTCTCGTCAGTTTGTGGTGAATGTTGTGTATTTGTCCACACTGTTCAGTGACTACCTTGAAGCTAACAACATTCCAAGATGATATTGTGAGCCAAACTTTTTCCTCAATGATGATCTGCAGCGGTTTGGGCGCGAACAAGTGAGTGAAAGACATATGTATTGAGAATTTCTTTGGCAGTGGTTTACTTAGGGAAATAATAAACCTAATATTTACTTCATATCTTGATTAATTTGTAGATGGATTACATATTGGGAAGGAACCCCAGCAACATGAGTTATGTGGTGGGCGTTGAAGATAGTTACCCGACACAGGTCCATCACTGTGGCGCGTCAATCGCGGACAACCACCACAAATACCAATGCAAAGAGGGATGGAAGTGGAGGGACTCTTTGAAACCAAATCCAAATGTGATCATTGGAGCCATGGTGGCTGGTCCGAAAAGACACGATGGTTCAAGGGACAAGAGGAGAGACCCCAACTACACTGAGCCGTCTGTTTCCGGAAATGTGGGTATGACTTCTGAACTGTCGATAACAACGTTAGGACTATGTGAATTCGCCACCGCCCCCAGGTCCTTGGGAACCCTGCATAAATAGTTGTTAGATCCCTTAATTTGGATAGATCATTCCCTTTAAGTATTCTTAATGCCAACTTTTTTTTTGATAACTTTGTGAAATTGGCTGTTGAGTAGCACTCTCCATTCTATTAAATTATTTGGTTCTAGAAAGTTTGGAATGTACATGTATCTAGATAATTGACTTTGGCAATTTGGAATAAAATTTTAGATTTCATTTAAAAGAAACAAACAAAATCGTACGAATAAATAAAAACATTAAGCGTACGAGTCAACACGAAGGTAGCACGTACATTGCACGAACTATACATAACACATTTTCACACAAGAACTTTGCAGTACGAAGCATTTCTGGAAAATATGATGGGCTCGACGTTGCCCAGATTTGGTCTATGAAACTGCCTCCACTTTGGCATCTGCCTCAATAGTTTTCCACGACACGGCGTACTCAAAGGAGTTAATATATGTAGATCAAGCTCTTTACAAGGTTTCACGTGAGAGACTTCGGAGATTCAGTAATGGAGTTGATTATCCCATCATCCTTTACGAGTCCTCAAATTACTGGGACGAAAGTATGTGGGTTTCATCGTGGTTGTACAATGTCATGGGGGACTTGAAGTACCTCGATGCAACTACGACATAAGCCTTGCAAACAAACTAAGTGGATCGGGGAAGATTACCGAGTATGGAATCTTGAGCTGGGATAACAAGCTCGCATAAGATCATGTAAGTGAAACATTGCACACTTTATTAATTTATAGCACATGTGCTTTTACTACATGCATGATTATCATAATCTTACGATTAACGATTTAATTTACTATCCGGTCAAGGAGAATTTTGATTCACTATCCGAATCTCGGCGATTTGACAATTATGATTGACATGTTGCACTTTTAGTTTACAGTGTCATGTGATTCTGACTCGCTTGAGGATGTTCTGAAGCCCAGGGAATCCACATGGAGAGATGCTTCAAGTGTACAATCAACAAAGAGTGATGGTAATGTGCTCATACCTGAAGAATTTCACCGTTCATAACTGGGCCAGGGGTAGTAATGGATATCAACAAAATGATTATGGTTTTTTGCCACATATAGCTACCTTATCACGTTTGATTCAGAATGACAGCAATCCTTTCGCGGGTCTCATTGTGTTGAATGAAGGAAAGCCGAAGCCACTCCAGTTCGTGGTGAATGAGGTGTATTTGGCGACAGTGTTTAGTGACTACCTTGCAGCTAACGACATTCCAGGATGGTTTTGCGGGCTAAACTTTTTCCTCAATGATGATTTGCACCGGTTTAGACTCGACGAGGTGAGTGAAAGACATACGTGTTGAGGATTTCTTTGGCAGTGGTTTACTTAGGGAAAGAATAAATTTAACATTTACATTTTATCTTGTGTAATTTGCAGATGTGTTGCAAAAATGGGAAGGAACCCCAAAATATGAGTTACGTGGTGGGCGTTGTGAATAGTTACCCGACACAATTCCATCACCGTGGTGCGTCGATCCCAGACCACCACCACAAATACCAATGCAAAAAGGGATTAAAGTGGATGGACTCTTTGGTACCAAATCCAAACGTGATAATTGGAGCCATAGTGGCTGGTCTGGAAAGGCACGATGATTTCAATAACAAGAGGAGCAAACCCAACTACACTGAGTTGTCTTTTACCGGAAATGCGGGTCTGACTTCTGCACCGTCGGCCACAACGGAAGGACCAGACGAAAACACAATGTTTTTTCAGACTCCACATGCGTATGTGGATTCACCACCGCCCCCAGATCCTTGTTAACCATGCGTAAATAATTGTTAGACCCTTTAATTTGGATAGGTCCTTCACTTTAAGTATGCTTAATACTAATTTTTTTTTATAAGTTTATGGATTTTGCCGTTGGAAATTAATCTTGATCCTATTAATATGGGTTGTTTAAGAACGTTCTAAAGTACATGTATATAGATGATTGGCTTTGGTGATTTTAAATGAAATTTGGGATTTCATTAAACGAGAATAAAAAAAGTCATAAAAATAAAATAAAAACGTAAAGCGTGCTAGTCAACATGAAAGTAGCACGTGTACTGCACATATAATGCACTACATGTTTCCACACAAGATCTTTGTAATACAATGCATGTCTAAAAGATATACGAGTGTCTCAAATGTATTATTGCTCACTTTAGGCCACCTAAACACTAGATACGATACTGCATTTAATTAAAATATGATCGCATAAGCATCATCGAGCACGTCATCACATTTCAACTTAACGTCATTGCTACCTCTTGTCTTTTTCTTATCCTTATAACCTCAAAAAATAATTAACGTAAAATGTTAAGCTCAACTAGGTCGGTGAGTTACATCTATGCCCTTCTGTAGGTTTGAAAAATAAAAATGCTAACTTTCTCATGGAGGATCGCGAACATAAGCCATAATAATTTATACTTGTTCAACTTGAAAGATCATGTAATTCATAAAAATATTAACTGATCATAAAGAAAGTGTAAGAAAAAAAAGAATAACTTGATCGCGAAAAATCATATTGTTTCGAGTAGGAATCTTGTTTTGTCTCACATAGAGACCTTAACTTACTAGAACCTGCTTGCTTAGTTTCTTATCTTATTTGCATGCCATATACTTCATGACTTAATATAATGTAACACCCCCATCCTAGAGTACTGGAGAACTATGCTTGGATCCCCCGGACTCTCCGGAGATGTCCTCCGCTAAGCACGGAAATGCCCAGCAAGGAGTCTAATTCTAACAGTTCTGTTACAAGACGGAATTAAGGAAACCGAAACTTTATGAAAACTTACTTTTATAGCTTGTATATACTGTTGTGATAACTTCTACGTAATGACCTAGTTCCCGATCTCCCGCGTACTCACCTGTTAAGCATAGAAGGCAGTGACGTCACTAAACCTGTTTATACAACCAAGATAGACTTTAAAATGAGAAAAGATGTATACATATTTGAAAACTCATAACTTGTACTGGTAAGGCATATGTCTCAGTAGCTAACCAACATCCAATAGTAATGGAAGCATTGTATAAGTTGTCCCCATACCAGCTAATTCAGAGATACGACAAATTCATATTCATTTCCCCGTTCATGTACCACTCATTTATCCACCAAGACAAACTAGACCTTGAGTGTGCACACCCCCTACTAGATCGTCAGTCCAGAGGGTAGTACTAGTTGCCTACAAGTCGGGAGCTAGCAATGTACCGACTTAGCCCGTAGGCCGTGAATGTAAAGCCCGAAGAACGGGTCCCATAATTGTATTAAGCCCGTAGATCGGATACCATAGATTTTGACCATATAGAGGTCAAGGGTACATGAATCAGTTATTAAATAAGTACACAAGATCAACATGATCAATACTCATACTTACCTATTTATCTGCATACAAGATATCCACGCTCAACATTTTGTTATTCCATGATTTTTGTATCCCTTATGCATAGACATGCATAGATCCAGTCTAGTATTAAATAAGCATTCATATGCTTACCTGGTAGCCCGCCTAGTACTCCTGATCAGCGCTGCTGATTATCTATCCGGACAACCTCTACATATACAGATGTATAATTACTTATTAGTACATGTCCTCATTAGTGAGTTATGATGCATATGCAAGTATCTTGCTAGCGGTCTAGCCCAAAATGTGTATTTTCCCCCCTGAAGTATTAGTCTAATCGGTACAGTCCCTGACTGCTCCTGAACCCCTCAGCTATGCCTAATCGGTCAGTATTATGAGTAACTAACTCTCCAAATTGCCTGCTTAAGAATGTATCTCAAGTTATGATCATTTATACTCAAGTTTCTAAAGTTTAACCAATTTGCACTTTAGCCCCAGTTACAGTCTGATCCCTTAAATTTAAGTCCATATAGATACAATTGAATCCCCAAAAGGTGATGAAACCTTTACCGAGACATAAGGTCATGTCATCCTTCATGCTTGAGTGTTCGACTGAAGGAATTGAGAAATTACTATTTCACCTCTTATATAAAGCTCAACTGAACCAGGGTTTCGAGAAACTCAAACTTGATCAAAATTGACTCTTGGACTTGAAATGTGATTCTGGATAACTTTCCAGAAGGATGTTTTGGTCAATTAAGTCATCTGAAGAGTCAAATCAGAAAGCGAAAGATGATTGTGAAACTGACTCACGTATCAACTTTGCATACAGTTTCTGGTCAATTGAGGGAGAGATTTGAAAATCTGAAAATATGGTATCGTAGGTTGAAGTAACATGTTCCATAACGTATTTGAGTTACTCAATATTCAGAACAAACAAGGAGATAAGTTCAGTCAAAGTCGGATGAAAATCATCACCAAACACTTGGATTATTTTAAAAGTTCTCACAATTTCACGGTAGCTACTTTGAGCTTTACTTTTGAGGAGTATGTTAGGAAAATGGAAAATTACCAACTAGGAATGATTTGAAGTATTATTAACCATATTTCAATAGAATAAAGCAGATTATGATTTCATTAAACATTGAGAAATTATGACAATTCAAATATGGTGTTTTCGCTAACATTTCATACTAAAAACGTTGTGCAGTCAACTTTAGACTCAATTTTTGAAAATTCTGTTCAGAATCTGAAGGAGACTAAGGGAACATGATTTGTAGTATATACAGCCATCTTTATATAGGAAGAGTCAGAACAAGATCTTATGAAGTATTCAAAGAGGTATGACCGTTTGAAAGTAGCTAGTTCAGCCCCAAGTTCAACACTTGGAAATTTTCTCATGTTGTCCAACTCAATTCTCACAGTAGGCATTTTCAGGGATGGTTTCAAAGATAATAGGTGAGTGATTGGATTCACCCAAAACATCAATTTGAAGATCACAATCTTAGCTACGCTTAGGAGAAGACATGAGCTCATTTGATTAAGATATAAATAAGTTATGGTAATTGCAATACATACTAAATCTTAGAAAAAGTTCCCCAAGCAGTCCAAGAACCATATGCATCATTGTTTAATGTGATTTATTTTAGGTTGTTTAGTGCACCGAACAATCCATGAAATTAACACGAAGATGGTAACCTCAAGTGTGGTGAATAAGAAGCAACAAGCGGTCAGCTATTTAACTCAACGGAGAAGGAGATAAGTGACTGTGAAAATGGTCACTAGACGCAACTCAAGAACAATGCCATTGCATTGCTTAATACCCAACAACATCAAGTTGATTTTAAGTCCATATAGAGGATGATTCAGGATATGAAATGAACTGAAAAATTATTGCCATTGGTGTTGGGATTCTAAAGAAGGAACGTGAAATTGATTTCACTCATTACTGATCATGTAATGGGTGATACAAACTTGCCCAGAACATACTTTTTGTTAGACTCAAAACAGGTCCAGTGACTTCAAGCTCCAATTAGGAGTGCAAGGAGATTGATCCAGGGGATTTGATGACCTTGATCAGTGAGGTTTAGCTACAGGGAGTGTATATAAACACTGAGCTCCCAGAGACATCGGTCGGGAACAGAGAGAGTGGCCTCTGAAAAGAGCACCAATCTTGGTCGGAAAATGGAAAGTTCTAAGAATCAAAACTCTATGAACAATTTACTTGGCACATTTTGATGGTTAAGATTTGTTAATGACTGTAATGAAACAACAATGAACTACCATGTATTGAAATTGGCTGAGAACAATGCAAAAACAGAAGCTTACATGATTTTCTGGCGGCCTGGTTTTACCGGCGGGTGTTCAACCCAGATTCCGGCGTCCTTCGGCTGTTTCCAGCGAGTTACAACACACATACGGTGTCCCTGAGCTCGCCATCAACTCGGAAACATGAAAACAACACTCAGACAACTGAAAACACAAAATACTGAGAGAATTTGACAGAAACTATGTCTAGGGTTCCTCACCTTCCCTCCGATTTATCTCACTTATTGGCGAATGCCCTTCCTAATTGTTAAGGGCATTTCGCTCCATGATGACCCATGACTCCCCAGGTGCAGCATCTCCGGAGGAGGTGGCTGAATGGCAAAGTTACAGTGGTGGAGGTGGTTGAGCACTGGCGGTCTTCATGAGGGAGAGGAGAAAGATGGAGATGAAGGTGATTGAAGTTTCTCGAGGTTTCCAGCTGGTGGAGAAGGAGAAGGAGTTGCTGCCACATCAAAGGCTATGTGGCAAGCTCACAAACTGGGTTAGAAAATTGGTGGCTATACATTGGGGTTAAAGTATAATATCCTAAACTTTAGTGGTAGGTTTGGAATTAAAGCAAAAATTCTTATTTCATAAAAATTACTTTTGGGTCCCAAAATTCTAGAATAATCTATTAGTATCCCACAAGTCTCTGAAATCTCAGGATGACCAAGATTTAGCCAAATGATCGAGTTTTAAGAATTTAATTTGAGCCCCTAATTTTCTTAATAATTGCATATTGACCCCACACGCAGTTCACGTTTTAGGGATTCCCAGACGACCAATTGTCAATAAACGCTGATGAAAAAAAATGGTTACAACTAACATAAACTTTTAATTAATTTCAGTTTGACCCCTTACAAAATTTCAGGGTGTTACATCCTACCCCCCCTTAAGAGAATCTTCGTCCCCGAAGATCACACATCCTTAATCACTCCTCATCAACATTTCCTTTAACCATCCTAGGTTTGTGGGTTCTCTCGCCTTATTGCCCCTTTTCCCCTATGGACTCCTATCTGACATCGGTACACAGCTGAGTTGCAATTATATCCTCCTATAGTCTGTCTCCATGCCCTTCTGAAGCTGCCCACTCAAATCTGCCAGCACGTTAGCTCGGATGACTCATAGGTGTACCCTTACCTTATTTTTTCACATATTATGGATCTTGAACCCTGTCGTCGCTAAGTTCCCTTTTTAATTTTTTTTTTGAAGTACCCTTACTTACTTTTGATTTGATTAGCAGTCATCCTACTAATGAATCCATCTACCGACTTTCCTTCACTCTCCAGTCTACACCATAGCCTTCACAGCTACGTTCCCTCCACCTTGGTCCATTTGAATTCCGGTAGAATGCTCGCTGATAACCTACTCCCTTTATTATAACCCATGTTGTGTCTCTTAGTCCCAACATCAGCCCGAAGTATTCCTATACCACTCCCTTATGCAATCAATCTTGTTCAAAACATCCTGAAGCTCCCTTCCTGAATTTCCTGTTAAGCCCACCCATGCACTTGTTCATTCGTCTTACCAAAATATCCCGACCCCCTGTCACAAAACATTTAAGAAGTTACTTGACACATTTCCCTTACCACTCGTATCATGGACCACGAGTATTTTTTTTTTCTCAAGTACAATCTCCTTGCATAAACCCATTCCCTTCCTACCATAACGAGATGACCTATATTCTTCTATGATACAATGATCCATAACTCCCTACATAACCCCCAAAACCTGATAATTAAACTCCCATAATGACCATGTCTTTCACACTTAGAACTAAACCCTTACATCAGCTTTTTGAAAATCTCCTCACCAATTTTACTAGTATCCCTCCAACCTAGCACCCTCAATGTCTAACCGCTCCATTCTTCCTTATTTCTGTTAATACCACTCAAGACGAGCCTCTATTCCTTGTCATGACTCTTCCCTGGTTCTACCTTTTATCCCAAGACTATACCTTAGAGAATATTCCTAACTTCCTGATTACTTCGTAAACTTTTCCATATCCTATTCAATGCTCTGAAGTAAGCGTATCCCATCACCTATCCTTGACACGTACCATTCTCATGTCCTAATGTTGTACCTGTAACTCTATTCCCTCTACCCACAAATACTACCATTACTCATTCGGTTCCCTAGAAGATGCCATACACACCCAGGATCCTTGACAAGGTCATCTAACCACAAGACCGTATTTTAGCTAAAACTTTTCGCTCCCTGTCTAGCTATGCAATTTAGTTTAAGTTTTATGGTAGGTGTTCCTCCTTCAATCATGTGCCAACTCTCTGGCTGAAATACAGATATTCGTAAACAATATCATAACTATACCATCTTAATTTACGCCATATAGGGTTCATAGCAATCCCTTTATTAACTTTCCTGATCATTCTGGTGGCAGTTCATCCATGCATTGTTCCCTCATTCATTCTTCTTTTCCCAAAGCATGCACTTTTCTAGTATGCAAATCGATTCAAAGACTTTGAATCTCAGACGGAGATTCCAATTATATAGGACTATAGGCCCAGCTATGCACATATAATGCTCTCGTCTCTAAACTCCCGAACCACCCTATTACAGTTTCAGTCTTGTTTCCTATCAATTTTTAATTTTGAAAAACGCTATCCGCCTATTAGTTGAGTTTCTAATTCTGTCTTTTCACAGAACCAAGGCTCTGATACCATCTGTAACACCCCCATCCTAGAATACTGGAGAACTATGCTTGGATCCCCCAGACTCTCCGGAGATGTCCTCCGCTAAGCACGGAAATGCCCAGCAAGGAGTCTAACGGAAATGCCCAGCAAGGAGTCTAATTCTAACAGTTCTGTTACAAGATGGAATTAAGGAAACCGAAACTTTATGAAAACTTACTTTTATAGCTTGTATATACTGTTGTGATAACTTCTACGTAATGACCTAGTTCCCGATCCCCCGCGTACTCACCTGTTAAGCATAGAAGGCAGTGACGTCACTAAACCTGTTTATACAACCAAGATAGACTTTAAAATGAGAAAAGATGTATACATATTTGAAAACTCATAACCTGTACTTGTAAGGCATATGTCTCAGTAGCTAACCAACATCCAATAGTAATGGAAGCATTGTATAAGTTGTCCCCATACCACCAATTCAGAGATACGACAAATTCATATTCATTTCCCCGTTCATGTACCACCCATTTATCCACCAAGACAAACTAGACCTTGAGTGTGCACACCCCCTACTAGATCGTGAGTCCAGAGTGAAACAACCCGGGATCTCGGTTCAGGGTTAATGCGATTATCGAGAACCAAAAGTAGAAATATAGTTACGAATATTACATTTTATTTAATAAATACAACAAACTTGAAAGGATAAGTTTACAAATGTAATGCGATTGAAATAAGCTATGTGAACTACTAAGTCATTTAACTTAAGCTAGACGTCTTCGTCTCGATTCGGCGTTCCCATCCCCCACTTTGATTGACGACCTGCGGTTTTAAAATGGCAAAAGCCGACGCAGTTTTGAAGAAATGGATCAGTAAAAACTGAGTAAGTACACACTACGACATGTAAAGCAACGAGTGGCACGGAAGCTTGAGTTGAAACAAATCAGAAGATTTAAACAGTAAAACTATCATATTGGAGAATTTGGATCAACTTGAAGTAACCGAGTAACAAAAACCTCTCAATTTAAAAACATTGAGAAACCACGAGTAGTTGGTAAAATATCCAGAGTAAACAAGTTCATTTGAACTGATAACGATAGTAGTTCATGAGTAGCCAAAATTTACAATTCATTTCAATCGATTAGGGCATATCAAGAGCCACAAACAACATTAATAAGTAGTCAATTTTCAATTTCGACTTCAATCAACAGTTTAATTTAGCTGAGGCGTGTCAAGAGCCACCAGGAGGATCGATGTAAACAGAGGGATCACGAAATAATCACTAAGGGTTCCTTCTAGGGTCTATCAAACCCTATTTCACCCGAGCGTTAAGGGAGCCCATTCGTCAACCCCGCTCACAACATTAGCTAAAAGGCCTTAAGTGTCGACACCCCTATACCGTAGTGACCCTTACAAGTATAAGTAGCACTCTATAGCTCTATAAACCCCTTGGCCTCAATATCTTGATACATTTGGCTCATCGGGGGCGGATTTTTGAACATTGACGTTCTATCCAATAATAAGAAGCATTGCTTCAATGGTCTTAGCCATAATAAAATGGAGGATCGCTTGACGCCTCCCATTAATAACAGTACTCTGTACATCGTCCTAAGTCTATTAGAGGTATTTTATGTCTTCTCTTTCACATAAACAGAATTATAATATCAACATTTCACAAGTAATTTCCGAGAGTTCTCAAAGGAGATGAATAAAATAGTTTAACAACATTCGAGTGGAAAACATGCATTCTCATACTTTTTCATATATCAAGTATTCATTTGAAGCATCAAACACATACGCACATTTTGATATGAAAAGGTCGTACATATGTACTTACCACTAAGATGAAGCACAACCAAACTCAAGAAACTAAGCCTAGCACTCCGACGACAACTGCTCTCTCCTACGAGGTCGATGTCTACAATCACACGTATAACGTACTCGTTACAACCAATCACACATGCATAATAAAAATGCAAACCCACATGTACATAGTCATAAATTTCACTAATGCACATATAATGATGTTTAAATATCAAAACAAGTACAACAAAACACCTAGAAGTTCAAAAATTCAAGTTTTCTAAAAAAAATGTGAAACTACAATTCTGGACAGAATTGTAGCTCTGACTTTGGAGCCATATTTACCATATCAAATCATCTCCTAAAATCTTGAAATTAATGTATGATGAACCTATATGTGTCTACTTTCAGAAACATCAAGAAAATCATGCATAGCTATTACAAAACTCAAGTTACAAAGAAAACAAAGACTGCTATGCAGAGACAAGCTTGGCAGAAAATTTCAACTGTGAAGACCAATTACTACTACTTGGAGAATAGTAAAAATGCCCATATTCTCTAGAATGAATCCCTTGTGTGTCTAGTTTAATCAAAAGAAAGATTGGGTGCCATATGTTTCTGAAAATGAGATTTTTAACAAAAATAGCAAAACTTGTCCAAAAACAGAGTTTCAGAAAACATGCAACTTAAAATGAGCATATCTCCCTAACCATAAAGGCTATGGAGTTGAATTTTCTTTCAAAATGACCCTATTTGAGTCTAGTTTCAGAATATGAAAGATTTAAAAATTCCACAGAGACAAAATTTATAGATAATATACATTTTTCACAAACTGGTCAGATTGTATGAACATGCAATTTTTTCAAAAATCAACAAGAATGGTTCTAATGATACATGCAACTTATAAAGACTTGATTTTCACCCAAATAACATCATTTTAAGCATGAATTAAGATTTTTATATGCTCTTGACACAAATTATCATAGTGTTCTTGACATGCAAGTGCAACTACCAAGAAATTTACAAAGTGCATATGAGTTTTAGTGTGAGTTTCATGAAATAGTCAAAATTTTGGAGTCAATCACATGATCTAACCATGGAAATGAAGAATCAAGCATGTAGATGAAGAAAACTAAGATGAAATTTCATCAACCAAAGCAAAAGATGGACATGCATGAATGAATTCAAGACTAGAAGAAAGTTTACCCAAAGATTCAAGAAATCGTGGAGGAAAAGAGTGAAATTGACCTTCAATCCTTGAGAAGAATGATGAAATAACCCCCCTCCATGGTTATACCAAGCTTGGAACCAAATTTTTCATGCTTGGAAGACTAGAAAATGAAATATTCATGGTGTTTTTGTGAGGTCAACTCCCAAAAACGGGAATGGAGTTTTGAGAGAGAGAGAATAGAGCTAGTAAGTGTTCTTCAATGGAGAAATTGGGTGAAGAAGAAGAAGATGATGATGAATAGGATGTGAGAGTTAGTGGATGTGAGAAAAGAGTGATGGTGATGAACATGATGGGGGTATGTATGCATAAGGTGTAGTACATATGAAGGATTTATTGTAAAGGAGTAGTCATGAAGAGAAAAATAATTAGATGGTAGTGATAAAGATAGACAATTTTATTTTATTAGAGTTGACCAAAGATAGTGGGTAGAGGCATATGATGCAAATAACAAGAGTTGGATTGCTAGTTGGGATAAAAAATGTAATATTGATAAATGAGAGGTATATTTGTGAAAACTAAAAGTTAAGGGGTGAAAATATAATTTCCAATTAATAGCTAACACACATATAAGTTAATTTTCATAGATAATAAAATGTCCAAATAATTTTAAATACACCACTTGTATATAAATGTCAAAATCCACTTTTAGAAAACTATAAGTATTTCCCAAGTATACAAAATAAGTTCCGTATAGTTTTATCAAAGTTTCAAAAATTACCTTCAAATGAAATTTTATATAATCATAGATGTCCAATGGTACATTTATACTCTAAAACTAAGAACTAGTTTGAAATATAAGTTTATTGAAATTCTCAAATACTATTTCAAAATTACCAAATAACCATTAATTAAAATACGGGGTATTACACAGAGGGTAGTACTAGTTGCCTACAAGTCGGGAGCTAGCAATGTACCGACTTAGCCCGTAGGCCGTGAATGTAAAGCCCGAAGAACGGGTCCCATAATTGTATTAAGCCCGTAGATCGGATCCCATAGATATTTGACCATATAGAGGTCAAGGGTACATGAATCAGTTATTAAATAAGTACACAAGATCTTAATGATCAATACTCATACTTACCTATTTATCTGCATACAAGATATCCACGCTCAACATTTTGTTATTCCATGATTTTTGTATCCCTTATGCATAGACATGCATAGATCCAGTCTAGTATTAAATAAGCATTCATATGCTTACCTGGTAGCCCGCCTAGTACTCCTGATCAGCGCTGCTGATTATCTATCCGGACAACCTCTACATATACAGATGTATAATTACTTATTAGTACATGTCCTCATTAGTGAGTTATGATGCATATGCAAGTATCTTGCTAGCGGTCTAGCCCAAAATGTGTATTTTCCCCCCTGAAGTATTAGTCTAATCGGTACAGTCCCTGACTGCTCCTGAACCCCTCAGCTATGCCTAATCGGTCAGTATTATGAGTAACTAACTCTCCAAATTGCCTGCTTAAGAATGTATCTCAAGTTATGATCATTTATACTCAAGTTTCTAAAGTTTAACCAATTTGCACTTTAGCCCCAGTTACAGTCTGATCCCTTAAATTTAAGTCCATATAGATACAATTGAATCCCCAAAAGGTGATGAAACCTTTACCGAGACATAAGGTCATGTCATCCTTCATGCTTGAGTGTTCGACTGAAGGAATTGAGAAATTACTATTTCACCTCTTATATAAAGCTCAACTGAACCAGGGTTTCGAGAAACTCAAACTTGATCAAAATTGACTCTTGGACTTGAAATGTGATTCTGGATAACTTTCCAGAAGGATGTTTTGGTCAATTAAGTCATCTGAAGAGTCAAATCAGAAAGCGAAAGATGATTGTGAAACTGACTCACGTATCAACTTTGCATACAGTTTCTGGTCAATTGAGGGAGAGATTTGAAAATCTGAAAATATGGTATCGTAGGTTGAAGTAACATGTTCCATAACGTATTTGAGTTACTCAATATTCAGAACAAACAAGGAGATAAGTTCAGTCAAAGTCGGATGAAAATCATCACCAAACACTTGGATTATTTTAAAAGTTCTCACAATTTCACGGTAGCTACTTTGAGCTTTACTTTTGAGGAGTATGTTAGGAAAATGGAAAATTACCAACTAGGAATGATTTGAAGTATTATTAACCATATTTCAATAGAATAAAGCAGATTATGATTTCATTAAACATTGAGAAATTATGACAATTCAAATATGGTGTTTTCGCTAACATTTCATACTAAAAACGTTGTGCAGTCAACTTTAGACTCAATTTTTGAAAATTCTGTTCAGAATCTGAAGGAGACTAAGGGAACATGATTTGTAGTATATACAGCCATCTTTACATAGGAAGAGTCAGAACAAGATCTTATGAAGTATTCAAAGAGTTATGACCGTTTGAAAGTAGCTAGTTCAGCCCCAAGTTCAACACTTGGAAATTTTCTCATGTTGTCCAATTCAATTCTCACAGTAGGCATTTTCAGGGATGGTTTCAAAGATAATAGGTGAGTGATTGGATTCACCCAAAAAATCAATTTGAAGATCACAATCTTAGCTACGCTTAGGAGAAGACATGAGCTCATTTGATTAAGATATAAATAAGTTATGGTTATTGCAATACATACTAAATCTTAGAAAAAGTTCCCCAAGCAGTCCAAGAACCATATGCATCACTGTTTAATGTGATTTATTTTAGGTTGTTTAGTGCACTGAACAATCCATGAAATTAACACGAAGATGGTAACCTCAAGTGTGGTGAATAAGAAGCAACAAGCGGTCAGCTATTTAACTCAACGGAGAAGGAGATAAGTGACTGTGAAAATGGTCACTAGACGCAACTCAAGAACAATGCCATTGCATTGCTTAATACCCAACAACTTCAAGTTGATTTTAAGTCCATATAGAGGATGATTCAGGATATGAAATGAACTGAAAAATTATTGCCATTGGTGTTGGGATTCTAAAGAAGGAACGTGAAATTGATTTCACTCATTAGTGATCATGTAATGGGTGATACAAACTTGCCCAGAACATACTTTTTGTTAGACTCAAAACAGGTCCAGTGACTTCAAGCTCCAATTAGGAGTGAAAGGAGATTGATCCAGGGGATTTGATGACCTTGATCAGTGAGGTTTAGCTACAGGGAGTGTATATAAACACTGAGCTCCCAGAGACATCGGTCGGGAACAGAGAGAGTGGCCTCTGAAAAGAGCACCAATCTTGGTCGGAAAATGGAAAGTTCTAAGAATCAAAACTCTATGAACAATTTACTTGGCACATTTTGATGGTTAAGATTTGTTATTGACTGTGATGAAACAACAATGAACTACCATGTATTGAAATTGGCTGAGAACAATGCAAAAACAGAAGCTTACATGATTTTCTGGCGGCCATGGTTTTACCGGCGGGTGTTCAACCCAGATTCCGGCGTCCTTCGGCTGTTTCCAGTGAGTTACAGCACAAATACGGTGTCCCTGAGCTCGCCATCAACTCGGCAACATGAAAACAACACTCAGACAACTGAAAACACAAAATACTGAGAGAATTTGACAGAAACTATGTCTAGGGTTCCTCACCTTCCCTCCGATTTATCTCACTTATTGGCGAATGCCCTTCCTAATTGTTAAGGGAATTTCGCTCCATGATGACCCATGACTCCCCAGGTGCAGCATCTCCGGAGGAGGTGGCTGAATGGCAAAGTTACAGTGGTGGAGGTGGTTGAGCACTGGCGGTCTTCATGAGGGAGAGGAGAAAGATGGAGATGAAGGTGATTGAAGTTTCTCGAGGTTTCCAGCTGGTGGAGAAAGATAAGGAGTTGCTGCCACATCAAAGGCTATGTGGCAAGCTCACAAACTGGATTAGAAAATTGGTGGCTATACATTGGGGTTAAAGTATAATATCCTAAACTTTAGTGGTAGGTTTTGAATTAAAGCAAAAATTCTTATTTCATAAAAATTACTTTTGGGTCCCAAAATTCTAGAATAATCTATTAGTATCCCACAAGTCTCTGAAATCTCAGGATGACCAAGATTTAGCCAAATGATCGAGTTTTAAGAATTTATATTTGAGCCCCTAATTTTCTTAATAATTGCATATTGACCCCACACGCAGTTCACGTTTTAGGGATTCCCAGACGACCAATTGTCAATAAACGCTGATGAAAAAAAATGGTTACAACTAACATAAACTTTTAATTAATTTCAGTTTGACCCCTTACAAAATTTCAGGGTGTTACATATAACATGTGCCGTGTCCATACACAGCGGGTCGTGAGGCGACATGTGAGCATGTTTATATTTCCCAGCTTAAGTGTCATAGCCTGCCTATTCTCAAAAGAGGGTTTCACTCCAGTATCGTGGTCCTTGTGAAAGCATATTTTATCTTATGAATAATTCATTTTCTTTGTAAACATTCATGGGGGGGGGGGGGGCTAAACCTTTCACTTGAGTAAGAGAATACATACATAATATAATAGGGATAACATTAACGTACATGAGCTTGGAAGAAGCTTGAGGGTCAGTACAAACTTGGGAGGTAGGGTAACTCACCTTGCGAGTTTAAGCCATTGATTTAACACTTTTTAGTTCAATTTCGACAAACTTTAAGCACATGAGCATCAATTCCGAATGTTACAAATCACACATATAATCAGTTAGCATGAATTCACTCCAAGCATGGCACATGCCTAAATATCTCAGTTAAACGACACTAATCTTATCAATGCAAATGAACTAACTTTTTCTATATTCAAATACTTCTAGGACCTTATACTTTCATTGGATGCATATAAGATGTCCAATGCAACACATAAATGCAAGATGACATGCTATGAACTAAAATTGTAACTTACATAAACTAGGCTTAAGCAACTTGACAAACTTCTTAATTCTGCTCATAAGCAAAGTGTAACTATCGATAGTTTAAAAATTCATAGGTCACTTAAAATAATTATTTGGGCTGCGAAATTTTGACAATGTATAGCTCAAAAGTTCACCAATAACATACAAAATACCTTAAATTACAAAATCTACTTAGAATTTTAACATTAAAACTTGGATATGTGTGAACAGAGGCTGACAGCAGCGTTAGACCTAAATTCATAAAATATTCTTGTGAACTCTGAAAAATTATATGTTTTTTACTCTAAATAGATGACATCCATAGGAACGACATAAAAAACTCCATAAAATTTCAGGCCGTCTCTGCCAAAGCGCCCCAGAGACGGCCTGAAATAAAAAACCAAACAAAATAAGGCACCTCCTGTAGGGTTTTGATTCATGGATGCGCAACGGAAACAATAATAAACCATGCAAAACCCTCCAAGGATCACAAGTCAAGTGACATAACGATGGTAAAGGAAGAAATCAATAACACGCCTTGGGGTTCTCCTTTGATGACTTCAAACGCGAATTGTGTCACGTTCTCTATAGTTGATCCACGCCTAGAGTTGATTTATAGATCTTCCAATCCTTGGTGCTAGCCCGGACAGAGGAAGAGGAAGAAGAATCACGCAAAACGAGACCAGACCAAGGAGGTTCGGCCTCCTTGGAGCCGACGGGGACGGGCGGCTGCAAAGGGGGGCGGCAGCTCCTCTTTGCTTGCTTGCTCTCTCCTTTTTGTTCTCTCCCACTCAAGTTATGATCTAATGAATCATAAGTGTGGGAAGGAAGGAAGGAAGGTCATTTATATAGTCCAACAAATCCTTGCCAACTACCTAAAGGACTTATTCTAGTCCTACTAGAATTCTATTTAGTCCCTTCCTTGCAAATTAGTCCCTACTAAGTTTGCAAGGTTTTGCAAAGTGATCCTTCTAATTAATTAATCCAATTAATTAATTCCCAAATCTTGTTCAACTCTATCTAGCGTGTGACCCCATAGGTTCTATCTAGTTGGTAGCAACAATTTGCTAATATGGAGCGGTTTCTAGCAAAACTTCCATTATAGCCAACTAATAGAATAGTCATCTTGACAACCTTTGTACAGGTAATTGTCTCATCCCTTTATCTCTATATCCGGATTGGACACGAGACATACAAGTCACACTCGTATATCCAATCCACAGTTTATCGATCCATGGGAATAGCCTTATTTGTGCAAATAACATCAATATCCCATATTGATTTATTTGAGTCTGGCCACACATTCTATAAGCACTATCCCTCGAGTGGCCTTGTATATTTGCTCCCGTTATGTGGGAGGGACAAATTCTATCTACGTCCACTACGATCTCTAAGCTTGCTTCTTATTGTATCCGGTACACGCCTTTATAACTACCCAGTTACGGTGTAGCGTTTAACGCTACCAAAATCACAATAATCCACAACTAGAATATCTAGTGACTTCAAGTCTAAGGATGACAATACCATTGCACCGCGAGAAGCGCTTGTGACTCAACATAACGTATATGTAGCCTTCTCGGAGATGGGTCAATCCAGTGCGCCAGTACCCCTAATGCACACCTATGTGTTGGATCATGATATCTCCATATCAATCCAACCCCATACTAGTCTATAGATGATTGTCCCATTAATCATTATACTGGACTAGGGATATTTAAGATAAACAACACAATTGTATATCTAAAGACTTCATTATATTAAATATCCAATAAATAATAAATGAATTTCTAGCCACAAATAAATTCATACTAAACTAGATTGCCTCTAGGGCATCTATTCCAACAGTCTCCCACTTGCACTAGAGCCAATCTGGCGCATCTCGTATGCCCATACTCCTAGTGTGCCCTTCATGCTTCCACTGCGTGAGCGGCTTTGTAAGCGGGTCTGACAGATTCTCATCTGTAGGAATCTTGCATATCCGAACGTCTCCTCTATCGATAATATCTCGAATCAAATGAATCTTCCTGAGCACGTGCTTGGATTTCTGGTGTGACCTGGGTTCCTTTGATTGCGCGATCGCCCCAGTGTTGTCACAGTACACTCAACTGGATCCGCAATGCTAGGAACCACACCAAGTTCAGAAACAAACTTTCTGATCCAAACAGCTTCCTTTGTTGCGCCATTTGCAGCAATGTACTCAGCCTCTGTTGTAGAATCAGCCACCGTCTCTTGCTTGGAACTCTTCTAGCTCACCGCTGCTCCATTCAGGCAAAACACATATCCCGACTGTGATCTAAAGTCATCTCTGTCGTTTTGGAAGCTTGCATCAGCGTAACCCCTTACACGCAACTCTTCCTCGCCGCCAAATATCAAGAAAGCATCCTTAGTTCTTCTCGAGTATTTTAGGATGTTCTTGACTGCAATCCAGTGACTCTTACCTGGATTGGATTGGTATCTGCTTGTCATACTCAAGGCATATGACACATCTGGTCTAGTACATAGCATGTCGTACATGATAGATCATATGGCCGAGGCACATGGAATTCTACTCATGCGTTCCTTCTCAATCTCATTGGAAGGACAACCACTATTCGAAAGAGTGATTCCACGTGACATGGGCAGGAATTTCTTCTTGGAATCTTGCATGTTGAACCGTTTCAACACCTTGTCAATATATTTACTTTGACTTAGGCCTAGCAGTCTCTTAGATCTATCTCTATAGATCTTTATACCGAGTATATAGGCTGCTTCCCCTAAGTCCTTCATTGAGAAACACTTCCCTATCCAATCTTTAACAGATTGCAGCATGGGAACGTCGTTTCCAATGAGTAGTATGTCATCCACATACAAGACCGGAAAAGCTACAGAGCTCCCACTAACCTTCTTGTAGACACAAGACTCATTTTCGTTTCTGATGAAGCCAAACTCTTTGACTACTTCATCAAAACGTCGATTCCAACTCGTAGAAGCTTGCTTCAATCCATAAATGGATCGTTGCAGCTTACAGACTTTGTTGGCTTGCTTTGGATCCTCAAAACCCTCGGGCTGTATCATATACACGTCATCGAGGAGATTCCATAAAGGAATGCTGTTTTGACATCCATCTGCCAAATCTCATATTCATGGTATGCTGCAATCGCAAGTAGGATTTGGATGGATTTTGTCATAGCGACTGGTGAAAATGTTTCATCATAGTCAATACCATGAATCTTTCTGAATCCTTTATCCACCAATCGGCCCTTATAGGTAATCACATTACCATCCATGTCGATCTTCTTATTGAAGACCCACTTGCACTCTATGGGCCGTTCCGCTTCGGGTGTTTCCACCAAAGTCCATACTTTGTTGGTATACATGGATTCCATCTCGGATCTCATGGCTTCTAGCCACTTCTGAGAGTCTGGGCCCTTCATGGCCTCTTCATAGGTAGTAGGCTCATCATCTATGAGCATCGTGTCACCGGAATCAGTCACAAGAAGTCCATACCTCTCGGGTTCCTGGCGCACTCTACTAGATCTACGAAGCTCTTGTGTTACCTGAACAGGCTGCTCCACAACTGCTTGTGGTTCCTGTTCATGTTCCAAAATTGGTTCAGTGATTTGTGGTTCTTGAACATCTTCAAGTTCTAAAGTCCTCTCACTTGCTTCTTTAGAGAAAAACTCTCTTTATAGAAACACGCCGGTCTGAGCAACAAACACTTTGTTCTCGGTTGGATTGTAGAAGTAGTAACCCTTAGTTTCCTTAGGGTACCCCACAAATTTACACTTATCCGATTTTGGCCCTAGCTTGTCTGATTGTAAACGTTTTACATAGACATCGCAGCCCCGAAACCTCATGAACGACAGTGTGGGACGCCTCCCACTACACATCTCATATGGTGTCTTCATGACTGATTTAGATGGAACACGGTTAATGGTGAAAGCTGCACTTAATAGAGCGTGGCCCCAAAATGATAATGGAAGATCGGTTTGACACATCATAGATCGAACCATATCCAATAGGTTTCGATTCCTCCTCTCAGACACGCCATTCCATTGTGGCGTTCCGGGTGGAGTGAGTTGGGACACGATCCCACACTCTCTAAGATAGTCGTCAAACTCTTGGCTCAAGTATTCTCCTCCACGATCCGATCGTAGAGCCTTGATACTTTTGCCAAGTTGCTTCTCTACTTCATTCTTGAATTCTTTGAACACTTCAAAGGATTCGGATTTTGCCCTCATGAGGTACACAAATCCATATCTACTGTAATCATCAGTAAATGTAATGAAGTTAACGTAACCACCCCTGGCAGGCGTGGCAAATGGCCCACACACATCAGTATGTATGAGCGCCAATTGCTCACTAGTCCTCTCACATTTATTATTGAAAGGGGACTTTGTCATTTTTCCCAATAAACAAGCCTCACATGTCTCATATGATTCAAAATCAAATGATTCTAGTAGTCCATCCTTATGGAGTCTAGATACACGCTTCTCGTTTATGTGGCCTAAACTGTTGGGTTTTGACGTAGGTAACGCAGCGGAATAACAAAAATTAATCCTACTCAAAGCCCACCAAGGATCACAGGAAGAGACATCATAACATGATTAAGGTCATAGAAGATGTGTACCTTTTGATTTGTGAGATCACACGAAGAATGATGTCCTCGTCTCTACGGTTGATCCACGTCTAGAGGTGAGATCTAGATTCTTCCTTCAATCAAGTGCTAGCTTGAACCTTGGAGGAAGAGGGATGAAGATCAAAGCAACAAATCACCAAGGCACAAAGGAGGGGGCGGCCCTCTCTTTGCCGTCGGGTAGAGGGGCGGACGGGAGGGCTAGGGTTTTGGCCCTAGCTCTTTTGTCTTGCTCTCTCTTTTTGCTCTCTCCCACTCTTTATGTGTTATGTCTAATAATAACTCATCTAGTGGGAAGGAAGCTAGAGCCTCCTTTATATACTCCAACAACTCCTTGTTGTTTCCATAAAAGAGTTTTCTTGTTCTAGTAGGACTAGAACTATTCCCTTCCTTGCAAATTAGTCCTACTAAGTTTGCAAGGTGTTGCACAATGATCCTTCTATTAATTAACCCATATTAATTAATCTCAAATCTAGCTCTACTCTATTTGACGTGTGACCCCATAGGTTTCTATATAGTTGGTAGTAACTATTACTAACATGGAGCGGTGTCTAGCAACACATCCATGCAGCCCAGCCAATAGAAATAGTCAGTGATCCCGACAAACCTTTGTGCCAAATATGTCATATTGTATTATCCCTTTGTCTCCATATCCGGATTGGACACGAGACATAAATAGTCACACTCGTATATCCAATCCATAGTTCCTCGATCCTGGGAATATGCTTATGCTTGCAGATAACATTAATATCTCTATATTAATTTATCTGAGTCTGGCCAGACATTCAACAAGCCTCATCCCTCGAGTGGCCGTGGATATTTACCCCCATTATGTGGGAGGGACAAATCCTATCTACATCACTACGATCTCTAAGCTTGCTTCCTATCACGCCCGATAGCCACCTTTATGATTACCCAGTTACGGTGTAACGTTTGATAACATCAAAGCGCAATATTTCACAACTAGAGTATCTAGTGACTTCAAGTCCAAGGATTGCAATAATATTAGCACTACGAAAAGCGATTGTGACTTCACATAATCTAATGTATCCTTTTCGTCGTGGGTCAATCCAGTATGCCATTACTCCTAATGCACACCCATATGTTAGACTTGATATCTCCATATCAATCTACCCATATACTAGTCTATATTTGATTGTCCTATTAATCAATATAATGGACTAGGGACATTTAAGATAAATAACACAATTTATCTAAGGACTTCATTATATTAAATATCGCCATAAATAATAAATGAATATTCTAGCCAAAACATTGTTCATACTAAATCTATGATTGCCTCTAGGGCATCTATTCCAACAGTCTCCCACTTGCACTAGAGCCAATCTGGCGCATCTCGTATGCCTATAGATCTGGCGTGCCCTTCATGCTTTCGCTGCGCAAGAGGTTTCGTGAGCGGATCTGACACGTTGTCATCTGTCGGAATCTTGCATATCTTCACATCTCCTCGATCGATCATATCACGAATGAGATGGAATCTCCTAAGTACATGCTTTGACTTTTGGTGCGATCTTGGTTCTTTTGCCTGTGCGATTGCCCCAGAGTTGTCACAGTACAACTCTACGGGATCCACTATGCTAGGGACCACACCGAGCTCAGTGATAAACTTCTTTATCCATACTGCCTCTTTTGCTGCTTCCGCAGCAGCAATGTACTCAGCTTCTGTTGTAGAATCAGCAACTGTGCCTTGCTTGGAACTCTTCCAGCTCACAGCTCCTCCATTCAGGCAAAACACGTATCCAGACTGCGATCTGTAATCATCCTTGTCGGTTTGGAAGCTTGCGTCAGTGTAACCCTTTACACTTAGCTCTTCTATTCCTCCAAATATCAAGAATACATCCTTAGTTCTTCTCAAGTACTTTAGGATGTTCTTGACAGCAATCCAGTGACTCTCACCCGGATTGGACTGGTATCTGCTCACCATACTCAACGCGTATGATACGTCTGGTCTAGTACATAGCATGGCGTACATGATGGATCATATGGCTGAAGCATAGGGTATCCTGCTCATGCGGTCCTTCCCCATCTCATTGGAGGGACAGTCATTCTTGGAAAGAGTGACTCCATGTGACATGGGCAAGAATCCCTTCTTGGAATCTTGCATGTTGAACCTCTTCAACACCTTGTCAATATATGTACTCTGACTTAGGCCAAGCAACCTTTTAGATCTATCTCTATAGATCTTTATACCCAGTATATAGGCTGCGTCTCCTAAGTCTTTCATCGCAAAGCACTTTCCTAGCCAATCTTTAACAGATTGCAGAGTAGGAATATCATTGCCAATGATTAGTATGTCATCCACATACAAGACCAGAAATACTATAGAGCTCCCACTAACCTTCTTGTAAACACAAGGCTCATCTTCGTTCTTGATGAAGCCAAATTCTTTGACCGCGTCATCAAAACGTCGATTCCAGCTCCTAGAAGCTTGCTTTAGTCCATAAATGGACCTTTGCAGCTTACAGACTTTATTGGCATTCTCTGGATCCTCAAAACCCTCTGTTTGTGCCATGTACACATCCTCAAGGAGGTTCCCATAAAGGAACGCTGTTTTGACATCCATTTTCCAAATCTCATAGTCGTAGTATGCTGCAATAGCAAGTAAGATTCGAATGGATTTAGTCATGGCGACTAGTGAAAAAGTCTCATCATAGTCAATACCATGAATCTGTCTATAACCTTTGGCCACCAATCGCCCCTTATAGGAAACTACCTTGCCATCCATGTCGGTCTTCTTCTTGAAGACCCACTTGCACCCTATGGGTCGAGCCCCTTCGGGTGGTTCCACCAAAGTCCATACTTTGTTGGTGTACATGGAATTCATTTCGGATCTCATGGCTTCTAGCCACTTCTTAGAGTCTGGGCCACTCATGGCTTCTCCATAGTTTGCAGGCTCATCATCCACGAGTGGTACGTCATCGGGCTCAGTCACAAGAAGTCCATACCTCTCTGGCTCATGACGCACTCTTCCTGATCTGCGGAGTTCCTGTGTTACCTGAACAGATTCTTCCACAACTTCTTGTGGTTCCTGTTCATGTTCCATTATTGGTTCAGTGGTTTGTGGTTCATGAATTTCTTCAAGTTCTACAACCCTCCCACTTGCTTCTTTAGAGACTAGTTCTCTTTCTAGAAACACGCCGGTCCGAGCAACAAACACTTTGTTCTCGGTAGGGTTATAGAAATAATATCCTTTAGTCTCCTTAGGATATCCCACAAACTTACACTTATCCGCCTTAGGCCCGAGCTTGTCTGTCTGTAAACGCTTTACATAGACGTCGCAGCCCCAAATTTTCATAAACGACACTATGGGACGCCTCCCAGTCCATATCTCATATGGCGTCTTCATGACTGATTTGGATGGAACACGGTTAATGGTAAAAGCTGTCGTCATTAGAGCATGTCCCCAAAAGGATATCGGAAGATCTGTTTGAGACATCATAGATCGCACCATATCTAATAGAGTGCGATTCCTCCTCTCAGATACACCATTCCATTGTGGTGTTCCGGGTGGAGTGAGCTGGGATACTATCCCACACTCTCTAAGATACTCATCAAACTCTTGGCTTAAGTATTCTCCTCCACGATCCGATCGTAGAGTTTTAATACTCTTGCCAAGTTGCTTCTCTACTTCACTCTTGAATTCCTTGAACAATTCAAAGGATTCGGATTTGGCCTTCATAAGGTATACAAATCCATATCTATTGAAATCATCAGTAAATGTGATGAAGTAGGTATAACCACCTCTGGCAGGCGTGGGGAATGGTCCGCATACATCAGTATGTATGAGTGCCAATAACTCACTAGTCCGTTCTCCTTTCTTATTGAAAGGGGACTTTGTCATTTTTCCCAATAAACAAGATTCACATGTCTCATATGATTCCAAATCAAATGAGTCTAGAAGTCCATCCTTATGGAGTCTAGATATGCGTTTCTCATTTATATGGCCTAAACGACAGTGCCGTAGATATGTAGGATTAGTTTTAATCCTTTTAGTATTTATGTTATAGATTGGATTATTTAGATCAAGGATATACAATCCATTAGACAAATGCGCACTACAATAGTGCATACTATCAAAATAAATGGAGCAACACTTGTCCCTTATTGAAATAGAAAAACCTTTCTCGTCCAAACAAGAAACGGAAATAATGTTATTCATTGCAGGCACATAAAAGCAATTGTCTAATTCTAAAATATGTCCAGAAGGCAAAGATAGCTCATAAACGCCTACAACTAATGCAACAACCTTTGCTCCATTCCCGACGCGCAAGTCTATCTCCCCTTTTCGCAATCTTCTACTTCTTTTCAAATCCTGCACATTACGACAAATGTGAGAACCACATCCGGTATCTAATACCCAGGATGATGAAATAGAAAGATTGACGTCTATAACATAAATACCTGGTGGTGGTGGAATCACTATTCCAAGCTTCTTATCCTCCAGCTATTTAGGGCAATTCCTCCTCCAGTGACCCGGCTGGCTGCAGTAGTGACACTCACCTTTAGCCACGCCTCCACTAGGCTTTAGGGCTTCCTTGGATTTCGCAACTTTCTTGCGTTTTCCCTTTGAAGTAGATGCAACTGACTTGCTCTTCTTCTTGTGTACCATCATTATGGCTTTGCCCTTGCCTTTATTGATGCTTTGCTCAGCTGTCTTTAGCATGTTCAATAGGTCCGGCAAAGACTTGTTGATCTCATTCATATTATAGTTCATAATGAACTGATTATAACTGTCAGGCAACGATTGCAAGACGAGATCAGTTGCCAAGTCCTGGCCGAGTGGGAACCCCATTCTCTCAAGGTTCTCTATGTACCCGATCATTCGGAGTACATGAGGGCCTACTGGATTCCCCTCTGCAAGACTACTTTTGAACAATGCTTTAGACACTTCATGGCGCTCATGCCTTGCCTGTTCCTGAAACAATTGTTTCAAGTGTCTGATCATATCATAGGCTTCCATGTTCTCGTGTTGCTTCTGAAGCTCACCAGTCATGGTACAAAGCATGAGGCAAGTCACGTCATTAGAATCATCAATATGTTTCTGACGTGCCCTTACTTCCGCTAATAGAGACTCATCTTGTGGTGGGTCTGGAATTGGAGTGTCCAAGACGTACAGCTTCTTTTCTTGCTTGAGGAAAATCCTCAAGTTTCTGTACCAGTCAAGGAAATTTGTTCCAGACAGATTATCCTTCTCAAGGACAGATCGTAGGGATGAACTCGATGCGTTGTTGTTTGCCATTTGGAATTCTACAAAACGAGAAATATGCAATTTTAGTATTTTGAACAATTTGACTATATTTAACAATGGCTAGATCATCAAATATAGCTCCCACTATTTTTCTCGGATTAATATCCCTCACTATTAAAGCGGAAAATATCTTTATACTTTCTAGTGGGTCCAAGATCCCTTTTTCACTTCTTCTTGAGCTTGCTTTGGCAAGTCACCCAAGAATTGGTTATTTGGGTAGGAACCATTCCAATTGCATCCCATGCAACTCTTTTTCCAATTAGGTGAATAAATTTCTTTTATTCTTTATCCAATTGGATAACTCCTAATTGTCATGCCTCTAAGCTCATCAATCCAATTGACTCTTGCCTAGTTGCGTCCAACCTCTTGCTTTCAACATACACGCATTACTAGCTTGCGTCGTCCGCAACACATCATGAAAAATTAAAATCGCCTTGCTTTGGCAAGCCCGAATTTTAATAGGCCATGATCATGAAGGGTGTTTTGGCAAGAGAAGGCAAAACGCAATATTTAATTGAGGGATTTCTTTTATTTTGTGGATGTTTATTATTCATGCCTTGTTATTTATTTTGTGTGTATGACGCTACTAGCAAAACGATAACAAGATAATAATAAACAAGGTTGGTCTTTTATTGTGGATGGCCCAATCCAAATAAGTAGACCATGTTGATAAGATCAACCAAACAACTTAAAAGAAATCCCTCAAATAAATATTGCGTTTTGCCTTCTCTTGCCAAAACACCCTTCATGATCATGGCCTATTAAAATTCGGGCTTGCCAAAGCAAGGCGATTTTAATTTTTCATGATGTGTTGCGGACGACGCAAGCTAGTAATGCGTGTATGTTGAAAACAAGAGGTTGGACGCAACTAGGCAAGAGTCAATTAGATTGATGAGCTTAGAGGCATGACAACTAGGAGTTATCCATTGGATAAAGAATAAAAGGAATTTATTCACCTAATTGGACCAAGAGTTGCATGGGATGCAATTGGAATGGTTCCTACCCAAATAACCAATTCTTGGGTGACTTGCCAAAGCAAGCTCAAGAAGAAGTGAAAAAGGGATCTTGGACCCAATAGAAAGTATAAAGATATTTTCCGCTTTAATAGTGAGGGCTATTAATCCGAAAAAAATAGTTGGAGCTATATTTAATGATCTAGCCATTGTTAAATATAGTCAAATTGTTCAAAATACTAAATTGCATATTTCTCGTTTTGTAGAATTCCAAATGGCAAACAACAACGCATCGAGTTCATCCCTACGATCTGTCCTTGAGAAGGATAAATTGTCTGGAACAAATTTCCTTGACTGGTACAGAAACTTGAGGATTGTCCTCAAGCAAGAAAAGAAGCTTACGTCTTGGACACTCAGATTCCAGACCCACCACAAGATGAGTCTCTACTAGCGGAAGTAAGGGCACGTCAGAAACATATTGATGATTCTAATGACGTGACTTGCCTCATGCTTTGCACCATGACTGGTGAGCTTCAGAAGCAACACGAGAACATGGAAGCCTATGATATGATCAAACACTTGAAACAATTATTTCAGGAACAGGCAAGGCATGAGCGCTATGAGGTGTCTAAAGCATTATTCAAAAGCAGTCTTGCGGAGGGGAATCCAGTAGGCCCTCATGTACTTCGAATGATTGGGTACATAGAGAACCTTGAGAGACTGGGGTTCCCACTCGGGCAGGACTTGGCGACTGATCTCGTCTTGCAATCGTTGCCTGACAGTTATAATCAGTTCATTATGAACTATAATATGAATGAGATCAACAAGTCTTTGCCAGACCTATTGAACATGCTAAAGACAGCTGAGCAAAGCATCAATAAAGGCAAGGGCAAAGCCATAATGATGGTCCACAAGAAGAAGGGCAAGTCAGTTGCATCTACTTCGAAAGGAAAACGCAAGAAAGTTGCGAAATCCAAGGAAGCCCTAAAGCCTAGTGGAGGCGTGGCTAAAGGTGAATGTCACTACTGCAGCCAGCCGGGTCACTGGATGAGGAACTGCCCTAAATATCTGGAGGATAAGAAGCTTGGAATAGTGATTCCACCACCACCACGTATTTATGTTATAGACGTCAATCTCTCTATTTCATCATCCTGGGTATTGGATATCGGATGTGGTTCTCACATTTGTCGTAATGTGCAGGATTTGAAAAGAAGTAGAAGATTGCGGAAAGGGGAGATAGACTTGCGTGTCGGGAATGGAGCAAAGGTTGCTGCATTAGCTGTAGGCGTTTATGAGCTATCTTTGCCTTCTGGACTTATTTTAGAATTAGACAATTGCTTTTATGTGCCTGCTATGAGCAGAAACATTATTTCCGTTTCTTGTTTGGACGAGAAAGGTTTTTCTATTTCAATAAAGGACAAGTGTTGCTCCATTTATTTTGATAGTATGCACTATTGTAGTGCGCATTTGTCTAATGGATTGTATATCCTTGATCTAAATAATCCAATCTATAACATAAATACTAAAAGGATTAAAACTAATGATTTAAATCCTACATATCTATGGCACTGTCGTTTAGGCCATATAAATGAGAAACGCATATCTAGACTCCATAAGGATGGACTTCTAGACTCATTTGATTTGGAATCATATGAGACATGTGAATCTTGTTTATTACGAAAAATGACAAAGTCCCCTTTCAATAAGAAAGGCGAGCGGACTAGTGAGTTATTGGCACTCATACATACTGATGTATGCGGACCATTCCCCACGCCTGCCAGAGGTGGTTATACCTACTTCATCACATTTACTGATGATTTCAGTAGATATGGATTTGTATACCTTATGAAGGCCAAATCTGAATCCTTTGAATTGTTCAATGAATTCAAGAATGAAGTAGAGAAGCAACTTGGCAAGAGTATTAAAGCCATACGATCGGATCGTGGAGGAGAATACTTAAGCCAAGAGTTTGATGAGTATCTTAGAGAGTGTGGAATAGTATCCCAGCTCACTCCACCCGGAACACCACAATGGAATGGTGTATCTGAGAGGAGGAATCGCACTCTATTAGATATGGTGCGATCTATGATGTCTCAAACAGATCTTCCGATATCCTTTTGGGGACATGCTCTAATGACGGCAGCTTTTACCATTAACCGTGTTTCATCCAAATCAGTCATGAAGACGCCATATGAGATATGGACTGGGAAGCGTCCCATAGTGTCGTTTATGAAGATTTGGGGCTGCGACGTCTATGTAAAGCGTTTACAAACAGACAAACTCGGGCCTAAAGCGGATAAGTGTAAGTTTGTGGGATATCCTAGAGACTAAAGGATATTACTTCTATAACCCTACCGAGAACAAAATGTTCGTTGCTCGGACCGGCGTGTTTCTAGATAGAGAATTAGTCTCTAAGGAAGCAAGTGGGAGGGTTGTAGAACTTGAAGAAATTCATGAACCACAAACCACTGAACCAATAATGGAACATGAACAGGAATCACAAGAAGTTGTGGAAGAACCTGTTCAGGTAACGCAAGAACTCCGTAGATCAGGAAGAGTGCGTCATGAGCCAGAGAGGTATGGACTTCTCGTGACTGAGCCCGATGACGTACCACTCATGGAAGATGAGCCTGCAACCTATGGAGAAGCCATGAGTGACCCAGACTCTAAGAAGTGGCTAGAAGCCATGAGATCCGAAATGGATTCCATGTACACCAACAAAGTATGGACTTTGGTGGAACCACCCGAAGGGGCTCGACCCATAGGGTGCAAGTGGGTCTTCAAGAAGAAGACCGACATGGATGGCAAAGTGGTTGCCTATAAGGGCCGATTGGTGGCCAAAGGTTATAGACAAATTCATGGTATTGACTATGATGAGACCTTTTCACCAGTCGCCATGACTAAATCCATTCGAGTCTTACTTGCTATTGCAGCATACTACGACTATGAAATTTGGCAAATGGATGTCAAAACAGCGTTCCTTTATGGGAACCTCCTTGAGGATGTGTACATGACACAACCAGAGGGTTTTGAGGATCCAGAGAATGCCAATAAAGTCTGTAAGCTGCAAAGGTCCATTTATGGATTAAAGCAGGCTTCTAGGAGCTGGAATCGACGTTTTGATGACGCGGTCAAAGAGTTTGGCTTCATCAAGAACGAATATGAGCCTTGTGTTTACAAGAAGGTTAGTGGGAGCTCTATAGTATTTCTGGTCTTGTATGTGGATGACATACTAATCATTGGCAATGATATTCCTACTCTGCAATCTGTTAAAGATTGGCTAGGAAAGTGCTTTGCGATGAAAGACTTAGGAGACGCGGCCTATATACTTGGTATAAAGATCTATAGAGATAGATCTAAAAGGTTGCTTGGCCTAAGTCAGAGTACATATATTGACAAGGTGTTGAAGAGGTTCAACATGCAAGATTCCAAAAAGGGATTCTTGCCCATGTCACATGGAGTCACTCTTTCCAAGAATGACTGTCCCTCCAATGAGATGGGGAAGGACCGCATGAGCAGGATACCCTATACTTCGGCCATAGGATCCATCATGTACGCCATGCTATGTACTAGACCAGACGTATCATACGCATTGAGTATGGTGAGCAGATACCAGTCCAATCCGGGTGAGAGTCACTGGATTGCTGTCAAGAACATCCTAAAGTACTTGAGAAGAACTAAGGATGTATTCTTGGTATTTGGAGGTATGGAAAAGCTAAGTGTAAAGGGTTACACTGACGCAAGCTTCCAAACCGACAAGGATGATTACAGATCGCAGCCTGGATACGTGTTTTGCCTGAATGGAGGAGCTGTAAGCTGGAAGAGTTCCAAGCAAGGAACAGTTGCTGATTCTACAACAGAAGCTGAGTACATTGCTGCTGCGGAAGCGGCAAAAGAGGCAGTATGGATAAAGAAGTTTATCGCTGAGCTCGGTGTGGTCCCTAGCATAGTGGATCCCATAGAGTTGTACTGTGACAACTCTGGGGCAATCGCGCAGGCAAAGGAACCAAGATCGCACCAAAAGTCAAAGCATGTACTGCAATACTCCTATTTTTAATAGGGTATTTTGTGAATTATTCTTAAATTAGGATAATTATTATTGTTTTAAACCGGGGGGTGTATTTGTATTTTATTAATTTTAGTTGAGGGGGTTAAAGTGTCTTTACTTAAAATTTGGTGTAAACCCACCTGCTATCTCCCTCTCTCTCACGGTCGGGAAAACACCCCGCTTCTCCTCCATAAACGCCAGGACTCCATCAACGGATTCAACCACGTTCTCCGCCATCTCCACCCCAGTCAACATATATCAACTCGCCCTCTCCTCCTCGTCATCCTCCATCTCTCTCGCTCTCTGTTTTGACCGAAGAAACAAACCCGTTCCGCTCGCTCTGTTTTCCGAATCACCACCGCCACACCAATCGCCATCTCCGGCGAACCCACCTCCTGTTTTTCCCGACGAACCAGCGCCGCCCAAGTCGCCTCCTTCCTCTCTTTTGGACCGGCGAACCAGCAGAGCGTAACAGAGCCTCCGTCAGCTCTGTTTTTGTACCGACCCAGATTTCGACCCGACTGAACCCGAACACCACCACTGCTCGATTTCCGGCGAGGTCAGCACCACCCAACTCGCCTCTCCTCCCTCTCTCGTCCGACGAATTCAAAACATGAGTTAAGTTCATCTTGGAACTGATTAGCACTTTAATCCTTGTTTCCCTTATTGGTTTTGAATACCTGGTTTGAATCGTGAATCATCTTCTTTCAAGAAATGCTCATAAGACACTAAGTAACGTAAAGTGAAAGATAACTTGTACGAGCTGTTCTTTAGTTCACTTCGGTGATTATATTGTTAAGGACCATACGTTCTGGTCAAGAGATTTTGGGAGCCAAACTCTGGCGTACCCTTGGTACCCATAGTCCTACACTACCATGAGGACTTGGGGGTTCCTACTTGTACTACTCTAGCGGAGTTGCTAACCTCTAGGGGTGTCGACACTTAAGGTCTTGTAGGTCAGTATTGAGGCGGGAAGGCCATATTTAGAGGGGCTTTCACAACCGCCGGGTTGAAGTAGGGTTTGATAGACCCGCGAAGTAACCCTGAGTTATTTATTTCCGAGGCAGGCGGGAACTCTGCATTCGCTCGTACAATGTTTAATTCTGGGGCTCATGGGGCAGTAGAGCTAGCTGCTCCCGTGGCACGTGGCCAGGTGGCCGCCAGAAAAGTTTCAGAGGAGGACTTTAATAAGAAAGATTGAGTTGGAATGTCAAATCCAAGTTTATTCCCTTTACCTTTCTTGATTGCTTTTATGATCTCAACCTCAGGCTTTAATCATCTTTTTATTTATTTTTTTTCTTTACTTATTCTTGAATTATGTGCCCAATCATCTGTTTACATGTTGAGGTATTTCTTACTCAGCTTAAGCTGACTTTTGGAAAAACTGCGGTCGGCTTTGTCTATTGTAAAACCCGCAGGTTAGCACCGCTGCAGACTCTGGGGGAACGAATCACTAGCTTGGATCAAGGAATCACTTTAGCTCTCACGGAATAAATCATTAGTTTCATGTTATTGTTTCCTTTCAAACTATTTTGTTTTGTTTTTAAGTTTGAACTTTAAGGACCACGTTTGGTCATTTCCTTATTGTAATAAAGTTGATTTTGAATTGAATTAGAAGTTTTGTTCTTTATGGTTTGGTACGAGGTCGACGTTCTACTCCGTTCACAATGAGGTAAAACTCCTCGTGCGGGGGACATCTTAGCGGTTTGGGCTAGGCCTGGAATCGCGGGGTGTTGCAGGTGGTATCAGAGCCCGGCTTCGTAACCTTACCTAAAAGAATTAGGATTAATTAACTATTTAATCACAAATGGAAAATCTTTTCAAAATTTTAATAACTGGACTAGGAAAGACTAAAACTTGGAAAGTTAATATGTAAACAAGCCGCGGGGAGTGGGTAACTTGGGTGTTTTTACAATTTACGTGCTTACTCGTCGATTAAGCTGTTTTTTTTGCTTATTGGGACATTTGTCCATGTGAAAGTTGTTTACCAACTTGTAAGATGTGATTCTTCTCTGCTATAGCTTCATGTTTGTGGATATCATGCTATACATGAATAAGTTGCTTTAGGCTCATTATATTATTTTATCGACAAGAGAGTAGCGATATTTCGACTTAGATGACCCTACGACCTTCTTTCCTCGTGGAAGCTTCTCGGCGAGCATGAATTGAGGTGATCGGTGATGCGGGTTTGAAGTATCCACCAATGAAGATAGCTTTGCGTCCCCTATCTTTCTACGTTTTCCCACCCTCCCACTACCATTCTATCCTCGTGAGAGTCGGTTTATGTTGTGATACCATGCTTATTTGACTTATCTGATTAATATTTCTTTGGTGTGCGTATGTTCCATTATTAAGTAGTAGTCATTTGGAAATAGGATAATGAGCGGTCAGATTTACCACTATTACACCAGGAATCGAACCCGTTCTAGAAATCAACAACCAACCATGGACCAAGAAGCACGATTCGCCCGACTGGAGCAAATGACCATGAACTTAGCTCAGATTGCCGAAAATAATAACAATCATGGAAATGATATAGCGCGTAAGATTTCCTACATGAAGCCTGACTTCTTCAGGGGCAAGGATGATCCAACTCTGCTTGAAGACTGGATTAGAGATTTCGATAAGATCTTTGAGTCGGTTAACTGCCCAGCTAATCAGTGTGTCCCTTGCGCGGCATACTACTTTAAGGGAGAGGCAGACAATTGGTGGACCGCTAACAAGGCTATGCTCCAAGCACAAGAGAACTTTGGATGGGAGGATTTGGTGAAAGCTTTGCGTGAGCGATTTTATCCCATTCACGTGAAGAAGGCGAAGTTTCGTGAATTCCTGGAACTCAAACAAGGTAATGACACCGTGGAGGAATACTATGAGAAGTTCTCGGAGTTATCAAGGTTTGCTGGAGCCTTAGCCCCAACCGAAGAAGAAAAGATTGATCGTTTCATTGAAGGTTTGAACTACAGTGTCTTGAAGTCTGTGGGGGCAATACAATTTGCCACTCTCCAGGAAGCATATGGAAAGGCGATCAACATGGCTCGATATGCTGAACTCAACAATGCGAACAACAAGAAGCGTAAGGCGGAATCACAACCAGCAGGAGGTCAGCTCAAGAACCAATTTGGCAATGAGGATAAGCGCTTTAGGCAAAACCCTAACAACCAAACTGGGAACGGGTCAAACTCTGGTGGATTTGGAAATCGAAATGGAGCGGCTCCTCGCACTCACAAGTGCAGGTTTTGCCCAAGGAATCATCCGGGAACAGATTGTCAGGGTAACAAAGTGCAATGTCGTAATTGTGGAATCATGGGGCATAGGATGTATGAGTGCCACAAATCAAATAACAACCAAGGTGGTGGTGGTAATGGAAGGTTCAATGGAGGCACCAACTATCGAGGAGGTAACCAAGGCGGAGGATACGGATCCAACAACAACCAAGGTGGTGGATATCGATCCAACAACAACAATGGTAACAATCAGGGAGGATACAACCGGGGGTATAGCAACAACTACAACCAGCCACAAGTGGGGAACAACCAGGGAAATCGCAACTTCCAGAATGCCCCCGCAGCAACAACATCTAAGCCATCAGGCACTATTGCAGCAACCACAGCTACAACTGGTCAGGCGAAGGGTATTATTACCGTGATGAATCCTATAGAGGCAGCAAATGCTAACGCGGTGACGGGTACATTCCTAATCCATAATACTCCTACTTTCATTCTATTCAATTCAGGAGCGTCCTATTATTTTGGGTCGTCATCTTTTGTTAGAAAGTTAGATTTTCCTTCACCTTCCAAAATTTCTGTACCACTCTCTACCCCAAGTAGTCAAACCGTGGAGTGCGAAACCATGTTTGAGAGAATAAGTTTAGAAATTCTGTGTTTTAAGTTTCCAACCGACCTTATCCTATGTGATCCGGACTTCTACTGTTGTGTGACACCTACCCTGAACCAACCTATATTTAACTTGAAGTAAGACTACCATCATACCTGGTTTAGCGATTTAGAGAACCCTGATATCGAGTGTAACTTGAGTGACGGGGACGTCACTCTCATTTAAGGGGAAAGTGATGAAATACCCTTTATGTTGTTCGCTCATCCCCTGTGGCCCTTGCGTTTTCATCTGCATTAGAAATTTATCATTCCATCGTGCATATAGGCAAAATGTTCTCTCTAGGGAGTTACTGTTTTACGCTTCGAGGACGAAGCGTTGTTTTAAGGGGAATGTGATGTAATACTCCTATTTTTAATAGGGTATTTTGTGAATTATTCTTAAATTAGGATAATTATTATTGTTTTAAACCGGGGGGTGTATTTGTATTTTATTAATTTTAGTTGAGGGGGTTAAAGTGTCTTTACTTAAAATTTGGTGTAAACCCACCTGCTATCTCCCTCTCTCTCACGATCGGGAAAACACCCCGCTTCTCCTCCATGAACGCCACGACTCCATCAACGGATTCACCCACGTTCTCCGCCATCTCCACCCCAGTCAACATATATCAACTCGCCCTCTCCTCGACGTCATCCTCCATCTCTCTCGCTCTCTGTTTTGACCGAAGAAACAAACCCGTGCCGCTCGCTCTGTTTTCCGAATCACCACCGCCACACCAATCGCCATCTCCGGCGAACCCACCTCCTGTTTTTCCCGACGAACCAGCGCCGCCCAAGTCGCCTCCTTCCTCTCTTTTGGACCGGCGAACCAGCAGAGCGTAACAGAGCCTCCGTCAGCTCTGTTTTTGTACCGACCCAGATTTCGACCCGACTGAACCCGAACACCACCACTGCTCGATTTCTAGCGAGGTCAGCACCACCCAACTCGCCTCTCCTCCCTCTCTCGTCCGACGAATTCAACCAGAGCAGCAGAGCCCTTTCGTCGGCTCTGTTTTGTGCCGACCCGTTTAAGACCCGAGAAGGATCCGACGCAATAACCGGCGAATCCATCGCCATCCCTCTGTTCCGACCGTCTTCCCTTGCTCTGGCGAACCTATCGCCGGCGATTGGCAGCCGCAACAGTAGCCAGACCTTCTTCCACCCTTTTTCCCGTCGCCGTCGTCTTCTTCGATTTCGTCTTCGTCTCTTCAATCGGTAACCACCAATAACCCATCTTTTTATTCTCAATTTTAGTTCATCATTCTCTGTTTTCATTGAGGTTATGTGGGTGTAATCATGTTTGGATATGGCTAAGATTGTTGGGTTGAAGTGTTGTTGTTGGGTGTGGAAGAAGATGAAGAAGAAGAACTGGGTTTGGTATTAAAGTGTTATGTTTAGGGGGTCATTTTAGAGTTTAATAAAACTGTTGGGGTCGTTGTTGTATTTACAGTAAACTATTTTGTTTTATTTAACTCTTATATATATCTATAACTACTATTTTCTCTATTAATACTATTTACAACTAATTATTTTCAATAATATGAAAATAAATATAAGTTTTTATAGTATCATTTTGTAAGAAGAGTTTTACTAATAAAAATATATGTTTTTGTTAATAAGTAAAGTGGTTTCTTAAGTAATTATATAATTTTACTTTGTGTGTTTTAATTCAATATATTTTCTTATAAAAGTGGATATTAGTTTATAAATATATATTTACTCTTTTAATAAGTAAATATAACTTTTATTTAACACTTTTATCTACTTTAAATATTATACTCTTTTCTAAATACTAATTATAGATAGCTTTTCCTAAGTATAATATTTAATAGTCTAAATCCTACCTTTAATTGTCTTTGTTTTATTTATTTTCTTAATTCCATAAATTAATATTCTTTTTCTAATACTAGCGTTCCAGAATGTAATTTGGGGTAAAATTTTATAGGGAACTTGTCGGGGAAATATTCTTTGCATTTGCATATAAGGCATACTTGCATTTGTTGTATGAGATTGGTCGTGTATTAATGTTAGGATTATTCAACTATTGTAGGGTTCGTAGACGATCACTTCATTGAGAACCCGTACGACGAGTACTAGTTTTCGTGCTTGCTTGTGTGTGTGGAGCTTTCTTTAATCCAAGTAAGTTATATGCTCGACTCTTCTACCATCAAAATGAGTTTCCAAGATGTGTTATGTGCCAAATTTGTTACTGTTTTGATTATCGTACTACCCATTTGTTGAAACTCTTAAAATCGTGTCTACTTTGGCACAAAGTGTGAAACTGAAATCTCTCTCTTGAAAACATGAGTTAAGTTCATCTTGGAACTGATTAGCACTTTAATCCTTGTTTCCCTTATTGGTTTTGAATACCTGGTTTGAATCGTGAATCATCTTCTTTCAAGAAATGCTCATAAGACACTAAGTAACGTAAAGTGAAAGATAACTTGTACGAGCTGTTCTTTAGTTCACTTCGGTGATTATATTGTTAAGGACCATACGTTCTGGTCAAGAGATTTTGGGAGCCAAACTCTGGCGTACCCTTGGTACCCATAGTCCTACACTACCATGAGGACTTGGGGGTTCCTACTTGTACTACTCTAGCGGAGTTGCTAACCTCTAGGGGTGTCGACACTTAAGGTCTTGTAGGTCAGTATTGAGGCGGGAAAGCCATATTTAGAGGGGCTTTCACAACCGCCGGGTTGAAGTAGGGTTTGATAGACCCGCGAAGTAACCCTGAGTTATTTATTTCCGAGGCAGGCGGGAACTCTGCATTCGCTCGTACAATGTTTAATTCTGGGGCTCATGGGGCAGTAGAGCTAGCTGCTCCCGTGGCACGTGGCCAGGTGGCCGCCAGAAAAGTTTCAGAGGAGGACTTTAATAAGAAAGATTGAGTTGGAATGTCAAATCCAAGTTTATTCCCTTTACCTTTCTTGATTGCTTTTGTGATCTCAACCTCAGGCTTTAATCATCTTTTTATTTATTTTTTTTCTTTACTTATTCTTGAATTATGTGCCCAATCATCTGTTTACATGTTGAGGTATTTCTTACTCAGCTTAAGCTGACTTTTGGAAAAACTGCGGTCGGCTTTGTCTATTGTAAAACCCGCAGGTTAGCACCGCTGCAGACTCTGGGGGAACGAATCACTAGCTTGGATCAAGGAATCACTTTAGCTCTCACGGAATAAATCATTAGTTTCATGTTATTGTTTCCTTTCAAACTATTTTGTTTTGTTTTTAAGTTTGAACTTTAAGGACCACGTTTGGTCATTTCCTTATTGTAATAAAGTTGATTTTGAATTGAATTAGAAGTTTTTTCTTTATGGTTTGGTACGAGGCCGACGTTCTACTCCGTTCACAATGAGGTAAAACTCCTCATGCGGGGGACATCTTAGCGGTTTGGGCTAGGCCTGGAATCGCGGGGTGTTGCATGTACTTAGGAGATTCCATCTTATTCGTGATATGATTGATCGAGGAGATGTGAAGATGTGCAAGATTCCGACGGATGACAACGTGTCAGATCCGCTCACTAAACCTCTTGCGCAGCGAAAGCATGAAGGGCACGCCAGATCTATAGGCATACGAGATGCGCCAGATTGGCTCTAGTGCAAGTGGGAGACTGTTGGAATAGATGCCCTAGAGGCAATCGTAGATTTAGTATGAACAATGTTTTGGCTAGAATATTCATTTATTATTTATTGCGATATTTAATATAATGAAGTCCTTAGATAAAATGTGTTATTTATCTTAAATATACCTAGTCCATTATATTGATTAATAGGACAATCAAATATAGACTAGTATGTGGATGGATTGATATGGAGATATCAAGTCTATCACATGGGTATGCATTAGGAGTAATGGCATACTGGATTGACCCACGACGAAAAGGATACATTAGATTATGTGAAGTCACAATCGCTTTTCGTAGTGCTAATATTATTGCAATCCTTGGACTTGAAGTCACTAGATACTCTAGTTGTGAAATATTTCGCATTGATGTTAACAAACGTACACCGTAACTGGGTAATCATAAAGGTGGCTATCAGGCGTAATAGGAAGCAAGCTTAGAGATCGTAGTGATGTAGATATGATTTGTCCCTCCCACATAATGGGGGTAAATATCCACGACCACTCGAGGGATGAGGCTTATTGAATGTCTGGCCAGACTCAGATAAATTAATATAGAGATATTAATGTTATCTGCAAGTATAAGCATATTCCCAGGATCGAGGAACTATGGATTGGATTTACGAGTGTGACTATTTATGTCTCGTGTCCAATCCGGATATGGACACAAAGGGATAATGCAATATGACATATTGGGCACAAAGGTTTGTCGGGATCACTGACTATTTCTATGGGTTGGGTGGCATGGATGTGTTGCTAGACACCGCTCCATGTTAGTAATAGTTACTACCAATTATATAGAAACCTATGGGGTCACACGTCAAATAGAGTAGAGCTAGATTTGGGATTAATTAATATAGATTAAGTAATAGAAGGATCATTGTGAAACACCTTGCAAACTTAGTAGGACTAATTTGCAAGGAAGGGAATAGTTCTAGTCCTACTAGAACAAGAAAACTCTAATATGGAAACAACAAGGAGTTGTTGGAGTATATATATAAGAGGCTCTAGCTTCCTTCCCATAAGATTGTTATTAGAGATAACATAAGGAGTGGGAGAGAGCAAAAAGAGAGAGCAAGACAAGAGCTAGGCCGAGACCTAGCCCCCGTCCGCCCCTCTACCCGACGGCACAAGGAGGGCCGAACCTCCTTGGTTCCTTTTGTTGCTTTGATCTTCTTCCCTCTTCCTCCGGGTTCAAGCTAGCACTTGTTTGAATGAAGAATCTAGATCTCACCTCTAGACGTGGATCAACCGTAGAGACGAGGACATCATTCTTCGTGTGATCTCACAAATCAAAAGGTACACATCTTCTATGACCCTAATCATGTTATGATATCTCTTCCTGTGATCCTTGGTGGGCTTTGAGTAGGATTAAATTTTTTCTTATTCCGCTGCGTTACCTACATCAAAACCCAACACCCCGGCCCCTAGGGAGGCCTAGCTTGGGCGGCAAGCAAGAGGGGGCGGTCCCTTTAGGGGGGCCGAACCTCTTAGGGAGTTGTTTCCAAAACAACTCCCTTGCTTGGTGCCCAAGTTTGGTTGTTTCCTTGTTTTGGAAGAACTCCTTCTTCCCCAAGGATGCCCAAACCCTAGATCTAAGATCTTAAAATTTCTCAACTCACTAATTCATGCATCCAATGCAAAAACTAGATCTTGTTATGATTGATTATTGACAAATTGCATCGCATGCTTGATTTGTCTTGTTTTACGCGATAAATAATCAATTTAAGGTGTAAAACTATCAAAACGTAACACATAACCACGTTTATGCTCTACGACCTGTGGCTCTGATACCACTGTAGGGTTTTGATTCATGGATGCGCAACGGAAACAATAATAAACCATGCAAAACACTCCAAGGATCACAAGTCAAGAGACATAACGATGGTAAAGGAAGAAATCAATAACACACCTTTGGGTTCTCCTTTGATGACTTCAAACGCGAATTGTGTCACGTTCTCTATAGTTGATCCACTCCTAGAGTTGATTTCTAGATCTTCCAATCCTTGGTGCTAGCCCGGACAGAGGAAGAGGAAGAAGAATCACGCAAAACGAGACCAGACCAAGGAGGTTCGGCTTCCTTGGAGCCGACGGGGACGGGCGGCTGCAAAGGGGGGCGGCGGCTCCTCTTTGCTTGCTTGCTCTCTCCTTTTTGTTCTCTCCCACTCAAGTTATGATCTAATGAATCATAAGTGTGGGAAGGAAGGAAGGAAGGTCATTTATATAGTCCAACAAATCCTTGCCAACTACCTAAAGGACTTATTCTAGTCCTACTAGAATTCAATTTAGTCCCTTCCTTGCAAATTAGTCCCTACTAAGTTTGCAAGGTTTTGCAAAGTGATCCTTCTAATTAATTAATCCAATTAATTAATTCTTAAATCTTGTTCAACTCTATCTAGCGTGTGACCCCATAGGTTCTATCTAGTTGGTAGCAACAATTTGCTAATATGGAGCGGTTTCTAGCAAAACATCCATTATAGCCAACTAATAAAATAGTCATCTTGACAACCTTTGTACAGGTAATTGTCTCATCCCTTTATCTCTATATCCGGATTGAACACGAGACATACAAGTCACACTCGTATATCCAATCCACAGTTTATCGATCCATGGGAATAGCCTTATTCGTGCAAATAACATCAATATCCCGTATTGATTTATTTGAGTCTGGCCAGACATTCTATAAGCACTATCCCTCGAGTGGCCTTGGATATTTGCTCCCGTTATGTGGGAGGGACAAATTCTATCTACGTCCACTACGATCTCTAAGCTTGCTTCTTATTGTATCCGGCACACGCCTTTATAACTACCCAGTTACGGTGTAGCGTTTAACGCTACCAAAATCACAATAATCCACAACTAGAATATCTAGTGACTTCAAGTCTAAGGATGACAATACCATTGCACCGCGAGAAGCGCTTGTGAATCAACATAACGTGTATGTAGCCTTCTCGGAGATGGGTCAATCCAGTGCGCCATTACCCCTAATGCACACCTATGTGTTGGATCATGATATCTCCATATCAATCCAACCCCATACTAGTCTATAGATGATTGTCCCATTAATCATTATACTGGACTAGGGATATTTAAGATAAACAACACAATTGTAAATCTAAGGACTTCATTATATTAAATATCCAATAAATAATAAATGAATTTCCAGCCACAAATAAATTCATACTAAACTAGATTGCATCTAGGGCATCTATTCCAAGACCTCCACGACCAAAAGCGGAACCGACTGCTACACGAAGGGGATAAACGGACCACCTAGCCGTAGGAAAACATCACTACCAGCATCCATAGGCCAGCAGAAGGGTTGGTGCTACGTGAGCCAAGAGAGGCTAGAAACATCACCCGGGGACCGAAAATAGATGCGACTCTCAGTAGTGTCGGTGTGGGGTGAGGGGCCTGCCCCAGGGGGCTTTCCAAGTCCGGGGACCAGCCTAGGAAAGAGGGAAGGGGGCAGCCCCACAACCGGGGGAGGGGACGACTACATGAGGCCAGATCTGAGAACGGGAAAGGGAGGGGTGAGTTCGGGAGGCAAGCCTAAATGGTGCAGCCAAGACCAGGGGGAAGGGCCAGTGGAGGGGGATGCAAAGATGAGGAGACAGCGGCGAGGTCGGCGACGGCAGTGCAGGCGACGACGGCGACATCCATGGAGGTGGGTCGTCGGATCTTCGATCTGGCTATGAAGGGAGAGGCGGCAGAGGACGGGGTAGTTGAAAGCACATACCTGGAGTCCCACTGGGATGCAAAGAGGGGCGCTCCCGACTTCGATAGCGGCGGGGAGCCGGTGCTGCGCGAGTCTGATGCTATCCGCCACGGGCTTGAGAGGCCTCGATTGGAGTCGGTTGGAGCGGAAGTGGCTGATTAGATAGTGGCGACGTGGGTAGAGGGGGCGACGAGCTGTGCTAGTGGTGGGGGGTGGCGGGCAGCAACTCCATGGAGGAGCCGCCGGCGCCGGAGGGAGGCAGTATTAGGGTTTTTGGAGAGGGTTTTCTTTTAGAGAGAGAGAGAGAAAGAGATGGGGTTTTCAGAGAAAGAGATGGGGTTTTAATGTGAAAAGTTTTAAAATGCAAGGAAAACAAAAGAAAGCCAAACAATGGGGCTGTTTGGATGAGCTGAAATAAGTGAGAGGTTGAACTTAAAAGCTCCTTTCATCTGTAGTGTTTGGATGAGGTAAATTATTATAGATTATGGGTAATTTTTTTTTTAAAGATATTGTGAGGTTTGAACCTGTGACCTTATGTAATAGATTTAAACACTCTACCACTATGATAACACAACATTGTGTAAAAAGAACCAAAAATTACATTAAAGAGTTCAGAATTTTGCCAAAAAAGTCCGGAATTCCGCCAAAAAATCCGGAAATCCGGCTGAAAATCCGAAAATCCGGAATTCCGGATTTTTTTGGCGGAATTCCGTTTCTTTGTTTGTTCGGAAAGGTTTGACCGAATTTCTCAAATTTTTGACAGTTTAGTTCATCTCTATTTACTCTAATCCAAACAAGCCCAATGTCTTCTTAGCTGGTCCCACAGAAAAGTGGACTTCCACAATCACACACAAACTAAACGGATCCCCGGACACAGCAAACCGGAGCCCCGGTTGACCGGGTCCGGTCTCTGGTGTTGCTTTCCCACAAATTGATTCACGTCTAAGCTTTCTTTCTTCTTCTTCTTCGTCTTCTTCAACCATCGAGAACCAAACCTCACCTGCAAATTCCTCCGATCAAATCACAACACACACAGCGAGAGAGACAGAGAGAGAGAGAGAGAGACAGAGAGAGAGCCAACGGCGAGAGCCGAGAGAGAGAGAGAGAGATGTGGGTGTTCTATCTGATCTCGCTGCCTCTAACATTGGGCATGGTCTTGTTAACCCTAAAATACTTCGCCGGACCTCACGTACCTCGCTACGTCCTCTTCGCCGTCGGCTACACCTGGTTCTGCTCTCTCTCCATCATCATCCTCGTCCCCGCCGACATTTGGACGGTAATCGATTCCTTCAATTTTGCCCTAATTTTCCGAATTCGTTTCCTCTTTGCGATGAATTTGGTAATTGAGCCTGATTTGATACGCACATTGTACGAAAAACCGATAATTTCACACGATCTGTTTGTTAGCTATGCTGAGAATTTAGTTTCTAGGTCAGTTCTTTGTTTAAGCCCTTTTAGTTGTTGTTAGAAGCATTTTGACACATCTCAAGGATTAGGTTTGGTGCATGTAGCTGCGAATCAACAGTAGTCAGACTCATAGAATGTTGACAAACAATAGCAATTATGTGTGGCAGCTGCACTGTAAAGAAAAAAGAAGCATAATTTGTGTCTGCTGGGACTACTAAAGCCCTTTTTTCACCCGAGTGACAGTTAGCAGAGTTTTAGGTAGCTCAATTGTTGTGTTAGGTAGTTCAATTAGCAGATGGCTACGGTTTGTGCTCCAGGTCGAGTTTAATCTAAACTTCTTGCTCAGTTTAGATCTTTGAGTGAAATAAGTGAAGCTATAGGTGATACTCTGTATAATGCTCCAAATCGTTGTAATCAGGGTTTATGAGGGGTTGTGTTCTCTAAGTTACCTGGAACGCTGATTGTTCCGGTTCGTGGAATGGCAACGGGATCGCGAATGGAATTCGGTACGCCAAGGGTAGGCTTCTTTGGATACCTTTATAGGAGTTTACCATTTATCGCAAATCATAAAGAGTAAAACTGATCAATTAATACAATATTTGAAAGTCAATACTCTAAAAATAGATGTAACTTAACATTTCCGAATTTAATTTTCCCTTCTACATAGATACTTCAGGTGAAAGTAGTGAACAAAACTGGGATCGCCAAATTAAGTGATCTGGATCGCTGGTGTTCCATGTTCAGAACGCGCGATCCAATTCGCAATTCGCGGGGGTATGAGTGAATTGTGGTAACACTATTCTAAACTTCTCACTCAATTTAGTTCTTTGAGTGAAATAAGTGAAGCTAGAGGTGATACTCTGTATAATGCTCCAAATCGTTGTAATCATGGTTTGTGAGGGTTTGTGTTCACTAAAGTGGGACTTTTCATCATTTAGCATCTGCTTTGATCCATCTCAACATATTCTGCTTCTTTTCTCTTGTGTCCCTTTGGTCTCCAACTACACATAGTCCGTAGATTATGTTTGTCTAAATTAATGGCGTAACTGTAAGATTGAATTGAGTGAATGGCATTTAAGTATGTCCCTTTCTTAATTTTTGCTTGTGATGTGCAATACCTGACACTTTCTTTGGGTTGATGTAGACTATTATTGCTCGCGATAGTCCCGGCATATCTTTCTTTTGGAGCTGGTCATACTGGAGTACCTTTTTGCTTACTTGGTATGCCTTCCGCTTCTTCATTCCTCAAATTTAAACCTGGTTTAATATGCTTTATTTTGAATTTCTCTTCCGGATTAACTTAATCTATTTGATGGTTATTGGTTGTGTTAGGCAGCATTTGAAATTTCATGTGCTGGTTATACTTTCTGTATTCAACTGGCTTTCCTATTTCCTATTACTATCTGGGTTTGAAGCATAAATTGTTTTCAATTTAGCTTCAACGGTACATATTGGACATCGTATGCCATAAGTTTTCTTTTATTTAACTGGATGTCTATTTCAGCTTCATTGTTATAGATGCACATATTCTCATAGATTCTTGTGTAATTATTTCTCTAAGCAGGGCTGTGGTGCCTATCCTTCAGGGTTATGAAGATGCTGGAGACTTCACTGTGAGAGAAAGATTGAAGACTAGTGTGCATGTAAACTTAGTCTTCTACCTGTGTATTGGTGCCATTGGACTCTTTGGGCTTATATTGCTCATAACTCTGCGCAAGAACTGGTTTGTTTCGCCACCAGCTACATTAAGTTTTCTTCACAGCTGATCCTGTTCGTTTGTCTGTAAATGCTAATTTGTCTGACTCACGTGTGTTTTCACGACCAGACTTGGAGTCTTATACTTTTATAATACCTGTATGACTGTATGTACATAACCTCACTCAATGTACACGCGGAATAATCAGTTGGCATGGTAAAAAATATGCTGTGTATGCACTTTCGAGTTCTTTTTGTCCCTAGTTTTTTGCAGCATATTATTTCTGGTTGTTCAATATGTTAATGGCGGTTTGTATATTCCTACCCTTTTTCAGTGAGTACCAATAATTGTCCTGTCCCCATGAGGCTCTTCCTAAGTATGGGATGGTTCATGTGCAAAAGTTGATATTTTGGATTCCTTATCGCAGTCCTTCTTTGGACAACACAAATTGTCGGTTTATCCTTGGCTGATCACTCTATCACTGAGACTAGGTTTCTCAGCCCTCATAAATTCTCTATGTAACTAGCGGGTCATGGACATAAAATGTTGCTGGCATGTCGTCATGTTGTGTTGGAGTGCCTGAAGCTGAATTTATAAGTAATTTTTCCAATTTTAACATATTCATGTTTAAAATAGGAGGAATCCAATCAAGTAATCTGTATAGGGTTGACTTTGTTTCATGACAGAATTTTGTGTATGAATAGAGATCTTCCAATTCGAATGTTATTTTCTTTTCAGAAATCTTAAATCCTGTTATTAGCCTTCCCCTAATTGTCTTTAGTGTATTTTGTGTTTTTCTTCAATACTTTATTGTGCGGCAAAATCTAATTTGCTTTGTTTGCAGGAGCGGTGGTATTCTTGGTTTAGCAATGGCTTGTTCAAATACATTTGGGCTTGTTACTGGTGCTTTTCTTCTTGGATTTGGTCTGAGTGATATTCCAAAGAACATATGGAAAAATGCTGATAGGACTACTCGACAGAAAGTTCTTTCTCACAAAGTGGCTAGAATGGCCGTAAAGCTTGATGATGCTCATCAAGAACTTTCTAATGCTATTGTTGTAAGTGTTATTCTCTTCTGAAGTTTGGTATTACCTCTCTTTATCTCTATTTAATTTCCCTTTCTACACACACCAATTAGCTTCAGCAGATATTAACATAGACTGTGAACTGAAGAAAATTCTTCGGGTAGTTAGGTTTCCGCATGGGTTAAGCTTCTTATTGTGAAGAATAGTGTCAATTAGATACTACTTGTCAACACGTTACTGCTATTGTATAATGCATTATGATATGCGGTGGCTGAGATATTTGTAACACTTCAGTTTTCCTATTTTTCCAAACATCTGACATCTCAGTGGTGTTTGATCACTTTGCTAGTCATAGGTTTAAGGACTTAATAGGTGAGGAGGTTCCTTTCTGTAATGATCTTTCTGTGAGAAATATTAGTTGCAGTCATCACATCCGTACTTCGTGTCCTACTGAATAGAGATCCAGGGCTTATTGTTACTGAATGTGAAAGCCTATATATGTTTTTTTTTTTTTTTTTTTTTTTTTTTTTTTTTTTTTTTTTAAAATAGTCTAGGATCTTACAAATAGGTAAATGATGCGAATCCTTATTTTCACTTTCCAATTGAGCCCCTCAGCCCTGATGGTTACTTTACCAGTCGCTTTGCTATTTAAGGACTATTTGGATTTGCAGAATAGCTGCCTTTGGTTACTTATGGAAGGTTTCCCTTTTCCATGTTGGATACCATGCTAGTCGGTCGAGAATGAGAATTTTGTGGCTCCGTGCGTTTTCTCCAACGGACATGGTTTAGTCAGGCCTATGCTCTTTCAATAGCGAGTATCCGTTGCCCAGAGCAGACGACAGAGGGGGAGGAGATCCTTTTGAAGATTTTGACTCATATCTAACTCTTAAGAAAGAAAGATTGTTTGAGGTGTTGGAACCACATGTGACATTTCGGGCATTCTAGCTTCATATATGGAAAGGAGCTGGAGACTAGAGTTGAAAGGCAGATGACAAGTATCTCATATGTAACATAACTCATCCAGTTTCAAGAGTTGTTTGGATCTTTTGCAACCTGGACCTGAGCAGCAAGGAAAGACTTGTGCATATGGGGAAACATGTTTCCTTCTTTTCTGCAACTGTCTGCAGAAACTGAAGGACAAGAAATAATATTCCAAAATCACCATTTTGTGTAGTTTTTTGTAAACCGGATGGAGAAGTCTTTTGGAAATGACATGTTTGTTCGAAAAGCTACCCTCCCGCCACAATCCAACTGCTTCACAAGGACGTAACACTGCAGTGCTATAAGTTTATATTTTCTCAAAATTAAGTAATTATGCATCATGGGCATCTTTTAAAATGACTTTGAGTAGTATGAAGAATCAATCTCAACTATTAGTGTTTTCTTAAATTATAACTATGTGTATATATATACTGAAATTTAAAAGCGGAGCACGACTTAGTGAAGACGTTTCACTGGACAACGGATATAAAAAGTCAAAACAATATGAAGGTAAAACAGTAAACCCCAACTGAAACTAAGGGCATCTCTAATACCACTAGTTAAAAAGGTTACTTATAGTTTGATGAAAACGTGCATCTTTCTTATAACTATTGCAAAATTTTAGTATTTGGTCCAATAGTTTTAGCTAAATGATTAGTTAAACAACACGTGGCACATTCTTACTGTATCTTACAAGAGTATTTCAAGGAATTCAGGACATAACCGTCAAGAAGATGTTTAATGAAAATAAGAAGATCTCTTCTTGGCTCTCCAAATGTAGGAGTGCGGCGGAGATACGTTAAGAGCCAAATGGAAACCCTTGTGGAGACCTTTTTGTTTTGTTTTTAACTATAACTGCTACTTACACTATGTTTGGGAATCATGTGAGAAAAGAAATGATGAGAAACTTTAATTTATGTGAGAAAAGAAATGATAAGAAATGATTTAGATTTCTCACATATTTGTTTGGATCACAAAGCTGAGAAATGATAAGAAAATGTTATACTTTCTCACCTCCCTTGTTTGGTTAGCATATTGATGGAAAGGAAAAGAAACTATTTTAAAGATATTACCAAAATAAACTTCATTAATATTACAATAAGGCAATGTTTTATTTTTTTTTATGGCTAATTCTGTCACAACGAAAATATGGACACTTGCTTAGTTTCTTTTCTCACCAAATCTCATCACTTTTGGTGAGAAAGAAAAACTGGATTATGTAAGATTTTTTTTCTCATGCTTTCTCACGAATTCTCATGGATTCTCACCTAAAAAGTAATCCAAACACGAATGAGAAAACTTTCTCTCACCAATTCTTTTCCTTTCTCACCAAATCATGTAATCCAAACTTAGTGTTAGTGTACTGGAGACGCTCTAAATGTGAGTATCTCATTTGGTAAAATGGCATAGCAGTTACATAATCTCCCGAATCTCCTAAAATTAATCCCTTTCATTCCCTATTCCTTGTCTATGTGGAGCAACGTTATCTTCAATGTCTATCCATATCAAGGTTTTAAATAACGGTATCAGCCGACGTATCGGTTTCAGCCGCGAGTAATGGAATCGGCCGGTAGCGGAGAAACTGTAACGGGAATCACGAATCAAACGCGTGAATGTTAAAAATCGTCAAAAGATGCAGAAAAAGTAGTTTTAAGACATTGTTTTGTATATCCAATATATTTATAGTCTTTTACTAGTTGTTTAGACTCGCCTAACTATTTTTTAAACAATTAAACATTGTACACTTCATAATATAACAAATTATCTAAAAAAATAAAATTAATGAAGTGTATCGGGTGTATCTGTGCGACTCGGTGCGTATCGCCTGTTATAGGAGAAACTCGGTGCGTATCGACCTTGCCACTTGTGAATCCGATTCACCTGAAGCGTATCGGGCGTGGCGGCGGCTGAGACCCCAATACCGTTACATATAGGGCGCGATGATACGTGCCACCTTGGTCCATATTTATATTAATAGTAATAGCAATGATAGCAGGGTTTATATTTCTATCGAGCGTAATGATAATGTTTCAGGTTGTTAATTTTAAAGTTTTATGCGTAACAATCTCTGATGGTTTATTTCATTAGGTTGCTCAAGCGACATCTAAGCAAATGTCCAGGCGTGATCCTTTGAGACCTTACATGAATATTATTGATAACATGCTGCTTCAGATGGTAATTACACTTTCCATCAATGCCTTGCATTATTTTGGATATTTGTTGCTATACTGCACCAAGCTGTTCAGAAGAACACATGAGAAAATATACTCTTTGCGTTTGAGTTTCTTCTCCCTCTTCTATTTTTTTCTAAGAGACCATTTTCTTCCGCTTCTAGTTGAGTGAAGATCCTGCTTTCAAACCACAAGGTGGAAGACTAGGAGAAAATGACATGGATTATGATACTGATGAAAAAACAATGGCGGCTCTTAGGCGTCAACTTCAAAGAGCTCGAGATGAGTACTATCGATGCAAAAGGTAAGCAATTCGTAAATAACGCTAAAGTGAACTTGGGATACAAATCATCCAACCAAGCTTTCCGGCTGGATCATTTTTGGTGCGTCAATTTTTTTTTAGTGTTTAGGTTTTGTTTGGTATTATCTGCCTGTTAAAGAGTTCCATTGCATCTTCTCTTTCTGTTTAACATCTCTCAGTTCCCGGCATTTATAGTTGTAGCTTGAGATTTGGTTGATCTTGCCTCGATGGAGGCTTCTGAATCTGACTACCCCTATTTTTTTTTCTTATCTTTTGCAGTGAATACATGAACTTTGTGACAGAGGCTCTTGAGCTTGAGGATACAATAAAGAATTACGAGCGTCGCCATGCTACCGGATGGTATGCTCTTAATCATGGCTTTTCTTCCTGTGTTTCTCTATATATAAGTTTTTTTTGACTCTCCTACCTATTGCCGCCCAATATCATTGTGTGTCTGATTTTAGGTTTGCATCTTTTACTAACTTCATAGTGACGTCGTACATTGAGTGCAAATGTTAAGAATCGAGTTCTGTTACATGGAAGCAAATTCATTATGTAAAAGAGATAGTCAATAGTATCTCTTCGCAAAGGAACTTTGTTACATAATTTGGGGGAGGGGGGCACATGAAAGATAACTATCAATCTATGCAACGCAACCACATTAAAATTTCTAACAAGAGGGGCATTTCCACACTGTCAATGTGCTCAACGTGATCCAATAATCTATTCCCATTCCAAAGTTGATTAGAAGTTTGCAATCATTTTCAATTGGCTTCTGTGCACTGCAACCACAGTTGCCCGCTCAGCCATGGCAGTTTCGGTTCAAGAATTCGGCTCCGCCTTAACCAAACCCTTTTGGTATCAAACGGCTCTTGTGTAAGCAAAGCTGTATATGGGGAAACCAACTATGTATTTGTATCCAACTTTGAAACTTACACATATCTGGTCTTGTAACCTCCTTGTCCCTCGATCAAAGCAGCTCACTAAGAAAGAACTACAGAATCAAAAGTTATGATGTTGTGAATCATGATCAACAAAAACCAAGCATCAAATTGAAGATTTAGGGAAGTCAGAAACCAGATTTGAGATTAATAATTAAAGATCTTAGTCTCGTGGAAACCTAGGGTAGCATAGGCCATTGGCTTGATATTTGATCACCGGTGATTTAGTCGATGGGTGACTTGAATATGCGGACTGTATGGGATGGCGATGATTACTTGAGTTGTTAACTGTGGAACTGACTTCTTTGAGTTGATGCCTTGATGGATGATTATATTTGAACCGCCTTTGGGAAGTGTTCTCGGGTTTCATCTTTCTAGTTACCAGGAACGTGAAAACAGTAGCGTTTTTCGATCGGGGTTGTTCGTACCGAAACGCGGTACGTTTTTGACCCGGATCGTAAAACATAGCGTCCCAAAAAATTCAGACAAGGAAGTTCTAACTTCAGACAATGAGGGAAGAAGTGAGAGAAGAACCTACCTGTTTATCTTATCCATCAGATTCATCTTCATCTTTTCTGTAGTTTGAGTTTGATCTGCTTTTTTCTTCATTCATCGTGAACTCTGTTTTTTCCTCTGTAGTCTTTTCATTATCCTTGGTGCAGAGGTTAGATTAAGAAAAGATATATCTGATGCTTTGGAATAGGAAGAGTTGTAGAAGGATTCTAATTCTATGATATTTATTGCTATAATAATAATAGACCCATATTTGCCAGCTAATTGGTAAACTAAATCACTAATTATAATTTCTCAAATGAAATAACTAACTAGAAAATTTATCTTTCTTAAAGGAAACAAAATAACAAGGCATTTACCAAGAGTCCTTGGTCAATACAATAACTCAACTCTTTAAGATACTGCAACGGATTATTATGCTAGAAAGAAAAGAATACGGATGGTAAACATCCAGAATTTTTCTACCATTAATATCATTGTTAGTTTTTATTGATACTTTGCAAAAAGTTTGGTTATTAGACTTTTAAGAATTCATATATTAACATACTAAATTAAAACGGGGGACTTTTTAGATAAATGTAGGACAACTTGTCCCAACTAGCGTTCCTCATTCCTAGAAATCGTATTTCGTCCCGGACGGCGTTCCGGAGAAGCCTACCCCCAGCGCACCCCGTACCGCTACCTACCGCGTTTCCCGTTCCCGGTCCACGTACGGCAGCGTACGGCGTTTCTGGTAACATAGGTTCTAATTTGTCATCTTTGTTTCCTTTGGGTGGGTGGGTTCAGAATTGCTGATAGTGGGATATACATGGCCGTTTTCAGGCTGGTTTATACTGGCTCGGGCATGCATCATGGGAGCCCAGTCTGCCTTGCCCTCTATAGTTCACCAACCTCCCAAACTTAATCGTCTTTTTGAAGCCATGTGGTGTAGAACCTGCAAGTAACTCAAACACTCTGGAAAACTCAGATATCAGACAATATTTTGGGAAGGAAAGCTTTCAACATTTTATTCATCAATCAAGAAATGACTTTCAATTGTGAGGACTGCCACCTATTTATAGATGAATAGGGGGAAAGTCATAACCCTACAACTCTAATATAACGACTAAGAGGCAAGGATGAGACAGACTCTAGGGAATTTAAAATTCTGATAAAAAGGGGAAAAACAATTGAATAAATAATTGTAATAATAACTAACAGTAGCCCCTAAGATACGCTTGCAACAGTCGTGATCCTCATCACCATCCCTCTCCTCCCTTTTGCAGTCTCATTTTTACGACATTTTCCTGGGTAAATTTTGCGATAAGACTGAGCTTCTAAGGCTTAACCCCCAAGCGAACAGCGTGGTACGGTTTGCTAGTCATCAGCTAGGTGATATTTGAGTTCTTTTCTTCCCCGCAAGCTGTCTTTGTCACACAATTACCCAGATGAAAGTACATAGCTTCATATAGTATTTTCTTGGGGTTACGCGTCGCTAAGATGGGTCCTTGTCAACTTAAATTTAATTTTTCCAATAGGCCGTCGAACTCATTTAATGCCTTTTCTTTTGCAGGAAATACATTTCAAGCTTCCGGCCTGAGAGAACAGGGAAATTGGGATCTCTTCTTGATACAGCCGGTAAATAACAGTGTAGTACGTTTTGTTTGAGACTCTTTGTTTTTTTGGGCCGTCTTGTCAATAATGAAACGAATAACATTTTCTTAAACTAGCTACTTTTGTGTTTGATGACTTGATGTGCGTTCACTCATACGGTTACCTTATGATAGGTATTACTGCCATAGTTCATTTACTCTTATGAAGTAATTCATAAGTCATTGTTTACCTCTAGAGTTGCTTTATACATCTTTTGTTTCTATCAGGTAGAATTATTAAGTGTATAAAAAGTAGCTTCTAAGACAAATATATCGGTTTTCTATTTGTTATGTTTGGCCATTTCAGTTTGGGGATGTTGGTTCTTGTGTGCGTCTCTTCGTTTACACGTTTTCCTTGAGAAGAAGATTATCACATATTCATGCACTGTATTTGATGCTATTGGTACAATTTGTTTCGCGTTTTCTTCTTTCGGTGACGTCCAACATCCTTGAAAGATTCAACGCTTACACGTATTTGGTGACTCCTTGCAGAGTTGGTATGGAGATGCATTCTTAATAAGCGACTCGAGAAAGTGTTGTCAGTGATACTTGGTTGCATGTCAGTTGCTATTCTTTTGGCTGAGGCTACTATATTGCCTAGTGGAGTTGATTTATCTCTCTTCTCTATACTTATAAATGCCGTAGGAAGGCAAGAAGTGCTAGTGCAGGTAAAATCTGTTTTGTACCCGAGTAATTATTTTAAATTGACAAAATTTTAGAACAAATCTAGACTTACATGGAGTTGGTGACTAGAATTTTGGAACTGATCTTATCTTGATAATTGATCCCTCTAGATGTTTTCTCGTTTTGGAATTATGGTTATGAATCCCTATGTGATCATAGTTTACTCATACCCTAGAAATGTGTGGTTTCGGTTATGCATAACCACAAAATGTACACTTCAGAGTATTATTATGGCAATCCAGTTCAATCCTAGATACTTTTCAATGTTCGTTGACATATAGTTGGAAATGTCTAATGATGCACTTAATCATTCAGATGAGATAGTGGCTTGACCTCACAATATTATGATGGGATGAACAATGTTATTTTATCCATTTACTCTCAACAGTTAATGTAGAAGTGCTTAATGAATGAATTAGGACATGTGCATGACACTGGGAGTTTGTTGGATTTACCAGATTATTTCCTGGTATTTTCAACTGGGTTTTTATTCCCTTATTCATACACCTACATATTTGGAAATTTGAATATACTCTGCCCTCATCGTACATTTAGGAGCCAAATAAGAAAGACCCCAATTAATACCCACATTAATTAATTAACAAAATATAACGTGTAACCAAAATATACATTTTCAGATGATGCTTTCAAAAAATTCATGATGCTTCTTTCCAGCAATCATAGTCGTATTTCTGCTTTTGTGTGGGCCCTGTTTCTCACAAATCATAATTTCTCACTAAGCTCGCGAGGAAGTTCAATGAGAAGACTTGAAAGCTATTTTGTGCCTGATAGTCGCTTAAAATTATTCTTCCTAATTTCTTTTGTACAGATCTCTAGAAATAGTATGAAAATTATTAGGATGTCAAAAAACGTTTCAATTTGGATAAATGTTCCGGAGAGATGAAAAAATCACACTCGAATTCTTATAGTACTTTTTTACTTGAGAAGTCAATGGTGAACCATGACTATTGAGATTATCGAACACCTGAATTTCTTCTGCTTTTTGTAATATAAACCTTCATGAAGGGAGAAAAGACATTTAGTGGTGGTTACTTTTTTATGTCATCCAACATCGCAAGCTGCTACAACTGTCCTAGTGGCCAGTGTTCTTTTGCAATACATTGTGCGATCTCTATTTGATTTTAATCTTAATCTTAACGAGGGCAAACTTAGTTTGTGTTGAGTCGGTTAAGCCTTTTCCATGCTGCGACTCCTATTCATTCATTTAGTTCTGTCAGCTTATAATTTATTTATATATTCATCAATATATTTATGATTTTGCAGGTGGTTGCCTTCATCCCCCTGATGTATATGTGTGTCTGTACGTACTATTCACTGTTCAAAATTGGCATGTTTACGTTCTACTCATTCACTCCAAGTCAAACAAGTTCTGTCAGCTTGCTTATGATTTGCTCGTATGTTTCCCTTTTCTCTTCCGTTATTTTATGAAGCATCTTTCTAAACTTGATGGATATGTTTGCATATATATGTTTTGTGAGGATTTAATGTTTGGTTTTTGTCATCAGGATGGTTGCTCGCTATGCACCTCCGATTTCCTACAACTTTCTCAACTTGATTCATCTTGATGTCGGTCGCAAAACTATATTTGAAAAGGTCAGCCTACGTGTGTATTGTCATTCAATTATTTATTTTGATAATCATCCTAGTGAGCTGAGCTCCTGATAGTTACCCTTTACTTCTGATATAACTAACACGGAATAATCTTAAGTTCAGCTGCATTGAAGTGCTTATGTTGTAGGTTTGTAGCTTTAACCTATTGGCTTCAATTTTCTAGTGAACTGGATTGTAAGAATTAGGAATTATGTATAATTGCTTTCAAGAATGTGTTGGACAGCCTCCCGAGCCCCACCTATGACCTACCCTATGATAGAACTAAATATTCAGTACCACCTTGATATGGGGACGTTGTACAACAGATCGATCTTTTGGTTGATTAGACTTAATCAATGCTAGATGATTATCAATCTTACCTTGTTTTGTGCAGCGCCTATAGAAGTATATGTAGCAATGGTTAGTTAATATTAATCACACCAATTATCATGAACCACGTCTCAGGATCCCGGTGGTACATCGGCCGGGGACCCTGCTAAGTGTTTTTCAGTTTAAAAATTGTTTTTCTGCTACCTATACACGTCAAGGACCTGGCTGGAGAACAAGGGACCTGGCAGCCACGTGGCAGGGTAACACATTAGTTGAAAATTCTTGGGAGGGTGCGGGGTAATCCCCTGGTGCTTTATGTATTTTTAATTCTTGGGAGAGCTGGCTCACTAATCGAGGGGTCAGCCACCTGTCTGTGGGGGCCCGCCACAAAAAAAAAGGCTCTCCGGTTGCATCATGCATTCCCTACACTTCGTTGATTTTTTCTTCTTGGTTTTGGTAACCCTAAATTTGGTTGTTTGTTTTACAAAAAAAAAAATATATATAATAATCTAGCCCATCCAAACAGGCTCGTCGTCTTAAAGTACATCACCCGTGGTACCATGTTACTGTGTAACTGTGGTAGTGAATATCTACTTATTGTTGGCAAGCATTACTCATTTGTCTTTGATGAAATTGAAAAGGAGTATAGTTATTGGCTTACCACATTGCACGAAAAACTATTAAAGGGTTTTATGGTTTGAGTCACCAGAATGTCTTCGTTACGACGGGTTTTTGTTGCTTTTGTCAAAATCATGAGCGTCCATTGAAGTCTTTGGTAGCTCTATAATCTATATGCAATTTGGAATGACACAATTCTACTTCTTTGACAGAGGATGGGGAACATTGATGACGCTGTTCCTTTCTTTGGAAAAGGCTTTAACAAAATTTACCCGCTTTTCATGGTTGTTTATACCATATTGATTGCGAGCAACTTTTTTGATCGAGTCATTGAGTATTTTGGGAACTGGAGGATCTTCAAGTTGCAAAGTGAAACCGCAGATACAGATGGATTTGATCCGTCAGGATTGATTATTTTACAGAAAGGTGAGTACAATAGTTTTAACGTTTTTTGATTTTGCTTTCTGTGTTGGGAGTGTTCCCATGGCTGGACTTTCCGGCACACTAGGCTTATCTGATGTTCTTGCAGCCATGCCCATAGCAATTAAAAACCTAGAGAAATATGAAAAATACTCACACTATATATCACGAAATATAAAAATTGCCATCTTTTTTATTTACAAGCTAATGTGTTATATAGATTATTTGCTTTCCTCAGTCGCATGTTCATTATCATCCTTGTGAAAATCGTCATACTTCTATATTGTTTTGCTTGTGCAGAACGTTCTTGGCTTGAACAAGGACATAAAGTCGGTGAACTTGTTATTCCATTAGCAAGGAACTTTAACAATGTAAATATGGATGTGGATTCGGGCAACAAGAAGGAGGTAGGTGTTACTAGTTCCTATCATGTACACCTAGGCTCCGTTTGGTTGGTGGTAAAATATTTTCCTGTAAACTGTTTTTGGTGTACAATGATTTTACACGTTTCAAATCCGTAAGCCATTTTCCGGAGAGTGAAGGAGGATGACAACAACTCAGACTAACACCACCACCACCATGAACCACCACTACCTCCCACCTCCACCACGACCCATCACTGCCACTGCCGTCGCCGCCTGCTGTTTTGGCAAGTGTCAACCAAACACGTAGCCAAAAACAGTTCTTGCAAAATGATTGCAGAGAACACTTTTTTCACAAAAAAACTTTTACGTCCAGAATATTTTCCTTTGTAAAACATCTTACTGCCAACCAAACGGAGCCCTCTTGTTTATTTCATGTGCTTCCTCTGATTCTCCTTAATCGTGAAACTCGTGTTAATTGGATTCGTTATCTTTGCAAAAAGGTTGCTGTTGAAATCAAGCCAACAAGCACTTTAATTGACAATGCAACAAGAGGAGAGCCCCAAACCAGTAGAGAAGCCATCACCAGAAAGTATGCAGCTGTAAGAACACAGCAAAGCAAACAACAAGCCTCCCCGAATCTGGCAGAGAAGAGACTTTCTCTCAATAGCAGCGACTCGTCAGATGCAGGCAATTCTCAGAACGCAGCCATGGGACCCACTTCTCGTCTTTCCTCGACCTTTGAATCTATGAAGTCAGGTTTCCAAAACTTCAAAGCCAACATAGGGGCTAAGAAGTTCCTCCCTTTGCGCCAGGTTCAGGACACTAACCTCTCACGAGGTTCTTCATCTGAATCCCTCGACGAGATATTCCAGAGATTGAAACAACCTAGTGTAGACCACAGAAGTTTTGATGAGTACGATGATTACCTCGACGACGATCACTCAATGGACGTTGGTAGGCCAGGGCCCACCCGGTGACACACTGCCCAGAAAATTCTAGGTGCTTCTAGGGTTCCTGCACCGCCAGTGAGAGGATTGGTGTTCTTCACCGTTTAGATACAGATAAGTTATCTGCGCTTTGTGTACAGCAAAGCGAGTCTAAATGGTTGGTTTTTCTCTCTCGCTCGCTCTTGTGATCATGTCTCTGACTTATGATGTGAAGCACTAGCAGCTGTGTTCGGAGAATTTGATCAGTGTCCACTGTGCCTATGTAAGTGAAGTCAGATTGCATCATCCATCTGAAAGTGTCATTGGAGCATCACTGTCGACGACGCGCATATATGTTATAGAAATGTATACTAATATATGTACTAACAAATATACTGAACACAATTTTGTGCCGATTTATATATGCATGTAGTTAGGGTTTCACTGCGTCCTTGTAATTGGAACTGTCACCCGACTCATGGTGTTACTGAAAATGCAACTCGATGAATAGCAAAGTTCTGACTCATTGAAAATTAATAACTCTTGTGACATTTATTTTCCCACCACCGTTATTGATCTAGGATTCTTAAGTGATGGCTGGGAGAAGTAATTTTTTAAATCTATAATTTCAAGGATGATGTTTGGTTTCTGCGCCGCTCTTTTTTTGGCAGTGTTCCGATATTTGGTTCTTTGCCGAGTTTATCTCTTTCTTGTCTTAATCAGGCGTTACTGATCTTATCACGGTGTTTTTAAGAGTTTGGTCGTAGTGTATTTGGTTCTGGTTAGTCGCCAGATTGGGTTTGTGTCTTGTTCGTCGCGCTGGTTTGGGTTTAGGTCTTGTTTGTAATCTACGATGTCGTATATGCTAATTGTGGTGTTTTGAAGTTTGGTTTTTGTGTAATCTACAATGTACGTATATGCTAATCTACAATGTATGTATATGCTAATTGTGGTGCTTTTGGAGTTTGGTTTTTGTGTAATCTACAATGTACGTATATGCTGATCTACAATGTACGTATATGCTAGTATGCGTTTTCATAATCCAATTTAAAGTGTCCTAAACCACTAATCTAACCTAAAGTGTTGTAATCAGTCTATTCAGTATCTTTAATTTCTCATGGTGTAATAATTAATTTCTGGTTGTCAACTGCATCAGAACACTTGCACTAAAGAAAATAGGAAGTGAGATCCCAAATGGTCAAATCATTCAATGGATTTGGACAATCTAGGTTATTACTATATCTGGTATGGGGGCGTTCGTTGGTTGGCCCAAATAATTAATTTCACAAATCTCAAGTTTTGCCCACTGGTTGTTGTCTGTCTGGTGGTGTTCTGGTTTTGGATATATTTCTCTCACCTGGGGTCACCCAGGTAAAGTCACCCGCTACAATGTTGAGTTGTGATTGGTCAATCTGTTATGTCATTTCTGCAGCCATTCTCTGTTTCTTTAATGTATTTCGATCTTATCATTCTTTGCTGAGCAATGACCTCATGGGCAGACTAATATTTTGCAAATCAAATTTGCTTTGAAAATTCCTTGTTGTGACAAAGTAAAGCCACCACATTAGTCACCCCATACTATCTTATTTTCTTTGTTTTGGACATCTTAGTATTTAACTACTTCTGTATTGTAGTATTGAACCATTGATACACCGTCAAGTGATTTGGGTTGCAAAACGATGCGACTTTTTGATAATTTTTTAACTGTACTATAGAGTAATTTTTACTCTATGCAACAACCCGTGGTTTCCCAAAGCCTTCCGTTCCGGACCGGAAAGCCCGGGAGGGGCCGATGCTAAAAGTAATGGCGGGAATCAAGCATAACATTCCAAAAGTAATTATTTATTATACATCATTAAACATCATTAGAGTCTCTAAACATTACAAAAGTGATGTCAAAAGCTATACAACATCATGCTTGCTACCTAACACTACACGTGAGTCTCGTACCCAGCTTCGTCATAGCCTCCTGCCTCTAAGCCTGCGGTGGGAAGAAAAACAGAACCGCAGTTTCTAAAGTCAGCTGTGAAATGCTGAGTAAATAACACCCAAACATGTAAAACAGAAGATGAAGCTTTAATTTATTATTTGCAATAAAACAGGAGGAATAAAACTCGTAAAGAATGAATTCAGTAAATAAAGTAGGAACTCAAATAAACTTCTTCTTATCTTAATATTTCTCCCAAACGGGGATTATCTTTCTCAACCTCTTCTTCCTTTCTTTCAAAAGCTCATGCCAAACTGTATTATTAACTTTGTTGATACGGGGAAGGAACTACTAATCTATCACTAGCAACCATGACCTTAACTGCCGGCAGCCCCCTAAGACTTCTTGCGGCCAGAGAGGTGAGTACATGGAGCGACCCGGCAGGTTGCGACCGGGTTAAAAATAAAATCTGATCTCTGGTCGAGTGATCAAAGTCACACGACAATAAAAATTGCTTCTCCCGCACAACTCTTTCCACTTTACGTTAATTACGCATTATTATTAATCGTGTGACAAGTTCAAATAAATAACTTCTTGGAAATAGAAAGAACTTCAAATAAAACAAGTAAATAAATAAATAACCAAATAAAAATGCATTTTGAGACAAGAAATAAAAGTCATATTAAGACACGAAGGAAGCTAGGCTCTAGGCTTGGCATGTTACTTACCTTACTTCCGTAGCACTAGCACGTTCTAGAAATGTCTCGGCCTACAACCGTCACCTACAACCCGTAACTTTTCATGTCAATAATCCGACAAAAATACTACTCGTCCTATTAAATATTTTCTTTTAGTTCTACCCAACCCCTCTAGCTAGTCTTTTTCCTAACATTTTATTTTGTTAAAATCTTCTATTATAAAACCACAACTATTATTATTGCTATTATTATTATTATTATTATTATTATTAGCTAAAAGTGCCTAACTAACTAGAGAAATTATTTTATAGAGTACTTGATAAAGTAGTGAAAACAAAACTAATTTATCTTTAATGAAAAAGACATATTAGTATTTCTATAATTATTTAAACAATATTTAAAACTATTTTGTTTAAAGAGAAACTTTTATAAAATACTAATCACAACAAAACAATATTTGAAATCTAGCAAAATATCAAATTTGCAAGTATTAAATATCTAAGTGTTTTAAAAGTATTTATTTAACAATATTTATTTAGAATTTAGCTAAAAATATTTCTTATTTAATTTTTAACGAATAAATACCAAAATTACTTTTCTAAAACGAGGATGAAAACTAGTATTTTTAGAAATTATTTATATTCCGAAATTATTATTTTTATTTTTAGCGAAAAGTGACAAGTTTAAGTTAAATACACAAAAACCCCCATTCGTATTAAAAGTCTACAAGTTCCTCAACTAGCCACCAAAACAAGTTTAATATAGTATACTAACAGCCCCTATAGTTTCTGAAATTACAAACAGACCCCTAAATCATGTTTTAACAGTTTTGCAAAAACTACACTTTTACCCCCCTTTTACAACAACTTCATCTTCTTCCATTTAACTACGATTCAAGCTATCGAACTTCAATTCTAACAACATCAAACAACTAATCAGAAGGTGTAGGACGTACCTAGGCCAAGAATGGCCGGAAATTGCTAAGAAATTGGTCGGGTCGAAGCTTGGCGTCGGGGTCGCCGGAGTTGAGCTCCGTCGCCGGCTTTAATGGCTTCCACAGCTGGGTTTGGAGCTCCTAGTGAGTTAGTCGGGGCCCTAAGAGTCGCCTGGAAGCAAGGAAGTGGACTGGGTGCTGCTACAAAGCACTCGCCGAAATTTGGCCGAAGCTTGGCCGGCGGCAACAATGGAGGTCGCCGGAGTATGCAGTGGTTTCTGCTGCTGCTGCTGCTTCCCACTGACCTCTGTTGTTGAACAGAGAGGCTTCAGACGCGAGACAGAAAGGTGGGAGAAGGCAGGGGATGAGAGAGAGAGAAGTGGGTTCTCTCGGTGGTGGTCCGACGGTGGCAGCGGTGGCTGCGGTAGCTGCTGCTACTGCTGCTCCTCTGTTCTGCTGCGAACTGAGAACAGAGAGGGAGGGAGAGAAGGAGAGAGTGCTGAGGGTGGAGGCAGTGGGTGTTCCTTCACTTGGTTTTGTCGCCGGTGGTTGTGGCGACGGTGGTGGTGGTTGGTTGCTGCCACTACCACGCTGCTGCTGGTGGGTTTGTTGCGGCAGAGAGCAACAGAGAGGTGGGGAAGGTGATGGCTGGACAGCGAGAGAGAGAGAGAGCTGTAAGTGGTGGTGTGGGTGATGTTGAAGGTGGTGTTGGTGATGTTGAAGGTCACGATGGTGGAGGGAGGTGGTTGTTGTGTGAGTGGCTGCTGGTGGGGGGTGGGTGGCTGATCAGCTGCTTATATAGCTGAGATTACTTGGGCTCCAAGCACAAGTGATGTGACAAGGGCGGTGGTAGTAGCTTCATGAAGGTGGTGGTGATGATGGTGAAGAATTGTGTAGAAGAAGGAGAAGAGAAAGCTTGCTGGAGACAAAAGTTTTCTAATTAAATAATATTTTTGGCAATAATTGGGTGTGGGTGGAGTACTATGTGGTTGGGTGATTGGGTGTGGCAAGTCTAGCAACACTCGCGGTGCTTAAGCACGCGCTATACATTAAAACTAGCTAGAATTTGCAAAACAACTACGAATTAACTATTAATTATTACTCTAATATTATTCTAAAACTTCTTACAAATTAAACTCAAAATATTATTTTGCCAAATTAATTATTATTATTCTTCTAAAATGTCTGTTTTACCCCTGCTAGATAATCGGGGTATTACATCCTTCCCCACTTAAGCACAGCTTCGTCCTCGAAGCTAAAATCAAGCAACTAAACATGATATTCAAATCATCTAACAAGTAATTCTCTAACAGAATTAGTATCACATGGATGGCAAGTAATTTCACATAACAAGTAATAGCAAGTAATCATTTTACGACATACGCAATGCAACAACTAAAGTCAAACAAGGTTGTAGTCACGTTTATCTAATTAGGTGGTCTCATTTGGGTTCCTAAATCTCAAGGTCAATTAAATCTCAAAGGTACTAAAATAGCAGACTAAGGCGTAACAGTATTAAACAGAGGGTTGCATCCTCTCCCCCTTAGAGAGTGACGTCCCCGGAACTCCACGTACCTCATTAAATAAGTGTGGGTACTTCTTTCTCATCTCTTCTTCAGCTTCCCAAGTTGCTTCCTCTGTTTGGTGGTTGGTCCATAGGACTTTGACCAGTTTGACACTCTTGGTTCTTGTATCCCTTGTCTTTGTGTCCAGTATCTTGACAGGTTGCTCCTCATAGGTCAGTGATGGATCAAAATCCACTGGTTCTGGGTCCAAGACATGAGACGGGTCTGGTATATACTTCTTCAGCTGGGATACGTGGAAGACATTGTGTACTCTCCCTAGATTCGATGGTAGGCCCAGTCGATACGCAACTTCTCCTATCTTTTCAATAACATCGTATGGACCAATGAATTTAGGGCTTAATTTTCCTTTTAGGTTAAACCTGGTTACCCCCTTAGTAGGTGAGACTCGCAGGAATGCTTTCTCTCCTATTTGGAACTCCAGTGGTCTTCTTTTCTGATCTGCATATGACTTCTGCCTGTCTTGAGCCGCTTTCATCCTCTGCTGTATGAGTCGAACTTGGTTCGTCATGTCTTCAATCATTTGTGGGCCAATGATCACCGTTTCGCTGATGTCATTCCAACATAGCGGCGATCGACACTTCCTTCCATAGAGGGCTTCGTACGGTGCCATCCCGATGCTAGCGTGGTAACTATTGTTGTATGAAAACTCTATTAACGGCAGCTTATCGACCCATGAGCCTTGGAAGTCCATAGCACAGGCTCTTAACATATCTTCCAGCGTCTGTATAGTTCTCTCCGTCTGACCGTCTGTGGCTGGGTGGAAAGCCGTACTGAATTTCAGCTGAGTTCCTAGTGCTTCTTGAAGCGCCTTCCAGAAATGAGAGAGAAAGTTAGGGTCTCTGTCCGAGATTATCGAACTCGGAACCCCATGATATCTCACGATGTTTCTGACGTATGCGTCTGCCCTTTGTTCCATGTTCCACGTGTCCTTCATTGGGATGAATCGCGCTGTCTTGGTTAGTCTGTCTACGACTACCCATATCTGGTTTAGTCCATTCTTCGACGTAGGTAGAGCTGTGACGAAATCCATTGATATGGAGTCCCACTTCCAGACTGGAACATCCAACGGTTGGAGTAGACCTCCCATCCTCTTGTGCTCGAACTTCACTTTCTGGCATGTTAGGCATCTAGCCACGAACTCAACTACTTCCTTCTTCATATTTGGCCACCAGAACGTCTTCTTCAGATCCTTGTAAAGCTTACCGCCTCCAGGGTGGACGGAGTATGGAGTGTTGTGTGCCTCCTGCATCAGCTTCTCCTTAACCTCTGAACACTTCTGTGGCACGCACCATCTTCCTTTGTAGCGAATGCTCCCGTCTTCGTGAATCTGGAACTCCTTGGCCTCTCCTGCTGCAATCTTCTTCTTGATCCTCTCGAGCTTCACGTCTCCTGCTTGATTTCTTCGTATTTCTTCGAATAGGTCTGGTACTGCTGTCATGCTCCCGAGCAGCTTTTGCACCGTTCCTTGTTCCACCACTTCGATGTTGAGCTTCCGGAACTCGTGACATAACCAGTCTGATAAAACCATCATAGCGTTCACTGCATGGCTCGATTTGCGACTTAGCGCGTCAGCGACTACATTAGCCTTCCCCTCGTGGTACTGGATGCGTAGATCGTAGTCCTTGATAATCTCCAGCCATCTTCGTTGCCTGTTGTTTAGCTCCTTCTGTGTGAAGATATACTTCAAGCTGCGGTGATCCGTGTAGAGCTTGCAAACAGCCCCGTAGAGATGATGCCTCCATATTTTCAGCGCGAAGACTACTGCTGCCAGCTCCAGGTCATGTGTGGCATAGTTCTCTTCGTGTGGCTTCAGCTGCCTTGAAGCATAAGCAATCACCCTTCGGTCTTGCATCAGTACACACCCAAGTCCTTTCTTTGACGCATCGCTGTATACTTCGAACTCCCCCAGAGTCGTTTGGCAAAGCTAACACTGGTGCTGTAGTGAGCTTCTCCTTCAGAGTCTGGAACGCCTCTTCACAGCTGTCGTCCCAGTGATACTTCACCGCCTTCTTTGTCAGCGTAGTCAATGGCCTGGCAATCTTCGAAAAATCCTTCACGAAACGCCTGTAGTAACCGGCTAAGCCTAGGAAGCTTCGAATTTCGGACACGTTCTTCGGTGTAGGCCAATCCTTAACCGCTGAGACCTTTGCTGGGTCAACGGATACTCCTTCCTTGGAGATGATGTGGCCTAGAAACGGCACACGATCCAACCAGAAGTCACACTTTGAGAGCTTAGCGTACAACTGCTCTTGCCTCAAGGTCTGCAATACTTCTCGGAGATGTTCTTCGTGATCCTCTTCGTTCTTCGAGTACACCAGGATGTCATCGATGAAAACAACCACGAACCGGTCTAAAAACGGCTTCATTACTCGGTTCATCAAGTCCATGAACACGGCAGGAGCGTTGGTTAAACCGAATGGCATGACTGTGAACTCGTAGTGACCGTACCTTGTGCTGAAGGCCGTCTTTGGAATATCTTTCTCGGCTACGCGGAGTTGATGATAACCCGATCTTAGGTCAATCTTTGAGAAGACACTGGCTCCTTGCAGCTGATCGAATAGATCGTCGATCCGGGGTAGTGGATACTTGTTCTTGATAGTGACGCTGTTTAGCTCCCGGTAATCGATGCATAATCGTAGGCTTCCGTCCTTCTTTCTGACGAACAGTACTGGTGCTCCCCAGGGTGACACACTAGGTCGTATGTACCCCTTCTGCAACAGCTCTTGTATCTGCTCCTTCAGCTCCTTCAATTCCACAGGTGCCATCCGATACGGCGCCTTGGAGATGGGTGCAGTTCCCGGTGCTAAGTCTATAGTAAACTCCACTTCTCGTTGAGGTGGCATTCCGGGAATCTCGTCAGGGAATACATCAGGAAATTCCCTCACGACTGGTATCTCGTCCAGCACATTTTCCTTCTTGGTTACGTCTTGGACATAACACAAGTAGGCAAAGTTCCCCTTCTTCATCTGGTTGATTATAGTCAAAGCAGACACTAGTCTGATTCGAGGTTCAGTGGTGATACCTCGATAGGTGATCTTCTCTCCTTTAGGTCCCTTTAACCGAACCTTCTGATCATGGCAGTCAATAACTGCCCTATACTTCCCAAGCCAGTCCATACCTAGGATCACATCTATGCCTCCTAGGTTAAATTTTATTAGGTTGGCAGGTAAGGTGCAGGTTAGGATTTCGACTTCTACCCCTTCGAATACGGTATCACAGACAGTTATCTGGCCATTAGGGGTTGCTACTGGGATAGTTATACTAGATGAGCTAAGCAAACCCAATTTCTCAGCAAACGAGGATGATATAAAGGAATAGGATGCACCAGAATCAAATAGCACGAAAGCAGGTTGCTCATGAATAGAGAAAGTACCCGTGACAACTCCATGTGCAGCTTCTGCCTCAGTCTTAGTCAGCACAGCAATTCTCCCCACGTTTGCATTTTGAGCTCCTGCTCCTCCTGCTCCAGCTCCATTGTGGTTGTTCCCATATCCAGCATTGGTGTTTCCGATCCTGGGTTGGCCTCCGTTCTGGCCTGCATTGCCTGGGTTGTAGTTCTGCTGCCTGCCATATCCATTGCCTCCATTGTTCTGGTTGCGGTTTCCATTCTGCTGGTTACCGATCTGCTGGTTGCGGGCAAAATTGTTCCCGTTCTGCTGACGGTTGCCCTGGTAGTTGTTCTGCTGTGGCCTTCCAAAGTTGCCTCCTTGGATCATCAGTTGGTTCCCGGCTGGTTGAGATCGGCATTCATAAGCTCGATGTCCTCGCCTGCCACAGTTGTTGCAAGTGACCGGATTTCCCTCACAGTCTGTTCCTGGGTGGTTTCGTGGGCACCATTTGCAGAAATAGCGACGATTCTTCTGAGTCCCAGCATTCTGCTGATTGCCACGATACTGCCCCTGGTTACCTCCTCCATTATCAGTCTTGAACCTCTGATTGCCCTTGGCAAAGTTGGTGTTGCTTCCTCCTACCTCCTCAAGCTTGCGTTTCTTGCGATTCTCCTCCTGGGTGACACGAACTCGGTAGATGTCAGCAGCTCTGTCGTAGGCTTCATGAAGCGAAGAGTAGGTCCTGCTGAGCAGTGACTCTTGCAGCCTTTCGTGCAATCCACCGATGAATCGGGAAACTTTGGAGTCTTCATCCGGCACCATGTTGCCTACGAATCGTGTCAGCTCAGTAAACTTCCGGAAATACTCAGTCACTGAGTCATTTCCTTGCCGCAGGTTCTGGAATTCCTGTTCCTTGCTCCTCTTCACGTGATGAGGGTAGAACCGAGCTCTGAGGGCGTTTTGAAGATCCTCCCAGTTGAAGTTGGGTTCGGCTAGGAGAGTTTCTCGTACATTTCTCCACCAGAGGTTCGCTTCACTCTTCAAGTAGAAGACTGCGCAGTTGACCTTTCGGTCATCGGGGCATTCTATCACCTCAAGAATCTTATCCATTTCCATGATCCAGTCTTCTAACTCGACAGGATCCTCTTTCCCAGTAAACTCCATGGATTTCATTTCAGCTACTTTCTTGGCCCAGTTATTTCCTGCCTGTCCTCCGTTATTCATCATCTGAGCCATTTGAGCGAAGAATTGCTCCATAGGGATGTTATCAGCCATCTATCCTGGTCAAACTTTCCTATAGTGGTAATGGAACGGTCTATTAGTCACATCCTACGGTATCCTTGGTTAAGGTCGCGGGAACTTTAATAATCATATTTCGCAATTAATTATCACATAAAACTAACATGCAGGAAATAACAATAAGAGCACATAAGGCTCATATCTGCATAACTCAGCTAATCAAGAAAGAACTTCTTGTGCAAGTTTGATTCTATCTCCTTCTCATAAAATCAGCAAAAATATGCATTTCAAATAACTCAGAGCACATAAAATTGAAACTCAGGATGCGGGTGGGTGGGAGAAATCAAGACCTAAACTACCCGTAACCCCCACGGCTTATCCAATTTTAATTATCTTGCCCTATGTCCAATTTTAGTTGCCCTACAGGTTTTAAATTCCCTTTTTATGGACTGCCTGCTCTGATACCACCTGCAACAACCCGTGGTTTCCCAAAGCCTTCCGTTCCGGACCGGAAAGCCCGGGAGGGGCCGATGCTAAAAGTAATGGCGGGAATCAAGCATAACATTCCAAAAGTAATTATTTATTATACATCATTAAACATCATTAGAGTCTCTAAACATTACAAAAGTGATGTCAAAAGCTATACAACATCATGCTTGCTACCTAACACTACACGTGAGTCTCGTACCCAGCTTCGTCATAGCCTCCTGCCTCTAAGCCTGCGGTGGGAAGAAAAACAGAACCGCAGTTTCTAAAGTCAGCTGTGAAATGCTGAGTAAATAACACCCAAACATGTAAAACAGAAGATGAAGCTTTAATTTATTATTTGCAATAAAACAGGAGGAATAAAACTCGTAAAGAATGAATTCAGTAAATAAAGTAGGAACTCAAATAAACTTCTTCTTATCTTAATATTTCTCCCAAACGGGGATTATCTTTCTCAACCTCTTCTTCCTTTCTTTCAAAAGCTCATGCCAAAACTGTATTATTAACTTTGTTGATACGGGGAAGGAACTACTAATCTATCACTAGCAACCATGACCTTAACTGCCGGCAGCCCCCTAAGACTTCTTGCGGCCAGAGAGGTGAGTACATGGAGCGACCCGGCAGGTTGCGACCGGGTTAAAAATAAAATCTGATCTCTGGTCGAGTGATCAAAGTCACACGACAATAAAAATTTCTTCTCCCGCACAACTCTTTCCACTTTACGTTAATTACGCATTATTATTAATCGTGTGACAAGTTCAAATAAATAACTTCTTGGAAATAGAAAGAACTTCAAATAAAACAAGTAAATAAATAAATAACCAAATAAAAATGCATTTTGAGACAAGAAATAAAAGTCATATTAAGACACGAAGGAAGCTAGGCTCTAGGCTTGGCATGTTACTTACCTTACTTCCGTAGCACTAGCACGTTCTAGAAATGTCTCGGCCTACAACCGTCACCTACAACCCGTAACTTTTCATGTCAATAATCCGACAAAAATACTACTCGTCCTATTAAATATTTTCTTTTAGTTCTACCCAACCCCTCTAGCTAGTCTTTTTCCTAACATTTTATTTTGTTAAAATCTTCTATTATAAAACCACAACTATTATTATTGCTATTATTATTATTATTATTATTAGCTAAAAGTGCCTAACTAACTAGAGAAATTATTTTATAGAGTACTTGATAAAGTAGTGAAAACAAAACTAATTTATCTTTAATGAAAAAGACATATTAGTATTTCTATAATTATTTAAACAATATTTAAAACTATTTAGTTTAAAGAGAAACTTTTATAAAATACTAATCACAACAAAACAATATTTGAAATCTAGCAAAATATCAAATTTGCAAGTATTAAATATCTAAGTGTTTTAAAAGTATTTATTTAACAATATTTATTTAGAATTTAGCTAAAAATATTTCTTATTTAATTTTTAACGAATAAACCGCACACTATTTAATACCAAAATACTTTTCTAAAACGAGGATGAAAACTAGTATTTTTAGAAATTATTTATATTCCGAAATTATTATTTTTATTTTTAGCGAAAAGTGACAAGTTTAAGTTAAATACACAAAAACCCCCATTCGTATTAAAAGTCTACAAGTTCCTCAACTAGCCACCAAAACAAGTTTAATATAGTATACTAACAGCCCCTATAGTTTCTGAAATTACAAACAGACCCCTAAATCATGTTTTAACAGTTTTGCAAAAACTACACTTTTACCCCCCTTTTACAACAACTTCATCTTCTTCCATTTAACTACGATTCAAGCTATCGAACTTCAATTCTAACAACATCAAACAACTAATCAGAAGGTGTAGGACGTACCTAGGCCAAGAATGGCCGGAAATTGCTAAGAAATTGGTCGGGTCGAAGCTTGGCGTCGGGGTCGCCGGAGTTGAGCTCCGTCGCCGGCTTTAATGGCTTCCACAGCTGGGTTTGGAGCTCCTAGTGAGTTAGTCGGGGCCCTAAGAGTCGCCTGGAAGCAAGGAAGTGGACTGGGTGCTGCTACAAAGCACTCGCCGAAATTTGGCCGAAGCTTGGCCGGCGGCAACAATGGAGGTCGCCGGAGTATGCAGTGGTTTCTGCTGCTGCTGCTGCTTCCCACTGACCTCTGTTGTTGAACAGAGAGGCTTCAGACGCGAGACAGAAAGGTGGGAGAAGGCAGGGGATGAGAGAGAGAGAAGTGGGTTCTCTCGGTGGTGGTCCGACGGTGGCAGCGGTGGCTGCGGTAGCTGCTGCTACTGCTGCTCCTCTGTTCTGCTGCGAACTGAGAACAGAGAGGGAGGGAGAGAAGGAGAGAGTGCTGAGGGTGGAGGCAGTGGGTGTTCCTTCACTTGGTTTTGTCGCCGGTGGTTGTGGCGACGGTGGTGGTGGTTGGCTGCTGCCACTACCACGCTGCTGCTGGTGGGTTTGTTGCGGCAGAGAGCAACAGAGAGGTGGGGAAGGTGATGGCTGGACAGCGAGAGAGAGAGAGAGAGCTGTAAGTGGTGGTGTGGGTGATGTTGAAGGTGGTGTTGGTGATGTTGAAGGTCACGATGGTGGAGGGAGGTGGTTGTTGTGTGAGTGGCTGCTGGTGGGGGGTGGGTGGCTGATCAGCTGCTTATATAGCTGAGATTACTTGGGCTCCAAGCACAAGTGATGTGACAAGGGCGGTGGTAGTAGCTTCATGAAGGTGGTGGTGATGATGGTGAAGAATTGTGTAGAAGAAGGAGAAGAGAAAGCTTGCTGGAGACAAAAGTTTTCTAATTAAATAATATTTTTGGCAATAATTGGGTGTGGGTGGAGTACTATGTGGTTGGGTGATTGGGTGTGGCAAGTCTAGCAACACTCGCGGTGCTTAAGCACGCGCTATACATTAAAACTAGCTAGAATTTGCAAAACAACTACGAATTAACTATTAATTATTACTCTAATATTATTCTAAAACTTCTTACAAATTAAACTCAAAATATTATTTTGCCAAATTAATTATTATTATTCTTCTAAAATGTCTGTTTTACCCCTGCTAGATAATCGGGGTATTACACTCTATAACCCAATGAAAAAATTAAAAAAGAATTACTTCATATTGCTATCTAAATCACCGGGCAAAGTGACCCCGTATATAGTGGCTGAAGTCAGGATGTGAACAGAGAGAGAGAGAGAGGAGAGTGGTACATTATTAACGTTCAACTCAACACAATATTAAAAGTGCTAACATTGTGTTCGGAAATTCCAAGGGTCGTTATTGTTGTCTTTTAGCATTTTCAAAATTATTTTGGGACATAAATGTTAGTCTGGTAAAAATTTGGACTGTGATATCTGCACTTTCGATAGTGCGTAGAGTTAAATCAGCAAATAAGTGATGCTTAGGGATATTGGAGTTAAAAAAAAACAGTGGCAGGGCGTATTAAACCCTGCTTGAGGTCTCAAGTTTTTTTTGGTTGAACATGAGAACTTCAATTGATAGCAAGAGTTTAGGTACAAGCTAGAAGCAAAATAGGAAGAAACACAATCAAGCCAAACATAGACACCAGCTCTTCACCTAAGAGCAGTGAAAACACACAAAAGTAGTCTAAACAAACCAGAACATAGATACAACTAGAGAACTACTAATCTGAAACTGATAAACTAAACCAAGAGAAACTACTCCATTATGTAGGGGATGATAGCGGGAAGAGCTATCTGGAACCACTGGAGGTACACCATCATCAGTAGAAGGCAAACCAAGCGTACAAACACCAACAACTGGAGCTTCCACTGGATCACCAAGTGGGTGAATAGAAGCTAATGGAGCAACCTCAAGCACTTGCTTGACTGTGGAACAAGCTGCAAACTGATCACTAGCCTTTGCCCAAGAAGGGGCACCATCAACCAAATCAATCTTAACTACAGCTGTTAAATCTGAGAGAAGCATTAGAGGAATCATTAAATAGAATTAATAGAAAGCATAATCAGTCCCACGAGGTTCTGAGCTAGGTGATAAATTTGATCCCCACTTGTGTTAACTTTTTGGAAGATCATCTGGTTTCTGATTTTTCAGAGAATCCAAATAATGACAGGTCTCGAGTTTCAACCCGAATATATAATGTAATTTCTCAAAAGATAAAATAAAAATAGCTCAAAAACAAGGAGAAAACAACATACAAAAACGTGCACATCCACCTAAATTTAGGGGGGATTAATGGAATTTTATTCTATAGAAAGGGGATTGGTCTGTGATGTGGAAATATCACCTTCACACATGATCATGGCCATCATCATCAACTTGGCCATAGTTTCCTACTACTACTTCTTTCTCGATTTTGCTTCTTCCTTCTTCGCGTTGAATTGATAAGATTTATATATACATATATATAAAGACGAAGACGAAGACCACCCAGTTCAGAAAATCAAGATTTGAATTGAATTTGACAAGAAGAATCGAAGATCAACAATGGCTTCCATCAACATTTCTTGCCCCGCAACAGCTCCGTCCTCTTCAAAGTTAGCTCCTTTCTCTTCTAATTTTGTTTTTCAGTCAAAGTCCATGGTTGAATTCAATTGGTTCTTGATGGGTTTCGAAGGATTGTTCTAATCTTTAATGTCCCCGTCTTGTAGATCTCTTTCTGTAATTAAACCCACCTGGACTTGAGCTTGATTTCATCTGTATATGTGTACCCATTGTGGGGAATGTTAGAATTTGTCTGTATCTTGTTCAGATTTGTTGAGCTGATTCTGGGTTCTGTAAATTTGATTCAGAGAACTTCATGATTACACCTCATTTTTCTGGTTGAACACCATGTGTTCTAGCTGAAGAAATTTTGAAATAAGAACCTAATGCTATCAAAAGGTGAAATTTTGTTTGAATTCAGAAGATTATTGGTACCACCTCCTGTATAGTCCTGATTTGACTTTTTAACCCGTAAATGGATCACTTTGACTCAAGATTTTGATAGCAAAATGATGTAATTTTTAGACAATTTTTCATGGTGTTGTAGAGTAAAGGTTACTCTACAAAACCATGCAACAATTATTGAATTTTTGTATCGTTTTGCTAATCAAATCACCGGGTCAAAATGACCTAACTGACAAAAAAGTGAAGTAGGCTGATACAGAAGAAACACAAATACTACTTTGTCTAGGGCTTCAAGGTCATGTCAAACTATATTATGATCATCTGTAATGCCTATGAACCTCCATTTTGATTTCTTTTACTTTTCTCTTACCATTAAAGAAGTTCAGATAGAGCTACTCAAGATTTTGCATTCTGAGTTCAGGTGACAGTTATAGCAGCTTTTTTGACAGAAAACCCTCCTGCAGTATTGTGCTAGCAATATTGATTTTGTCAGAGAATCCCATTGCAGTTTCACTTTTTCCGACATCGCTCGCCATTTTACTAAAACTGCTGGTAGCTACGTGTCGGTAAAAGTGAAATTGCACGGGGTGTTTTTCTGACAAAATCAATACTGTTCGTAGCTAAGTGTCAGCGAGATGATACTGCAAAGGGGTTTCCAGTCAAAAGTTCTATCTGAAAATATCACTGTTCCAAATAGATTTCCACTTGTGATGGATGTTGTTCCATGGCCATTACCTATTTCTCTTTGTGCTTTTCACTCTCTCTAACAATCCTAACCTAGTAATGGTAACGCATACTGCAGAACCCTGCAAAGCTTCAAATTGTTCAGTGGACTGCGCTCCCTGAAACTAGTTCCTACAAACAGCGCCACATCTGATTTGTCTTCGTTCCCACTCGGCAGCAAATCAATCTTTAGTTCAAAAAGTGATAGTAGAATCAGAGCTGCACTGTTTTCTGAAGAAGGAAACCTCCGTTCCCACCCCATTGGCACTAATGCTGCAGCAGCCACTACTTTTCTTGGAGACTTATCAGCTGGCATTGACATACAACCTGATGCTGTGGCTTTTGAGGCATTGGCAGCTGAAACCACCCCCGCAAATGTTGGTTTTCCAGTTGATAGCAATGAATATGACTTAGACAGCCCTTCAGTAGGCCTCTCGTCTATTCCAGAGGCAATTGAAGATATTCGCCAAGGAAAGGTTAGTGTTCTTTATAATTTAGGCAACACATCTAATTAGGATAAATATGATGGCGTCTTCTTCGAAATAGGGTGTTCTTGGACATGTTAACTTATAAGCATCTAACTAACCTGATCATAGCCAATCATTTGAATTTTAACTCAATATGCTTTAGAAAGAACGACAATTGGAATGATCTTAGTGACCAAATCTGAAGAACAAGAAAAATTGGAAATGACACTCTTTAGTTAGAAAAGATTGAATCTTTAGTCTCACGAATATCACAAAGCTTCCTCTTTTATGAGCTGTTGGAGCAGGAACAATATCTTGTCCACTCTGACTCAGACTTGCATTGCAGATGGTAGTGGTTGTTGATGATGAAGATCGAGAAAATGAAGGAGATTTAATAATGGCAGCATCTAAAGTTACACCAGAAGCTATGGCTTTCTTTGTCAAGCATGGGACTGGAATCGTTTGCGTTAGCATGAAAGGCGAAGACTTGGAGAGATTAGAACTCCCATTGATGGTTGCTGATAATGAAGAGAAACTGTGTACTGCCTTCACAGTGTCCGTGGTATGTATTACTTCTTGAAAATTGAAACCACTATTGAATTTGCATCACCAGTAGTATAAGTGCTTGAGAAATCATATGCACGGCTATGAATTGCTAATGCTTCAAAGTTTCCGTAAGGTTTAAGCTTCTGTCAGATATTGCTGATAATGTACTTCAGTTCTTGTATACACGTGCGTGCTCCTGGTTATGTTATGCTTGTACAACCCTATTGATGACATCTTCTGCAGGACGCAAAACATGGTACGACAACAGGTGTTTCAGCACATGATAGAGCAACAACAATACTGGCTCTTGCATCCAAAGAATCAAAACCAGAAGACTTCAATCGCCCAGGCCATATATTTCCGTTGAAGTACAGGGAAGGCGGTGTACTGAAAAGAGCGGGACACACAGAAGCATCTGTTGATCTTTCTGTTCTTGCAGGACTAGACCCTGTGGGAGTTCTTTGTGAGATTGTAGATGATGATGGTTCCATGGCTAGACTACCCAAGCTTCGGCAATTTGCGGAGTCACATGGCCTGAAAGTCATATCTGTTGCTGATCTAATCAGGTAGTTATGTTTCCATGGTCCTTAGGTACTAAATTCAAAAGAACTGAAAAGTAAGAAGTACAAGAATTAAGCGTTAATTTCTTATAAACAAATCTCCAAAACTATTCTGACTTAAATATCATTGCAAATATGATTTATCTACCATGATTTCATCGAGATGGAATTATACGAGTTCCATAGTTCTTTTCCATTGCCACTTCCGTAGAAAAGGCCAATGCCTATGGCTTGGTGAAGCGGTATGGGGAAAAAGTTTCATACCCATCCCATCATATGGTCAGGAGTTTGAAACCTCTCATCTCCAAGTTTGCCTCTTCCTCTCGATTTTAGTATTAATAGATTGTTACGCAGTAATGTAATTTCACGAATTGCTGCAAAAAGAAAGTTGTACTTGCCATGTTCGACTTCTGATATTTTCCAGCAAAATGGCGGATGCGTAAGTAAAACTTTACCTTTAATATCTGCTTTGGAGGGTGGGGCTTTTAGGCTTCTAGGTTCTAACTAACTCTTATTTGTGTATCATTGTTTTGGTGCTCTACTAGGGAGCAGGGATTGGTGAGATTTCCCTTCTGAAATACTAGGATTAGACGGTTCACCTTCATCATTGACCTTAATTTTGATCGTACCCCGGGACGATCACATTTCCACTTTCCTCTTGTTTCTACATCAATGAGTTTTAAGAATATAAATGTCTCTATCTACAGAATCATTCCTTAATAAAATCACTTACTTCCTTTGTAGAGGCAGTCATATCATAGGTCTTCCTATGAAAGAAATGACATACTTCTAATATGTGTGACAATGTGACAGATATCGGAGGAAGAGAGATAAACTCGTGGAGCGGTCTTCTGCTGCAAGGATACCGACTATATGGGGCCCTTTCACAGCTTATTGTTATCGGTCGTTATTAGATGGGATTGAGCATATCGCGATGGTAAAGGTAAGCAACATTCCATATTTCCAGTATTTGATCCAAACAATTGTTGTTGGTCAATTAGGGGAAATTCTTTGCTCAAATTCGATTTGCATGGCAGTGTAACATGCATTTATCTGACAAACACATTAACATGTATGTCGATTCAAATTATCACAAAAAAGTTGATGTCCATTTCTCATCAAGATTCAAGTATGCGTTTCCATTTCTGGAGTATGGATTTGTAGAATCCTGCTCTGCATGCAAGTAAGATGTGCAGGTGAGAAATGACTTCAAGATAAGCTTATGCTCAAGTCAGAACCATCTGATATTTCCTCTGGGCCTTGATAGATTACTTTCAATCTAGGGAAGATAGAGAAATTTGCAGATTTTGCGTGAATAATCCTGTCTACAGCATTCATGGTCAGCAGACCTTGTTAATGCCAGGCAGTAGGGTAAAAGACACTTTCACCCCCTCTAGTTTGACTGGACACTTTCACCCCTTCCCAGTTTTGAAAAGGACACTTTCGCTCCTTCTGTGTGCCGAACTTCAGTGAACTTGCACCCCTTATTGTGACTCCGTTAGTCTGGAGTTGGGTTCTGTCACTAGAAATAGTTTTTGGGACAAATTTACCCCCATATTATGCAAAATATGGGATTTAGCAAAGGGCATAGTAGACCGTGCATGATACGGAGGGTAAATTTGTCTCAAAAGCTGTTTTCACTGACTGACCCCACCCCTAGACTAACAGCGTCACAACTCATAACCAGGGGGTTTAAGTTACTTGAGGTTCGGCACATCGAAGGGGTGAAAGCGTCATTTTCCAAACTGGAAGGGGTGAAAGTGGTCCTTTAGTGCATGTTTGGGAACCTAGATTTTAATCCATTTGTTATGGTATCTGCAGATTAAAATAATCTCAGTGCAATTGTAGAATCTCCGAAATTGGGGATTATGCGGCCGAACATTTCAGAAAAAAATAATCTTAAAAACATTTTTTAACATTACCATGATCGTAGTTCATTTGTAAGTAGGTGTTTTCAAGTAATTGACTATTTAAATTTTGTCAAATGGATCAAATTGATTAACTAAAATTTCAGCTCATACCAAACAGATTTGGATTTTCAGTTCAGCTGGATTTTTCACCCAGATTTCTTTCAGCCGATTTTTCAAATTTTCAACTGATTCCAAACAGGGCCTTAGTCGAATTAGAGGGGGTGAAAGTGTCTTTTACCCTAGGCAGTGTCGCCATGTTTAATCCTACTACTAAACCTCAGTATTTGGCCCCTAATATCTACTAAACTTGGGTATAATGACTTCTACTTAATGTTACTGATTGATATGAGTCATATGACTGGTAGAAGAAAAAAGTTACCTATCATTTTCTCAAGCTTTGAGCGACAATGTTAACAAAGGATCCTTTGTGTAACAGGGTGACCTTGAGGACGGGCAAGATATTCTCGTGAGGGTACACTCGGAATGTCTGACAGGAGACATATTCGGATCAGCAAGATGTGACTGTGGAAACCAGCTGGCGCTTGCGATGCAGCAGATTGAAGCCGCTGGTAAAGGAGTTCTGGTATATCTCCGCGGCCATGAAGGAAGAGGAATAGGTTTAGGCCACAAGCTTCGTGCCTACAACCTCCAAGATGATGGGCGCGACACTGTGGAAGCCAATGAAGAGTTGGGTTTGCCCGTTGATTCAAGAGAGTATGGTATTGGTGCACAGGTAAAGCCTGATGATAATGTCAATTTCTTTCGCTTTCTTGTTGCTATCTACGGCCTTGTCTGGGTAAGGTATAAGAAGAGGGGTATAAGGAGACGGTATACTTGTGAGTTCAAATTGTTTCGGCAACGGAGTTGAGATATGTATAACTTATCCTCGTATATACCTCTCTTCAAACTAAGCCTATAATCTTATATCACACTGGAGGTAGTATAAGTCACATATTAGAGTAGTGGGTGACACATTATTACATATCCAGCATCATATCCTGCTTTATCCCAGCACAATGTTGTCCTTAGTCATTATCCCATATCCCAGTAGTAGTACACGTCATATCCCCCTCTTTCTTATACCTAACCAATACGAGGAGGCCTAATCACATAAGATAAGTGAGGGTATTAATATTACGTATCTTGCGTCATACCCTGCCCTAACCAAACACTAGAAAACAAAATTGCATATGTGCCTTATCCCACCACAATCATATCATTACCCCATATCCAAGTCAGGTGCAGAGCTATGCAAGAGGTTGCAACTGCGACTCCTGACTTCTCCAAAATTGCGCTAATATCCCTATTATTATGATTTTTTGCCAACAACACCCTAACCCTAATACACTAATACACTGGCTGAGTTTACATTCTCCCACTAGAACCCTTTAAAGAACACATTATTTCTATTCCCTGCGAGTTTCAGTTTTCTGGCTCTGCCATTGATCTCAATACATAGTCATATCCCCTTGTTTCTTATACCTTACCCAAACAAAGCCTAGTAGTGTATGTCCATGTATGTAATTGTTATGACACGGTTAAAAATGCAGATGCTGAGAGATCTCGGTGTCCGAACGATGAGGTTGATGACAAACAACCCGGCAAAATACATTGGACTCAAGGGTTATGGTTTGGCAGTGTCGGGCAGAGTTCCCCTTCTTACACCCATCACAAGAGAAAACAAGAGATACTTGGAGACCAAACGCGCCAAAATGGGACATGTCTACGGTACAGGACCAAGTGGCCTGCCTCTCATCCACGCGAACGGTGCCCAGAGGTCCGAGTCTTCGGACAACAAGATTGACGGCGTATAGGACAACCTAGTACCGCTTATACCTGATTCGGGCAAACATATGAGAGATGTGTCTTGCAATCTACAGCTCAACGAGCGAGTAATTTAACTCTAGATGAGGTAATGTACAATTGCAGAAAGGCACAAAAAACCAGATTCCACAGAGGACACCAGATATAACATGTAAGATTTGAGTTTTGGGTACATTTTACTTTGTATCATTATTTCTTACCATATTTATCAGTCGCCTACATTCAATAAACGTAAGGCCCATAGAAGCTAGGTGGCGAGCATTTTTTTTCCTCCTGGAAATGACTACATTTTACGAGGAAATTCTTGTTATTTATCGAGCTGTTATGTAGCCATTCTTGAGAAATGTAGTAATGATTCAATCAGAGGGAAGAAAATAAAAGTGCATAGAGATGTTCTCAGGTTTTAGTTCTTTTCTATCTGCTTCTTGTTTAGATTCTTCTGTTCATCTGTGATTCCCTTTTTTTGGGAGAAGTACCGCATGTTTGTGACTAGGTTTAAGATGATGTTTCTTGTCTTGTCAGGTTATTTATTATGGTAGAAACATGAGTTTTCTGCGAGATGTGTATTTATGGTGAAGTTAACAACACATTATCAGTGATATGAACTTGAAATTTTGAAGCCTTGCTTTTTATTCGCTTTGTCTGATTTTAAGTAAATTTGGTTGTGCTTCCTAACTTAAGTCTCATTTTAACGAGTTGGTGTGGGATAAGATCCCATTCCAACTACTCATTAGCTCGATTTCTGGATATTTTCTCGAGGGAGCGAAATTTACCACGAAATTATGTTTATATCTTCATGGATAACTTACTCTTACCATATATGGAGGATAACTATGCCTAATAAGGATAGCTAATTGCTGCCATGAATGAACTCAGACACCTTCCGTTTCATCGACCACCTTTCTAATTCATTAGAATCCAAAACGCCTTTTTGAATTTCAGTCTATATCCAACTCTTTCCCTTTATCCTCTCAAACCACACATACATTTCTCCGCCATGGCACGGAACGACGTTGCACTGGCGGCAATTCTCACGGCATTGCTATTTTCCGGTGTGATCGCCTCGGCACAAATTCTCTTGTAAGGGACAACGGACATGTCTAAAAGGTGCAAGTGTCCCATGCTAATACAGATTTTGAATTATAATGTTGAAATAAAGAAATCAAAAGTTATTTTTATACAAAGTATGGAATACGATGTTGCGAACTCCACTATATGTCTTGATTGCGATGTCTCAACAAAGGAAATTAAAGAGAAATAAAAGTTGCAGGGCACATGTAGGAGTGTGACATCAATCTAACTAGAATAAGTAGAGTCATATTCATTTCTTGAACTCTACAAATGATACTAGGCTACTACTCAACTTTGTTTTTTTAGAGCTAAAAACTTTGTTTTCTTGAAGTGGAAATTGTCTCTTGCAAATGTATTAACTTGTAAATTACACCGTGATAAAAAATGGATTAAAAATCCTGAACTGATAGACTCACATCTGAAAAAACTAATAAACAGTCCTAACTAAATTTTTTCCTTAATTTTGCATAGAAGAAAAGTGACATTGAAACTCTAACATGTCTTTGTCCTTCAAGCTCACCCATGCCTCAATCCCATCCCCACATTTAGTGTCCACAAGGCTAACCATCTCAGATCTCTTGCCCACACTACCTGCCCAACTAGGTTTTCCCCAACCAAAATCAGCTTCATATAGAGGCAACCCACACAAGCTAGTGACCAAATACACATCCATTTTGTGGTTATACATTTTCTCTTCCCTCGCTTCTCGGAACGAGTCGATCACCATCGAGCTAAGATCATCGGCATCGCGAGCCTTTGCAGGGTCCGTGCCCTTAATTGCCTCAGCAAACGTATCAACCAAGTTTTCTAGCTCGAGCGTGCCTTTCTCCACCAGGAATCGCGCATTCACAAACATGGGGAGGTTCCCAAATGAGGTTTCTGGTATTGGTACGGTTGTTTTGCCCTTTAGATTTATCGGATGGACTAATAAAGAAGATCTTAACTTATCGTGTCTAGTACCGGATAAAGCAATAAGTGCTTTCCATATCAAGGCTCCCACCACAACCACCTCTCGCGTAGGACTTGGAAGTCCCACAAGACTTGTCGAGGTCCCAAGTGTGGCCTCAATGGACGTAATCGTCTTTTTAGAAAAAAAGAACCTTCTAGACACAATATCGGTACATATTCGTCCTGCCGATATAGGATTTGGTGGCAAGAGGTGAGTGGTGGGTAAAATAGTGCCCAAGCCAAACGTTGGCGAAATGATGCATTTGACCCCTTCTCGGTTTGCGCCAGCCCACGCGTTAACAAAGGTGATAATCGAAAAACAATCTGCCACCTTGTGCGCTGTGCGTATTCCAATGGCAAGTCCACCGCATTCAAACTTGTTGGCTTGAATCATTACTAGCGGAGTCTCTTCTGAACCACCATCCCAGACACTCCCACCAGGAATAAATTTATCGAGAAGCTCCATTTTAGATCCTCTTATAAGTACATTGCTTAGCAGTCCGTTGACACTGGCTTGAGAAAACTCAACCCCGTGATCATTGCAGTCGATTGCAAGATCGTCTAAGATTAACCGACCGGCGAGAGGGTATAATTTGGTCAAGACTTGAGATAGCGAATCCTCCAATCGGATACACAATTCTTCGTTTGGTTGGCCGTTGGGATAGTAGCAAAAGACCATGTTTAGGTGTGTAGAAGGGATAAGCTGATCAATTAGGGATAATTTGACTGTGTGGTTGTGGACTGGGGTTGGGATTGATGGCTTTATCAACTTCTTGGATTGGATTTGAACCTTCATGTTGGGCATTAACACTATTTTGAGAGAAAGAGAGAGAGATTAATATTGGGAGAGAGAGAGAATGGAATTGGGATAGGATTGCATAAGAATAAATTTAGATGAACTGTTATTTATAGTGACAATACATAACTTCTCATAAACATTTACTCACGTTGTCAAAGTATTTCAAATGTTGGCTGTTCCAGAGAACTACATTGTTTCACGTTTTCCACGTGTGATTTTTGTAAAGAGATTCCACATGTGATTTTGTTTGTTTAAGGGCATCTCCAATAGTTGTAGGTATTTTTTGCATGTTTTAAATTTTGCATGATATGCATTTGTAGTTTTGTTCCAGCAGTACATTTTGTAGTTATGAGAGGTTAAAATATACATATTGAGGATGCATGAGAAGAGAGAGATAGACACACAATTTTGCATGCCTACTTTCTTGCTAGCAGAGCATCTCCGGGAGGCAATGCACATCGATTTATTATGCAAAATATAAAGAACTTGGGTGAAAAATGTGATCCAGCAGAACATGCATCCCCTCATGCAAAATGGATGTCATGCATCTTGATCGCCAAGTTTGACGATAATCATCCCTCGCCATCTTATTTGTTTTTCTATTTTGTAGGTGTATTCCTATTTTTTTGTTTTGTTCATACTTTTTAGTAGACATGTCCTAATATCATAATAATAATAAATAATTGTACAAAATTAATGTGCCTATCTTTTAGCTTGCATTGCTGGAGTTGGTAATAAAATTTGTGGACATGCAACATGCAAAAATGTGATTCTATGTATAATTTGCATTTATTTTACATAACATTGTTGGAGATGCAATGGAGAGGAAGATGCATGTTATGCAAAATGCATGGCGATTTACATCGTCTATTGGAGTTCATTTTTTCCTCATTTTCTTTATATTTTGCATAAAAGAGGCTTTTGCATGAACTATTGGAGATGCCTCCAATAGTGACACGCAACTGTTATGCAAATAATACATAAAAGTAGTGTTTTGCATTTTGCATTACGAGTCCTACTCCAACAGTACAATGTAAAAATCATGCAAAATATATTTTTTAATTTAATCTTTACTGAAAACACGTGCAACTAGTGAATTGTGGAGGAGAGAGAAAGAGAAATTGTAGGAAAATAGTTATTATCATGTAGAAAATGTAGGGGGAAAGTTTGAGAAGAAATAGGAAACATGTCTAAAAGAATTTGCCGATTCAATTTCCCTCGCCAGGTTTGGCGAGGAGTTTGCATGTTTTGTATTTTGCATGTCACTATGCATGCTCTATTGGAGTCCAATTTTTTACGAACTCCTTTATATTTTACATAAACTGCTGATTTGCATGATCTATTGGAGATGCCCTAAGCTGCACCTCAACATATGTCCTTGTGTATTTAATATTTTTTGTTTTTGTGGCTGTCAAAAAAAATATAATCATAATTTTTTTTTTGTTTTTGGTCGACCTTGAAAATTTAGAAATTACTATTAGAATAATGGCTCGGTGTATTTTAATATCCGTATTCATTTTTTTAATTAAATGTTCATGTACATTTCTAAAATATTGGTATAATTAGATGTTTGACAACCTTGTTTCTAAGCAACAAACCATATTAGATATGCTAATTTCAACTATTTGCTTTAGCCTGTTCTTTTTTTTTTTTTTTTGAAATTTTAGCCTGTTCATTTAATAAAAATAGGCGTTCAAAGTTCAAACTTTGATCATGTTTTTAAACGTGTACGGAACAAATAGAGAGTTACTTTCTCTTATTAGAAATTTGATTATTTTCAGAATACTTTTTACACAAAATTCCAGTAAAATTTCTTCCAAAGGTTGAGACATAAAGTTTATTCCCATTACAAAAGGGAAAGTTTTATCCTTCAGTATTTGTTAGGTGGATAAACAACTGCTGAGGATTCTAATTCTAATACATACATAATCAATTTTACCCGTTATTCGTTCTTGCACTAACTCAAAAAAAATAATTGAGTGCTAGTTCAGTGGTAGAGAGTTTAAAGTCTCTGCATGAGGTCCCGGTTCGAACCCGACTATATAATGTAATTCTCAAAAAAATAAAGAAGAAAAAAATGGACTGAATCATTAACTATTGTCAATATGATGCTTTCTCACTTAAGGCAGTTAGAAGGCTATGGATCTACGGATGAACGACCTCTGCTGGTAATGGATCCATGATAGTACTTGGGAAACCACCTACTTTTATTACCAGTACTCCAATTATAGTACTTGGTGGGTCTTTTAGGAAAATAGTTTACCTAAGAAAAAAGTTAATGAAAATATAATAATTACATGTGTTGTTAACAGAATTCCTGTTTCAGAGCTCTGATACCAGTTTGTTATGACAAACCACCTCACGAACAATGAACGAATAAAAGAAGAACACGAGGATCTTACGTGGTTCGCTAGCAAAATATTTGCTAACTACTCCACGGCGGAAAAGTACCATTTATTCACTTAAGAGGAACAAGACTACAAGAATGTTTTTGCATGCCTAATAATGTGACTACTAGCTTCTTTATATAGTGCTAGGAAATCCCTAAAGTTTCCAAATCCGATTTGGAAATAACTTGTTTCCTAACTAATCCTCCACCGCCTTTGACTTCCAATGTTTCCTAATCAAAGTTGGAAACAATGAGTTTGGCCGCCTTTGACCAATTCAAGGCACCAACTCAACAAATCTCCACCTTGACTTGAATTGTCTCGTCAACAGCAGCTGCTCCTCTTCTCGTAAATAAAGCTACGTCTTCTCTGCACCCTATGTCTCTCGTCACAGAGACTCACTAGACCCCCACCGGGTCCGACATGCCCCGAAGGGCTCACTGGCTCATAATGTTGAGCAATTCCAGACAATGCTGGAACTTGCTCTCTGGAACTGGCTTTGTGAACATATCCGTGTTGGGTTTTGACGTAGGTAACGCAGCGGAATAACAAAAATTAACCCTACTCAAAGCCCACCAAGGATCACAGGAAGAGACATCATAACATGATTAAGGATATAGAAGATGTGTACCTTTTGATTTGTGAGATCACACGAAGAATGATGTACTCGTCTCTACGGTTGATCCACGTCTAGAGGTGAGATCTAGATTCTTCCTTCAATCAAGTGCTAGCTTGAACCTTGGAGGAAGAGGGATGAAGATCAAAGCAACAAATCACCAAAGCACAAGGGAGGGGGCGGCCCTCTCTTGCCGTCGGGTAGGGGGGCGGACGGGTGGCTAGGGTTTCAGACCTAGCACCTTGTCTTGCTCTCTCTTTTGCTCTCTCCCACTCTTTGTGTGTTATGACTAATAATAACTCATCTTGTGGGAAGGAAGCTAGAGCCTCCTTTATATACTCCAACAACTCCTTGTTGTTTCCATAAAAGAGTTTTCTTGTTCTAGTAGGACTAGAACTATTCCCTTCCTTGCAATAGTCCTACTAAGTTTGCAAGGTGTTGCACAATGATCCTTCTATTAATTAATCCATATTAATTAATCCCAAATCTAGCTCTACTCTATTTGACGTGTGACCCCATAGGTTTCTATATAGTTGGTAGTAACTATTACTAACATGGAGCGGTGTCTAGCAACACATCCATGCAACCCAACCAATAGAAATAGTCAGTGATCCCGACAAACCTTTGTGCCCAATATGTCATATTGCATTATCCCTTTGTCTCCATATCCGGATTGAACACGAGACATAAATAGTCACACTCGTATATCCAATCCATAGTTCCTCGATCCTGGGAATATGCTTATGCTTGCAGATAACATTAATATCTCTATATTAATTTATCTGAGTCTGGCCAGACATTCAATAAGCCTCATCTCTCGAGTGGCCGTGGATATTTACCCCCATTATGTGGGAGGGACAAATCCTATCTACATCACTACGATCTCTAAGCTTGCTTCCTATCACGCCCGATAGCCACCTTTATGATTACCCAGTTACGGTGTAACGTTTGATAACATCAAAGCGCAATATTTCACAACTAGAGTATCTAGTGACTTCAAGTCCAAGGATTGCAATAATATTAGCACTACGAAAAGCGATTGTGACTTCACATAATCTAATGTATCTTTTCGTCGTGGGTCAATCCAGTATGCCATTACTCCTAATGCATACCCATGTGTTAGACTTGATATCTCCATATCAATCTACCCACATACTAGTCTATATTTGATTGCCCTATTAATCAATATAATGGACTAGGGACATTTAAGATAAATAACACAATTTATCTAAGGACTTCATTATATTAAATATCGCCATAAATAATAAATGAATATTCTAGCCAAAAACATTGTTCATACTAAATCTACGATTGCCTCTAGGGCATCTATTCCAACAGTCTCCCACTTGCACTAGAGCCAATCCGGCGCATCTCGTATGCCTATAGATCTGGCGTGCCCTTCATGCTTTCGCTGCGCAAGAGGTTTCGTAAGCGGATCTGACACGTTGTCATCTGTCGGAATCTTTCATATCTTCACATCTCCTCGATCGATCATATCACGAATAAGATGGAATCTCCTAAGTACATGCTTTGACTTTTGGTGCGATCTTGGTTCCTTTGCCTGTGCGATTGTCCCAGAGTTGTCACAGTACAACTCTACGGGATCCACTATGCTAGGGACCACACCGAGCTCAGTGATAAACTTCTTTATCCACACTGCCTCTTTCGCCGCTTCCGCAGCAGCAATGTACTCAGCTTCTGTTGTAGAATCAGCAACTGTGCCTTGCTTGGAACTCTTCCAGCTCACAGCTCCTCCATTTAGGCAAAACACGTATCCAGACTGTGATCTGTAATCATCCTTGTCGGTTTGGAAGCTTGCGTCAGTGTAACCCTTTACACTTAGCTCTTCCATTCCTCCAAATATCAAGAACACATCCTTAGTTCTTCTTAAGTACTTTAGGATGTTCTTCACAGCAATCCAGTGACTCTCACCCGGATTGGACTGATATCTGCTCACCATACTCAACGCGTATGATACGTCTGGTCTAGTACATAGCATGGCGTACATGATGGATCCTATGGCCGAAGCATAGGGTATCCTGCTCATGCGGTCCTTCTCCATCTCGTTGGAGGGACAGTCATTCTTTGAAAGAGTGACTCCATGTGACATGGGCAAGAATTCCTTCTTGGAATCTTGCATGTTGAACCTCTTCAACACCTTGTCAATATATGTACTCTGACTTAGGCCAAGCAACCTTTTAGATCTATCTCTATAGATCTTTATACCCAGTATATAGGCTGCGTCTCCTAAGTCTTTCATTGCAAAGCACTTTCCTAGCCAATCTTTAACAGATTGCAGAGTAGGAATATCATTGCCAATGATTAGTATGTCATCCACATACAAGACCAGAAATACTATAGAGCTCCCACTAACCTTCTTGTAAACACAAGGCTCATCTTCGTTCTTGATGAAGCCAAACTCTTTGACCGCGTCATCAAAACGTCGATTCCAGCTCCTAGAAGCTTGCTTTAATCCATAAATGGATCTTTGCAGCTTACAGACTTTATTGGCATTCTCTGGATCCTCAAAACCCTCTGGTTGTGTCATGTACACATCCTCAAGGAGGTTCCCATAAAGGAACGCTGTTTTGACATCCATTTGCCAAATCTCATAGTCGTAGTATGCTGCAATAGCAAGCAAGATTCGAATGAATTTAGTCATGGCGACTGGTGAAAAGGTCTCATCATAGTCAATACCATGAATCTGTCTATAACCTTTGGCCACCAATCGTCCTTTATAGGCAACTACCTTGCCATCCATGTCGGTCTTCTTCTTGAAGACCCACTTGCACCCTATGGGTCGAGCCCCTTCGGGTGGTTCCACCAAAGTCCATACTTTGTTGGTGTACATGGAATCCATTTCGGATCTCATGGCTTCTAGCCACTTCTTAGAGTCTGGGCCACTCATGGCTTCTCCATAGTTTGCAGGCTCATCATCCATGAGTGGTACGTCATCGGGCTCAGTCACGAGAAGTCCATACCTCTCTGGCTCATGACGCACTCTTCCTGATCTACGGAGTTCCTGTGTTACTTGAACATGTTCTTCCACAACTTCTTGTGGTTCCCGTTCATGTTCCATTATCGGTTCAGTGGTTTGTGGTTCATGAATTTCTTCAAGTTCTACAACCCTCCCACTTGCTTCTTTAGAGACTAGTTCTCTTTCTAGAAACACGCCGGTCCGAGCAACAAACACTTTGTTTTCGGTAGGGTTATAGAAGTAATATCCTTTAGTCTCCTTAGGATATCCCACAAACTTACACTTATCCGCTTTAGGCCCGAGCTTGTCTGTTTGTAAACGCTTTACATAAACATCGCAGCCCCAAATCTTCATAAACGACACTATGGGACGCCTCCCAGTCCATATCTCATATGGCGTCTTCATGACTGATTTGGATGGAACACAGTTAATGGTAAAAGCTGCCGTCATTAGAGCATGTCCCCAAAAGGATATTGGAAGATCTGTTTGAGACATCATAGATCGCACCATATCTAATAGAGTGCGATTCCTCCTCTCAGATACACCATTCCACTGTGGTGTTCCGGGTGGAGTGAGCTGGGACACTATCCCACACTCTCTAAGATACTCATCAAACTCTTGGCTTAAGTATTCTCCTCCACGATCCGATCGTAGAGCTTTAATACTCTTGCCAAGTTGCTTCTCTACTTCACTCTTGAATTCTTTGAACAATTCAAAGGATTCGGATTTGGCCTTCATAAGGTATACAAATCCATATCTACTGAAATCATCAGTAAATGTGATAAAGTAGGTATAACCACCTCTGGCAGGCGTGGGGAATGGCCCGCATACATCAGTATGTATGAGTGCCAACAACTCACTAGTCCGCTCGCCTTTCTTATTGAAAGGGGACTTTGTCATTTTTCCTAATAAACAAGATTCACATGTCTCATATGATTCCAAATCAAATGAGTCTAGAAGTCCATCCTTATGGAGTCTAGATATGCGTTTGTCATTTATATGGCCTAAACGACAGTGCCATAGATATGTAGGATTTAAATCATTAGTTTTAAACCTTTTAGTATTTATTTTATAGATTGGATTATTTAGATCAAGGATATACAATCCATTAGACAAATGCGCACTACAATAGTGCATACTATCAAAATAAATGGAGCAACACTTGTCCTTTATTGAAATAGAAAAAACCTTTCTCGTCCAAACAAGAAGCGGAAATAATGTTTCTGCTCATAGCAGGCACATAAAAGCAATTGTCTAATTCTAAAATAAGTCCAGAAGGCAAAGATAGCTCATAAACGCCTACAGCCAATGCAGCAACCTTTGCTCCATTCCCGACGCGCAAGTCTATCTCCCCTTTTCGCAATCTTCTACTTCTTTTCAAATCCTGCACATTACGACAAATGTGAGATCCACATCCGGTATCTAATACCCAGGATGATGAAATAGAAAGATTAACGTCTATAACATAAATACCTGGTGGTGGTGGAATCACTATTCCAAGCTTCTTATCCTCCAGATATTTAGGGCAATTCCTCCTCCAGTGACCCGGCTGGCTGCAGTAGTGACACTCACCTTTAGCCACGCCTCCACTAGGTTTTAGGGCTTCCTTGGATTTCGCAACTTTCTTGCGTTTTCCTTTTGAAGTAGATGCAACTGACTTGCCCTTCTTCTTGTGTACCATCATTATGGCCTTGCCCTTGCCTTTATTGATGCTTTGCTCAGCTGTCTTTAGCATGTTCAATAGGTCTGGCAAAGACTTGTTGATCTCATTCATATTATAGTTCATAATGAACTGATTATAACTGTCAGGCAACGATTGCAAGACGAGATCAGTCGCCAAGTCCTGGCCGAGTGGGAACCCCAGTCTCTCAAGGTTCTCTATGTACCCGATAATTCGGAGTACATGAGGGCCTACTGGATTCCCCTCTGCAAGACTACTTTTGAACAATGCTTTAGACACTTCATAGCGCTCATGCCTTGCCTGTTCCTGAAACAATTGTTTCAAGTGTATGATCATATCATAGGCTTCCATGTTCTCGTGTTGCTTCTAAAGCTCACCAGTCATGGTACAAAGCATGAGTCAAGTCACGTCATTAGAATCATCAATATGTTTCTGACGTGCCCTTACTTCCGCTAATAGAGACTCATCTTGTGGTGGGTCTGGAATTGGAGTGTCCAAGACGTACAGCTTCTTTTCTTGCTTGAGGACAATCCTCAAGTTTCTGTACCAGTCAAGGAAATTTGTTCCAGACAATTTATCCTTCTCAAGGACAGATCGTAGGGATGAACTCGATGCGTTGTTGTTTGCCATTTGGAATTCTACAAAACGAGAAATATGCAATTTAGTATTTTGAACAATTTAACTATATTTAACAATGGCTAGATCATTAAATATAGCTCCCACTATTTTTCTCGGATTAATAGCCCTCACTATTAAAGCGGAAAATATCTTTATATTTTCTAGTGGGTCCAAGATCCTTATTTCACTTTTTCTTGAGCTTGCTTTGGCAAGTCACCCAAGAATTGGTTATTTAGGTAGGAACCATTCCAATTGCATCCTATGCAACTCTTGGTCCAATTAGGTGAATAAATTCCTTTTATTCTTTATCCAATTGGATAACTCCTAATTGTCATGCCTCTAAGCTCATCAATCCAATTGACTCTTGCCTAGTTGCGTCCAACCTCTTGCTTTCAACATACACGCATTACTAGCTTGCGTCGTCCGCGACACATCATGAAAATTAAAATCGCCTTGCTTTGGCAAGCCCGAATTTTAATAGGCCATGATCATGAAGGGTGTTTTGGCAAGAGAAGGCAAAACGCAATATTTAATTGAGGGATTTCTTTTAATATGTTTGGTTGATCTTATCAACATGGTCTACTTATTTGGATTGGGTCATCCACAATAAAAGACCAACTTTGTTTATTATTATCTTGTTATTGTTTTGCTTGTAGCGCCATACACACAAAATAAATAACAAGGCATGAATAATAAACATCCACAAAATAAAAAAAACGTGGCATGGATATGGCCTCTAGACTAATGATATTATCAAGCCAATGATAATATCTAATTGCCCTAAAGTGCCGAGCTCATCTCCATGTGCTCCACCATAGCTGCGCGCTTAGGGATGTCTTTTGGCTCCTTTGGTTCTCCAGTCTTCTTCTCCATGCTCTTGGCTATCATCTAAATATTTCTAATTCTAGCCTAACATCTAGAATAAATAAATAACAAAAGCCTCACATGTCGAGGAGAAAGAGAACGACTCGCAGGCCGTAAAACTTAATTAATTATTACATTAATTTGATCAGCTCGCAGGCCGTAAACCAAACCACAAAAACAATAAACATCCAAATCCTAGGCCATATCCATCCACCATGCAATAAAGCACATAATACAGTTAAAACCAATTTTTAACGCGCTTGTTTAATTTTAATGAAATTGGGTAACTAGGGTTTCACAACGGTCCAAAGGGTCCAAGCCAACAAGTGGCCCGAACCCTAGGACCGCCGCACGCCTAAGGGGCCGCGGCCTTGCTTGGCGCACAAGGGAGGGGCGGGCGGCTAGGGTTTCGGCCCTAGTCCCCTTCCTCCTTCCTTGTTGCCCAAGCAAGGTTGTTTCCATATGGATTTATTTCCATAATTTTATTTCCATAATTGAAAACCCCTTTTCAATCATGTGCCCAAGAACCCTAATTTTTAAGAACCCAATTATTCACATCCTATGTGATTAAACTCACCAATTCTAACATCCAATGTTAAATTGGGTCTTGTTTGATTGAATCAAATTCAATATCGCATCTACTATGCCAATTTTTCAGTTTTCGCGTAATAAACAATAATACGGTGTATGAACTGAAATCGTAAACACATAATATCATGTTATGCTCTACGACCTGTGCCTCTGATACCACTGTTGGGTTTTGACGTAGGTAACGCAGCGGAATAACAAAAATTAACCCTACTCAAAGCCCACCAAGGATCACAGGAAGAGACATCATAACATGATTAATGATATAGAAGATGTGTACCTTTTGATTTGTGAGATCACACGAAGAATGATGTCCTCGTCTCTACGGTTGATCCACGTCTAGAGGTGAGATCTAGATTCTTCCTTCAATCAAGTGCTAGCTTGAACCTTGGAGGAAGAGGGATGAAGATCAAAGCAACAAATCACCAAAGCACAAGGGAGGGGGCGGCCCTCTCTTGCCGTCGGGTAGGGGGGCGGACGGGTGGCTAGGGTTTCGGCCCTAGCACCTTGTCTTGCTCTCTCTTTTGCTCTCTCCCACTCTTTGTGTGTTATGACTAATAATAACTCATCTTGTGGGAAGGAAGCTAGAGCCTCCTTTATATACTCCAACAACTCCTTGTTGTTTCCATAAAAGAGTTTTCTTGTTCTAGTAGGACTAGAACTATTCCCTTCCTTGCAAATTAGTCCTACTAAGTTTGCAAGGTGTTGCACAATGATCCTTCTATTAATTAATCCATATTAACTAATCCCAAATCTAGCTCTACTCTATTTGACGTGTGACCCCATAGGTTTCTATATAGTTGGTAGTAACTATTACTAACATGGAGCGGTGTCTAGCAACACATCCATGCAACCCAACCAATAGAAATAGTCAGTGATCCCGACAAACCTTTGTGCCCAATATGTCATATTGCATTATCCCTTTGTCTCCATATCCGGATTGGACACGAGACATAAATAGTCACACTCGTATATCCAATCCATAGTTCCTCGATCCTGGGAATATGCTTATGCTTGCAGATAACATTAATATCTCTATATTAATTTATCTGAGTCTGGACAGACATTCAATAAGCCTCATCCCTCGAGTGCCCGTGGATATTTACCCCCATTATGTGGGAGGGACAAATCCTATCTACATCACTACGATCTCTAAGCTTGCTTCCTATCACGCCCGATAGCCACCTTTATGATTACCCAGTTACGGTGTAACGTTTGATAACATCAAAGCGCAATATTTCACAACTAGAGTATCTAGTGACTTCAAGTCCAAGGATTGCAATAATATTAGCACTACGAAAAGCGATTGTGACTTCACATAATCTAATGTATCCTTTTCGTCGTGGGTCAATCCAGTATGCCATTACTCCTAATGCATACCCATGTGTTAGACTTGATATCTCCATATCAATCTACCCACATACTAGTCTATATTTGATTGCCCTATTAATCAATATAATGGACTAGGGACATTTAAGATAAATAACACAATTTATCTAAGGACTTCATTATATTAAATATCGCCATAAATAATAAATGAATATTCTAGCCAAAAACATTGTTCATACTAAATCTACGATTGCCTCTAGGGCATCTATTCCAACAATCCGCGGGGTTGTCAGCTGTCCCCACCTTCTTCACCTTGATTCTGCTCTCATTTCTCAGAAAATGATACTTGACGTCGATATTCTTGGTCCTTTCATGATGAACCTGGTCCTTAGTCAAGCAAATCGCACTCAAGCTGTCACAGTAGACTATCGCCTGATCTTGAAGTAGCCCTAAATCATTGACCATTCCCTTAAGCCAAATTGCTTCCTTTGCTGCTTCCGTTAGAGCCACATACTGCGCCTCCGTGGTGGACAAAGTCACCGTCGGCTGTAGCGTAGCCTTCCAACTCACAACTGATGCTCCCAGAGCAAATACATAGCCTGTCATTGATCTTCTACTGTCAATATCGCCTGCATAGTCCGCATCCGAGAAACCAGCTACCAAGATGTCTTCACTAGCCCCATAGCATAGGCCAATGTCTGACGTACCCTTAAGGTACCTGAATATGCGCTTCACCGCCTGCCAATGGTCCCTACCCGGATGAGCCATAAAACGACTAACCACACTAACAGCGAATGCTATGTCCGGTCGAGTGCAGACCATAGCATACATGAGACTTCCAACTGCGCTAGCATATGGAACCTTGGACATGTACTCCTTCTCCTCCTCAATCTGAACGGTGTACATTCCTAGCTTGCTGTTATTTGCCATAGGAGTATCTATAGCTTTAGCTGATAACATCCCGAATCTTGCCAAGATCTTCTTGATGTATCCCTGCTGTGATAAGAAAAGCTTCTTCTTCTTCCTATCTCTATAGATCTCAACTCCCAATATCTTCAGAGAAGCTCCCAGATCCTTCATCTCAAATTCCGCACTAAGGGACCTCTTCAGTTCTCTGATGTCCTTGATATCCCGAGTTGCAATCAGAATATCATCCACATACAGAACTAGGTAAAAACGTGATCCACCATGCAACTCTTTGTGGTACACACAACAATCATACTCGCACTTGTGGTAACCAATCTTCAACATGAAGCTGTCAAACCTCTTGTACCATTGCCTCGGTGACTGCTTAAGTCCGTAGAGAGATCTCTTCATCTTGCACACGTGGTTCTCTCTTCCGGGAACTCGGAACCCCTCCGGTTGGCTCATGTATATTTCCTCCTCCAACTCTCTGTGCAGGAAAGCTGTCTTGACATCCAATTGCTCAAGTTCTAGGTCGTGGTGTGCCACTAAAGCTAGTAACACCCGGATAGAAGTATGTCTGACCACCGGTGAGAAGATCTCGTTGTAGTCAACTCCCTCTTTCTGACTGAACCCTCTTGCAACTAGCCTTGCCTTATACTTGATGCCCTCTCCAGATGTAGTTCCTTCCTTTCTTCTGAAACCCCACTTGCAGCTGACTATCTTCCTTCCCGCTGGCTGTAATGCATATCCCACCATACAATCATTTCTGTATCTCGCCGGAGGCTTTATGACTCTCCTTGGTCTTCCTTCAGCAATACTTTGATGAACCGGTTCCTCTGGTGTAGACGCATCCTCACTATCAGACTCTTCTGCTTCTTCCTCTTCTGCTTTTGGCGGCGGTGTAGGGATTTCGGAATCCTTAGGATCAGTAGGATCCAACTCTCCCTCCACCTTCTTCTTTGCACCTCCAAGCTCCACTTTCACGGAGTTCTTCAACATATGAGTCTCATCAAGGACTACACTTCTGCTAAGTATAATCTTGTTGTCTGCCCATATCTTGTATCCCTTCACACCTGTTCCGAAACCCATGAATACTCTCTTCTTAGCTCTTGGTTCTAGTTTGCCATCATCAACGTGATAATAGGCAACACAACCAAAAACTCTCAAATCCGAGTAATCCACTGCATTACCGGTCCAGACTTCCATAGGAATCTTGCATCCTATACCTGTGTGCAGGCTCCGATTTACGAGATAGCATGCCATAGAAACTTCCTCTCCCCAGAAACATCTAGAAAGACCTGCATTCGAAATCATGCACCTTGCTTTTGCTAAAAGTGTCTGATTCATTATCTCGGCTACACCGTTCTGCTGCGGTGTGTGCCGAACGGTGCGATGGCGTGCTATTCCCTGATCCTTTCAGAATCCATCAAATTTTGATGAACAAAACTCTAAGACGTTGTCCGTGCACAGCCTCTTCACCTTCTTTCCCACCTGATTCTCTACTAGTGTCTTCCACTCCTTGAATCTTGCGAAGGCTTCACTCTTGTGTTTCATCACGAATATCCAAGTCATCCTGGAGTATTCGTCTATGATGCTCAGAAAATACCTATACCCGCCAATCGCCTCGACTCGAGATGGACCCCAGCAATCCATATGGATATAATCAAGAGTACCTTTTGTTCTATGAACCGCCTTAGGGAACTTGCTACGCTGTAGCTTCCCATACACGCAGTGCTCACAAAACCCTAGGCTCTTGGGCGCATGCCCGGTGAGATAGCCTTTCTTGTGAAGTTCCTGCATTCCACGTTCACTCATATGACCGAGCCTCATATGCCACAACTTAGTTAGATCAGCTTCCTTAATCTCGACTGAAACAACTCCAGCAGAACCTGTGATCGTCGAACCTTGCAACATTTACAAAGTCCCATTCTTGACTCCCCTGAGAATCACCTTAGAACCCTTGCAGACTTGTAGATCTCCACCTTCACCTTTGAAACTGTATCCCTTGCTGTCGAGTAGACTCAAGGAGATCAGATTCTTCTTAATATGTGGTACATGCCTGACTTGCTATAAAGTACATAGCTTCCCGTCATTCGTCTTCAATCTAACTGAGCCACTCCCAATCACCTTACAGATGGCTCCGTTTTCCATGTAGACAGACCCTCCATCCGTTTGGTTGTACGTCGAGAATAGCTCCCTGTTAGAGCAAATATGATAGGAAGCTCCGGAATCAAGGACCCACGCATCCTGAGAGTGTGTGACAACATCCGTCATTAGAACGTAATCATCCTCAGACGAGTTACCTTGTTCTGCTACGGCTGCGGATCCATTCTGCCCATGTTGACCTCGTTTCGGTCAATCTCTCTTCCAGTGCCCCTTTTCCTTGCAAAAGGCACATACATCCTTGGGTAACTTAGAACCTGAGAACTGCTTCTTCTTGTTCTTCTTACCTTTCTTGCTTCCCCCCGTTGCCATCAGTCCGGAAGCATGGTCCTCTATACCTGTGCCTGCACTCTTATGGCAGAGTTCCCTAGCATGGAGCGCCGGTCTCACCTCCTCTAGGGATAAGTCGTCCTTTTTCACAATGAACGACTGCACGAAGTTCTCATATGATGGAGGTAACGAGATTAATAACAAAAGTGCAGCATCCTCATCCTCCACATTCTCGCCAATATTACGCAAATCTAACAGAATTGTGTTCAATTGATCAAGATGGTCCTTGAGAGTCGTACCTTCGAGCATCCGCAGGGTGAAGAGCCTTTGCTTTAGCATCAACTTGCTATTTAGACTCTTCGTCATGTAGAGACTCTCCAACTTGAGCCAGAGCTTCGCTGCTTCCTTCTGATCTGCGATCTCGATGATTACGTCATCCAATAAGCACAGCATAATCGTTTCGTGTGCCTTCTCCTCCATCGCCTTGAACTCCGGTGATGCAGCATTCATGCCTCCCTTGTCCGCGGTCAAAGGTGCCCACAAGCCTTGCGATTTGAGCAAAGACTCCATCTTTATCTTCCACAGACTGAAGCTGTTCCCTCCTTTGAACCTGTCGATCTTCAACATCGATCCGGACATCGTTCTTGATGGATCTTGAACTCTAGTCGCGTGCTCCACCTAGATTGCAAAACCCTAGCTTTGATTTCACCAAGTTGTGAAACCCTAGCTTTGCTCCGCCTTGATCTTTATCTTGAAACATCGCCAAACCGAGCTCTGATACCGGTTTGTTGTAACAGAACTCCTGTTTCAGAGCTCTGATACCAGTTTGTTATGACAAACCACCTCACGAACGATGAATTAATAAAAGAAGAACACGAGGATCTTACGTGGTTCGCTAGCAAAATATTTGCTAACTACCTCCACGGCGGAAAAGCACCATTTATTCACTTAAGAGGAACAAGACTACAAGAATGTTTTTACATGCCTAATAATGTGACTACTAGATTCTTTATATAGTGCTAGGAAATCCCTAAATTATCCAAATTCGATTTGAAAACAACTTGTTTCCTAACTAATCCTCCACCGCCTTTGACTTCCAATGTTTCCTAATCAAAATTGGAAACAATGAGTTTGGCTGCCTTTGACCAATTCAAGACACCAACTCAACAACATGTCTCCTTAAACAGTTAGATTTCTCAAATGGAGCTAAAATTGTTGGGCCATTGGCCTGGCTTTGGGCTGCTTTTTTTTTAGTTTCTTTTGTTTTTGGGCTGTTACTTTAGGTCTCTTTAAAGAGATTGGAGGCTCTAAGACTCACCGGGCGGTTCTCTGTTTTGGGTAATCTTCTGGGCTTTTAAGATTGTATCCGATTAATTTTTCTGTTGTCAATAGAAAGTGGTTATTTTCGGATACATTTAGCTCATTTGTTTTCTTTGTTCCAGTCTTAGGGATGTGCCATTCTTTCTTAATTTTCTATTGAAATTAAATTTTTCGTTGCATGTGGGAGAAAAACCGCATCCAAGTTCAGTGGACAAGTTTACCGCAAAATTAAGTCTATTCATTTTCTTTCCACTCAACATCGACATAACGTACTTGTTCTTTAAGGAGGCTGCTACGGGTCAACTGTATTGTCGTCGTCCGTATTCTTTATTCAGCATTCATTTTATTATTTATTTAATAATTTGTTTATTTAATTAGTTGATATTCGTATTTAGTTAATTATCTATTTAATAAAATAGTGACCGGGCCTAGTCAAGCCCGTAGGAGTCTAGGGTTAGAGTTCGCTTTATCTATTTAAACAAGTTGTAGTCCCCAGTTATTTTTATCGAATGAATGAAAAAGATTATCTTTATTCGGTCAACCCAGTAGTTTGTAAGAGATAGCGCCGTAGGCTAAAAGCTACGTGATCAGTTTTCTGACGATTTCGGGTATCAGAGGCCCGACACCGTGGCAAATTCCCCTATTTATATCGCTTTTTTGGAAGGTGCTAAAAGGAATGGATGTGAAAGTTTTACAACAGGTTACATTAGAGCAGGACCTTTCAAAGTTTGCATTATTGATTGTTGCATTGCATCAAGTGGTGGACCATCTCACAATACAAAACGAGTGATCCTTAATGAAAATGATAATAGGATTGAAGGTCCAGAATTATCATAACCACAAGTTTTAAAAAGATCACCCTACCTAGTTTGGTGAATCACCATACCTAAATTTCCTTGTAGTCCTTGCACAACCCTTTTCCAACACTGATTGAATTGCAATATTCAGTGTCCATTATCAAGTGGACAAATATTGAGTCTAAGGCTCCGTTTGGTTGGTGTTAAAATACTTTCCTGTAAAATCTTTTCTCTTGTTTTGGTGTTTTTTTTCGTCACTTGTCTCGTAAAATATTTTCACTCGAATGATGTAAAACTTACACGTTTAATATTCGTAAGCCATTTTTTGAAAAGTGTGGAGCATGACAAGATCTCATACAAACACCTCCACCACCAAGAACCACCATTGCCGCCACTTACCTCTACTGCCGTGCCCGCCAAGTGCCACCGCCACCAATTAAAATAATTTATTGTTATATGTAACTTTTTTTTAATAACATCTTAGAGCATCTCCAACAATAAAATTATTGTTTAGCTAAATTTTAACTAGTATGAACTCAAGTTAACATGATCTTTTATTGTTTGCTCCAATGGTGTTATGTATTTTACATAAGTTTGTGAGTATTGAATATAAATAAAATATTTTATTAAATTAAAGTAGGAGAGAGATAGACACAAAAAAATTAACTACCTACATTCTAGCTAGCTACTTCTATTGAGTGGGATACATAATATGTAAAATATTGAGTCATTTAGCTAGCCCATTGGAGCTCATTATTTCTTCTAGTTATGTAAATTATAACTAAACTAATTCTTTTACATAACCATTGGAGATGCTCTAAGCACAATCAAAATGTTAGCGTCAACCAAACACGAGAAAATAAATACATTAATTTTTTTTTCACGAATATTACTTTACGCGTAGATAATTTCCTTTGTAAAAAATTATATTGTCAATCAAACTGAGCCTAAATCCCAGATTCGTCAACCACAAATCATTAGAACCATTTGGAGAACATATAAAGAAAAGAGATTTCTTATCTTGTTAGAAGAGGGAACACCATTATGTCAATCCAGACTAAAATATGAATGAAATAAAGGGATAAGAATACAAGTCAACGAGTCGCATAACTAAGAAACCGGAGATAAATGCAAGTGATCTCCATCCTCGTCTTCTAATGTGAGTATTTGATACAGGGGTGGGTTTCAAATTGCCTTTCTCTGACACTACTGGTTCCGCTGGTGATCTTTTGGTATGATCCTGTCGATAATAGGTTCAACCATTGTCTCCAAGTCGTTTATGTCGTGCTCCAACTTCTCCACCTATAAACCCGAAAATAGGATAAAACTCCATCAATACCAGCTTATTCCTCCCATTTATTCAACATAGAAGAATTCTCAAACCTTAACAAAGAGGATCCTTTTCATGCCAGTTCATATCGATAAAGTGGGTCTGCTAGCTTAACTCGACCAAGACTATAATCAGAGGTGGAGTCATTGGGACACATTTTTTTAGTTAATATTAATTTTTGAGGGTAAAAGACACTCACCCCTGGTTTCATTTAAGGGACTCTCACCCCCTCTAATTTCAAAAAGAACACTTTCACCCCTTTAGTGTGCCGAACTTCAAATAATTTACGCCCTTAGTATGAGAGTGGAGTCTGTCACTGAAAATAATTTTATAGACCAAATCGACCTCCATATCATAGAAAAAGTCTAATACTACTCTGTCCGAGCTCTTGCCCATCATTGAGAATATTTGACTCGTATATGGGTCACTTTGACCGGGTGATTTCGATAGCAAAATAATGCGATTTTTCGACAATTTTTTCACGGTGTTATAGAGCAACTTATACTCTACAACACCGTGAAAAAATTATCAAAAAATTAAATTACTTTGCTATCCAAGGTGAGTCAAAGTGACCTAATGAATAGTGGTAAAAGTCAAAATGATGGGGAAGAGCTGGGACAGAGGTGTATACGATTGGATAATGCCAATTTCATAACATGAGGACAAATTTGTCCCAAAAAGTACTTTTACTTACGATTCTCAATTCCAGACTAACGGTGTAACAACATGACGTGTCACTTTTTTGAAGTTCGGCACACTAAAGAGCGGTGTAACAAAAACTACTCTTACTTAGAGCGGCAATTACCTTGTGAATAAAATCTTCTGTGTATTCCGCGTCCTTAGCAGTCACACCAGCTGCGTGTTCTACCAGCAAAGCTGCTTCCTTCAATCTCCCATTTTCTGGAAATTTTTCAGCCACTTCTGCCGCTGCCTTCTCCACAGAAACCGCCGCCTTATCCACCAACTCCACCGCACTCTCAACTTCTTCCACAACCGTTTCCACTTCTCCTGGACATCATAATTTGCGGTTAGCAACTACAATTGACGATGCATTTAAAAAAAAGCATACATAAAATCATTGATCGTGAAATGTTTTGGGTATGTTGGTGACATGTTATAGAAACTAAAGTTCGTGTGATTGATATGGAGTACCTTTTATCGTTAGCAGATTTACCCATTTGTTCGTCACAAAAGGTATCAGGAAAGACAACATGGAACCCAGAATCAACTTAGCCCTGCAATTACAAACGAAAGGGTTCATCTGTCATGACTACGTTTTTGTTTCAATGTTGCAAAATCCTGCTATAGTTTCACAGCTCATTCATATCGTTTTTGAGTAAAGATTAGCGTCAAGAATAGGTGAAGGATAAAATTGGATTATGTGCAGAAAGAAATAGAACTAGTAAATTTTATGACAAATACTGATTTAAGTAAAGCGCAATCAATCTTCTTTAAATTGTAAATAGAAATTACAAGTGCATACCATGTCCACAAGCCGGGTTTAGGAGTACTCGGCAGCACTTCACTTGATGGTCGAATCTTATATTTCTCATCCTTGCTCCTGGAAATACACGATGTGTAAGTTTTTTTAACAAACTCAGTTTGGTATTCTTAACTAGTGCAGATCGTGAAAATTTCCAGACAAGAACCAGAAACTCTTGTTCATAGTCCGTGTAATTATCATAAAACTTCCGAGAAGCTATGAGGGTGATTTGATTACTTGGTCTGTTTCTTCTCTTTCTTCCAACTTTGACTTTTTCATCCGTAGGCATGTCACTTTGACCCGACGATTTGGATAGCAAAATGATGCACTTTTTCCGTAATTTTTCATGGTGTTGTAGAGTAAAGTTTACTGTACAACACCATGAAAATTTACCTAAAAGTTAGATCGTACTGCTAATCAAATCATCGGGTCAAAGCGGCCTGATGAATAGTGGTAAAACTCAAAAGTGGAAGAAAGAGAAGAAACAGAAGAAGTAGGAAAAACAAAGTTGTTGGAATTTTCAAATGACAAGAGGGAGTAATTTTTGTTTTTTGCACCCAACCAAGGTAGGTGGCAATTGTAAATAATAATAATAATAATAATAATAATAATAATAATAATAATAGTAGTAATAATAATAATAATTATTATTATTAATTTTTTTTGAGGGGGAATAAATACTTTTGTTATTTTGAAGAAAGGAGCATGGCATTTTACACCTTTCTGCCAAGATATTGGCCAAAAAGCCCAGCGAATAGGCTTCTTTTTTAATAGCTTGGACTTCTTCTGAAGCCAATTTATCATTTTCAAGAGCTGCACGATAGAAAAGGCAAAAGCAATGATGTATTTACGTGTCGGGTATGGGAGAAATGCCGCTATTGACGCTGAACAACCTCAGACCATGATACCCTGAATTGCCATAGCTGTATTTGGACACGAACGGAGCAGCTTGCCGAGGCTCACGATATCGCTTCTCGGCAGAGACCCTGTAACCATAAAACACCGCGACCAAGCTTCGGAGTTTGTAAGCACCCGACGACGACTTCGTTACAGACATAATCGCGAAAAAGAAGAAGAAGATAGAGATATCCACAAATAGGGGTATGTATTGATGTTGAAGAATTTGGATTTTTGAGACTAGAATTAGATTTATATGATTGGGAGTTTCGTGATGGATGTATATTATCCATGCTTTTAAGTGAAGGAAATTGTGCCAAAAAAAGTTGCCAACACGTCAAGGGATGATATACATACCACAATAGTTTGCTTTCTATGTTCTCTTTTAGAGGCTATCTATGCCTTGTTAGACACCAAGTGTAAATATAACATTAATAATCTTAGGAAAGCTATAAACAAGTCACCTGTTTCTTGCAAGCTATTACCTCTTGTATAACTGTTCCTTAACTTCTGTAATACACGCACGTGATTCGTCAGCTATATACTTCTCAAAAAAAAAAAAAAAAAATCGTCAACTATGAGATAATTTTATTAGACATAAATGCAACTATCTTTTTATTAGACATAAATCAAATATTATCAATTCTATTTTTGACATAAATGCAACTATCTTTTTACCCTCGCTGGGTTGATTGCCTAGCTCCGCCACTGGCTGCGCATGTTCTTGAGGCCTTTAGCAAGGAATGAACCAGACACGATTCAATCATATTTAACGACACATAAAAATAGATCGTCATCGTCACTATTTCTTCTTGATGGAAACTTTCACTTAAGTAGCTAACTTACACGGCCGGCCCAACCATAAGACAAGTGGGTAGCCCGCATCGGGCCGTTGTTGTGGTAGGGCCTCATTTTCTGTATATACATGTTTTTTTTTTGAGGGGTGTATATACATGTTATAATAACAACTAACTGTTAATTATTTTTCTTAAAAAAGAACTACTAATTATTTCACGTTTTTCACGGCACACACACAATGCTTATTTTTAATTATTGGCACCTATCTTATTAAATCAATACGGTACAAATCATCATGTGATGAGTTACAATTTTGTGTCGCAGAAATTTTAACTCAGGATGTAGTAGTATAGTTATATATGAACATTTTAATAGAGTTGTTTTTTATTTCTTACATAGGGCCCCGATTCTGCTTTTGCCGCAGACCCCCAAAGGCCTAAGGCCGGTCCTGCAAACTTAATTATGTTTTTCACCATTTCATGTGAGATCATATCTTCACCAAAGACAACTATCTCGCTTGCAATCTGATGCTCCAATCTGACCCAAGTGACGGATAAAACCATACTGATATCAATTCTTACTACTGTTTTTCCTACAAATGCTACCCCACGAATTCCAGGAAAAAGAAAACGTCTTGAAATAAATGAACGATTTTTCAACCACGATGTAGAAACATTTTGAGGAAACTGTTGAATGTTACAAGGCGAAAGAGACCGTATACGAGAAAAGGACCATAACAATATTATAATTTTAGTATTAGTGTTCACAGGACATAATTTTACAAGTCATTTGGTGAAGATAAAGACTCATCAGTGATGACATTTAGAACATTAGGAAGCCGTTGAATGTTGGAAGGTAGCTAGTAGTAGTAGTGGTTTTAATAGACTAATACTCTAATTGAAAGCTACTTTTGCTGACCCTGTCTTTTTCAAATTCCCTCGTCTTCAAGAAAGCTAACAAAAACCGCAAGGAGTTGGCCTAGTTGGCGAGGCCTGTGTTATAAGGATTTGCTCCTCTTCAAGTCTCAGTAAGATTCGAATCACACGAAAAAACAGTAATACTTGGGCCTTTGAGTGAACCTGAGGGTTGAGTCCAAGTGAGCTATAAGTGGGAAAATTCCAGTTACAGCTTGGGTAGGCAACGATTTATCCCCTAAATAATTACATTTGAAAACATCTACATTTTGTAATGAAATTTGAGTTAACCGGGGGTTTTGGGAGCGACAGGAAGTAACGAAAAGAAAGGGATAAACCGAGAGAAATTGTCTCTAAAGTTCAAAAATAATTTAATAATCCATAACATATGAAAATCAGTCCACAAGCCGGACTTAAATAGCTAAAAATTGTAATTATTGTAAGTAAGTTAAAAATACCAAATTAATGCTAAATAATAATTCTAACCTAATAAAATATTCAGCTAAAAAAGTTACCCAAATCGGGTTTAAATCAACATCCTAATTAAAGAAAGAAATATTTTGAAAAATAGAAAACTGACGATTTCGACCCCTAAACAATCGATTTTGGCCAAATCAGGGTGGTGCCCGTGAAAAGTCACGGGTTCTTTCTAGAATATCATTTCCAGTCAAAATTATGTATGGTTCGACCCGAATCTTCAAGCCTTCAATTCTGCCTCTGATTCTGCGTTTTGACCGAATAAGCTTTTCCGAAATCGGCACATGTTTCTTCAAAATTGCTCCTGTATCAAAAATTATAAGGGAGTTACAGTGTTATATGAAAGTAGACGATTTCCTCATGAGTACATGAAATCCTCCGGCACCAAAGAAAATACATAATTTTACTTATCATTTCCATTGTGGGTTGGTGCGCAAACACTCTGCCAAAATTGACTTTCTCGACTCCCTAATGTTTCATATACTATGAAAATTCATTTGTAAAATATTAACGATGAAGAGTACCACGTGTTGAATATTTCACTTTACTCATTGAGCAACTACCACTTTCCCTAATAACAAAGTGCTAACGGATGAAATCATAAAAGTTTTACTCTTAATTTTGGGGTAGTTAAACCTAAAAGGCATCTACATCTAAAATCATACTTCACCTATGCATAATATTTAATTCTCTCATTTGAATTTATAAGGTGAGGTTGATTTGAGTTATGATATGTTAATAAGGTGCTCGAAAAAACATCACAACCACAATATTTATGTGACATTTTGATAAATTGAGAGCAACATCTCACCAACTTCAACAGGGTTAACAACACTGAAGAGTTGTGATTTCAATGTATTGGGAGTACCATGTTAGCAGCTGCAACGATTATTTGCTTTAACACCAGAAAAGGGTAATATTCACTTACAACCCCCTCCTAGTTTGAAAAAAAATAATTTTACACCCGTTATGACTACCAAACTTGTTGTCACTTGTCCCCTCTGTGTATCCACTCTGCTAGTTGGTATGGTAACTTCCCAAATACAGTTTTAGGACAGATTTATCCTCATAGACGTTGCAAAGGCCAACCCGTGACAATGTGTATTCTTAACATGTGAAAAAAGTGCACGTTTCGTGTGCGTTTTTGAACATTGTGCAACTACGTACTACAAATAAAAGTTCGGACTAATTTCAGGCAGAGTCAACAAAATTTCGGGTGGACTGGCCTTTGCAGCCTTCGTAAAGAAAAATCTATCGGAAAATTGAATTAGGAAAGTTAAACTACCAACTAACAGGTAGGGATGAAAACAGTTCAGTTACGTCTGATTTTGGCACCCATCCGAATCGTACCGCATGTAACGATTTGGGAAAAATCCAAACCTAATCAGGACCATGGCTCCAAAAAAACCCGAATCGAATCGTAAATGACCGGTTAGGTTCAATTTTAAACCGCAATTTCTGAAAATATATTATTTCATTTAAAATTTCTTAATAGTTCATTCAACAATCAAATTATTGCTAAAATTTCTATGTCAAGCAACTAAAAATAAAGTAGAAAACATTACATCATTTCTAGAACAATTTAATGGGTTTGGTTCGGTTTTGAGATACATACTGTATATGATATATGTGTGGAAGTTATCAAGTTTGGTAGTTCTATAGGCTAATATGCTACATAAACAGTTCGGTTTGATTTTTACTGTTTTGTGGTGTCTCAAACCTTAACCGAACCGTATTATACGGTTTGGGATTTTTGCAAACCTGAACCGAACCGTAATAGCTTCCAAGCCGAATTGATCTGAACCAAACTGCCCGGTTCGGATCGGATTGCGATTTTTCCAGTTTGAACTTGCATCCCTACTGACAGGGTAAGTACACTGAAGGGGTGTATGCAACATGTTTAGTAGTTATGAGGGATCTAAGTGAATTTTTTCAAACTAGGAATGATGTAAGTGAAGATTAACCAAAACCGAGGGAGTATAAGTGACAATTACCAGCAAGAAAACCATGAAATGAAACAGACACCACAAACAATAGTCAACAGAAAACAGCAAAACCAAAGAGTACTACTAGTAAAAACAACTCCATCATCTTCTTCTTCTTCTTCACCACCAACCTAACCAAAACAGAGTCGGCAACAACCACAACCCTCTCATGGCCAACCACCGGAAACTCTTCTTCGATCCAAACGTCATAAACATCACCGCCTTCTGCGAACCATACTGCGATCCCACCGGCGACAACAACCGTATCTGCCCGCCGTTAATATGCAAGAAAACATGCCCTTACACTTGCACCAACCCCTTCCCATCTCTAATCCCACCCCTTAAACCACCACCACCACCACCACCAACCACCACCAACCACCACCACAAAACCATCCTCCAAAACAACCACCTCTACCTAATCATCTCCCTCTCAGTACTCGCAGCCCTGTGCTTCATCTTCTCCGCTTACAGCATCTACAAATACTACGCCAACCGAAACCGAGAACTGCCGTCGCCCGAAGACGATACCGACCATACCCACGACGATCACGCACAGTTTCTTGATGAGGAACACGGCCCGGTGTTGGATCATCCCATTTGGTACATCCGGACCATCGGATTGAACCCGTCGGCGATCAACGCCATCACGATATGCCGGTACAAGAAAGGTGATGGCCTTGTGGATGGGACAGATTGTTCTGTTTGTTTGAATGAGTTTCAAGAAGATGAGACTTTGAGGCTTTTGCCCAAGTGTAACCATGCCTTTCACTTGCCTTGTATTGACACCTGGCTTAGATCACACACCAATTGCCCCATGTGCCGGGCCGGGATCGTCTCCGACGGGCCCGCCCAACCGGCCCGTCCGTCCCGTCCCGATCCGGCCCGGGACGAGATTATCGTCATGGAGGAGAGTCAGGTTGTGGTGGTGGATGAGGAGATTGAAGAAAGGGGTTTTGTGGTTGGTGGTGAATCTGATGAAACTTCTTCAGATGAAGATGTGGTTGGCAAGTTTCAACCAGTGAGGAGATCTGTGTCTTTTGATTGTGTATCTGCTTCAATGAAGATCAATTATGATACCCAATTGATGAAAGTGAAGGATTTGGTAGGCTCTTCAATGGGAAGATCTTTGCATAGGGAGGAGCCAATTTTGATGATGAAGAGATCAGTTTCTTGCAGTGGCGATGTTTTGATGAAGAAATCAACTGCCCGCGGACAAAACTAGGTTTCATTCCGACTGCGAGGTGTGTACATAATCTGAGGAGCCAATTTGGTAGGCTCTTTAACGGGTAATTCATAATCACCCTACTGTAACTGTACGGGATCCGAGGGGCTTTCTTTAAGAATGTCTTCAGTTCAGTCCGACTGCGAGGTGTGTACATGTTTGAAGGTGAGATATGTCTACAAACTAAGATGTTTTGTGGCTTTGGGAAGAGCTTTCTACAAGCCTGGGAGTTCTTCAATAGGTGAATATGCACACACACAAGTACAGAGAGAAGATGTGGCTGGTGTTGAGATTGTATCGGCTACTAGAAGTTTTTCTTTGTTGCAGTTTTGTGTTATGAAGGATGATGAACAATGAAGTGTAATTAACATGTTTTTTCCTCTTTTACAAAGTTCAATTCTATCTAATGTAATAACTGCTTCCGCTTCGCCAGGTTGTTCCTAGTGCACTAGTGATTTGCGATGCAAGAATTTTGTAAAGGGCATCTTCTTGTTAATTTAATCTCCAGATCAAAGTGACCCTCAAAAGTCAAATCAGGTAAAAAGCTGGCGAAACGGAGGCAGTGTGTTTCAAATATTGCTTTAGGGGAGCTATCTATACACAATTAAAAAGGCAGAGGCTCTAGGGCACCACGACTCTAGGGCATCTAGTCAACTTTGCCGTGTGTTTCCATCTGTTGGGGCAAGGGCAAGGGCAAGGGCAAGGGCATAACACTGTTCGTAAATAATATTTTTAGGGTTTTTGCATTTGGAAGCCCTTGTGGTGAAGGGGGTGAAAGAGGGGCACTGTGACACTTTGAATAGCTGTGGGGCAGTGTGGAGGACATTGGGACACGAGAACGCTTGGGGGAAAGATGAGTAGTGATTTCCAGACGAGATTTTGGAGTTTAAATGTGGTGGTGACTAGACAAGGGCACATTAAACATATTGTAACTAAAAAGTGTCATAATACTAAGAAAATTGGATAAACTTGTCATGTGACAAAGGCGAGGACCGCCTAAAAACCTAGGATAAATCATCAAAGTTGTCGATTACAGTCGGTTACTTGCATTCCAGCTTTGAGACGGAAGGAGACAAAAACCACGGGATACGGAAGCTCATAATCAATATCTCATCGTCATCTTTTTTCTTTCTTTTGAAAAAATCCAGGGGAAAACTAGATACAGATATCTATAATGGATTTGGATGTTAAGGGAGTTGTCTCGCTCACATCACTGGCCTACATGTTTAATTAGGGGGTGGATATGGATGTCTCCTAGTGGCTCCCAGGACCATTTTTGCAACTGTGGTTATGAAAAGTCCTCATCTTAAAAATCCGTGAATTTTAACTGGAACTTTATGAAAAGTTATAAACAGTTACTGCACCTACCTAAAATATTAAGTTAGTCAAAACATAACTCAAATCATTTGAAGCTGCTCAGACTAAGCAGCTTCAAATGATCTACTTAGCCCATCACATAAGATTTTTCGCTACACATTGAGTAGTATTAGGCGTGACCCCGCGTTCATGCGCGGGCCATCGAATTATATATCCATTATTTCTTGAGTAATATATTGCACTGTAGAGGACAAATAATTGATAAAAATATGTTGTCTACTGAGCTACTTACTGAAGTTATAGTGTCGGAATGTCATCAAAACATGTTAGTGCCCACACTTGTGGCGATTTATCGTTCTTGTTTTCTCTTATAGCTTCTAAGGTTACTCATCTCAATATATGATATATTCATGTGTTTGTGGACGGTCTCTTAGATGTTGCCTGAGTAATGTTGTTTGTTATCTTATGCGCATCAGTCACTTCCTTGCTCTTTAAACTTATAACTCGTGTTCTTTTCTCGATTTTTTTTAGGCCGGTGCTCTTCAACAAACATCCGTACACGCGAGGTTCCTTATACTGTGAATAGCATGTGATTGATATAATAAATATGTAGTTACAAATCAAAATATTCACAGAAGTTTTTAGATTCATAAAGTCATGAAATAATTGGTGGTATCAACTTGTCGACGATGTCTTAACCGTGTCCTACAAAAACAATTGACATATTTGGGTGTTTTCAATAGGGATACGAGTTTAAACCGCAAAAACCGTAATCTGAGCCGAACCGAGAGGTTTGGTTCGGTTCGTTTTGGAAACTATTACTGTTCGGTCCAGGTTTACAAAAATCCCAAACCGTATAATATGGTTAGGTCCAGGTTTGCAAAAATTCCAAACCGTATAAACCAAACCGAACCGTTTATGTATACTGATAGAACTATGGTAAGTGATTTTTCGCTACACATTGAGTAGTATACCTTCTCAGGTCCAAGGTGATTCAGGTTTGTCAACGTGTAGCGAAAATACTTATGTAATGGGCTTAAAAGGAGAATTTTGCACCAAAACCAGACCAGTCAAGGAAGCTTAGCATAGTTGACACCGTACTCATCGCCCAGAAGTGTATTTCATCTTAAATATTGCCATAATCTACATATAGTGATATGCTAAAAGCATGCACAGAAGCGTATTTCACCTCAAGCGGTAAGAGGAACAACATTTTAAGCAGTGTCTTAGAGCTTGCGTCTCTTTCGACAACCAAGTTGTCATCAACTAGAGATTTAGTGGACAATTCGTCACAATAATTCAAAAGCCTCCACGAAGTATCTTAGGAAGGCCTACCATGATATTTACGGGCAGATTCATAATAGAATTTGAGTCAAATCATCCAAGTGACTCGGTTGGTTAGTGATAGCATAAAACAGGTATTCATCTCTGGACATCATATAATTCATTTCCTGATCCAAGTTTCACAATCCTCTCTGAAACCATGGCTGCAGATGCTCAAGTTCTTGTCCAATCCATGTCTGCAACAACACCTACCCGTGCACCACCCAAGCTAACATGCATAAAAACATTGACAGAATCATCATCTGATCTCAAGTTTATCCCATCCAACTACATATTCAACAAAATCCCTACTCAAGCTACGAATCCGAAACAAGAAGAAGAAGATATCATCCCAGTCATTGATTTTTCTTTGCTGAATTCCACTGATCCTGATCAACGCTCAAAAGTCGTCCAGGACCTCGCCAAAGCCTGTCAAGAATGGGGCTTCTTCATGGTAAATAACCGTAACAAATGTTACTATTTTGTTTAGTTTTATTGCGTTAGTTTAAGTGCTAAAATCTGTTTCAAATGGATCAGGTGGTTAATCATGGTATACCAGAGAGTATGACAAAGGAAGTGATTGATGGACTGAATGAGTTTTTCAATCTGACTGAGGAAGAGAAGCGAGAATTCGAAGGAAAGCATGTTCTCGATCCCATCAGAAGCGGAACCAGCTTCAATCCTGGAGCTGAAGAAGTCTTCTTCTGGAGAGACTTTCTCAAGGTGTTTGTGCATCCTGAGTTTCACTTTCCCAACAAGCCTCTTGGTTTCAGGTACACTTCATCCCTTAGAGCATGTTCACCAGTGCCCCATATTCTAGACTCACCACGTCGTTTTAGCATTAAAAATGTTTAAAAGCTACTATTCACTTAGTGACCCGCGCAGGGACGGATGCGGCATATGGCACACTAAGGCACGTGCCCACCCAGTTGTGAAAACTACGCCAATACCCCTAAATTTTGACAAAACTTTTCAGTTCCGCCCTTGGTAAAGTTACAATAATGCACCACCTCTATACAAAATGGGCCTTGAAAAAATTCAGTAATGCCCCCTTCGCATGTCGAATTTGTGCCCTACTATATTTCAAATCCTGCCCTGCCCTTACCCCAGAGGCGGGGGGCACTCAAAGTGCCCTCCAAAATGCCCCTCTCTGACACATTTTGCCACATGAATGTCCAAGTGTTCAAAAACTCTGAAAATACTCATGATGAACACCATCGTTCCCCGGTCTCAATTAGTTAACACACACACCAAAATGCACGTGAAATTTATCTTTTGGCCCACATCCGAAAGGGGCGAACATGCTCTTACTCATAATGTAGAAGTCCAATACTACCGACTTGCATGGGCTGAAATAACAGAACTATGCCTATGTGAGTCGAAAACAGCATAAGAGAATATTATACCAAAATAATCTAGTAACAGTATTCCTTATCCTTTAACAAATAATGTTTGAAACTTTATGTTCCTCATGGCTGCAGTGAAATTTCACACGAGTATTGCAAAAGAATGCGAGAAGTGGCAAGGGAGTTACTTAAGGGGATATCAGAAAGCTTAGGATTGGAAGAACGTTACATTGAGAAGGCACTGGATTTCAAAGCAGGCCAGCAAATTTTTATCGGGAATCTCTACCCTGCGTGTCCGCAGCCAGAGCTGGCGATGGGCATGCCTCCACATTCCGATCACGGCCTACTCACCCTTCTCATAGAAAACGGCGTTGGAGGTCTACAAGTGCAGCATAAGGGAAAGTGGGTCAATGCAACACCTCTTCCAAACTCCTTCCTTGTCAACACTGGTGACCACCTCGAGGTACAATGTTCTAACCAGTGATTCAATTTCAGATACTATCATTAATAAAGGTTTTGAAAAAAGATCGAGCAATTTAAAATAGCAGTGAAGTGATACAAAAATGGAATCACTGGTGAGAACATTTTACCTCGAGGTGGTAAGAAGTGCTATTTTAAATTGCTCGATCTTTTCTCAAAACGTATACCCTGCAACACTCTTTGATAACTTAATCTTCCATGTTTCAGATACTAAGCAATGGAAAATATAAAAGTGTCCTGCATAGAGTGGTTTTGAACAAGGAGGCCACAAGGATATCGATAGCCATAGCAAACGGTCCATCACTTGACACAGTTGTTGGGCCGGCCAAGGAGCTTGTAGATTGCGAGAACCGTTTGCCAGCATATGTACCGATGACGTACAAAGAATTTATGGGCCTGCAGCAGAGCAACAAGCTTGATGGAAAATCTATCTTGGATCGCATTCGACTTCCCAAGGCCTGACAAAACTTACCACCACTTTTGTGTACCATCCATGTCTGTTCCAGGATAAGTATGTGATTTGAGTTGCTTAGAAAAAAGGGGTTTTCCTTTACGGAAGTCTATATCACTCTATGCTCATGTAACTCGACTTGCTTAAGTTCTTATGGAGTTGCTTACATCGCCGACAGCCAAGTCTCTATCACTCTATGTTCATGTAACTCGACTTGCTTAAGTATTCTACAGGTGTTGTCCATAGAACATCCTGCAGTGATTGTCGCAAACCTGACAAGTACCGTGCTACTAGCTGCTCTTCTGTTTCGGATAGGTCATTCCGGGCTATCAATTGGTAGAACTCCTCAGTGTAATTTTCCACAGATTTGACACCCTGCCTCAACGTGTGGAGATGCTGATATAGGGTTTGGGTATAGCCGAAAGGAAGAAAGTGAGCCCTCATCTTCTTCTTCATCTTTTCCCATTCGACAATCTTCAACAACCTGCTGCCCACGACCACGAGCACGTCCACGAGGCATCGTCGATGATGATCTTCCTCCCAAGTCAAACTTGCTCTGATACCAAACTGACGTCGGGTTATTCGCCCAACGAGGGTTCACTGCGGAATCAACAAGAAAAAGGGTAAAAAACTAGGGCACTAAGCTCTCTAGAATCTGTATTCTTCAATAATAAAAACTGTCAAACTTTACCCACAAGTCAGGTATCAATAGCTGAAAACCCTAATTTTGCCAAAAAGAGCAAAATTACAAAACTGGCCCAAAACTGCTGGCCTTATTGAAAATAACGCATAAATGATAGTTTATCGTAAAACGGGCTAACTAAAGAAGTCAAAATACGAAAATTGAAAAAAACTGCCAAAAATAGCAAAAAGTATATTTGAAGTCTCCGTTGACTGGTCAAACGTCACTTTTTGGGGCTGAAATCTTGCGTGACGGGGTTTCACCCATGTACTTTGTCTCCGTCTCGCCGCGAGCTTTCCGAAAACATATTATAATAGGCATTCTGATCCCTGTAGCTCAAGTTACGCCCAAAACAGTGTGGCGTGACCAAAAGTGACCATCTCACACTTTCTTGCGTCTGTCATCCATGTCGTGGTAGTGAAGCGTGAGATAAGTCACATCTGAAAGTTCGGCCTCGTCTGGTTCATCTGCGAGATTAGTCGCGTCTGGTTCATCTGCTCCTGCATCATGTACTTTGCAAATATCCAAAAAACGCCAAATTGTAATCTGTAGTTTATTTATTTCTCCGGTCTAGTGTAAATGATTCTCATCCTTAACTATTTTCGGTTTTTTGGTACAGACATCGATGCAGAAGTAGCAGGATGCGATGAAACAAGATGAAGAATAGACTCAGATGCGTGCTTGTGAACTAATTGGACGAGTTATAATGTCTCAGAACATTGTAACATATAAAATTGCATAATAAAGACTGCACTTTCGGAAACTGGATGTGCCATCCCAGATATGCACAACATAGGTTGGTACCACAATTTATATCATCTTGTACATGGGATTCTGATGTGTAATTAAAGAAAAATTGTGTGTAACGGTCTTGCCAAAGAGATATATTTCCTGGTTTTTTTGTTTATTTGATGTTAGTTCCATTGTTTAAGGTTGTGAACTTTTATCTCACTTTGTTGTTTTTTTTTTCATCTTGTGCCTAGATCTTACAATTTGACTGCAAATAGTAGTCTTGGATTTGCATTTCAGCTCTCTGAATTTTTCTCAGTTCTTTTTAGGTTTGTATCTTGGCTCTGATAGCTTTATTTCTCTTTGCTGAAATAAGGATTGAAAATGAAGAAAAAAATAATATGTGGAAGAGTGTGATATTGTGGCATGTTTTTATTCCATACTGTTTTAATTGAAAGGGCAGAATTATCATTTATGACATAGTCTCACATATAGTCCTGAAAAAAACAAACACGGTCTTGTACTCACTGCATCACTACCAATCTCATTACTGTTAATCCCATCACTATTAATTCCATTAATTCCAGCACTGCCAATTCCTCACATATAAGCCTAAAAAACAAACGAGGCCTAGAGTTATTGAGAAGGATCTCAAACTCAGTTGCTTTAAAAACATTTGAACAATGAGATTCTCCATTTACAAGTTTTTCCATGCTTGTTTAGTAATGAGGGCAAGATAAGAAGCATCATCGCAACTGAATTATCACAAAGAACCCATATAATAATTTTTTAGATTTTCATCGAGGTTGTGTTATGGAAAGGCAAAAAACCAGAGATTAAAAGGTTATAAAAGACCAAACATATACCAAATTCTAAATACAATCAATAATCACTAACCACAAAATTATTATCACATGATATTCAAATAAAAAAACATGTAAAAGTGAAAGAGATCAGAGAAGAGGATTCAAAGAAAGATCGGTAAAGAAGAAGTTTCAGATTCATTTTCATCGATCCATTTCTGATACAATTCAGAACTGTAAATAGTGGACACATAATTTTCAATAATGACAAAAGCACCCCTAAACTATTTTGCTCTATTACCACTTTCCCTGAAAGTAATACTTATTTTCATTCAGATCCCAGGATCATGACAGTCCAACAAGTGACCCATCTTCCGCACAAGTCATCGGAATCTTTTTATTTTCTCAGGACAAGATGGACATGTATACAGCCGACCATAGTGTGAGCGAGAAGCTAGCAACTAAGTAAGCCCAAAGCAAGAGCACCGAGCTCTCCTCGTTCGCCACGTTAAACAATTGAGTTATTGTGCCTGCACAACAATCTAATCGCTTTAGCTGCCACTCAAAGCAGTAAGCACTTTGACAATACAAAACCCTTACTATTCATAGCCACATACAATTAGCCGTTAATGGTAGTTGAAGGTGAAGTTAAGGAAAATCACGGCAACCACACACCGTCGTATTCCTTGTGTGTCAGACACAAGGGGTTTGTTTGGATGAGATTAAATCAGATGAAATTATATCAGTATATTGTAAGCTCGTCCAAACTCACCCAAGGTACCGTAATAAAAGCAGGCAATGAAACCGAATTAGAGCTGCAAAACACTTCTAGTTACAGCACATGGATGAAAGATAACATACTGATATTCATGGCAGGTGGAACGGCGAATTGAATCATTAGCACGTAGTGAAACAGCGGATCAGAAGGAAGGAAGCCAAGTTTGGATGCTGCTTTGACCACACCAATACCAATCACAGGAAGAAACACATATCGGACACATATCACAGCCAAAATCATATCTGGTTTCAGTCTTGCCTTGCCAGAGCCTGCAAAGTTGGAGGTTCAGTTTGCACATCTAATTTGATGACTACATTGCTCTTGGTAAACAAGAAATTAAAAGGTCTCTTGATACCTTGGGTCAAGTTGCCTCCTAGTATAAGGGTAATGCACGGTATTGTCCCACCCCTGCATAGAACAAACACATCTTAGTTATTTAGCAGGTAACGGTGGTTACCAATCAGTAGAGATGCGTAAACAAGTCTAATTGACTAACAAATTAATTAAAGCAACAATATATCTTCCATGGAAAGATGCCTACCCAAGTAAACTGATCGAGGCTTGGATCGCTCTTAGAGGTGCTTTATCACCTATTATAAGGTTCTTCAACCATGGGACTGCTCCGAAAAGAAGTCCCACGAGCTGAATGAGTAAAGATTGTGTTACATATATTCCAAAAAAAAACAGACACAAAGAACCTTTCAAGTCAATGAAGCTGAATTTTGAGTAAACTCACAGCGGCACGGCCTGGGGGTGCCAACAACTCCTCAATCACCTTGTGCAATACCAAAAGTTTACCTTCGACCAGTTTGCCGGCTGACTCTTTAGGTTCAATCTGTACAAGCATCAATTAGTCGATGCAATTAGTCGTTAAATTTTGCAGGCATCAATAAGTCATACATTGGCAATGCAAATTAATTCTTCAATCCCTTCCCAATTCAGCTAAAAGAATCATTGATTTCATGTATATTATATGAGCTTAAGGTCGTTCTCTCTTCAGCTTAACGCGCAATAAGCTTAATGAGTCAATTGCTTCATATACACAAAACTCATGGACAATACTTACAGCTTGACTTCCTGAGTCCAATTCTATAGATTCTGTTGACGGCATGATTATTGCAACAAGTTCTTGAGAATCTCTATCCATAAGATGATTAGCCCCAGTAAGCTCTAAATCATTGTTTGGAACTTTGAGGACAACCTGAGCTGCTCCAAGGGCTTCATATTTTAGTGCTGACCCTCGTAATAATTGATAAGTAAAGGTCCAAGTATAGATGCCGGCTAGCTGGAAAAGATGAAAAAGGTGAACAGAGAAATTGATACGTATCACTACACAATGTTCGTATTCATAAAAGAGACTAAACCAGGTAGACAAGTTTTCGGAAATATGCAAGAGAGCTTCTGGTGAAAGTAACCAAACCACCATTATCATAGTAGTACTACACAACTTTGAATTTTGTCAATCCATTATTCCAAACGGCAGAACATATAATATATTGCCTTACCGCCATGGACAGAGATACATACGAGAGTCCCATAGTATTGCAGACACCCTGATCACCAAAAGGGCTTGCATCCTCGTTACATATTGCGGGGACAATTATCAAAGGAAGCTTACCCAAGTTTCCTATGTAGCAGATATAACAGGTTTAATTAGTTACAAGTTGAACAGTGCCAGAAAAACTCCCAGAAAGAATACACAAACACACACATACATACATATATACACACATACATACACACCTGTTGAACATGCTGCAATGATGAGACCCACTAGCCGTGCTTCTGGTTTCAGCAGTTTCACTGCTGCATATCCTAGTAGTCCTCCAAACAGGTAGGTGAGAGCAACGTTAACAGGCATGAACCACCTGGAGTTGCATGTAAATACATGAGTAAACTCCACCCGACCGACAATGCAAATTGTTACCTAAAACATGGTATGCAATTACTGTGATTGCCCTACCACTTAGTAAGATCCTCAAATGTCAGGGCGGCGGCTAAATTTGCAAATATAAGGGATGGGGTAAAGACCGTGAATACAATCTGCATTAATTGACACTCTTGTGAATACCACAACGAAATAAGAATGACAAATGTTCTTATAAGAAAGTGGATATTAACGACAAAAGTACAACTTATCCGGGTGATTTTACCTTGTTCAATGATTTTCGGGTAGCTTCTGGTAGAAGATTGACATAGTCAGTAGCCATAAGAGCTCCTAACGTGCTAATTATGAGGACCTCAAGAATAGGCATAGAAGCAGCCACAAAGAGTGTCCAGAAACTCATATTTTCACTTAGCGGTCTTTACCGCACCAAAAAACTCCTGCAAACGAAGGTTATGATCATCAAATCGCAGAAATCACTAATACCATCTGTAATACTTACTAGCACTATAAGGCACAATAGGTAATGAGATGTCGTATCGAGAGGACAAAACTTCGATAGAAAACCTACTAAACTATCCTACCCTTATTTATAGCTAACAACCAGAAACAAACTACTGAAAACAACTGAAAATATTTGCAGCTAACAGAGTAGCATTATTAGAGCATCCAGCCATATTTTGAATCATTTCTATGTCGGTTGGTCATGTTTACAGGTTTTGCTCCACTAGTGTCTTCCAAATATTTGTGATATATTTTTGAACATGGTTTTGTAACTTTTGTCTAAAATCAAATAAATATGCTAAACATAAAATCAAATAGATGTACGGATCTATAATTTGTCCATTTGAAGTCGACTTTTCTTCAAAAAATAATTTTTGAGAGCTCACACATAAAAAAGAAATCTATCAATTAATTTGTTTCGATGTCCAATCATATAAAACTTACGTATATTAATATTTATTTTTCTTATGCCGAGGAAAACATATATTTAGTTCACACGTATAGTTGTACAAACTAAATTTTTTAATAATTACAAACGAAACTAGGGGCAGATCCTGGAATTTACCCCAGTGGGGGCTAAGGAAAATTTGAAAATTCAAGCAATGCACCGGAGAGTCTATCTCTTGAATTACACAGCTAAACTTCCTAAAGGATGCTTGAAACATGCTATTAGTACAGAAATTCGCATAAGATAAATACGGATTTCTCAAGCAAAACCTAGTAGCAAACAAAGATTATTTGTTCGGCTTTCAAATAGCTAATTAAATGCTCAAAGTTAGTTATCTCTTTGAGAGGAATTTCTGATAAAAGCTAAGTTTTTCACATATATGATGCCTATATTATGACCCATTCCTTGGGCTATAGAAACCCAATTCATACATGCGGGATATTATAACAAGTTATGGAACTCAAGGATGGTAAGGATGTAATGTGAGTCTAAGGACCGAGCAAAAACAAAGACAATCCATCTGTAAGTGCCCAATAATCATTGCCAATTCAATTATCTACAACCTAGCTTTTGGATCAATAAGAAGGTAATTTAGAATAATTAAGTTTGGTCTGAAGTAGTGGTAAATAAGCAAAATAATTCACATGATAACTAGAAGGTATCCTAGAGATGCTTTATTATCAAAACTCCAGACATAAAACTTGAAACAAGTAAACCAAATGAGCTTGAATACCTTAGATTTTCAACAATAAGAAAAGGAGAAAGACACTGAGTTTACTTTCTACTTGAAGGAGAAAGAATGTAATTACATGTCACATTCTTAAATATCCATGAATTATGCTTATTTTCCACTTAAAACAAACCGTAATAGTAAAAGACTCCAACGACTGAAGAACACCAACACCGAGTTCCAGCATTCATGGATGAATTAGGATTTATCTTACAAAAACTAAATTAGTAAAATACCATGGTAGAAGAAATTGCAATATTCTTACCGTTATCAGGTTAAATCAGGATTAGGGCTTTATTACTGGCGACTTCAAATGGCGATGAACACCACGGAAACGCTGTCAGGTTTGACTTCCGTTGACCCTGAACTTGGAGAAGCTTGTCGTCGATTGGTTCTCTCTCACTTGTTCTCTCTGTTCGTTGCTCTCAAAGTGTTATGTTCAGTATAGCAATTGTGGGTTACGTTCGTTTATATAGGTGGGGTTTATATGTAATATTAGAAGGATCCTGTGAAAGGAGTATGAGGCTAGAGCGTAAGTCACTGGGGGCTAAACTGAATAAAATGTCAAGAATGCAGGTCATAATTTAATTTTTGAAAAATTGGTGCGTCCGCCACTGAACGTAACCATCAGTGATTAAAAGTTAGTGAAACTCTATCCATAAGGATGATTACGTTGATGAAATTTAATTTAAACTAAATGGGAACATGGGGAGATATTGTAGGGAGAAACAGACGTGGAGAAAAGAATGGAGAAAAAGTTTAGATGAGCAAAATTAGCTCGCCAGATGTGGCTCAATAAAATAAAATACAATTTAGGAAGTCTACTCGAGCTACACCTTCTTAAATTTTATTAACGGTTGTTAGCTAGTCTACTGACCTTTAGGCGAGTTAGGCAATTGAGCCTCAAATTTAGGAAGGCCTCAAAATTTGTGTATATCTCTATATGTCATTTAGAAAAGAAAAAAAAAACAACGAATTATTTTCATTGTTTGTGGAGAAAATAGATAAAATGCGGGATAAATTCATTGGTTTTCAACGTGTTAGGAGAAAATTTAGGAGAAAAATATGGTATTGGAGATTGTTTTTTTTTGTTTTATTTTTTTTAGTAAGTATTGGAGATTGTTTAGGGAGGGGAGGTAAAGAGATAATAAGTACAGCTAATTTCTAATTTAATGAGATTTGTGAGAAATTAAAGCAACATCCATCTACGTGTGTATGAGAGAGAAAGAGAGATTTGTTAGAATTACCTCCCTATAGACTCCAGATTCCTCCTATCAACTTAATTTATTTATTTTCGAAATAGAGCAACTTTTTTATTTTGAAATTGAAATAGAGCAACTTAGCTTAGTCCAATAAATCACCAAGTTTTTCTTCTTCTGAAAATTCAATTCATAATCATTAGCACCTTCTTATTTCATTACAGTTTTTTTTTTTTTTCCTTTTTTATATTTTCATGTCATGATTATGGTTTATCATGTTTTACTTTTACTTTTACTTTTCATTCAATAAAATGTAAAATGAATTTGGAGCTCACTGCTTTTAGGTTTGGGAAAAAGAAAATTATAAACTTAATGTATGAAGCACACTGTATTTTATGTAATTTGGAAATATTTTAGCACAAAACTCAATGAAGTTTTTCAAGTTGAATAAAGCGAAAGTTTACTTATGAACTTTGTACAAACCAAAACTGAAATATGTCCCAGGCCTGATTTCGAACTTTTGCCTAAGGCCTCAAAAATTCTTGAGACGACCTGTAGCTAGTAGTCAGAATCGCCACTCGCAGGCCTCCGACGAACCTCCACCGAGCGTCGCAATGGATCCGGAGACCTCCACGACCTATTACCCAGATCACAATCGAAAGAGATGAGGGGAAGAGAATGTGTGTGTGTGTGAGAGAGAGCCGTACCTTAGGGAGAGAGAGAGTCGATAGAGTTAAATCTTTAATCAAAGTGTTTGAAGATTAGTTTTTCAATTAAATGATATTTCACTGAGACACTCAAACACACAAAAAATTGAGGCCCTTAATGGATTGGGGATGCACAGAACTCTAAATCCAGTTCCAGATGAAATCACAAACAAATGTGTTTCGAATTTCCTTTCTGGGTCAGCAAATAAAGACTTCAACAATAAAGTTTTTCGATTGCCTCACACAATTAGCTTCATTATAAATCCGAACAGGCCATTTTTTAAAATAAATAACCATTTATCACCCAAATATAGACAAACCCTACCCCCAGTGTTACAGTACAGATAGAGAGCAGAATCGACACAGAAAAGAAAGGAAGGAACCTGAAACGAAGGCTGCACCGAGAGAATTTGAACTCGCAAACGACGATTGTTTTCGAACGGTGACTGAAGACGGCAGCATTGTAAGTTTCAAATATTTACCGATAAGGGTTCATCGGTGATGATGAACAAAGGACGGGAGAAAGAAGAATATGAATGAATTGCTTTGCATGCATTCACTCTTTTTAAAATACCCCATGTTGACTTATTGAACTAGTTAACCTCACTTGAGGATAACAATTTAACTTAACTAAAATATGACCCCTTAATCGATTGGTTTTATAAAAACAACTAGATTCATTTTTTTACTTTTACACTTTCGTTTGAAACTTTCTTTCTCTCTCTCTCTCTCCACTCTCCATTGCAATTGTTTCGTCGTCCTCCTTCCTTCATTGCTTCCTCTGCAACTAGTTCGTTGTCCTCCTCCTCTGCTCTGGCCTCCTTTGCACCCCATCCCAACACCTATGGCGCACCCCATCCCAACCCCGTTGCCCACCACTGTCACGGATGCCGGCTTACCCACTGTCGGAGAACAGGTTGGGTTTTCCGAAACCCTATAATTTTACTTCTTCAATTATGCAGTGATTTATGTATGAAAATGTTGAAAAACATGTGTATGTATGTTAAAAATTGGAAATAAACTGTTTGAATTCCACCAAATAAAGAACTGAGACGATGACCTAATCTAGATCTAGAATTGGGACGATGACTTGATCGAGATCTAGAATTGGGACGAGTATAATGCTCGTCTCAGTATCACCATAAGAATACTGGGACAAGGACATATTAAAATAGGACGAGACAAAGTAAGACCTGTCATACGAGCATTTTGCTGGTCTGACGTTACATTGCAATGTACTAAGACGAGTAAAATGCTCGACCCAGTATAAACCGATCTATAGTGAGACGAGCACTGTACTCGTCCCAGTATAAATCAATTTATACTCGACGAGCATTTTACTCGTCTCAGCACTTAGGAAAAAAAATCATTGATTCCAGACTCAGAAAATTTCTGCAACTTTCAACGTTACTTGACCACTTAAAATTTGAGCAGCGTGACTCGAAAACTTAAAATATTAAGGTCAACACTACACTTAAAATAAAAATAATGTGAATTAAATTTAGCCAAATGTGAAACACTGAAAGTTGAACACTTAATTTAAATTCAGTAACACTGAACACTTATAACAATTCATAAACTTTTAAACAATTACAAACAATTTTAAAATACTTGATGACATTAAAAGTTAAACAACTCGTAATCTTTTAAACAATAAGAGACATTTCAATATATTTACAAAAATAGACATTATTGTAACTTGAAATAGACATTATTATAATTTGACTGGTAATGAGATTTTACTTGATTACTAATGAAATTTCAATTGACATTTTAGATGCAAATAATCAAGGTTTCGGAATTCGATCAGAAGTTAGGAGTTGCACTGCTTCCGTTGTGCAAGGTTAACATCGACAAAGAAAAACATCACTACCAGGGTAGCTTTGAAATGATACAAGGAAAGTTTGAAATACGTCCGCGATGATGTGAGGGAATTGATCGATGCAAGGCTCCCCAGCTGAAGTTTCTGTTGGACATTCATTGCGGCAACTTTACCTTTCTAGGAAAGCTAGTGAATCTTGTCATGCACGCAAAAATGAATGCAAGGAATAAAGAGCCTGAGTTTTGGTTCTACGTCAACAACATGCCTGTACACTTTGGAATGCAGGATTTTGTTTGATTTTGGGCTTAAGCTTTAACAAGACCGACGGGGTAGCCGTGAAAGAGCGTGCATACGAATGGACTTCAAAGTATCTCCCAAAGCACAAGCTTGGTACAAACATCGAGGTACAGCAAATTGAATAGGTTTTGGATAAATTGAACCAAAAAAAAGGTTGAGTGAGGAGGAGAAATTTGATTATGCGATGTTGGAATATATGCCCTAGAGGCAATCTATTTTAGTATGAACAGTAATTGGCTAGAATATTCATTGCATTATTTATGGAGATATTTAATATAATGAAGTCCTTAGATTTACAATTGTGTTGTCTATCTTAAATATCCCTAGTCCACTATACTGATTAACAAGATAATCATCTATAGACTAGTATGGGTTGGATTGATATGGAGATATCACGATCCAACACATGGGTATGCATTAGGGGTAATGGCTTACTGGATTGACCCATCTCCGAGAAGGCTACATACTGGTTATGTAAGTCACTAGTGCTTCTCGCAGTGACAACGGTACTGTCATCCTTAGACTTGAAGTCACTAGATCATCTAGTTGTGGAATATTGTGTTTTGGTAGCGTTAAACGCTACACCGTGACTTGGTAGCTATAAAGGCGCGTATCGGACACAATATGAAGTAAGCTTAGAGATCGTAGTGATGTAGATAGAATTCGTCCCTCCCACATAACGAGAGCAAATATCAACGACCACTCGAGGGATAGTGCTTATAGAATGTCTGGGAAGACTCGGATAAATCAATATAGGATATTGATGTTATTTGCACAAAAGGCTATTCCTAGGATCGAGAAACTATGAATTGGATATACGAGTGTGACTTGTATTTCTCGCGTCCAATCCGGATATAGAGACAAAGGGATGAGACAATACTTGCACAAGGTTTGTCGAACAACTATTTCTATTGGTTGGGTAGAATGGATGTGTTGCTAGACACCTCCTCATGTTAATAAATAGTTACTACCAACTAATTCAAACCGATTTACCAATCTTGATTTAGTTCCAAATATGCATTACGATTTACTATTCTACTTTAAGGATCCCAATTAACATTACCGAGTTACCAATCCAAACCAAACCCTAACTACCTAGTGAGAATCCCAGCAATAGAGGGTTTAGCTAACACAAATCATACTCAAAACAACGAGTTTAATGTTTCTCATAAGCAAAAACTAAAGAAAAGAAGAGTTGAGAATCCAAACGAATGATCCAAAGCTCCCAAGCTCCAACAATGGCTTCTAGCTCTCCACAATGCGTCTCTAACGTGATAGAACCGTCTCCCACGTCGAATAATGACCAAAACGTGCCCTAACTCTCTATAATACGTTCCCATCAAGTTTAGAATAAGTTACAAGTAATTACACAAGAGCCCCAAACGTTTCAGAAAAATTCTGCGCTGAAAGTAGGTCGTGCGACCTACTGGGCGTGACAACTAGGTCGTGCGACCTGTTAGGTAGGTCGTGCGACCTATTAAAAGTTGCTGAAAATTTTGATTAGGTTGTGCGACCTAATTGAGTAGGTCGTGCGACCTACTGCCTTAGCCAATTTTCCAGCTTTCTTCCGTCTTGCTTTCTCCGTGCCATAACTTTCTCGTCCGACTTCGTTTTAGCTCCGTGACCCGCCGTTGGAAAGCTCTTCGGGTCTACTTTCAATTGCCATGGGTCTCACATCCATCTTCACTGTAGAACTCAAGATATCCTCAAATCATCCTTAAATTTGCTCTAAAACATCCTGGAAAAGCAACTAAGCTTTTTGAAAAGAAAATAAGAACCCGGATTTTGATCCCGAACTCCGATGAATGTGATTTTTGCACCTTTGGATTCCTTTTGCGACGTAGAATTCGCCCATTGTAGATAGTGCTTTCTGAGCTAGCAGATCTTGGCCACGTGGCAACCATCCAACACACCATACTGTGCTCCATACACACTGGATCACCAGCCGAGCTGATCCATGTGGGGGCTGCGAGACAGAGCCCTCGCATACCACTGCACGGGACTTGTAGGGACTTAGTGGTTTGGAGGCTAGAGTAAGCCCTGTCGCGTGCGAGCCAAGCTCGCGCGCGACCTTTAGTAACTGCTTTGAGAGATTTATGGCACGAGCTCCATAAACCCGGTCAACCTCATAACGGTTCCGGTATTCGCGCATAACATGCTATAACGGTCCCTATATATGAGGACGAACGTGCCGTTGTGGTTAAGCTAATTAAGCCGCCATTAATGGGCGCATTAACCACACAACAACGGTCACGTTCCCTGCTATATATAGGACGTTAACCTTTCCATAAAAAGGAGGACACACTAGCCATACGCGGAAGCTCTGCCAAACCTCTGTCTCTCTCTCAGACATTACTACTGCCTTACTCTCTCCCTACACACAACCCAACTCTTCCTGTGCCATCTCTGATCCTCTACATACGGTGTACACGGAGGTTTCCGTGCCGGAATCTCCTGTGCACATTTTGGTGAACCCGACGTGAACTTACCAACAAAAGCAACCATGTCTCAGGAGGATGATATCAGCAACAGATCGCCTTCCACCGAAGCTGCCTCGGGAGAGGAGACCCGCCGTACTCCTACGACCCCCGGCGAGGCACCGACGCTAGAATCCTTGGACGCCACCGTCCAAGGTCAGGCGAAAGCTCTCAAAGCTCAGTCTGCGCAGCTAGAACGGATCTTGGCCGTTCTGGGCACCCTTGCGTCGAATCCATCACCAGCCACCGTCGTCTCTCAAGGAGGAGGAGCCCCTACCGCTCCAGGGCTAGGAGTGTCAACCACACCTCCCAACCCTAATTTGCAGACTCCACCGGCGACTACGCAGCTGCCTTCAATTCAGGGGTCAACAGCTCAGATGTTGCCTCTCACTGCTCATACTCCTCAGCCTCCGGCTTTGGCATCTAACCCGGCTTCGCAGTATCCCTTGCCTCTGCCAGCGGCGATCTGGGGCAATGCGAGCAGCCAATATGTCCCCAATCCTTCGGCGGCATATGTGTCGCCTCCGCCTGCGGTAACCCCTCCTCCTGCTACTTAGGGAAGCATTCCAGAATGTATGACGTCTCTGCAGAAGCGTATGGATACTATTCTGGCTCACCAATCATTCGCGGATACCATCATCCCGAAGCTAGACAACGATCCACCCATCCCGCGGGAGATCTATCTCATGCCTAACTCGGTGGGGTATAAGGCTCCTAAATGGGACAAGTTCGAGGATGTCAACGGGAACGCTCATGAGCATGTTATGCGTTTCATCGATGTCATGGGGCCATACGGGGCCGATCCCAAATTGCTGATGCGAGAGTTTCCAAAATCCTTGGGGAACGTAGCGTACAAGTGGTACAGAACATTGGAGGCCGGATCCGTGAAGACTTGGGACGACATGGTCCAAAATTTCTACACCAAGTTCTTCCAGATGGAAGAAAAGGTGACAATGATCCACCTCTCGCGGATGTATCAGAAGCGCGAGGAGGACGGGATAACTTTCATCAAGAAGTTCAGGGCGAAGTCCTTGGAATGCAAAGATCCAATGCTCAAAAGTCGGCTTGTAGAGATATGCCTGCAGTGCATGCGAGACGAATACAAAGGTATGCTCATCAACCTGCAAACACCTACGTTTTCAAAGCTCATCGAGTGCACGAAGAACATCGAGCCTATAGTGGAGAGACAGAAAAAGAAAAACGCTCCGGAGCGATCCTCGAGCGGTACTACCTACAAAATCGGGAGATTCAGTTACAAGAGGGGACGCGAAGCTGAGTAAATACAGTTTCACCCCAGAAGTAGGCGAAGGTTGTGAACTTCGACGTACCACCTCTGCCATGTTCGGTGGAGGAGGCAAGCGACCTCTGCAGGCAATGGCGGAAGGACGGTGTTCTACCGCCGCTCGAGAAGGTACCCTCCAAGGAGATGGTGAGGGACCCGAAGTGGTGCGAGTACCACGACAAGTTCATGCATCCCACAGCGGAATGTAATAAGCTCAGGATTGTGTTTAGCCAAAAGATGAAGAATGGCGAGCTGATCGTCAGCGATCACAGGAAGGATGTGCGTAACAATCCACTTCCTGCCCATGCGGAGCAAGACTCGAAAGGAAAAGAGGTCGCCATGATCTCGATTGTGGACTTGGAAGAAGTCGCAGAGGATGGTCTACCCATCATTGCCGAAGTCCATGAAGACGAGGACGAAAGCCAGGCACAGAGGAAAGCACAAAGGGTCAAGTGATAGCCTTTACCCTCCACATAATTCTTGGCCTCTGGGTCCTGACTCAGAAGCTTCTTGGTGATGCTGCTGTTCGCGTAGTCACGGAAGAAGTACTTCACCCAATTGTTCCAAGTATTCTTCGCAGACGTATCGACCAACTGCCAGTTAGGAAGGGCTTTGGTAGTGGTCCACCGGGTGGAGATATTCTTTACCTCTGATAGGCACTCCTCCATCTGCGTGTACAAAGCGATCTCCGCATCCGTCCTCAAGGGACTCAAAGGGTCCACCACCCATGGGAGATAGGTCATACAGCATATGCACATCCTCAAGTGTGGGGGCAGCCTCGAACTCAGCAAAGTGAAACGTATGAGTCGCACGCGAGTAGCGGGAAAGAAGGTTTAGAAGCATGGACTGGTCTAGCTTCACGGCATCACCCTTCATAGCACGAACGGCGAAGTATACGCCGGCCTCATTGAGGGTCGCAGCATGATCGGTCAACACGTGGTCAATCCACTCATCCATGTAGTCCAATTTCTGGACAAAAGCTTGCGTGGAAATCGCAGCATAGGGGAAGTACCCATTTTCGATTCCCAATCGAACCACGTCCTCGCAGCCAATCAACTCGAGCAAGGCTGAGTTAGCTGGGGGAGTCAGTGTTAGCAATCCCTCATTGGGGACAGAAGCAGGCAATTTCTTCGCCTTAACCCTCGCGTGGTAGAAATCTTTGCCACCCAGATAGGGGGCTTTTCGCCACAAAGCTTGCGGAAGATCAGGTATCTCTTCATCCTCCTTGGTGGGTTTGGTTCCTTTTGTCTTGGCCATTCCTGCGGAAGAGCAAGAAAAAAGGGGGGAGAAATATGCCACACTTCAGTTTGAATTTCGAGATTCAAGATCTATGGAAAGAAAGATGAACAGTTTCTGGTATCAATTTCAGAAATTAGCAGTTGGAAATTGTTTGCATTATCAGGGATTTCAAAACCCTACATCCAAAATCCTTATCATCGAAGGATTAAGCCAAAATTGGGTCCAAAGCTTGAAGCTTCTTCACAAGTTTCAACAGATTATATGTCATGGGTTTACAGATTCAACGCAGTTTGAAGCATATACTAGTATTGTAAATCAAAATCGAACAAGGCCAACCTTGTTTTGTGAAGCCTGCTTGGATACACACAGTTGAAGAAGACGATTTGCAGTTCTGAACTGGTGATTGATTATCTGAATCTGCTCTCGAAGACTTCCGGGTACCATTCACTTTAATAGAAAGAAGTGATGCTTTACGACAATGGAGAGTACAAAGGATTTATCCAAAAACAATGAAGGGTTGGGTCCTTTCAGTAGTCGAATCGCAACCGTCACCGTCGAATCGCGCAATCACAGGACAAGCTGACATCACGCCTAAAACCCTAAAGGCCAGACGGCACGACTCTAGGGGTTTTAGGTCATAATGGCACGCACGGGGGCTGAATTTGCTCATGTTTAATTGGTGCGTGGTGGCGACGCGCATGTTGGTTTCCGCGCATGGAAGTCTATAAAGCTATGAGCCTTCACGCGCAGAAAGGGGGCAAATGTAGATAGTGCATTCTGAGCTAGCAGATCTTGGCCACGTGGCAACCATCCAGCACACCATACTGTGCTCCATACACACTGGATCACCAGCCAAGCTGATCCATGTGGGGGCTGCGAGACAGAGCCCTCGCATACCACTGCACGGGACTTGTAGGGACTTAGTGGTTTGGAGGCTAGAGTAAGCCCTGTCGCGTGCGAGCCAAGCTCGCGCGCGACCTTTAGTAACTGCTTTGAGAGATTTATGGCACGAGCTCCATAAACCCGGTCAACCTCATAACGGTTCCGGTATTCGCGCATAACGTGCTATAACGGTCCCTATATATGAGGACGAACGTGCCGTTGTGGTTAAGCTAATTAAGCCGCCATTAATGGGCGCATTAACCACACTACAACGGTCACGTTCCCTGCTATATATAGGACGTTAACCTTTCCATAAAAAGGAGGACACACTAGCCATACGCGGAAGCTCTGCCAAACCTCTGTCTCTCTCTCAGACATTACTACTGCCTTACTCTCTCCCTACACACAACCCAACTCTTCCTGTGCCATCTCTGATCCTCTACATACGGTGTACACGGAGGTCTCCGTGCCGGAATCTCCTGTGCACACCCATGTAGAGAAATCTCTGTTTCCGGACCATTTTCTCATTTTTCTCAGTTATTGCCCAATTTTGGCGAAAACATCCAAAACGCGCAAAATACGCATTTTTCTTCTATTCCGAAGTTCGTTTCTTCTCTCCACTTGATTCTCGCATGCGTAATTCCTATCAAACAACAACACGAACACTACTGCGAAGATCAAACGTGATAAATTATCAAAATCATACTCAAAACCAATAAGAAACGCCCGGATTGTACGTTTAAGCTCAAAAACATCCAAAAGTGCATTTTCTTCATATTTTGGCTCAAATCTCGGCACTTTGAACCGAAACGCACACACATGAAAATATAAAGTGTACTAAAGATAACTCTTATTAAGGAGTCATCAAATACCCCCAAACTTGCCATTTGTGCGTCCCGAGCAAAGTCTCATCTACTGCATCTAACTATCTACTAGCTTACAACACTCAAATGACTGAACATGACTCTAGACACTACTAATGCAGCAAGATGATGCAAATTCAAATCTAGACTCGATCTTAAACACATAAAACACAAATTAATTTCTTTTTGGGAGATAAGGCAATTTCAATCCACATTAGACTGGTGCTCTTGGAGTAATGAAAAAGTTAGGCAAGAGGTGTGAAGCGCAACTAAATTCGACAACAAGTAATTCCCCATAGTTAGTATAGAAAGCTTAAATTTACTATAAAGAACAACCTACCTCTTCATGTGTGCCGATAAAAATAAGAGGCTAACGAAGGCTTAGCCACATTCACAGTCCGAGCTCCTATTCTGCTAACGGTCAAATATGTTGAGGCTTAAGGACAAACAGGATATAACTTGTATGAAGCAAAAAATCCTAAAGCGTCACATAAGCTCACCAAACCCCATATCTCACACACCCTCACCTTGATGATAGGAATCCACAACCCGAATCTCACCGACTGCGGCCCTCAATCCCCTCAAACCCCGGTACCATGTCAATCACGTGGCCATCAAAGCAAAGCATGCGCGAAACTCAATCAATCTTCAAACGGAACAAGAAATTTACCACTCGATTTCCAATAAGCACAGCTGTATTTCTTTATTCCTCTCCTTTTTATTCTCTCCTTTTTTTTCTTCTTTTTTCTTTTTCTTTTTTTCCTCGATAAAACAACAATAATACAAATAAAAATGTACTTGTGGTCCTGCTCCAAGAATCAAGCAGTAGTAACAACGTCAGGGGAAGGAAATAAAAAAACAATGAATAATTATTGCAATAATAATTCATCTCCCCCTAACTCCATGAATCGTATAATGCCACAAACCGCCAAAGTCAAAGCGTGTATGAGGGTGGAGTCGTCAATGCACAATCTCTATGTACGTAGTCAAATGTCGACACCCCCACACTAGAATGCCATCACATACCCCTCTCAAGTAGCCAAATAAGATATGTCACGTGCCTAATCCAACCGAACCTCCTACACCAAGATGATAAAAAATCCGATACCTATCACGATCCATCAATTAAGTACAACCAATCCTATTTTTGTGCGCATTAGACGTCACACACTTAGGCTCTCCACTATTGTGTCCACGATGTAATGACATGGAACACGCCACACCGTAGTGTGCAAGCCGACTCACTCACCTTCGCATCCCCTCAAAGATACTAATGAAGCACATGAGAACAATAGGACTCACATAAATGTGAAATGAAGCACTCCCTCAACGAACCCCCTCAACTACTGCTCCCTCGTGACGCTCTCGAAAGATAATTTTTAAACGATATATGATGAAGGCCAAGAATCGTCTCCCAAGGTCATAGAGGCTAAAAATGAATCCAATGATCAATTAGGGTTATCTAGTGGTCCTACAAGGTAAGATCTAAAAAGCAGTGAGTGCTCTAATACACATCCTCGCACAGCTATTCTGTGTGCCACTACGAGGCGGGCGGGCGACTACCTAAGACGGACAACGTGAACGTTCGGCTTGTTTAGAAAACACCAAGCTCAACTCTTTTAGAGAAAAACAACACACACTTTATCTTTTAAAATTCAATTTAGTTTAAAACTAGGTAGACATTCCCGTAATGAGATTCTCTCTATACTTACTAGGGGGAACTAAATGTGTCATTCTCGGTCAAAATTCACACCCTATGCCTAAAGTTTTCACATCTCACTAAACCAACTAAATCTAAGCTTCTCTCAATTGCCTTTTCTCAAAATTTTCATTTTTCTCATTTTTTATGGATTTTTCTATTTTTCTCATTTTTTTTGTAATTTTCATAATGTCCTATCTCTATATGCAAGGCTTAGACTCAAAAAAAATTTGACACTACACAACTAACTCTGTTTGGTGGGTAGACTCAATTATGTAAAAGTGCAAACAATATATAAACTACTCTACACAATACGACAATATAAGTAAAAACATAACAAAAACTACACAACTGACTCACAATACAACCTAAACACATCCTACATGTAACTGGCTATGCAAGATACAATTGGATAGTAGATAGTTAAACCACCCCCACACTGAATGCTTCGTTGTCCTCAACGAATTTAGAGATCATGCAAGAGAACTCAGCATTCAATGTGAAAGGCCAGTAGATAAGATGGAGCATGACATACAAAAAATATACACAAATTCAGCCAGAGGGAAGAAATTCTCACGACCACCTCAAGGGTGGGGAAGAAATCGTGTACCGCAGTCCCCCAAGAACTGTGTGGCACCACTTGTGCTACCACTTGGTCAGTGTGTACTCGCACAACAGGGTCGACTGCTCTCCTATTCATGAATCTGCGCATTGAGAATCCCCAAATCGTATGCACGAGTCCCTCTAAAGGTCATATGTGCCATGGAACACCGGAGTCGATTCTCTCATATCCTGCTGAAATATGTCACTTGGAAACAAATGTCAGTCCCTCTCTCTCTCATCTCTCCAAAATAAATAAAACACACACAACTGTATTAAAAAAAACTCGCTCCCTAAATTAACGCAATAAATAGGTTGTGTTGCCTCCCAACAAGCGTTGTGTAATTTAAGGTCGACGACCCGACCCAGTTACCCCAAAAAATGTTAAGGAGGTCTAGCACGACGTGCCTCCTCCTTCAATTTCTTGCCCTTGATTTTCCGCACCACATCATGTGCACACATCGGATTTGGCTTCTCCTCTAATTTGGGTGGATCAGGCTGCAACACTGTCGACAACCCAAAAGAAGGATCCACACGATCTTCTCTGAACTTGATCATGGCCAACTTATTCTTCCCCTTGCCCGGCACAAATGCCTTGAACACAAGTGATGAATCTAGAGCTTTGATAGTCAGCTCCTCAGTCTCTAGATCCACATTTGCGCGCATTGTCCTCAAAAACGTCCTTCCAAAGATAAGTGGCACATCACGATCCTCCTTGATATCCACTATCACAAAGTCAGCTGGAAAGACAAAAGCGCCCACTTTGACAAGCAAGTTTTCAACTACCCCATTTGCTATAACAATATAATTGTCTGTTAGTTGCAGATCCATTTTCACTGGGGTTGGCGCACCAATGCCCAATCTCTGAAATAGGGACAATGGCATGAGATTAATACTTGCGCCCAAATCACAAAGCCCATGCGTATGATATCCACCCCCAAGAGTGCAGCCTAAGATGACACTGCCTGGATCTCTCATCTTGGGAATGTCCCTCTGTATCACTGTACTACATGTCTCAGTCAATTTCACCGTGGCATAGGGGTCTATGCTCTTCTTGGCCCATAAAATTTCCTTCAAGAACTTTTTATACTTAGGCATCTGAGCAAGTGCTTCCACAAGAGGAATGTTTATATGGAGTTGCTTGAATATGTTTAGAGATTTTTCAAAGTGTTCCTCATGATCCCTCTTTATCACCGCCGAATATGGCACATCAGGCACATACTTATCTGGATTTAGAGTGTTCTTGGGCTCTTATTTTTTCTCAACCATCCTTTGATTAGGGAATCACGAACTTGGGCACCTCTTCACCCAATTCCTTCTCTGTGGCCTTTGTAGCTTCAGCTCTCGCATGGCTAGGATATGGAGGATCCTGATTCGTAGTGCCACTGCGAGTAGTAATAGCTTTCGGATGTTCAGTAGGAGGAATGGTATTAGAAGGAAGCATAATTGGTTGAAATTTGACATTCGGATTGGCAGTTTGCCCAATCTGCGTTTCATGACTCTTCATTGTAGCTTCCATGGAGACAATTCTACTCTCCATTCTATCATGATAAGAGAGCAAATTTCTCAGTATAACCTTTGTCTCTTGATCCTCTTGTTGCAGAGCCTGCTGAGCTTGGTATAGAGGATTTGGCTGCTGAACCGGTGCATATGAGCCACTATTAGGGCTGGCATAGCTAAAGTTGGGGTAATTGCGGTTGCTGGGATGATAAGTTCTTGGTAATTGCGGTTGCCTAAGCCATTTCTGTCATCTCTGTACTCCTTAAACCATGAAGTTTACTTGAGCTATCTTATCCAGCTCATTTGCTGTCTCCCTGTCTAAGCCATTATAGAAATAGTGCAACAGTTTGTACCATGGCTCCCCATGAGTAGGGAATCTAGGAAGAAGCTGGTTGAATTTCCTCCATGTGTCCCCAAAAGAGTCATCTTCTTGCTGAGTGAACTTTGTGATGTCAGCCATTCGTTGTGCCACCTTTGATGGTGGAAGATTTTTCCTGAGAAACTCTTGGAAACACTATGCCCATGTAGAGATACACCCTGCTGGAAGCTCCATAAGCCATGTTTTTTCTTTCCCCGATAAGAAAAAGGGAAATAGCATCAGTTTTACCGTATCATCTGGCACTCTCTGATCATGAATGGTGGCGGTAATCTGGTTGAAGTTGAGTAGATGGGCATTGGGATCATCCCCAGGAGCTCTAGTGAACAAACATTCATCGCGTACCATATTGATCAGCGGCTGATGGGTCTGACAATCGTGGGCAAGTATCCATCCGGTGTGGTCCTGAAGTAGTCCACCAAAGGACGGTCATCCTCTTCAGCATTATTTACCTGTGGCACCACATCATGTGCATTATTCCCCCATTGTTATTACCTCCATAGTTTCTCGCTTGTACCCCCACACCAAGACGTGGTCGTGGATTTGGAGGGTTCAAGCCTGCCATTGCAGCTTGCACCTCGGTCACAGCTGCAACTCTAGCTGCTTCCGCATCCTGCATGTTTTTTCGGATACTTTAAAACTCAGCTCTAGTTTCATCATCCATGGTAACTGATCTTTATTTCCTCTTATCTCTACGCTTTGCTCGTAAAAGGGATTTTGGGTCTTCAAGTATTTGATGCAAAGGCTCGTCTCTAGAACGGGACATGCACCGTACAATCTAACCTGAAATCACAGATCATACAAAACGTAGGTGAGTGATAGCTATAAACAGAAAGTAAAATCCCTAAGGCTAGAAATTATAACTAATTTAGCCGAAGTCCACGGAAACGGCGCCAAAAACTTGGCACGATTCACCGCAAGTGTACGACTGTCGTGTAGTAATGATTCTGGTAAATCCGGGTTTGTGGAACCCAAAGGACTTCTTTGTAAATTAGTTAATATATTCAAGCCTTATGTGGGCAAATTGCAATTGTTTGTTTTTCTAATTCTACTAAAGTAAAAAACAACTACTTAGTTAATCGGTTGGATGATCGCACGTTTAACGAGGAATGATTAAGAGAGTACTTATATGAGACAAGTGTCGGGAATTATCATGGATCACTAGGGTAGTTATGAACTTTGATTTATGCAACACTTACACGCCTCTCTCTTTAAACAAGCAAGACTAAATCTTACCGAGTTACCAAACAAGCTCTCTTTACTTAAAGCTAATTCAAACCGAGTTACCATGCTTGATTTAGTTCCAAATATGCATTATGATTCACTATTCTACTTTAAGGATCCAAATTAACATTACCGAGTTACCAAGTAATGATACGACTAGGTGATTAGTTCAATTTCCCGACTACAACCTACGGAGTTACCACGTTGATTGTAATTAAAATCAATCCTACGGTAGCTAAGCGTAATAAAGATGAAGATTCAAACATAAACTAATCATAACGAGAGAGATTTGCATTAATTAAGCTAAAAATCATGAAAAATAATCTCAAAACATGAATCCAAACCAAACCCTAGCTACCTAGTGAGAATCCCCAGCAATAGAGGGTTTAGCTAACACAAATCATACTCAAAACAACGAGTTTAATGTTTCTCATAAGCCAACTAAAGAAAAGAAGAGTTGGGAATCCAAACGAATGATCCAAAGCTCCAACAATGACTTCTAGCTCTCCATAATGCGTCTCTAACGTGATAGAACCGTCTCCCACGTCGAATAATGACCAAAAACGTGCCCTAACTCTCTCTAATTCGTTCCCATCAAGTTTAGAACAAGTTACAAGTAATTACACAAGAGCCCAAACGTTTCAGAAAAATTTTGCGCTGAAAGTAGGTCGTGCGACCTACCAAGTAGGTCGTGCGACCTACCACGAAGGTCGTGCGACCTACTGGGCGTGACAACTAGGTCGTGCGACCTACTAAAAGTTGCTGAAAATTTTAATTAGGTCGTGCGACCTAATTGAGTAGGCCGTGCGACCTACTGCCTTAGCCAATTTTCCTGCTTTCTTCCGTCTTGCTTTTTCCGTGCCATAACTTTCTCGTTCGACTTCCGTTTTAGCTCCGTGACCCGCCATTGGAAAGCTCTTCGAGTCTACTTTCAATGGCCACAGGTCTCACATCCATCTTCATTGTATAACTCAAAATATCCTCAAAACATCCTTAATTTTCTCTAAAACATCCTGAAAAAGCAACTAAGCTTTTTGAAAAGCAAATAAGAACCCGGAATTTGATCCCGAACTCCGATGAATGTGATTTTTGCACCTTTGGATTCCTTTTGCTACGTAGAATTCTCCCAAGTAGAGAAATCTCTGTTTCCGGACCATTTTCTCATTTTTCTCAATTATTTCCCAATTTTGGCGAAAACATCCAAAACGCGCCAAATTCACCTTTTTCTTCTATTCCGAAGCTCGTTTCTTCTCTCCACTTGATTCCCGCATGCGTAATTCCTGTCAAACAACAACACAAACACTACGGCGAAGATAAAATGTAATAAATTATCAAAATCATACTCAAAACCAATACGAAACGCCCGAATTGTACGTTTAAGCTTAAAAAAATCCAAAAGTGCATTTTCTTCATATTTTGGCTCAAATCTCGGCACTTTGCACTGAAACGCACACAAATGACATAAAGTGTACTAAAGATAACTCTTATTAAGGAGTCATCACCTAGCTAGCACAAAGGAATTGGAGGATCTAGATCTCAAGCTTATGAGTGGATCAACCGTAGAGACGTGACATTATTCGCGTTTAAAGTCAACACACGACACCCACAAGGTACTTGATTTGAAACCTTTACTATCGTTATGAATTCTCTTCATGTGATCCTTGAAGGATCTTGATCCGATTAATTATTATTTATTCCGCTATGTATCAATGATCAAAACCCTACAGTGGTATCAGAGCCACAATTCATAGAGCATAACGTAGTTTATGTGTAACGATTTTGTTGTTTTTCACCTATAATTGTTAATTATTGCGTTAAAAAGAGAAATTAAGCATATTAGATGCATGTTGAATGTGATTCAACCAAAAAATACCTAATTTTACATGAGATGTATGAATTAGTGAGTCTGAGATATTATAGGATCTTGAATCTAGGGTTTGGGAACAAATTGGAAATGAGTTTTCAATTTGGAAACGTTTTGGACTTGGGGAACAAGAAGAAGTTGTTTTGAAAACAACTACTGTGAGGTTCGGCCCCATAGGGGACCTCCCCTCCTTCCTTGCCGCCCAAGCCACCGAGGCCGAAGGGGTTGGGCCACTTGGTTGGTTGGGCCTCTTGGACCGTTTTGACCATTGGAATCCTAATCAGTTAAAATTGACTAAGCGCGTTAGAATTGGATTTTAACTGTTTATGTGCAATTTGTATGGTGATTGGATATGGCCTTAGATGTGGTTTATTATAAATGTTTAATTTTTTTGGTTTGGTTACGGCCTGCTAGATGATCAATTTAATGTAATAATTAATTAAGGTTTACGGCCTGCGAGCCGGCATATTTTTCTCTCAACTTGTGAGATTTATTTATTTATTTGGTCTAGATGCTAGCTAGTACTAAATAGAATAGATAGCCAAGATTGAATAAAAGAAGCCCAAAGAATTAAAGGAGCCACAACATGAAGCATGGAGTATTCCACAAGGCTATGGAGGATGGACTAAAGATGGAGGCACATGGAGATGAGCTTGCTATTTTAGGGTTCATAGATATTCTCATTGGCTTGGGAATATCTTAGTCTGGGAGGCCATATCCACATCACATTAATTTTTATTTTGTTGATGTTTACTTTTATTGTCTTATTATTGTTGTTGGTGTATGAATGATGCATGCAATTTGATAATAAAATAATTAAACAACCCGGGTCTTTTATTTGGAGTTTACTCAAATAAGTAGATCAGTTGATATGGATCAACAAAATAATAATTGAAAGAAAAATCCCTCAAAACATAAATATTATGTTTGCCTTCTCGTTACTTAAACACTCATCACAAATCGATTAATCAAGTTCGTACATGTCAAAGCAAGGCGACTTGATTCATCATTATGTGGTGCGACGGCACATGTAAAGTGAAATTACTAGAGTAAGAGGTTGGACATAACTAGGTAATTTTAATAAAGATTAAAAGCCTCGAGGCAATCAATTGAGATTATCTATATGGTAGATAAATAAGGAGTTATTTTCCCAATTGAACCAAGAGTTGCATGTGATGCAATTGGAATTGTTCCTACCTAAATAACTAACTTTAGGGTGACTTGCCAAAGCAAGCTCAAAAGGAAGTGAAATATGGATCTTGCCCACTAGAAAATATAATGATATTTTTTGCATTAATATCTTGAGGGTTATTAATCTGTAGAAAAATGGTGGGAGCTATATTTAATAATCTAGCCATTATTAAATATAGTTAATCGTTCACAAATACTAAAACTTGCGTATTACCTTTTGTAGAATTCCAATGACAAATAACTCATCGAGTTCAACACACTCCCTACGCTCTATCCTTGATAAGGACAAGCTCTCTGGAACCAATTTTCTAGACTGGTACAGAAACTTGAGAATCGTTCTCAAGCAGAAAAAAGAAACTGTACGCTCTAGAGGAGCATGTTCCTGAAGGTCCGAACAACAATGCTGCTGAAGCCCTAAAGGCATATCAAAAGCGTGTTGATGACGCTAATGATACAGACTGCCTAATGCTTTGCACCATGTCCTCTGACCTTCAGAAGCAACGTGAGAACATGAATGCAGTCGATATGATCACACACTTGAAGCAGCTCTTCCAAGAGCAGGCTAGGGTTGAGAGGTATGAAGTTTCCAAGGAATTGTTCAAATTTCATCTGTCCGAAGGAAACCCGGTGGGGCCGCATGTGTTGCGAATGATCGACTATCTTGAGAGCCTCGGCCGCCTAGGGTTTCCGTTGGGTCAAGATTTGACCATCGATCTCATCTTGCAATCGTTCCCTGAGAGTTATAAACAGTTCATCATGAACTATAACATGAATGAGACCGTGAAACCTCTGCCAGATTTACTCAAGACGTTGAGGACAGCTGAACAAAGCATCAACAAGGGTAAGGGAAAATTCATAATGATGGTGCAAAAAGGAAAGGTAAAAAGCTTTGACTCTACCTCCAAGGGAAAAGGCAAAGCAGTTGTCAAACCCAAGGAACCTGCCCGTAAGCCTATTGGTGGCATTGCCAAAGGTGCGACTAAAGGTGAGTGTCACCACTGCAGTAAGCCTGTACACTGGAGGAGGAACTACCCAAAATATCTGGAGGATAAGAGGCTTGGAATAGTGATTCCACCACCACCAAGTATTTTTGTTATAGATATCAGTTTAACTGTCTCTTCATCATGGGTATTGGATACTGGACGTGGATCTCACATTTGTCGAAATGTGCAGGATCTAAAGAGAAGTAGAAGATTGGATAAAGGGGAGATAGACATGCGCGTTGGCAATGGATCAAGAGTTGTTGCATTGGCCGTAGGCGTGTACAACCTGTCTCTGCCTTCAGGATTAGTTTTAGAATTAAGTAATTGCTATTTTGTGCCTGCTATGAGCAGAAACATTATTTCTATTTCTTGTTTCGACAATGATGGTGTTATTATTTCAATAAAGAAAAATTGTTGTTCCATTTATTTTGGATAGTATTCACTATTGTAGTGGGCAATTATTTAATGGATTGTATATCCTTGATCTAAGAAATCCTGTCTATAACATTAATACCAAGAGGATTAAAATGAATAATTTAAATCCTGCTTATCTATGACATTGTCGTTTAGGCCATATAAATTAGAAACGTGTATCTAGACTCCATAAGGATGGATTCCTAGACTCATTTGATTTTGAATCATATGAGACATGTGAGGCTTGTTTATTGGAAAAAATGACAAAGTCCCCTTTCAATAAGAAAGGTGATAACTTCGTTTTCGGAGTTATTTTATGCCTTATATTTCTACGTTTTGCGTGCTCAACATGGAGAATTTGTCGTCTTTTGAGTAAATTATGCTAAAATGTGATAATATGAGTTCATGAGCTTTACTTGTTGAATCCGGGCATTTCTAATGATATTTTGAGCTTTTATTGTGATATGATCGCGGGCTGTGTTTTCGTGTTGAGATTCACAGGAAAATAGGGCTTGGAGGATCATGCGGGAGATGGAAACGAGCTTCGAAAGCAAGGAACTCAAAGAAAAAGTCAAAGGAAGAAAGGCAGAAAAGAGGAGTCTTCGTGCGAAGACAAAAGTCTTTGTACGAAGAGTTTATACTTAGCCAATTTTGAGGGTGCTGAAATTCTCTTCCTAAACAAGCTTGCATTACTTACATAGGAAGACCTTCGTACGAAGAGGAAAAGTCTTCGCACGAAGAGAAAACGCGGGATTTTTTGGGGATTTTGTGCAATTTGTCCAAACTTTGTAATATCATTATGGAAACGTATTTAAGGGTTTTAGGTCGTGATTTTCAGTATTTTTTGACGTTAGAGACATATCTTGGAGAGCTAGAATCCATTGTTGGAGTTTAAGAGCGATTTGATCAATTCGTTTGATTCCTAAACTCTTTCTTCTTGCTAGTTTTTTATTATGAACATTAAACTCGTTGTTTTGAGTATGATGTGTTGTAGCTAAGTACTTATTTGTTGGGAATTACTTGTTGGAAAGCTAGGGTTTGCGTGAATGAATGTTTTGATACTTTGATCCGTTATTTGGATTAAAATTATGCGTTCTCCTCTTATTATGATCATCTTGTGCTTGATTATTTAATGCTCTTGCGAAGCTAACGTAGGAGCAACTTAATTAGAACTTGTGCGGTAACTCCATGAGATCTAGTCGGTAAATCAAGATAATCACCTAGTCGTATCATTATCTCGAACTGGGTAGTGTTAACTAGGATCAAAGAGTAGATTAAAATACAATAATGCATGCTTACAATTGAATTAGGTTTGGTAACTCTGTCTAAATTGATCATAAGTGTAGGGAAATTGCTTGGTAACTCGGTAATTTGTAGTAAGCTCGGTTGATAAGAGTAGCGTATTTGCGTTTCAAAGATCAAGACACCACTCGTAGCATCCTTAGTGATCCACAAGAAGAATTCCTAGCACTGGTCTCTTTTATAAGAAAACCCCTTACAATTCTTGTCTTTGTTAATTGTGAAGAAACTCATAATTAATTGAGATATTTGTTCTTTTACTTTGGTAGAATTAGAAAAACAAACAACTTTGCGAATTTCCCACATAAGGTTAGACATAATAACTGATTTAACAAAGTATTTGAGTTCGACAACCCGGATTTCCGGATTATTACTACACGCGACGAGCGTACACTTGGCGGTTGGGTCGTGTCAGGTTTTTGGCGCCGTTGCCGGGACTTCGGCTAAATTAGTTATAATTCCTAGCCTTAGGGATTTTACTTTTTTGTCTATATCTATTACTCACCTACATTTTGTGTGATCTGTGATTTCAGGTTAGATTGTACGGTGCATGTCTCGTTCTAGAGACGAGCCTTTACGTTCAACACTTGAAGAACCGGAATCCCTGTTACGAGCACAGCGTAGAGACAAGAGGAAATCAAGCTCAGTTACCATGGATGATGAAACTAGAGCTCAGTTTGAAAGGATCCGCAAGGGTATGAAAGATGCTGAAGCAGCTAGAGTTGCAGCTGTGGAAGATGCAGCAAATAGAGCAAGGGAGATTGAGGAGCTCAGAGCTCAGTTGACCGAGATGCAAGCTGCAATGGCACGCTTGAACCCTCCAAATCCACAACCACGTCTTGGTGTGGGGGTACAAGCGAGAAACGATGGGGGTAATAATAATGGGCGGAATAATGCACAGGATGTGGCGGCACAGGTGAATAATGCTGAAGAGGATTACCGTCCTTTGGTGGACTACTTCAGGACTACACCAGAGGGTTACCAACCCACTATTGTCAGGCCACAAATTAACGCCACTCATTTCTAAATACGCCAAACATTGATCAACATGGTTCCGGATGAGTGTTTATTCACTGGAGCCCCAGGTGATGATCCACATCAGCACTTGCTCAATTTCGAGCAGACTACCTCCACTATGTATGATCAGTGAGTTCCACTCGAGACGATAAAGCTCATGCTTTTTCCTTTCTCCTTATCGGAAAAGCAAAGACATGGCTTATGGAAATTCCAGCAGGCAGTATCGCTACATGGGCAGAGTGTTGCAAGGAGTTCCTCGGGAAATATCTTCCACCGTCCAAGGTTGCTCAACAGATGGCGGATATAACAAAGTTCACTCAACAGGAAGATGATTCTCTGGGAGACACATGGAGAAAATTTAACCAACTCCTTCGCAGATGCCCTACTCACGCAGAGCCATTTTACAAACTTCTACACTATTTTTATAATGCTCTAGATAGAGAGACTACAAATGAGCTAGATATTATGGGTAGGGAAATTTCAAGGGCCTAGGAGTACAGAGATGCTGAGATCTGCTGGATAATGTAGCAAAACGTGAGTCCACGAGGTCTAAGACTCGTAGAACCACGAAACTGATGGGGCACTGGTTAGTAAGATTGAGTCAATGGTGGAACAAAAATTTGAACATCAGATGTCAGTGATGACTTCGGCTTTCATTAATATGAATCCACCGGCACAGGTGAAGTCAGTGGGAGAGATGGTAGCAGATGCGAATCAGGGATATGGAGATGGTATTGAAGATGTGAATTAAATGGGTCAACCACGACAGCAACAATGGTCTAACACATATCATCCTAATAACTGCAACCACCCCAATTTCAGCTATGCCAATCCAAATTATATGCACCAGGTCAAAGGCCAAATGTTCCATACCAAGCTCAAAGACAGGTTCCACAACAGTATGCTCCACAATCAGAGGAACAAGACACAAACGCATTGTTGAGGAAACTGTTAGCTAGCCAAGACAAAATTGAGAGCAAGATTGTCTCCATGGAAGCTACAATGAAAAGCCATGAGACACAGATTGGACAGATAGCCAATCAGAATACTAGACTTCCACCTGGCATGCTCCCATCTAACACTATCACTCCGCCAGAATAGCTAAAGGCTATCACAACTCGCAGTGGAGTTACTACAGAGGATCCGCCATATCCTAGCCACGTGCGAGCTGAAGCGACAAAAGCCATTGAAAAGGCTTTGAGTGAAGAGATTCTCGTGCCTACCGTGATTCCCCAATCAAAGGACACAAGTAGGAAGTCGGAGAGAAGCAAAAGCCAAAGAAGTACAGCATGCGTGTGCCATACCCGCAAAGGTTGAAGATCCAAGAGGATGCTAAGCACTTTAAGAAATTTGTGGATATCTTCAAGAAGTTGCATATTAATATCCCTTTCGCGGAGGTCATTTCACAAATGCCCAAGTATGTCAAATTTCTCAAGGACCTCCTTTCCAATAGGAGGCGCATGGATTACTTTGAAACTGTTACCCTGAATGAAGAGTGTAGCGTCGTGGTGCAAAAGCCGTTGCCAAAGAAGATGAAAGATACGGGGGTTTCATCATTTTGTGACATTGGGAGATGCGTTTCATGGAAGGGCGTTATGTGATCTTGGTGAAAGCATCAATTTGATGCCCAAATCAGTATTTGAGCAACTTGGTGTGGGGGATCCAAAACCTACTCGTATGTGTTTCCAGATGGCTGACCGTACTATCAAACGCCCAAGGGGTGTGTTGGAGGATGTGCTTGTGAGAGTCGAATGACTCATCTTCCCCGCAGATTTTGTGGTTCTAGACATGGAAGCTGATGATGATGTCCCACTCATATTGGGACGACCAAATTATGTAATAGTTTCTCTTCCCGCTTTATGTTCATACTACTATTTTATGAAACAACAAGTCTTGAATTTTGACGTGATCGAAATTTCATGAAATCTTTAATTTTTTGTTGAATCTAAGTATGAACATTTTGATTTTTTAGATGTTCAATACCGTTAATTTGTTCTTCAGGTTCAATTTGTTAGCTTTCATGAAATTGTTGACCTAATGAAATTGTTAACTTTTTCATTTGAATTTGCACTTCTTCATGAATCTGTAAAGAAAATACAAGTGAAAGATATATTTGTCATTTAATTTACTGATTCTAGTTTAAAAAAGGGTAACTACCAAACACATTTTTCCTGTTTTTAATCTAGATTAAAAATAATCACCAAACACACTGGTTTATATAGAACCAAAAATTTCCACCACAACCTAAAAATCAGTTTTTCTACCAAAGATCATTCTACTAAAAACTATTTCAATCTAGGTGAAACATTTTGCTCCTTTATCCTGGTCTTAGTTTTCTTGTTTTTCTTAGCCTTGTCATGGTTGTCTTTGTTCTTATTCTTCTTCGAGTGCAAAACTCTAACCTTCCATTCTGTAATCACCTTAGCCTGCTAGAGAATTTCGCTCTTTCTATGATCCTGCAAAACAATAAAACTTCAATTTTAATTATATGGATTGTTGAACTTTAAAAAGAATAAAAGCCTTGAGAAATGGCTGGATAAATGGCGACATAATAGCTTGATAGTTCAGAGGTGACATCGATTCGGGTGACCCGTATTATTATAGCTATGATTATTAATTATTTAGTCGTAGTTCTTTTTTATTTTATTTAGTTAACAATTTATCTATTAAGTTGTTTATTTAATTAGTGAGTAGGCCGGACCGAGCCTGTTAGGTCAATCGTCTAGTTAGGGTTTGTTACTTTTCTATTTAAAGGTTGTAGTTTTACTATTTTATCAATTAATCAAAGAAGAAGAATATTAAAAGTGTGTGTGTGGGTTAAAAACCCAGTGTTTTCGTGTGTATGGAGACTTGATAGTGTCTCGGACAACTATCACGTTAGGTACACCCTAACAGACACATACACTTCCTAAAAGATACATGAGTTCCTGAGTTATGTATCGTGTAATGGGATGTTAAGGTAGTTTACCATTTGAGGCACCAAACCACCTCTAGGTGAACATGGACATCGTGACTCACTTGGAGCTTCGATGGATGAGATGAAAGAAAGGAACTTCAGCAGTGAGATAAGTCTCTAACTTAATCTTTAAATCTAATATGCTCTTCTTCTGAATGTCACATTTCATGCTTCATAGTCCAGACATCTCAAAGAAGTGCATATCACCCTTCCTCTACACCAGATAAGTAGACAAATGTCCGAGGTAATTGCTCACATGCATATGTTAAAACCCGAAAGTGACAAGTACTTGAAGTGACGTAGATGTTTCATCTATGCACTTGCACTTATCGCTTTCCTTTATTTTCTTCAAATAGATGTTCCAGTTTATATGTCCACTTTCTATCGTACTTCTTTTAGATACCTTATTATTCACATCCAAATAAAAATGTCACACTAGAGAAAAGCAACATAGACTAATTAACAAGGTAAAAGCATCTTTCTAATCCAAGGCAGTTAGTTATTCTTTCCAATACAAGAAAGAAACCGACGTCATGTGATGAAAGAAAGTACCCAAAATCAGAATTAGTTCGAAAGTCGATAAAGATCAACACCAATTGTTGACGTGACCAATAAAATGAGCCAACTCAGCCCAGCGACTCGGTACTCATTTCTGGACTTCATAATTCATTTCTTGATTTAAGTTTCATATCCCTTTCAATTCCTGAGGCTCTAAGTGACAAAATCACCTCTCTAATTATGGATGGAGATGCTCAAGTTCTTGTCCCATCCATGGCTGCAACAACACCTAACCATGCACCACCAAAGCTAACATGCATAAAAACATTGACAGAATCATCATCTGAGCTCAAGTTTATACCCTCCAACTACATATTCAACAAAATCATCCCTACTCAAGCTACGAATCCGGAACAACACCAAGAAGAAGAAGAAGATATCATCCCAGTCATTGATTTTTCCTTGTTGAATTCCACTGATCCTGATCAACGCTCAAAAGTCGTCCAGGACCTCGCCAAAGCCTGTCAAGAATGGGGTTTCTTCATGGTAACCATCCTTAACAAGTGTTACTCTTTTGTTTAGTTTCATTGTATTATTTTGTTCAAATGCTAAAATCTGTTTCAAATGGATCAGGTGGTTAATCACGGCATACCAGAGAGTTTGACAAAGGCAGTGATGGATGGATTGAATGAGTTTTTCAATCTGACGGAGGAAGAGAAGCGAGAATTTGAAGGAAAGCATGTTCTCGATCCCATCAGAACCGGAACCAGCTTTAATCCTGGAGCTGAAGATGTCTACTTCTGGAGGGACTTTCTCAAGGTGTGTGTGCATCCTGAGTTTCACTTTCCCAACAAGCCTCTTGGTTTCAGGTACACTTCATTCCTTAGAGCATGTTCACCAGTGCACAATTTTTTTATGGCGTGGGAATCCGCTGCCACCACTCTTCGGCTGCGCAGTGAGTAAAATCCCGCTCTAGTGTAATACCTTGCAAACAACACTAGAGAATTAAACCAGCCTGAAAAAATTCGGGTTGACAAGCTCGCATTTGTACTCAAGAAAAATGCCCGAAATCTTAAGAATGCTAAGCCAACTAACTCATCTACAGCCAAAACTTCGCCAGTGCCCTATTCTCTAGACACCACGTCAGTGGCGGAGTCAGAATTTCATTAATGAGGTGGCACAACTTCCAAAGCTCGTAAGGGGCACCAACTAAATATATTTGGGGTGTACATATGCAATTTAATAAATGGCAGAGTCTAAAAAAATACAGAAATTAGAGGGTATAGTAGTAGCTAACAAAAAAATTGGGAGTAACTTGCACACCAGTTCCCTAATGTGGCTCCGCCACTGTACCACGTTATACTATTAAAAATTGTTCAAAAGCAACTATTCACTTTCACCCTGATATTGAAGTAACGTGCCCCATGGGCACAGCACTCAAGTGCCCCCCTCTGACACATTGCTACATGAATGTTCATGTATTTAGAAGTTCTGAAAATACTCATGATGAACAGCATCATGACCCTACTCCAACGAGTGGAAACACACACCAAATATATATGAACGGAGTCCTTTGGCCCATATCCGATACGGGCGAACATGCTCTTACCCAAAAGGTAGAAGTCCACTACTACCGATTTGCATGGCTGAAATAACAGAACTATGCCTATGTGGGTGAAAAACACCAAAATGATTTCGAGGAGCATTGGAGTATATTATACTAAAATAATCTAGTAATCTTATATATAATATAAAAGCAGAAAAGTCCCCAAGTGAAACCACAATCTGCCATTTGTCAATAAATAATTGTCATGAATATGACATTTGTAATCCTACGTGTCTATTTACAAAAACACAACCAATGAGAAATTGACAAATATTTATGTATTGCTTCGTCATTATTATTTTTAATACTACTTTTTATATTTGTAACTCATAGCAATAATTGTTCATTTAATATTGTAATGAGTAATGACACTCTTTATGATGGAATTACTACTAACATATATTATTGGATTTGAAAATTTTATAAAACATTTATTTCATCAATATAATTTTTTATATTATTTTAAGTTATGTGTTACAGTATCATAATTAACTCAATAATTAAACACATGGATTTAGATTTGTTGTTCATATTACTAAAGAAAAAGAATATTCATGAATTTGTTGTCGATATATATTGTAATATATTCAATACTTACTCATTTTGATGTTGTAATGGCACTGTTTATGATGTGACCATACTATTAAAATATATTATTGGATGTAAAATAGTTATAAACCATTTGATCTGATCAAAACACTTTTTAATATTATTTTGGCTTATGTTTTGCAGTGTCAAAATAAAATCAATAAAAAAGACATGAATTCGTATTTTTTGTTCTTATTCCTGAAACTTATTTTGATGAATTTGTTTTCGTTAAATATTGTAAGGTATAAATAATTTCAATCTTTACAAATATGACTACCCCTTGAAATGGCTCTGAATATCAAGCTTAATTTTAGTATTGAATTACATATTTTTTGTGAAATTACATTCTTACATTTCATATAATTAATTCTAATGTAATTACTGATTTCTTGAGAAATATTATGTAACAACTTTTGTCACCATTTGGATCGCGTTGGGTGTTAACAAATCAATATTTCTTTTATGTTATAAAAGTCTCTTAAAGAATTTCAACTGATGCCAACATTCAACAATGAATGATATTATATGTACTCACTCATGACTTTCATAGTAGTGAGGTTGTACAATATTTTTCGATATGATATTGTACTCTTTAGACTTCGAATCGATGTATAATCTGTTTCTATCTATATTATGTAATTATTATAATTCAAATTTGAATATTAAAGCCGTGAAGCGAACTACTACTTGCAACATTTTTCTTCCACATTTATTGATTCCATTATCTGTGTGTGATAAGGTTGTGTAAGTATTTACTTGATTAAATGGTATGTTCTTAACACACAAAATGCCAGTTATCAATTAAAAATAAATTGAGTAATCATGTATTCCATATGCGTAGTACTTACTTATTTTATAGTTTAGAAAATACCATATATTCATATTTTTCTTCTTAATTATTTTTATTTTAATTAAAATTTATCCCATTAAAAATAGATCACTTAGCGATTTTGACTATTATAGAAATGTCATTGGATGCCATGAGACAATGAGATAATGAAATGTGGGATTTGACACTATAACAACATTTGTTTGAGCCTAAATATATGGTCGTGTTGTTATTTGCAGATGGTTTAAAAATGATGATAAATAATAATATAACCAAGATAGTTTAGTCTGACGTTGGTCTCCCTGTGAATGATTTCAGCTGACTTCATTTAGTGCATATGGAATAGTTTATGAGCAAATAAAAGAAAATATACGTAGACTTGACAATCACGCGTTCAACATCATTGTTGTTTGATTAAATATTATTTAAATAAGATACTAGATTATTTAGAATTAAACGGAAGAGGGAAATAGTAGAGTCCAAAAATTAGTCTAATCAAACGAACACCAAATAATTTATTGACAAAGATAACAATTATGTTATGATTTTATACATATAGATAAATTTATTGAAAAAATTGGTCTATTAAGGACAGTACAATAACAAATTTCTGAATATGCAATAATAAAATTCGAAAACATACAATAAAGTAAAAACAACTATATATTTATGTCAGTAAAAAATATATTCAATGGAGCTGTGCCCCGCGCCACTGGCGCGGGGCTACGTCTAGTAGTGATAATAGTAAATACTGCACTTATCCTTTTATCATGTTGTGACAAACCACCTCACGAACGATGAACAAATAAAGAAGAATATGGGATTTCACGTGGCTCGTTAGCGAAAAATTCACAATTTATTCATAAGATGAACAGTTACAATGATTTGCATGCCTAGTAGTGTGACTAATATGTTCTTTATATAGTAAACAAACTTGTTTTCCTAATTAATCCACCACCGCCTTTGACTTCCCATTCCAAGGCATATTCAACACATCAAATAACTTATTTTACTTGAGATGCACAAGTCACCGGAATCAAATCAACCAAACAATGTTTGAAACTTGTTGTTCCTCATGGCTGCAGCGAAATCTCACACGAGTATTGCAAAAGAGCACGAGAAGTGGCAAGGGAGTTACTTGAGGGGATATCAGAAAGCTTAGGATTGGGAAAATATTACATCGAGAAGGCACTGGATTTCAAAGCAGGCAAGCAAACTTTTATCGGGAATCTCTACCCTCCGTGTCCACAGCCACAGCTGGCAATGGGCATGCCTCCACATTCCGATCACGGCCTACTCACCCTCCTCATAGAAAACGGTGTTGGAGGCCTGCAACTGCAGCACAACGGGAATTGGGTCAATGCAAAAGCTCTTCCGAACTCATTCCTTGTCAACACTGGTGACCACCTCGAGGTAAAATGAGAATTCTCATCAATGATTCCATTGTTGTGTCGGAGAATTGAGACTTTGTCTGTTTCATCTGTGCCTAGTAAGAACTTTGGGTTACTCTCTATTTAAAATAGTTATTTGTCTCGCATGAGGACTCCCTCTCTCTACGCTTGTACGCATTATTAGAAACTTGGACTTGGGCTTGCCACGTACTCACCTCACTGTCAATTGATTTTGAGATTTGAGCTGATCCCTGTTGGAGAATCGTTGTTTCTCTCACATAGGGACTTTGTCTGTCTGTTTTGCCTGTATGCGTAAGAAGAAACTTGTACTTGTGCTATCTACTTCCCTCATTATCAATTGGTTTTGAGGTGGAACTCTGGGATTCTTAACATGTATCACTTCACTACTATTTTAAATTGCTCGGTCAATTTTTGAAACCTATACAGTGACGATAAGGATGTCATACCCTGCAACTCTTCAATAACTTAACCCTCCGTTTTTGCTTCAGATACTAAGCAATGGAAAATACAAAAGTGTGGTGCATAGAGCTGTTGTGAACAAGGAGGCTACAAGGATGTCCATAGCAATAGCGAATGGCCCATCACTTGACACAATTGTATGCCCGGCACAAGAGCTTCTAGACCGTGAGAAGTGTTTGCCTGCATATGCACCGATGAGGTTCAAAGAATATCTGAGCCTGAAGCAGAGCAACAAGCTTGATGGGAAATCTATCTTGGATCGCATTCGACTTCCCAAGGCCTGAGAAATCTAGTACTTCCAGGTCTATTCCAGGAAGTATGTAGTAATTTCAGCTGCTTGAAAAGGGGGTTTTCCTTTAGATGAAGAACCCTCTATATTATGTACATGTACTTGGGCTTGCTTAAGTTATTGTGGAGCTGCTTACATAGAAGCTGCATATCTATATCCATCTTGAGGGAGTGCATTCACTCTCAGAATATCTGGAAGTCCATCAGAAGTGTGGGTTGGATTGCTAACAGCAACAATCTTCAGCTTTCTGGGTGGATTAAAACGAATATTTCTGATAGTAGTCCTGGTTTCTAGGGTATACTATGGAAAGAAATGTTCCCAGCGGTTCTTTAGATCATATGGAAACAAAGAAATATTAAGTGTTTTGAAAACATAATTACTAGTACAAGGGCTTGTGAAATGGACATTCTCAAAATGGCCACTGATATTCATCATGCTTTTAAAGATGAGGGGATAAAAGTGGCTAAAGTTACACATTCTAATTGGGTTAATCCTTGTTCAAGGCAATTGAAAATGAATGTTGATGCTAGTTTGTACCCTGGGATGGGATGAACTGCATTTGGAGCACTGTTAAGAGGTGAAAGAGGAACCCACATCATCAGTTTCACTAGCCACTCTACTGATACTTTTGTGATCCAAGCTGAAATCTATGCTATTTATAAAGGTCTCTGTTAGAAATTGTAGGGTTTTGATTCATGGATGTGCAACGGAAACAAAAATAACCATGCAAAACCCTCCAAGGATCACAAGTCAAGAGACATAACGATGGTAAGGGAATAAATCAATAACACACCTTAGGGTTCTCCTTTGATGACTTCAAACGCGAATTGTGTCACGTTCTCTACGGTTGATCCACGCCTAGAGTTGATCCTAGATCTCCCAAGTCCTTGGTGCTAGCCCGGAAGAGGAAGAGGAAGAAGAAATCACGCAAAACGAGACCCAAAAAGGGGGCTCTCGGCCTCCTTGTGGCCGACGGGGACGGGCGGCGGCAAGAGGGGCGGTTGGGCTCCTCTTGTTGCTTGCTCTCTCTCCTTTTGTTCTCTCCCACTCAAGTTATGATCAATTATGAGCATAAGTTCTGGGAAGGAAGGAAGGAAGGTCCTTTATATAGTCCAACAACTCCTTGCCAACTACCTAAAGGACTTATTCTAGTCCTACTAGAATTCAATTTAGCCCCTTCCTTGCAAATTAGTCCCTACTAAGTTTGCAAGGTTTTGCAAAGTGATCCTTCTAATTAATTAATCCAATTAATTAATTCCCAAATCTAGTTCAACTCTATATAGCGTGTGACCCCATAGGTTTTATCTAGTTGGTAGCAACTATTTGCTAATATGCAGCGGTTTCTAGCAAAACATCCATTCTAGCCAACTAATAGAATAGTCATCTTGACAACCTTTGTACAAGTAATTGTCTCATCCCTTTGTCTCTATATCCAGATTGGACACGAGACATACAAGTCACACTCGTATATCCAATCCATAGTTTCTCGATCCACGGGAATAGCCTTATTCGTGCAAATAACATCAATATCCCATATTGATTTATTTGAGTCTGGCCAGACATTCTATAAGCACAATCCCTCAAGTGGCCTAGGATATTTTCTCCCGTTATGTGGGAGGGACAAATTCTATCTACGTCCACTACGATCTCTAAGCTTGCTTCTTATTGTATCCAGTACATGCCTTTATAACTACCCAGTTACGGTGTAGCGTTTAACGCTACCAAGATCACAATAATCCACAACTAGAATATCTAGTGACTTCAAGTCTAAGGATGACAATACCATTGCACCGCGAGAAGCGGTTGTGACTCAGCATAACGTGTATGTAGCCTTCTCGGAGATGGGTCAATCCAGTGCAACATTCCCTAATGCACACCTATGTGTTGGATCATGATATCTCCATATCAATCCAACCCCATACTAGTCTATAGATGATTGTCCCATTAATCATTATACTGGACTAGGGATATTTAAGATAAACAACACAATTGTAAATCTAAGGACTTCATTATATTAAATATCCAATAAATAATAAATGAATTTCTAGCCACAAATAAATTCATACTAAACTAGATTGCCTCTAGGGCATCTATTCCAACAGGAATCCAATACGCGAGAAACAAGAGAAGCTAAAAAAAAAAAAAAAAAAAAGCAAGATCAAGAACACAAGAATTTACGTGGTTCACTAATTTTGAGACTAGTTACATCCACGGCCAAACCAACCCAATTTATTGATGAGAAACTAATACCAATTACAAGCATCCACACTAAAAAGTCTTGACCCTAGCATCTGTTTATATACTAGTACAAAACTTGAACCCAAAGCAATGATCAAAACGAGTCCTAGACAAACTAAGAATATTTGCATATATTGTTTCCTAAGACAATAATGAGACTACCACAAAACAAAATTGCCAAAATAACACATTGCCGCCCCAAGCAATTGCAGTCTCATGGAATCTTCCATTCCACTACCAAAAGAGACCAAATATGTCTGTAGTCCAATTTGTGGCTTTGACCAATGAATGCAGGATAGCTAACTTATAGCTTTGACAGCCAAGCATAAGCAAATAGAGTTATACCACGCCAAGCAAAGCACCACCCACTAATAAAAATTAGCCCATGCTTTGCATGCACCAATTTTAAGCTATGTTTTGAATCAAGTTACCGAACCAATTCTTCTCATCAACAAACCCAATGCGAGTGTATTCGCAATTTGCGGAATTTGAACACACTCCCAATGCGTCCCAACAAACGCATCTTCAATGCACCATGACTAATGCACACCCCAACATCACTCCAATGACACTTAGTGACAAAAGTGTCTACCAAACAATGTCATGCCAATTTGTTCCGCCACCCGCACCAATGCGCAAAACCAATAATCAAAGCGCGCCAATCAAAGATCCAATCGCGCCACCAAACCGATGCATGAACAATAACATGCCACCAATCCGCGTGCCCAACAACATGCGCCCATGCTCCATGCCTGGAGTCCGAACCGTCGCCAAGGGGCCTAGAGACACTCCTTCTTCCAATGACGTTTCTCCCTTAATTTGCTAGTTGATTCGAGTCGCCTCCACCTAGATTTGAATCCTCCTAGTTGCCAAATCCAGATATAGATCTAGATCACTCGCCGGGTTGAGCACGCCATATCGATCAACGCATGCCGGAACCGAAAGCGTGCCAGATGTACTAAAACTAGATCCAAAATTCCGATGCCCCACAACAAGAGCTCGATTACTCCCCCAACAAGAAACCCGATAGCCTCCCAACAAAGGCTTGGTGTGCTTGCACCCTCTGTTTCAGAGGCCAACCAGCGGAAACCCAATCTTCGAAACCCGATAGCCTCCCAACAAAGGCTTGGTGTGCTTGCACCCTCTGTTTCAGAGGCCAACCAGCGGAAACCCGTCTTCCCATCAAACTCGACAGACCTTGATCACGAACCAACGACATTGCTCCTTGTAAATCTCAACGAACCAAGCTCTGATACCACTTGTTAGGAATTCAATATGCGTGAGAAAGCAAGTGAAAGCAAAAAAAAAAAAAAAAAAAAAAAAATATCAAGAACACAAGCGATTTAACGTGGTTCACTAGTTTTGAGACTAGCTATATCCACGGCCAAACCAACCCAATTTATTGATGAGAAGCTAATGTTGGAATAGATGCTCTAGAGGCAATCTAGTTTAGTATGAATTATTTGTGGCTATAAATTCATTTATTATTTATTGGATATTTAATATAATGAAGTCCTTAGATTTACAATTGTGTTGTTTATCTTAAATATCCCTAGTCAAGTATAATGATTAATGGGACAATCATCTATAGACTAGTATGGGTTTGGATTGATATGGAGATGTCACGATCCAACACATAGGTGTGCATTAGGGAATGTTGCACTGGATTGACCCATCTCCGAGAACGCTACATACACGTTATGTTGAGTCACAAGCTCTTCTCGCGGTACAATGGTATTGTCATCCTCAGACTTGAAGTCACTAGATATTCTAGTTGTGGATTATTGTGATCTTGGTAGCGTTAAACGCTACACCGTAACTGGGTAGTTATAAAGGCGTGTACTGGATACAATAAGAAGCAAGCTTAGAGATCGTAGTGGACGTAGATAGAATTTGTCCCTCCCACATAACGGGAGAAAATATCCTAGGCCACTCGAGGGATAGTGCTTATAGAATGTCTGGCCAGACTCAAATAAATCAATATGGGATATTGATGTTATTTGCACGAATAAGGCTATTCCCATGGATCGAGAAACTATGGATTGGATATACGAGTGTGACTTGTATGTCTCGTGTCCAATCCGGATATAGAGACAAAGGGATGAGACAATTACTTGTACAAAGGTAGTCAAGATGACTATTCTATTAGTTGGCTAGAATGGATGTTTTGCTAGAGACCACTCCATATTAGCCAATAGTTGCTACCAACTAGATAGAACCTATGGGGTCACACGCTATATAGAGTTGAACTAGATTTGGGAATTAATTAATTGGATTAGTTAATTAGAAGGATCACTTTACAAACCCTTGCAAACTTAGTAGGGACTAATTTGCAAGGAAGGGACTAAATTGAATTCTAGTAGGACTAGAATAAGTCCTTTAGGTAGTTAACAAGGAGTTGTTGGACTATATAAAGGACCTTCCTTCCTTCCTTCCCACATAAATTATGCTCATTATTGAACATAACAAAGAGTGGGAGAGAACAAAAGGCGAGAGAGCAAGCAACAAGGGAGCCGACCGCCCCGTCCCCGTCGGCCAAATGAGGCCGAGACCCTCCTTTTGGGTCTCGTTTTGCGTGATTTTTCTTCCTCTTCCTCTTCCGGGCTAGCACCAAGGACTTGGGAGATCTAGGATCAACTCTAGGCGTGGATCAACCGTAGAGAACGTGACGCAATTCGCGTTTGAAGTCATCAATGGAGAATCCTAAGGTGTGTTTATGATTACTATCCCTTACCATCGTTATGCCTCTTGACTTGTGATCCTTGAAGGGTTTTGCATGATTTTATGATTGTTTATGCTTCCTTTGCGCATCCATGAATCAAAACCCTACAGTGGTATCAGAGCCACAGGTCGTAGAGCATAAACGTGGTTTATGTGTTACGTTTTAGTTGTTTTACACCTTAATTTGATTTTTTATCACGTAAAACAAGACAAATCAAGCATGGGATGCAATTTGTCAATAATTAATCATAACAAGATCCAATTTTTGCATTGGATGCATGAATTGGTGAGTTTGAGAAATTTTAGGATCTTAGATCTGGGGTTTGGGCATCCTTGGGGAAGAATGAGTTCTCCCAAAAAAAGAAAACAACCAAACTTGGGCACCAAGCAAGGGAGTTGTTTTGGAAACAACTCCCTCAAGGAGGTTCGGCCCCCCCAGGGAACGGCCCCCTTGCTTGCCACCCAAGATTGGCCGCCCTAGGGGCCGGGCGGCCCTAACCCGCGGCCTAGGCTTGTGGGTTTTGGGCCGGGCCGGCCCTAGGGCCTTGTGGTTCACCTTATTGGGCCCGGGCAATTTGATTGTTAGGCCCATGGACCGTTTTAACCCTAGAAATCCTAAAATCAATTAAAATTTACCAAGCGCGTTAAAATTGGATTTTAACTGTTGATGTGCAAATCGCATGGTGATTGGATATGGCCTTAGGATGTGGTTTGATGTGGATGTTTAATTTTGTGGTTTGGTTTTACGGCCTGCGAGCTGATCAATTAATTGTTATAATATATTAGGGTTTTATGGCCTGCGTGCCATTTTTTTTCTCAACTTGTGAGATTTATTTTATTTAGTATAGAAGTTAGTTAGTGCTAGATAAAAGTAGATTGTTAGCCAAGATTGAAGAAAAAAAGCCCAAAGCCAAAGAAGCCACAAAAGATGGAGCATGGAGCATGGAGTATTCCACATGACTATGAAGGATGGACCAAAAGACCAAGACGCATGGAGATGTGTTTGTTTTAGGGTTCATAGATAATTCCACTGGCTTGGAATTATCTTAGTCTAGAAAAGGTCATATCCACATCACGTTTAATTTTTGTTTTGTGGTTGTTTATTTTATTGTCTTATTATTGTGTGGTTGATGTATGGATGATGCATGCAATTAGGATAATAAGATAATAAGACAACCCGGATCTATTATTTGGAGTTGTGCCCAAACTCAAATAGATAGATTAGTTGATAATGATCAACAAAACAATTAAGAATTGAATTTAAAATCCCTCAAAATTCAAATATTGTGTTCTTGCCTTCTCGTTATTTAAACACTCATTATCATCATTATTATCAAGTTCGTGCGTGCCAAAGCATGGCGACTTGATTCATCATGATGGAATGCGATGGCACGTAACAATGTGCAATTGTTTCGATAAGAGGTTGAACACAACTAGGCTATTAATTTGATTAAGAAACCTAGAGGCAATCAATTGGGATTATCCATATGGATGGATAAATAAGGAGTTATTTTCCCAATTGAACCAAGAGTTGCATAAGGGATGCAATTGGAATTGTTCCTACCTAAAGTAGTCAAATCATGGGTGACTTGCCAAAGCAAGCTCATAAGGAGATGAAAGATGGATCTTGGCCCACTAGAAAATATAAGGATATTTTCCGCATTAATATCTTGAGGGTTATTAATCCGTAGAAAAATAGTGGGAGCTATATTTGATAAACTAGCCATTATTGAATATAGTCAAAAATTCACAAATACTAAAACTTGCGTATTTTCCTTTTTGTAGAATTCCAAATGGCAAACAACTCATCGAGTTCACAACATTCCCTACGATCTGTCCTTGAGAAGGACAAGCTCTCTGGAACCAACTTTCTTGATTGGTACAGAAACTTGAGAATTGTTCTCAAGCAAGAGAAGAAACTGTACGCAATAGAGGAGCATGTTCCAGAAGGTCCAGAGAACCAAACACCTGCTGCCCTAAAGGCGTATCAAAAGCGTGTTGATGACGCTATTGATGCGGCCTGCCTTATGCTTTGCACCATGACTTTTGAGCTTCAGAAGCAACAAGAAAACATGAATGCTGTCGATATGATCGAACATCTAAAGCAGCTCTTTCAAGAGCAGGCGAGGGTAGAGAGGTATGAGGTATCTAAGGCACTGTTCAAATGTCATCTGGCAGAAGGGAACCCGGTGGGACCCCATGTACTCCGAATGATCGGGTACTTGGAGAATCTCGCCCGGCTGGGGTCCCGGTCGGCCAAGAGTTGGCAACCGATCTCGTGTTGCAATCGTTGCCCGAGAGTTATGGACATTTCATTATGAACTATAACATGAACGAGATCGTTAAACCACTGCCAGATTTACTCAACATGTTGAGGAGGGCTGAGCAGAGCATCAACAAGGGTAAGGGCAAGGCCATAATGATGGTACAGAAAGGAAAGGGCAAAAGGTTTGCCTCTTCCTCCAAGAGCAAAGGCAAGTCAGTTGCCAAGTCCAAGGAACCTGCCCTTAAGCCTGTTGGTGGCGTTGCCAAGGGCATGACTAAAGGTGAGTGTCCATACTGCAGTCAGCCTGGACACTGGAGGAGGAACTGCCCAAAATATCTGGAGGACAAGAGGCTTGGAATAGTGATTCCACCACCACCAGGTATTTTTGTTGTAGATGTCAATTTAACTTTCTCTACATCATGGGTATTAGATAATGGATGTGGATCTCATATTTGTCGAAATATGCAGGATCTAAAGAGAAGTAGGAAATTGGCTAAAGGGGAGGTAGATCTGCGCGTTGGGAATGGAGCAAAGGTTGCTGCGTTGGCCATAGGCGTGTGCGAGCTATCTCTGCCTTCAGGATTAGTTTTAGAATTAAATAATTGCTATTTTATGCCTGCTATGAGCAGAAACATTATTTCTATTTCTTGTTTGGACAAGGATGGTTTTATTATTTCAATAAAGAACAATTGTTGTTCCTTTTATTTAAATAATATTCACTATTTTAGTGCGCAATTATTTAATGGACTTTATGTCCTTGATCTAAGCAATCCTGTCTACAACATTAATACCAAGCGGATTAAAATAAATGATTTAAATCCTGCTTACTTATGGCACTGTCATTTGGGCCACATAAATGAGAAACGTGTATCTAGACTCCATAAGGATGGATTACTAGACTCATTTGATTTTGAATCATATGAGACATGTGAGGCTTGTTTATTGGTAAAAATGACAAAGTCCCCTTTCAATAAGAAAGGTGAGAGGACTAGTGAGCAATTGGCGCTCATACATACCGATGTGTGTGGGCCTTTTTCCAAGCCTGCCAGGGGTGGTTATGTCTACTTCATTACATTTACTGATGATTACAGTAGATATGGATTTGTGTACCTTATGAGGGCAAAATCCGAATCCTTTGAAGTGTTCAAGGAATTCAAGATGAAGTAGAGAAGCAACTTGGCAAAAGTATCAAGGCTCTACGATCGGATCGTGGAGGAGAATACTTGAGTCAAGAGTTTGACGACTATCTCAGAGAGTGTGGGATCGTGTCCCAACTCACTCCACCCGGAACGCCACAATGGAATGGCGTGTCCGAGAGGAGGAATCGAATCCTATTGGATATGGTTCGATCTATGATGTGTCAAACCGATCTTCCATTATCATTTTGGGGCTACGCTCTATTAAGTGCAGCTTTCACCATTAACCGTGTTCCATCTAAATCAGTCATGAAGACACCATATGAGATGTGGAGTGGGAGGCGTCCCACACTGTCGTTCATGAGGATTTGGGGCTGCGATGTCTATGTAAAACGTTTACAATCAGAAAAGTTGGGGCCTAAATCGGATAAGTGTAAATTTGTGGGGTACCCTAAGGAAACTAAGGATTACTACTTCTACAATCCAACCGAGAACAAAGTGTTTGTTGCTCGGACTGGCGAGTTTCTAGAAAGAGAGTTTGTCTCTAAAGAAGCAAGTGGGAGGAATGTAGAACTTGAAGAGGTTCAAGAACCACAAATCACTGAGCCGATTATGGAACATGAACAGGAACCACAAGTAGTTGTGGAACAACCTGTTTAGGTAACACAAGAGCTTCGTAGATCTAGTAGAGTGCGCCAGGAACCCGAGAGGTATGGACTTCTCGTAACCGATTCCGGTGACACGATGCTCATAGATGATGAGCCTACTACCTATGAGGAGGCCATGAGTGGCCCAGACTCTCAGAAGTGGCTGGAAGCCATGAGATCCGAGATGGAATCCATGTATACCAACAAAGTATGGACTTTGGTGGAACCACCCGATGGGGCGCGGCCCATAGGGTGCAAGTGGGTCTTCAAGAAGAAGATCGACATGGATGGTAATGCGATTACCTATAAGGGCCGATTGGTGGCTAAAGGATTCAGACAGATTCATGGTATTGACTATGATGAAACCTTTTCACCAGTCGCTATGACCAAATCCATCCGAATCCTACTTGCGATTGCAGCATACCACGACTATGAGATTTGGCAGATGGATGTCAAAACAGCATTCCTTTATGGGAATCTCCTCGAGGACGTGTATATGATACAGCCGGAGGGTTTTGAGGATCCAAAGCAAGCCAACAAAGTCTGTAAGCTGCAACGGTCCATTTATGGATTGAAGCAAGCTTCTAGGAGTTGGAATCGTGACACGATTTCTTACGTGTATACGCAAGTGCACGGTCAAGTAGTAAAAGTGGAGTATTTTACGACTCCGAGTATTGAAACCAAGGGAAATAGACGACTACTAGCTAATTAAGAATTAATTAGAAGATACTTAAGTTAATCGGTAAGAAGTGGTTTGAGTGTTCGTCGCCCACAAACAAGCGACTGAATAAAATGAATGTAGAGACAATATTTCTGTATTTTTAATTAAAAGAATTTAATCAAAGTATGGAAAAAACTAGGCGATCTATGAATCACCTAGGGTCTTTAGACAGTTCCGGAATTTGTATTGAAACACATTACTCACTAACTGATTATGCCGGGTAATAGCACTTACAATCTTCTGTCGATCTCATGTAATTTTACGTAACAGTTTACTTTGGGTCCTGTCGGTCCACCTCCATCTACCGTTACGTTCTAGCTGGCTAGTCAACTTCGTTCACCGGGTCCTGTCGGTCCACCGGTTCACTCACCTAACTAGTTCAACCGAATCTACCCACACATGACTACTCCTATTCATCTCACCTATCGGTCTCAATGCTTCGGGAATAAAAACATGATCTTATTCGTAACCGGGTTAAGTCTCTGTCGAGCACCCACCTAGTTCACTAACAACTCCGGTTCGCGACTCCCTTGTTGCTAAGAATTAAGCCTAGATCATGATTTCTAATCAATTAGTTTGTAAAATTAAGCTATGAATTCAACTAGTTCATCATCTTCATCTAACATGGTCATTCCATTCATCACTAACACGTGTCAATAGCCTTAGCTTACGGATTCACAATAGAAGATGAAGAATAATAAACATTAATTGGATCAAACGCATGAATCAATCAACAAAATCCGGAAAATAAGTCTAAGTCATAACCCTAGGCTCTCCATAGAGCCTAGCAAAGAAATTAGCTACTCATTGTTATGCCAAAATCACAAGTATTCTCCATAGAATGATAAAGAGAGGGTAAGAGAAGAATCAAACGATGAAATCGCCAAAGCTTTGGCGAATCCGTGCAATCCCCAAGCTCCTAGGTGCTCTCCAATGGCTCCCGTACGTGAATAATCTCCTATTAGGTCTTCTCTGCCCGCATTTTACCAGCTGGGCATGCTTCTTAATGTTATTTTGCCGAAATTGCACTTCAGCCCTCTACTTTGTAATTCCCGGACAGAATTATTTGCTGATTTTGTGCGGGCTGTATCTCCCTCATACGGACTCGTCTTCGGGCCTACCATATATCGTTGGAAAGCTACGGATGTCTACTTTCCAATGCCGCAAGCCTTGCTTCAAAATTCTTTGTATTCCTGGGCATCGAAAAGAGTGCAAGCTGGTCCTGTGTGACTTTTCCAACTTTTCCTCGTTTGTGCGTCTCCTTTTCTCCTCTTCATCTAGCTCCATTCCAAGCATGTCCAAGCATCTCATAAGCTCCATTGCACCTATTTTACCTGAGATACATAACACTAAACAACCCGTGCAATTATCATAGCAAATATGAGAGAAAACATGCACAAATAAGCGAGAAACACAACTTTTCACTCTTAGGCTTATACATCATCAAATTCACATATTTGTGCAAATATAACATATAAATCATGTGAAATAAGACTAATACAAGTACTAAGAAAGTATAATAATAACTCCTAAAAGAGAGTTATCAAATCGACGTTTTGATGAAGTGGTCAAAGAGTTTGGCTTCATCAGAAACGAAGATGAGTCTTGTGTCTACAAGAAGGTTAGTGGGAGCTCTGTAGCTTTTCTGGTCTTGTATGTAGATGACATACTACTCATTGGAAACGACATTCTCATGCTGCAATTGGCTAGGAAAGTGTTTCTCAATGAAGGACTTAGGGGAAGCAGCCTATATACTCGGTATAAAGATCTATAGAGATAGATCTAAGAGGTTGCTAGGCCTAAGTCAAAGTACATATATTGACATGGTGTTGAAACGATTCAACATGCAAGATTCCAAGAAGGATTCTTGCCCATGTCACATGGAATCACTCTTTCGAAGAATGGTTGTCCTTCCAATTAGATTGAGAAGGAACGCATGAGTAGAATTCCCTATGCCTCGGCCATAGGATCTATCATGTACGCCATGTTATGTACTAGACCAGATGTGTCATATGCCTTGAGTATGACAATAAGATACCAATCCAATCCAGGTGTGAGTCACTGGATTGCAGTCAAGAACATCCTAAAGTACTTGAAAAGAACTAAGGATGCTTTCTTAATATTTGGCGTTTGGCGGTGAGGAAGAGTTGCGTGTAAGGGGTTACGCTGATGCAAGCTTCCAAACCGACATAGATGACTTTAGATCACAGTCGGGATATGTGTTTTGCCTGAATGGAGCAGCGGTGAGCTGGAAGAGTTCCAAGTAAGAGGCGGTAGCTAATTCTACAACAGAGGCTGAGTACATTGCTGCAAATAGCGCAGCAAAGGAAGCTGTTTGGATCAGAAAGTTTGTTTCTGAACTTGGTGTGGTCCCTAGTATTGCGGATCCAGTTGAGTTGTTCTGTGACAACACTGGGGCGATCGCGCAATCAAAGGAACCAAGGTCGCACCAGAAGTCCAAGCACGTGCTCAGAAAGTTTCATCTGATTCGAGATATTATCGATAGAGGAGACGTTCGGATATGCAAGATTCCTACAGATGATAATCTGTCAGACCCGCTTACAAAGCCTCTCACGCAGTGGAAGCATGAAGGGCACACTAGGAGTATGGGCATACGAGATGCGCCAGATTGGCTCTAGCGCAAGTGGGAGACTGTTGGAATAGATGCCCTGGAGGCAATCTAGTTTAGTATGAATTATTTGTGGCTAGAAATTCATTTATTATTTATTGGATATTTAATATAATGAAGTCCTTAGATTTACAATCGTGTTGTTTATCTTAAATATCCCTAGTCAAGTATAATGATTAATGGGACAATCATCTATAGACTAGTATGGGGTTGGATTGATATGGAGATGTCACGATCCAACATATAGGTGTGCATTAGGGAATGTTGCACTGGATTGACCCATCTCCGAGAAGGCTACATACACGTTATGTTGAGTCACAAGCGCTTCTCGCGGTACAATAGTATTGTCATCCTTAGACTTGAAGTCACTAGATATTCTAGTTGTGGATTATTGTGATCTTGGTAGCGTTAAACGCTACACCGTAACTGGGTAGTTATAATGGCGTGTACTGGATACAATAAGAAGCAAGCTTAGAGATCGTAGTGGACGTAGATAGAATTTGTCCCTCCCACATAACGGGAGCAAATATCCTAGGCCACTCGAGGGATAGTGCTTATAGAATGTCTGGCCAGACTCAAATAAATCAATATGGGATATTGATGTTATTTGCACGAATAAGGCTATTCCCATGGATCGAGAAACTATGGATTGGATATACGAGTGTGACTTGTATGTCTCGTGTCCAATCCGGATATAGAGACAAAGGGATGAGACAATTACTTGTACAAAGGTTGTCAAGATGACTATTCTATTAGTTGGCTAGAATGGATGTTTTGCTAGAGACCAATCCATATTAGCAAATAGTTGCTACCAACTAGATAGAACCTATGGGGTCACACGCTATATAGAGTTGAACTAGATTTGGGAATTAATTAATTGGATTAATTAATTAGAAGGATCACTTTGCAAACCCTTGCAAACTTAGTAGGGACTAATTTGCAAGGAAGGGACTAAACTGAATTCTAGTAGGACTAGAATAAGTCCTTTAGGTAGTTAACAAGGAGTTGTTGGACTATATAAAGGACCTTCCTTCCTTCCTTCCCACATAACTTATGCTCATTATTGAACATAAAAAAGAGTGGGAGAGAACAAAAGGAGAGAGAGCAAGCAACAAGGGAGCCGACCGCCCCCTTGCCGCCGCCCCGTCCCCGTCGGCCAAAGGAGGCCGAGACCCTCATTTTGGGTCTCGTTTTACGTGATTCTTCTTCCTCTTCCTCTTCCGGGCTAGCACCAAGGACTTGGGAGATCTAGGATCAACTCTAGGCGTGGATCAACTATAGAGAACGTGACACAATTCGCGTTTGAAGTCATCAAAGGAGAACCCTAAGGTGTGTTTATGATTTCTATCCCTTACCATCGTTATGCCTCTTGACTTGTGATCCTTGGAGGGTTTTGCATGGTTTTTTGATTGTTTATGCTTCCGTTGCGCATCCATGAATCAAAACCCTACAGCTAATATCAATTACAAGCATCCACACCCAAAAGTCTTGACCCTAGCATATATTTATATTCTAGTAAAAAACTTGAACCCAAAGCAATGATCAAAACGAGTCCTAGACAAACTAGGAATATTCGTCTAAATTGTTTCCTAAAACAATAATGAGACTACCACAAAACAAAATTGCCAAAATAACACACTGCCGCCCCCAAGCAATTGCAGTCTCATGGAATCTTCCATTCTAATACCAAAAGAGACCAAATATGTCTCAAAAACAAATTTGTCTCTAGTCCACTTTGTGGCTTTGACCAATGAATGCAGGATAGCTAATTTATAGCTTTGACAGCCAAGCATAAGCAAATAGAGTTATACCACGCCAAGCAAAGCACCACCCACTAATAAAAAATATCCCCTGCTTTGCATGCACCAACTTTAAGCTATGTTTTGAATCAACGAAAAAAAAAACAAAACAAAACAGAAAAACAAAAAAACAAAAAAAAAAAACAACAACAGTCTCACCATTTCATACTCAAGTAATTTCAGCAACATCATGGTGGAGACTGACTCCCTTGATGCTGTCAATATGATCAACAACTTGGAGAACATAAATGCTTGCAGACTTTCTCTTATCCCTGAGGTCTGAAACCTCCTCATCCTGTCAAAGATCACCCTCCAAAACACTCCAAGGGAGAGACACAAATGTGCTGACCTGCTGTCCGAAATTGGATCCTTTCAACCACAGGATCTGCTGGTTTACAACTCCCCTCATGAAGCTATCAAAAATGCACTCTTGGTTGACATTCTTGGATGCTCCTCTGGTAACACTAGTGCTAGTGCTAGTAACAATGTCTAGTTTCTGAATTTGGAGGGTGATGAAGCTCACCTCTGTCCTTCCCTTTTTGTTTTGTTGTTTGATGTGTTCTTGTATCAGAACTTCCTCCTCCCCCCTTCCTTTGTTTCTTTTGTTCTTGTTCTTTAGTGGCTTGTAATTTGTCTCTATTTCCGATGAATCAAAAAAAATTAAAAAAGAACTGATATTATCAAGAAACGATAAAAATGACATTGAGAAATTCCAAGCCAATGCTCAGGCTTTATTTTTTGCATCACATAGTAACCCAAAATAAAAGCGATTCAAATGCCGTGAAATTCTTAGTCGTAACGTAGGTAATCAATGCACTTCCAAGCAAAGCTAGTATGCTGCATTGCTATGTATTCCTTGTACGGTACAGGCTTGAACAACGGGGAGCTACCGTCTCTCTAGCAACTCCTTGGCCGGGACCACACATGCATCCAATGGTAGCCCGTTGGACATGGGAACCGATATCCGTTGGGCTTTACTGTTCACCACCGCTCTGTGCAAAACGCTAGGGTACTTTCCATTTGTCAGTACCTGATCATATAAATACATAAAAATATAATGAATATATTATCGAGCATTAAGAAAATACCTAAAAGCAGACAGAGAGAGTATTCCTCAAAGTAAAATATGATAAAAAAAAATTCACCTCAAGGTGGTCGCCAGTGTTGACCTCGATACAGTTAGGGATTGATTTGACGTTGAACCATTCTCCATTGTGCTGAATTTGAAGGCCGTCAATGTTGTTTTGGCAAAGGAGAGTGAGTAGGCCGGGATCGGTGTGGGCTGGGATTCCCATCGCAAGGTCTGGTTGCGGGGACACCGGGTATTTGTTAAGCGCTAAAATAACCAAACCCGAATGGGTATCCACCTTTTTCTCGATGTAGTCCTCCTCCAAACATAGTGTTATCGATATCGCTTTCATCAATTCAAAGTACACCGCCGGGGCTTTGTTGTAGTACTCTTTGGCTACTTCACTGCTTTTTATGCAAAGTTAAAAGGAGAAAATAGTAAATTCATTAGAGGAATGAATAGAAACTTCTTAATTCTTTTTTACTGAATGTCTGATGTGGGACTTCTAAGTAACAAACTCTAATTCGATTGATGTCTCACCTAAAGCCTTCGGGTGTGTTAGGGAAATTTTCGGGGTTGACAAATGTCTTCAAGAAGTCCCTCCAAAGATGAAATTTCTCGATCTGACATCTGGTTCCCCACCGGACGGGGTGCCAGACGTCTCTGGTGGAGAATTTCGCCTTCTCTTCCACCGGCATGTCAAAGAACTCCTGACCCTTACTGAGCAACACATTCATCAAGCATTCTGGCACGCCCTGATTAATCAACTACAGAGAAGAAGAAAAAAGTCAATTGTATTTTACCTCCTTTGGCTCGGAAAATACACCCCAAACAGATGCATCTATAAGTTATCAAGGGTTAATGTATTTTACCCCTGGATTTAGGGATATGTAGCAAAAGCTCCCCCCCCACCCCCGTATTATGTTTTTAGTTAGGGGTAAAATAGACCTTATAGATGGCAATTTAGACGGAGTCCGTTACGTTAACGGAAAGCGCACATAAACCAAATCACAGGGAGGCTTTTTGCATCATTTGAAACCATAAGGGAGTATTTCTCACAAACCTCGAACCAAGGGGGGTAAAAGACAATTAACCCAATAATTTATCTATTTTTTTTTTTTTTTTTTGAGGTAAAAACTTTCATTCCATCAACAAAAATCAGCTACATAGTTATCTGTTGAAATCAGTCCTTCTAACCACCCCGGTACATTATTTCCCCACCCAGCTGATGAGAGAGAAAGCCTTCCATGGTGAGCTAATTTATCAGCCACTTGATTGCTAGATCTTGGAATCCATCTACATACCAGCTCCTCACATAGAGACCGAAGATGAAGAGCCTCGTTGATCTTGTCCCCTGTTTCCGTTAGATCCTGTGTGCCTTCTTCTGTAGCTCTTTGTCGAAACTCATTCATCAGATTTAAAGCATCTCCTTCCACCTCAATGTGTGTGAAACCCCTGTGAACTGCCGTGCTAATTCCTTCAACCATGGCGTAAGCTTCGGCGAAACTGGCACTAAAACACTGCGGAATCCGAAACGATCTAGCTTCTAAACACGTGCCTGTGAAATCTCTGATGATGAACCCTCCTCCTGCTTGTCCTTCTTGAAGATCGAAAGAGCCATCAAAATTGACTTTGACCCAGCCGAATCGAGGTTTGACCCATCTCTGTCTTCGATCAACACTCGGTAAATCCAGTGGAACTCCGTTGATCTTTTCTAATTCCTCAATTCGGGTCTGAATATTTGTAATTAGTTGATCATCGCTCTTACCGTCCCCTTTGAAAACCATCGAATTTCTTCGATTCCAAACTAATAATTTATCTATTTATTAAAGGAATGAATGACAGAAAATGTATGTGAAATATAGAACAAACTACAAGTCAGCTAAGTGAAACTTTTCAAAACACACGTTACTCATAAGAACCGAGCTCGAACCACGTGTCATATATCTGTAATTTAGCCTACATTTTATTATATGATATGGACGAATTTCAGTTTGTGTGATTGATACCCCTGGGGGTATCGGCGGTCCAGTGACGAAGAGAAAAGGGGGACGGGAGAGAGAAGACAGAGAAGAGAGGAGAAAAGATTAGGGTAGAATAATTTTCTGATTAATTGTTTTAAGAAAATTACACCCTTTTATACCTCTAACCCTGACGGATCGACCTAATCCTAGTCCGAGTAAAGAACCGTATAGAAACCCCGGACGAAACTGAAAATTCAACACGCCACCTACCAAAATTCATAATACTAAATGTAGCATAGTAAACAAAAAATAACTTAACGCGTAACATAATCTTTAAGATATAACGGTGGACCAACACTACGCTTGGGTCGCGTAGTAACCGGAACTTCTGGAGTAGTAGAATCATCCTCACTAGCGATGTCCTCGTCTGTAGGAGCCTGGATTACCGTATCAACTCCCCCGGTCTCGGAAACCAGCTTGTCCTCAAGCTGTAGCTCAGCAAAAGAGGCGCGAATCGCATCAATCGGTTCCCACGAAGGCGGAGCACCATCAGACCAAGACACCAACCACTGCTGTTGTGGAACGCCATCAACAAATACCGTACGCTCGTGGGAAGCCGAAACGCGCGACGCAACCAGCTGACCCTTGAAGAACTGATCCGGCAACATAGCAACCGGCATGGCCGAACCCGTGGAGACATAAGGCCGAAGCAACGAAACATGGAAAACATCATGGATACGACAGTTATCAGGAAGGCGAAGACGATAAGCGACCTGACTCATGCGATCCATGACCGTAAAAGGGCCATAAAAGCGGCGGGCCAACTTAGCCGATAAAGGGCGCGCTAACGAATGCTGGAGATAGGGGCGAAGGCGAAGAAGAACCAATTCGCCCACCTGAAAGGAAACATCACGCCGATGCCTATTGGCCTGTGTGCGCATCCGCTGCTGCATCTTAGTTAGATGTCCCTTCAAATCCGTTAACAACTCATGGCGTTCAATTACCAACTTCTCGACTGATGGAGACTGACTGGCCACCGGTAACGTAGGAAAAAGTGAGGGAGGATCACGCCCATACAAGGCCCGAAAGGGGGACATCCGAATACCTTCTTGGTGACAGCAATTCATGGCCAGTTCTTCCCATGGAAGAATAAAACCCAGCGCCGAGGTTGCTCCGTCGTGAACGCCCGAAGATACTGCTCCAAACCCTATTCATCACCTCGTATTGGCAACCAGTCTGCGGGTGATAAGCAGTGCTGGACATGAGCTGTGTGCCACTCAACTTGAGCAACTACTTCCAAAAGGAGCTCATAAAGACAGGATCACAATCCGATACAAGCGTCTCAGGGAACCCATGTAACTTGTCGACGACCTCCACAAACAGTCGAGCAACTCGAGGTGCATCAAAATCAAAGGGCAATGGGCCAAAGTGGAGGTACTTCGTGAGACGATCAACCACAACCATAATAGCTGTATAGGATGTGGTTGGAGAAGACCCCCCGATTTCTGAGTAGAGTACTTCGTAGTCTGACAAACCACACAAGCGACACAAACTGACCAACCTCAGCACGCATACCTGGCCAATAGAAAACCGCAGCAAGACGACGATAGGTACGCTCAACCCCTGGGTGACCAGTAGACGGAGAGCAGTGTACAGACAGAGGACTCACGACTCATACAGATACGAGTCCGATAATACAAAATACCGTCAACAAGACTGAAATGGGGTGGACGGGCGTCAGAATGCCCCGCTGTCAAAAGGGCATGTAAGTCGGCTAACGTTTGAGTCTCATGTCGGATAGTCTCCATAATCGAAGGAAGGGGCTGTATAGCCGAGAGCAATAACGTCGGGGAATCGTCCTCGGAATCACGGCGAGACAAGGCATCGGCTACCCGGTTAGTGGCACCAGGTTTGTACTCAATACGAAACTGAAAGCCCATCAACTTGCGAATATATTTTTTTTGATCTGGCGTCTGAATAACCTGCGATAAGAGCTCCTTCAAACTGCGCTGATCACTGCGAATAACGAACTCACGACCCAACAAATGCTGACGCCACTTCTGAACAGCCTCGACAACCGCGTACAACTCCTTATGATAGGTGGAAGCAGCACGAAGTTTAGGACCTATCTCTTTACTGAAAAAAGAAATCGGGTGTCCGTCCTGAAGAAGCACGGCCCCCACACCCTTGTCAGACGCATCAGTCTCAAGAATGAATGTCAACATAAAGTCAGGCAACCAAAGCACAGGGGCCGATTTCATGGCCTGCTTCAATGCCGTGAAGCTTTGCTCGGCCTCAGAAGACCACTGAAAAGCGTCCTTCCAGAGCAAGTCAGTCAATGGTGCCGCAATCGTCGCGTAGTCACGGATAAACCGCCGATAATACCCTGTCAACCCCAGAAAACCCCGTAACTGTTTTATGGTATAGGGAGTCGGCCATGTCACCATGGCATGGATCTTCTGAGAATCAGCCTGCACCTGACCCTCAGTAATCACATGACCCAAATACTCGACACCTAAAAGAACATTTCGACATTTTAACATAAAAACAGTGATCAGATAAAAGACGTAAAACCTGGTGGAGGTGCTGGGCGTGTAGCTTCAGAGTTTTGCTGTAAACTAGGATGTCGTCAAAGAAAACGATGACAAAAGAACGCAGAAAGGGCCGAAAAATCCGATTCATAGCAGCTGTACGCTGATAGTCGAAATATTTCTGTATTCGAAAAATCCACCCGACCGGGTCAGTGCCGTTGAACCTAGGTGAATCAACCCGCATTCGCGGGGCATTGTCTGATGCGCTGCAGCTGCTGGTAGACGAACGAGGCGGAGGCGGTTGCCAAGCCGCCGGTGAACCCAGTATGCTAGGGGTTCGGGTTGTACGCTGAGTAGGTGCGACGGGGAAGAGGCCGGAGATGCGATTCGTCAACTGGCGGAGCGAATCATTGACCTGAGCGAACTCAGAGTCCAGTCTCCGTCCGATCTCTGTGGTTTCCGCCTGTAATTGGTCTGTTTTGGCGGTCATGTCCTGTTGCAGATTGTTGAAGACCAGAATCGTGTCTTCCAGCGTGAGAGGGGTTTTGGCCGATCGTGACGGGGGCGTGGCTGTCACCATGATTTCCGGAAAAGGGAGCTCGCTGTTCCGCCGCGGAATCAACCGTCCGACAAGCTATATGAAAGCACCACGTTGATACCCCTGGGGATATCGGCTGTCCAGTGACGAAGAGAAAAGGGGGACGGGGGAGAGAAGACAGAGAAGAGAGGAGAAAAGATTAGGGTAGAATAATTTTCTGATTAATTGTTTTAAGAAAATTACACCCTTTTATACCTCCAACCCTGACGGTTCGACCTAATCCTAGTCCGAGTAAAGAACCGTATAGAAAACCCGGACGAAACTGAAAATTCAACACGCTACCTACCAAAATTCATAATACTAAATGTAGCATAGTAAACAAAAAATAACTTAACGCGTAACATAATCTTAAATATATAACGACGGACCAACACTACTCTTGGGTTGCGTAGTAACCGGAACTTCTGGAGTAATAGAATCATCCTCACTAGCGATGTCCTCGTTTGTAGGAGCCTGGATTACCGTACCAGTGATTGTAGCTGGTGAGCAGTTGGATCTGACTTCAAGACTCCGTTTGGTTGGAATAAGATGTTTTACAAAGGAAAATATTGTACGCGTAAAAAAAATTTATGAGAAAGTTTTCTCTGCAGTCATGTTCTCGTCTTTGGTTGAGACTTGTCGAAACAGTGAGCGGCAAATGCAGTGACAGTGATGGGTGGCAGTGGAGGTAGGTGGCGGTGAGGCCGGGAGGGGTCGCGGTGGAGGTGGGCGGTAGTGGTGGCTCTTCGTGTTGGAGGTGTTGGTATCAGTTGTTGTCATGCTCGTTCACCCTCCGGAAAATGGATTACGACTTTCAAATGTGTAAATCATTTTACATCATTTGAGTAAAAACATTTTTCAGTAAATATTTTACCACTAATCAAACCAAACCAAAACACCAAAAGGAGGGAAAACATTTTACAGAAAAATATTTTACCACCAACCAAATTGATCCTAAATGATTTGGTCAAATAATGAACCTTTTATTAAGGGCTTGTTTGGTACTAGAAAATTTTTAAAGAACAAGCATTTCTCATAGACCGGGTAGTAGGAGCTCCTATAGACTCTTGACATGGCAAGTTTCTATTGGTCCAAGTGATTTTTTTTTCGAAAATTTCATTGACTTGGACTCCTATTATTGGCAATGTTCTGTTAATTATATCTCCATTAGATATCATGTAGTTTATTTTCATGTTAATAAGTGAGAATCTTATTTCCTTAGATAACTATAATTATTTCTGAAAATAATGTAATAAAATAAATAATAAATTTATTTCTGGAAAAAATAAATATCACAAAATTTAATCACGTAGTTTCTCAAACGATGTTCACGGAAGGTGTCCACCCCATCATTCAAGAAAGGATTCGTACTATATTATATTTTTTAGGGGATAGTAGAGCAATATTATTAAGGGTTAGTCAAACCCAAAGAATCTTCAACGATTACATCGTTAGCCCAAGAGGGCATTTCAGTGTAAAAACTTGTATCTCCTTCTAATAGACCTCGGCTTGCAAAAGTATGCGCTGTCTTATTGCAGTTGCGAGTTGTGCGTTGTACTTGCACTTCTTCAAAACATGCCAATAATCTCCTGCCTTCTTGAAGAAGATCCTTGAGCTGCGAGAGGCCTTGAAGACCTTGGATACGACCACAAGAACCTTCCATCAAAAGCATTACACCAAGGAGTCTGATTCGAGCACAACGTTTGTCACCTTCCGTTCTTGTGCAAAAGCCAAACCTTCGTTCATTGCAGTTATCTCTGCTAGAAGAGGCGTCCGGGCGAACGTCAATCTGAGCATATGACCCCCAACAAATTCCTTTGAGCTATTCCGAAGAACCACCCCAATACCCGTTGCCACACCATTTGCCTGCCAAGTAGAGTCTGTATTGATTTTCAAAAAATTTGTAAGTGGGGGATGCCAGGCTTTCGCCGGAGAGCCTGCATGTAGCGCTCGCTCCTCAAACAGTCCTCTAAGATGGCAATCTTTGTACCAAAATAGGGTATCAAGCCCGAAACGAGCCGTCGCCTCAGCTGAAAAAGGAATCCCTTCCAATCTTTGTTTATTTCGGCTACGCCATATGGTCCAAATAGCAGTCACAATCTTCTCACAATCCTGAATCGAGAGCCTTTCAAACTGTTCTGGAAGCCATTGATGCAACGGAAGGTTCTTCGAATACAAGAAATCTCGTCCCATAATAATCTCCCATGTCTTCCTCGCCTTCTTACAGCCTGCAAATAAGTGTTCTTCATCTTCTGGATGGCTTTGACAGCATTGGCACATCGGATCAACCTCAATTTCCCGTTTGGCCAACCTGGGAGTGAGTGATGAAGAATTCTCCAAGTCGTGAAAATGAACTTTTTTGGAACGATAAGTGACCAAAGCTTCTGAAGCCAAGGCCTATTAATAGCACCTGCAGAAGACGTAGCTAGCGGTGAAGTGCGTTGCCGCAGCACTTCATAACCACTTGCGACAGTATATAACCCATCAGCAGTATTGCTCCAAAAGAAAGTGTCAAAAGGTTCGTGTTGGCGAATAGGAACTGTCATGACTTCATCGGCATCAAGTGGCCAGAGTACTTTCCAATTATTTGTTTCCGGGTTGATCAGCCAACTAACCCGTAGATTCTCCATTCCATGCGGACATGGCGCCATCACCTTGAAAGTTGTGGGGCGGGGAATCCATCCATCACCGAAAACCTTCACATTATTTCCGTTTGCTATATTCCATCTCAACCCTGTTTTAAGAAGGTCCCTACCCGCCAAAATGCTTCTAAGCGCATATGATATTTGGGAATTAATTTGAGGAATGAAATCTAGAATGTTGGACTGTTTAAAATAATTTTCTTGAAAAACTCGACTTGCCAAGCTGTAAGGGAATCGAAGAAAATGCCAGATTTATTTTTCAAGTAGTGCTACATTGAAATCTTGGATATCACGAAACCCAAGACCTCCACCCGCTTTATATTGCTTCATTTTCTCCCACGAGACCCAGTGCATAGTCCTCTTGTCTTCACTACCTCCCCACCAAAACTAACGAATCAGTTTTTCCATATCATAGCAAACTTGCTTGGGAAGGAGGAAGCAACCCATAGCAAAGTTTGGAACAGCTTGCGCAACCGACTTGATGAGGATCTCTTTACCTGCAACGGATAATAATTTACCCTTCCACCCTTTAACTTTTTTCCCAATCCGTTCTGTAAGGAGACCGAATTTTGTAGTCTTTCTTCTACCAAAGGTAGTTGGCAGATCCAAATAACTGTCATGTTGATCTACTAGCTGCACTCCGCAGAAATGGCTCATGGTAACTTGATCAACCTTGTTCACATTATCTGAAAAAACAACTATGGATTTATCCAGATTTAATTTCTGACCAGAAGATGCTTCATAGTCCTGTAAAACAGAGTGTAAAACTGTTATCTTACCAAAAGTTGCTTTAGTGAAAAACAGACTATCATCCGAAAGAAAAGATGAGGGACAACAGCCCCCCCCCTGATGTTGTAGCTCCTGTAAGATTACCGGTCTCTACCTCGGCATAAAGACGTCGAGAAAGATTTTCGCTGACCAGTAAAAAGAGATAAGGAGAAAGTGGACAACCCTGCCGCAGTCCTCTTTCAGGGACAATAGAGCCATGAACTTCGCCATTGACTATCAAGAAGTAGGAAGGAGTGGAAATACAATTCATGACAATACTGGTCCAACGATCTCCAAAAACCCGTGCGCTCCAACACAGCTTTCAAGAAGCTCCATTCTACACGATCATAAGCCTTGTTCATGTCTGCTTTTAGAGCCAGGAATCCAACATGTCCCTTTTTCCTGTTCTTCATTGTATGTAGAATCTCAAAAGCCGTTTAAATGTTATCAGAAATCAGACGTCCCGGCACAAAAGCTTTCTGATTGTCCGAAATTAGAGAATCAAGAATGCCTTTGAGGCGGTTTGCAAGAGTCTTCGTAACAATCTTATAAATAGTAGAGCAAAGGCTAATAGGACGCAAACCACTAGCTTTTCAAACCTTTTTTATCTTCAGAATAAGTGCAATAAGAGTGTGATTGAACCTGGAAATATCATCTTCCCCATTCAGAATTTTGACATAAATCTCTTCCACCTTAGGGCCTACAATCTTCCAAAAACGTTGATAAAAAAATCCGGAAACCCATCTGGACCCGGAGCTTTGACAGGAGCTATTTGTTTCAGAAATGGCCGGACTTCTTCCGCTGTAAAGACTTTATCCATATGTTCTCTTTGATCTGACGAGACAAGACCCGACACCACCCACCTAGAATCGATTCCATCTGGTCTCGGTTGAGGGCGGTAAAAGTAAAAATCTACCAGAAATAATCTTCTAGTATTGCTACTATCTGTTTCGGTTCCTCCATCCAGATCCCCGAGTCGTCTTCCAATTCAGTCAAGCGATTCCTGTTCCTGCGAATAGTAGCTTTGCGGTGAAAAAACCCCATGTTTTGTTTCCTTTTCGCAACCAAATATCTCTAGAGTGTTGCTTCCACATCTCCTCTTCCTTTAACAGGATTTGGAGAATCTCACCACGAACCTCCTTGGTTTCTGCAATAACATCACTAGACTGAGGACCCTCAAAAAGTGTCTTCAATCTGTACCGCAACTTTGCCAACTGCTTTTTCACACTCCCAAACTCATTTTTAACCCACTGTTTAAATGTCGTAGCCGTGGAAATAAGCTTAGCATCCACTGTCGAACCCTTCTCAAGCCATGCATCACGCACAACATATTCACAACCTTGATGGTGAAGCCACATGGCTTCGAATTGAAACCTCTTCTTAACCGGAACATTCCTCAAAATAGCGAGATTCCAAGAAACTTCCAACACAACATGATCAGATACCTCAGCCACTAGATGTGTTACTTTTCCCCTACCAAAGAGATCATACCAGTTGTTTGTCGCAAGGCGTCTGTCAAGTCTCTCTCGAATAGACGCCTCATCTCCTTGATTGTTCGTCCAGGTGAAGGGAGAACCTGAACAACCCAGATCTCGTAATTTGAGCCTATCAATAACATTACGAAAGCCTTCGATTTGTATGAAGGGGACTGGTCTTCCCACTTTCTTTTACGACACCGAAGAAAATGAATTGAAATCTCCAACGACACACCACGGTTTGTTAATAGGACAAAGCTTCTCCAGAAGAGACCATAAGTTATACCCTTCTTCCCTAACCGGATCACCATAGAACCTGGTCAAAAAACCCTGTTTGCTCTCACTGATAACGGTAAAAGTTCAATGAATATGAAAATTAGACTAGTTAAATAACTTGAGACTGACCTCTAGATCCCACATCATAACAAGACCGCCCCGGCGATCTAAACAATCTCTAAAAATCCCGTTTTGGAAACCAAGCATATCTTGAATACGCTTCATCTCCGTTGCATACTGTTTTGTCTCCATCAAGAAGACTATATTTGGCTTGTGTCTCCTCACGAGATCGCGAAGATAGATAACGCTATGGGGGATGCCAAGCCCCCGTACATTCCAGCTGAGGAGACTCATTGGGCTTGGCTAGGCTGATTATCAGCCTTAGCCACTTTACGATTTGGGTACTTTTGGGCTCCCCCTTCCACTGGCAGAATCCGATAATCAGAAACTTGTGAAACATTACCACTCATGTTCATCTTCCTTGCAGAGGTGCTCTCATCTTCATTTACTTTTGTTGATGGTTTTCTGCCTGTGGAGTTACCACCTGGTCCGACTTGCTTAGGGTTGCTCGCACCCCTAAAAGAATGTGAGGAATTTGTTCTTCCACCATTGCTTCGTCCTCGACCCCTACCCCGACCACCCTTTTCAGCCTGTTTAGGGCTAAGTACAGTGGCACTCGCAGGCCTTTTAGTGCCTGAAAGTGAAACAGCACCATTCATCGCCTTCTTCCCTTTGTCAGAAACTGTTTTTGGATCAATTTTCATGGATGGGTCTGCTTCACCAAGCGGGTTATCAAAAAAATTTACTCCTTCCTCTACCTCTCTATCATCTTCAGCGCTTTTGTCCTCTACCTCATCAGTGTCTTGTTACCAGTCCGAGCCTTCCATAAGGTCACCCTCCTGATCAGCCAAATCACCCATACCACTATCTATTCCCTGATCAGTGGCAGGGGTTTTTGGGAATGGTGGTATATACTTCTTCTTTGGTTGAGGTCTAAAAATGAGCCAGTTGCCGTAGCCTGCAGTTTCATCTCTTTTGTCCCTATTCGTTTTGACATTACAGTTTTCACTATAATGGGTTATATTGCCGCACGAAGTACATACATGTGGAATGCGCTCATAGACAAAATCAAGTCAGACCTTGTTGCCAAGGGTGAAGATACCAGTTCCCCTTTGAAGGGGTTCAGAGAGATTTAGAGACACTTTTACACGAAGATAATCTCCCCTAGCTCTCAGTTTGGTATCAATCATTTCTTCCCTTTTGACTAAATAGCTGAAGCCGAAAAAATCTCTCCAAAAACCAGAAGCCATGTTTGAATTAACAAACTTTGAAGCCATGTGTTGGATTCAAACCTGGCTAGCTAGCTTTTCATTTCGGTAACAAATATATTATTTTTGGCTGCTCCAAAAAATTAATGGTTTATTCTTGGTCAGGTCAGTCAAAAGAAGGCCATGACCGCTGCATCATGTGTTTAGTGTATGTTACGCTGTGAATGAAAGAATGTCTCCAAAAGGCTTTTTAGTTGACCATTTATTCTAACTGATCTTTATCTCGTTCTTTACATTTATGCTTTTTTATATTTTATTAACTATGTTCATGATGGTTATGTTCTAAATCTCTCAAGAATCCATTTTAGAAAAATATTGATAAAATATTTCACGTGTTTTTTTAGAAATATTTCACGTGTTATTTAATTTTTCATTTAGCTAACACTATTAGAACATTTATTAAAATATGACAATAGTTAAGAAAAATACCATTTTCATCGAATTAAAAATAATTTTTAGCTAGTAGTACTGGAAATGCTCTTGACCCCTATGATTATGTACATTTTCTTGTCATTTAAATTACATCGTTTCATGTCTATCATGACAAGTGAAAATGTGACTTTGATGCATGAGATGAAAATGTCCTCCTGTGAGATGTCAAATTTTGTACCCGGACTCCAAAATTTGACATCTTATTATTGTTTTTAATGAAAATTGTGATTATGAAAAATGTCGATGGGAAAGTAAAGTGAAACAATTACTTTACTTCTATGAAGTGACGCACTTATTTTGAAACAGACCAGAAAGACAACCGAGACACATAATTTAGTGTAATATTGACAAGGAGGAAGTGAAAAATCAATTTAATGTACTAATTTTTTATGTCCAAATGCCGACAATATCTCTTCCATTTCATGCCAAATTTGACATCATACCCTCAATTCAGCCGCCAAATCCCTACTGAAAATATTTCCATTATTGATGCAAACTTGTTTTCATATGCAAATTGTTGTCTATAAATATGACTTTGTAGAAGATAAGTTATTCATCACCAACAAAAACACAAATTTAACCTACATTTTTTCTCTTCTCTGTCACTCTAAAATGGCACCACCACCACCAGCAGCAGCAACAACAGCAGCTAATGAAACTCCAGTTTTCCTGCACTCAGAGAAGGCAATGAGTGTGAAAGATCTTGCTGCTGGGGATGGACTCACTTCCATTCCTTCCAGCTACTCTTTCTCCACCCTCGCCAACGAGACCTCCAACGCTTCTCAGACAGACTCTCTCCCCGTCGTCGATTTCTCCAAACTCACCTCCTCCGATCCCCGACTCCGATCCGAAGCCCTCGCCGTCCTCGAGATGGCCCTCACAGATTGGGGTTTCTTCTTGGTATGGGTGCATCTGTTTAGAATTTTCATTTTGCAGATTAATATTACGTGCGTTGACTGTGTGACAAAAAATGTTCCATCTTTGAGTAAAATAAATATTTGACTTGGTTTTTTGTTTTTTCTCTTTCTTAGTTGATTAATCACGGCGTGCCAGAAAGCTTGATGAAGGAGGTGCTCAGTAAGGGCCAGGAGTTCTTTGACATGCCAGTGGAGGAGAAGGCGAAATTCTCCACCAGAGACGTCTGGCACCCTGTCCGGTGGGGAACCAGCATCGATGTCAAGATCGAGAAATTTCATCTCTGGAGGGACTTCTTGAAGACATTTGTCAACCCCGAATGGAATTTTCCTAACACACCCGAAGGCTTTAGGTAAGAGAATCAATGGAATTAGAGTTTCGTGTTTGAAAAGTCTCACATCAGACATTCAAGAAGATGGCCAGTTATTATGATTGGAATCAACAAGGTCTGATTTTATTTTTATCTTTGTATTATAAACAGTGAAGTAGCGAAAGAGTATTACAACAAAGCTCGTGCGGTATACTTCGAACTGCTGAAAGCAATATCGGCAACTATAGGATTGGAGGAGGACTACATCGAAAAAAAGGTGGATACTCGCTCGGGTTTGGTTATTTTAGCTCTAAACCAATACCCAGTCTGCCCTCAGCCGGATCTCGCCATGGGAATTCCGGCCCACACCGACCCCGGCCTACTCACTCTTCTTTTCCAAAACAATGTCGACGGGCTTCAAATTCAGCACAAGGGGGAGTGGTTCGACGTCAAATCGATCCCCAACTGTATCGAGGTCAACACTGGCGACCACCTTGAGGTGACTAAACTTTTATCATATTTTTTTTTTGATGAATATTCTCTCCCTCTGCTTTTATGTATCTGTTTATTGCTCGACATTATATTCATCTTTTCATGTATGTATATGATCAGGTACTGACAAACGGGAGGTACCCGAGCGTTCTGCACAGGGCAGTGGTGAACAGCAAAGCCCAACGGATATCCGTGCCTATGTCCAACGGGCCACCATTGGACGCATGTGTGGTCCCGTCTAAGGAGTTGTTAGAAAGAGACGGGAGCTCACCGTTGTTCAAGCCCGTACCGTACAAGGAATACATAGCAATGCAGCATACTAGCTTTGCCGGGAAGTGCATCGATTACCTACGTTATGACTAAGAATTTCAAGGCGTTTTGAACTCGTTTTCATTTTGGGGTTACTATGTACTGCAAAAATAAAGGCCAAGGCATCGGCTTGGCAATTTCTCAATGTCCTTCTTTATTATTTGGTGATGATAGCATTTCTTCTGTAATCGAGTTCTTATGTTTAATATACTTATTCCTGTTAGTACTGTGTTTCGTAATCTGCTAAAATGCATTTGCATGCCTATTCCATTCTCCATTATGCTGATTGCTGAATAAGTGAAATTGTCCAAAACCAGTCATGAGAGCTGCTATTCCACACCATGCTTAGTGCATGCTTATGTTTAATATACAGGTTGGACATTGATTAGTTGATTGAACTACACTCAGAAAGTACCGTCTCAAGTAAAATTGTTAGCAGACCAATAAAGGGGCTTACAAAATAACACAAAAGTCACAGAAAATCTGAGATTATAAACCTAAACCTAACGACATCGGGTAAAAGCCTTGCTGCGTCCTGATGCCATCAAGACCAGACCTGAGCCAATCCCACCAGCATCCACCAACTTCCACAAATGCATCCAAGCCCACCAAGGACCAAGGCACCCGCCAAGGCCACAACTCATCACCAAGCCAAGGCACCAAGCCAAGGCCACAACACACCATGAAGCCAAGGCACCAAGCCAAGGCCAAGGCTAAGGCACGACGCCAAAGCCAACTCCACCAAGTTAACTCTCCGTCTTGCACGCCGTTAACTCCTTGGTTCATTTTGCTAGGCCAACGTGCACACCTAGCGAACCAACATCGAGGCAACAAGCTAATAAACAATATAGTGCCAGCAAATATACCCAATTTAGCTTATAAATGTTGGGTCCAAGCCCAATATGTAATTACTTGCGAGGCGGTGATGGTTTGGCTTTGATTTAGTCGGCCATCAGACTTGCTTTGGTAGCAAGTAATCAAATTGGGAAGCTTCTTTATGAGTTCCATCCCCACTACCATCAGTGCTTATATGAAGACATATGATGGCTGACTATGTGTAAGTCTCAATTATATACTCTCAATTAGTAGAATTACACTAAGTCTGGCCAAGTTCAAACAAGGGACATCATGTGTGACCTTCAAATGCTTTGTCACTGAGCTAGCACATATTTGCGTATGTGCAAATATTTGGACACAGCTAAAAAACTAGAATAAATTAATAAAATGACACAGACTACCCAAATATTTCGAAAGTAAGTTTATAATTAAGTTTATCAGTGACGATCGCAAAACTTCAAAAAGAGTAGGGCGGCTGGCGGCCCCTATTATACACTACCTTCGCCCCTGTCGTCAGTGTATAAAGGCAAATCCTTTTTTCTACCGCCACGGCTCCAATGTGATCTTCTCCGGTCCCCAGTCTCCATATGAACTGTAGCCGGGTTCACAAGAACCCTTACCATTCACAGTTTTGGGTTGTTTGGGTTTCCTTGGGATTCAAGAGGGTTTTTTTTTTTGCACACAAACAGAAAATTTTTATAGAAACCTTTCGCTATTACAATCTACTAGAAGCAAATGTTTGAGTTCTGGAGGAGGAACTACAACCCAGTTCCACCTCAGACCCTTTTTAGCTCCTTTTGTGACTACCCAATTAGCAACCTCATTTGCCCTTCTACTAATCCACCTAACGGTGTTACAGTTTGAATTAACATAATTTCTAATATCCCAGATCAAGAAAGAAACTTCCCAAGAGGGATCTATCCTACCCTTCACCATATGAATGGCAGCTTCACTGTCACCTTCAATCATTACATTACCATTCATATCTTTGATTCCTGCACAAGCAAGCCTGAGAGCTAGAACTTCTGCTTGTAGAGCAGACAATGCATTGGTTTTGCACCACTGGCCTTCTATCAGGTCACCCTTATGGTTTCTCATCACCCATCCCAGAAATGCAGTCTTTGATTTCTTGTCAAATCAGCATCACAATTTACTTTGAATCTACCATCTGGGGGGCGTACCCATTGTGTTATTTTAGCAGGGAGAGCAGGGAGAGTCTTAGGGAGCTCATTTCCTCTATCAACTGCTTTTTGAAATAGATCATAGATTTCCATACACCTTTTAACAGAGTTTTCTGGATTTATAGAGCTTTGATTGAAGATGTTCTCACATCTAGCTTTCCACACAAACCAGCAACCTCAGGCTATTTTCTCTATTATCTCATTAGACCCTTTCTCCAGCTTCTTGTCTTCAATTAGATCCCCCCACCATTTTTTGAAAGATTGAATAGAGCTCCATCTGTCACTTGCAATGCCCATCCATCCAAACCAAAAACATCTGGTCCAAGAGCATCCAAAGAGCAAGTGCATTGAAGTCTCAGCATGGGAATGGCAGATTTCACACACATGGGAGGGGGCACACTTTCTTCTAAATAAGTTTTCTTTAGTGGCCAAGCCATCTCTGCATAATCTCCATTAGAAGACTTTCACTTTAGGTGGAATTTTAATCTGCCAAATTCTCTTCCAATGCTCCTCTGCTAAAGTGTAGGAGCTGCTTGCAGTTTGACTATTATCTTCTTCTGCTAAAGAGAGAGCTGTATATCCACATTTGACATTGTACAAACCTGATCTTGTCCTTGGCCAAACCATCACATCAGCACTTCTACTTTGTGGCCAGGATTGCTTTGGCAGTATTTGAATTGAAGACATTTTTGACTAGATTGACTTTCCACCCCCTATTTGTCTTATTTATCATCACTTCTATTTTCTTGTGTTGCCAATCTTCTGGTACTTGCAAAGATAATGTAGAGCTTCCTTTTGCCCAGTTGCTGCTAATGAGTGCCTTGTTTCCTTTGCATATTTGCCAAACTCCCTCCTTAAGTATCACTTGCCTACCTGCTTAGAATACTAGTCCATGTCCAGCAAGCATTGTATCCCTTTTTGTCTCAAGAAAGGTACCATTTGGGTAATGGACACTTTTAAGAAATTTTGCGACCAAAGAGTTGGGATTTTGTAAGATTCTCCAGCTTTGTTTTGCCAATGGAGCAAGGTTAAACTTGGAGAAATCTCTGAACCCCATGCCCCCTTTCCACTTTGGGAGAGTCATTTTTTCCCAAGCCACCCATGGAATAGAGCTTTTATCCACTTGCACACTCCACCAGAAATTCCTTATAATTTGATTTATCTTTTGCACAAGGATTTGGGTAGCAAGAAGCACTGCATCACATAAGTTGGAAGAGCTTGTGCTATAGCTTTTATAAGAGTCTCCTTACCAGCTTGGGAGAGCAATAAACATTTCCATCCTTTGAGCTTAGCTCTGATCCTATCCACAATATATTGGAAGACTTCAGCCTTTGACTTACCCCAAAAATTTGGTATTCCAAGGTAAATAGCATCTTCTGGCATCTCTTTTATCCCATAGCAGTTCCTCCATTCATTTTTTATTTCACATGGTGTATTTGGGGAGTAGAGAAAGGAGGTCTTCTGCACATTAACTTCCAAACCAGAGGAGTCTTCAAAGTCTTTCACCATCTTGAAAAAGCTGTCCACCTCTTTTTTGTTTGCTTGTAAGAAAATAAGGGCATCATCTGCAAAAAGCAGATGGGATATGGGAATAACTTGTTGTCTAATTTTGATACCTTTAATAACCTTGTCTTCTTGTGCCTTGTCTAGCATCTTTGAGAATACATCTGCTACCAATACAAATAAATATGGGGACAAGGGGTCCCCCTGTCTCAATCCCCTCTTTGGTTGAAAGAAGTGTGTAGACTGCCCATTTATTAGCAGTGCAGAAGATACTGTGGTTACACATTGGAGGGTAAGTTGTATCCATTTCTCACTAAATCCCATTTTGACCATCACAGCCTCTAGAAAGGACCAGCACACCTTGTCATAAGCTTTGGCAAGATCCAGTTTTACAATGATACACCCTTGTTTACCACTCTTTTTGAATTTCACATAGTAGAAGAGTCCCTGGGCCATCACAATGTTGTCTTGTATAAGCCTTTGAGGTACAAAAGCCCCATGTGCTTCTCCCACCACATCTTTTAAGACCCCTTTTAGTCTATTTGCCATAACTTTTGAAATAATCTTATAACAGAAATCGCACAAGCTGATGGGTCTGTAATCAAGAGTGGTTTGGGGAATGGGTACCTTTGGGATAAGTGCAATGAGAGTTTTATTCCAGCTTTTGAGAAGATAGCCTCTGATGAAGAACTGTTGGATAGCTGCTACTACCTCATCCTTGATAGTCTCCCATTGATCTTGATAAAATTTTCCATTATACCCATCTACTCTTGGTGCTTTTAGGGGTCCAAGACTGAAGACTGCTTCCTTTATCTCCAGTCTGAGGGTGTAGCTTCTAGCAAGACATTTGTGTCATCTGTCATGCAATGTTTTATAGCTTCAATGACTTGGGGTCTTATAGACTTTGTATTTTCAGAAAACAGTGTTTCAAAGTAGCTCACAAAGAAGTTCTTAATATCAACTTCCCTTTCTAACCAATCTCCCTGTTGGTTTTTTATCCTTCTAATTGAATTCCAAGCTCTCCTTTGAGTGGTAGTGGAGTGGAAGAATTTGGTGTTTTGGTCACCCTCCTTAAAGTGTTGCAGTCTTGATCTTTGGAGCCAATACTCTTCTTCCCTAGCTTCTTCCAACACAATTAACTTCTTTATATCTTTCTGCTGTTGCTCCAAATCAGGTCTTGAAGGCTGTTTTTGTATGAGCTCCAGGTCTTTACAAAGCTGTTTCAGTCTTTCTCTTGAGTTCCCAAACTCCACTTTACTCCATTTCAGCAATCTGTCTTTGAATTTGTTCAGCTTATGTTGCCGTTTGAACATTGCTGAGCCTTGAATGTTACTCTCCCAACCTAGCTGGATTTGAGTTTTGAAATTTGGGTGTTTGATCCACCTATTATCCACTTTGAAGGAGGACCTTCTCTTGGTGTAGTCAGGGTTTGTGTTTATGATCAGAGGGCAGTGGTCAGACCCAAGGATAATGTCATGGATCACTGTAGCTCTAGGATTTAGCATTCTCCACTCTGCATTTGCCAGTAGCTTTTCAATTGACTCCCTAACATTTCCAATTTCCCTGTTATTTGACCAAGTGTAATCCAGGCCTTTTGCTTCCACCTCCATCAAATCCCATTGGGAAATAGTATTTGCAAATTGGGTTATTTTCTATCCAGTTGCAGCTTCTCCTCCTTGCTTGTCCTCCTCTCTTAGGAGTTCATTTAGGTCCCCACAAATCACCCATGGCATTCTCCAGTTTTTGACTGCCTGATGAATCTCAGTCCAAAGCTTCCTTCTATCTTTGTGTTTTGGACATCCATAAGCAAAAAGCCAGTGTTCATAAGTCCGAGATTCTCTCTTTATCCTTGTGGCTATCACATTTGGTGTGGTGAACAAAATATCCACTTGTGCCTCTATAGTCCACCATAATGCAAGACCCCCAGCTATTCCCCTTGGTTCTACCAACACTGAGTTAGGAAATCTGAGCCTAGCCCTTATTCTCTCCATCTTTCTTTTTTTGTTTTTTGTTTCTGCAATAAACACCACACTAGGTCGATGGACTTCACAAAGTCCTCTCAATTGCTGGACTGTCAGAGGTCGACCCATCCCCTGACAGTTCCAAGCAATGACTAACATTGGTCGTGTGGCTGTTCTAGGTCAGCCACCACAACCTTTGAATTGCCTTTTCTAACTTCACCTTTCATCAGAGATTCAAACTCCTCCATATACCGAATATAAATGCTATCATCTTCAACAAAAGGGTCTCGATCTCTCACCTTTTCCTCCTTACTTCCTGTAACTGTGACTTGCAGAGAGTTGGAATTGGGGCTCTGAATAATCTGGGTTTTCTGTGAGTAGCATACCATTTTAGCGTAGCTTCTTTCTTCCTATGTAAAGCATTGATCTTTCTCCAAACTTCCATCGTTTCCTGATCAACAAAGCCTCTTCGCTTGCTGTCCCTGTTCTTCGTCCGTGCCCTTTCTCTTTAGGTTAAAATTTCTTTGAACACATGGGATAACCGGATATCTGTAATCGCTTTACCCAGTCCTTCAATTGGGCTTTTTCCACCCGATCCATCTTCTTTTTCCTTCTCGGGCCTCCTATTAGTTCTTTCCCGTATTATCTTGACCTTTCTTTTGTATTGGGCCTTTTTTGGGCCAGCCGGTGGGTCGAAGACGTCTTGGTCCACATTCAGTAAGATAGGTGTTTTAAAACCACTAATTTTACCTTGCTGCCCTTCGTGTTCTATTAAATTTTCCAAGAAAGCAACCTGTAGAGGGGGGGTTTCAGGGACGAATTCCTCGTCTTCTATTTCATCCGCGTGCTCCACCCAGTACACAGCTGGTTCAACAACGGTATGGACCTTTCGTTCCTCAACCGTGTCCTCTGCACGTTGTCTTTTCCTTCCTTCTTGCGCCTCTACGTCTTTGTCCTTTTCTCGCAGATTCGACAGCTGGCTAAGTTGGCGAGCTAAATCCACTGTTTCATAGCCAAATTCGTCGTCCTTTCCTTGTACCACCTGTGGTCCCTCTCCTACTTCCTCACGCGCCTTTTCTGGTACAATCAGGTGCGTGTCAGTTCTCCCACGCGCTGCTGTGTCTCTTCCTCTTCCCAACCAACGTGCCACCGATTGACGGAACTGTGCCCTTTCCCCTCCGGCGCCAGTGGTTAGATCTCGTTCTAGTTGCCTGCTTTCTCTGAATTCCGCCTTGGATGTGGCCCTCAGGTCTGGTCCGTAGTTCATCCTCCCACTTTTCACAGTTCTCTCGAAACGACATACTCTCTGTTCATGGCCAAGTCGTCCACAATTATAGCAGAAGTCACGCAGCTTCTCATAGCTCAGGTGTATCCATACTGGTTCCGGTCCATACCCATTGAGATTAAACCCTCGAATTAGGGGTTTGGTGGTATCTACCATTACTCTCACCTTCATGTATGGCCTGAGAACAAGATCTTCTGCTTCCTCTTTCTCCACTTTAATGATTTCTCCAATTAGCCTACCCACTTTCTCTGCATTTCCTTTTGACATCTTCTCAAGTGGGAGACCGTGTATTTGAACCCAGAACGGGCTGAATCGGAAATCAATACCACTGAGCCTCTGTCCTTGCCTCCACTCTTTACAAACCAGGGTTTGATTGTGGATTGCCCATGGGGCTTGATTCATAACCCTACTACAGTCCGAGATGAATTTAAAGTAGAAGAAGAATTTGTTTTCCCCAAAACAACTCACCTTAAGTTCATTCGGCTTCAGATTCCAGATTCCGATCGCAATGTTTTGTATAAGTTGGGGCCTATATGGTTTTATGGCGAGCAGCTTCCCGACCATTGTTGCCCCCAGAAGCTTCCCAACTGTTTCTCCTTCATCTTCAAGCTCCAGTGAGAGCTCCTCTTCAGGTGGTTCTAGAGTCACCTGTTCTTTGTTTCTTTGTTTTGCCTCTTCCTTCGTGAGACAAAATAGAGGTTTAAATCAAAACCGGTAGAGACCCAGATCGAGAGGGACAAAAGTTGACCCCCCAGATCGAAAGAAAGATATAAAAAAAGAGAAAGGAGCAAGAACGGTCCACTAGATCGATAGAAAATCCACCAGATCGATCGAAAAAGAGGAAAAACAAATAGAAAAGGTCGCACGAGAGCCACTCAGATACGTTTAGACACTCGACGACGGGAAGAGATTCGCACTCTAAGAAGAAACCACAGGGTTTAGCATAATCATCATCTCAAGAAAATTGCAGAGCAAAGTTCTTAGAGAGAGAAGGTTGACGATTTTTTAACGGATTCAAGAGGTAGAATAGGGAAGATTTGACTATTAGGCTTTTCTCTCCCTGGACACGTAAACCATCAAACCCAGCAAACCTTTGGGGCTTTGGGCCATATTGGACTCTGTCTACAGCTTTTTTTTTTCTCAAAAAAATAAAAAGAATTATTGGATCTCATCATTTCGGCCCAGTCAATTGCTCTAGTCCCTTCCATCTTATTTTATGTGTCCTACGAGAACGTACCACTCTGATTCGTCTCTTCCCAAATTGTTATTAGCAATCATAAGGCCGGCCCTACACTTTTTGGAGCTCTAGGTAAAATTTTGAACTGAGACCCTACTGTATTAATGTGTAATGCTGGCGACAAATGTTAAAGTAAATAAATAGTTCAAAAATATAATTAAACTCATAAGGTAACAAGAAAACAAAATATATAAACACATTTTACTCAATTATCTAAACATTTTTTCACGACACTTTTTTTTGCTTTATTATCCAAAATAGGTATCAATAGATATGTACAAAAAAAAGAGGGCCTTCCCGTCCTCGGGGCCCTAGGCAACCGCCTAAATTGGCTAGTGGAAGGGCTGCCCTGACAATCATATATCGACACATATGACGTGCAATATAAGGGTGATAAAAGAGATGACAAATAGTGGTCATCTTTTTCCCAGCACTGGTTGATTTAAAGTCAATAAGCTAACTCAGGGAAAAAATAATAGACAATCAGTTTTTAGAACTACATGTTTTAACCTAAATATTAGCAAAATAACAACAATCCCTAATATGTTTGATCAGAAATAAACTGAGTTGACAAATGGGCACTTAACATCAATGTTATTCCTAATTTGCTCGAATTTATTTGAAGAGATGTGTACGATGAGTATCAGTGGTCGAACTCGAACGAATAGATCGAAGACACAACATACTCAGACTGAATTGTGTCCAAATTATGTATGTTAACCGTTTTCAGAATATGACAGGGACACAATTTTCCGTTCATAAACTGTGCGAGTACAATACTAAAATAGTATAGAAGAAAGAATAAAAATCCACTTAAAACTTGTCCGTCGCTCTTCCGTTTACGTAATCAAAACAGATTGACACGTTCCGAAAGTTGAATGAGAAAACAGTCAAACACCATCGCTCATAGTGAAAGAAAAAAGGGTCAAGAGAAATTAGGAATAGAAACTTCACATTTGTTTTCTCGTCAACTTTTCCATGTAGAAGAAGAAGATAGATAACAGCAAAAGACCGGCACTGCAAAATGTTCTTCTCAGAGATTGCTTTTACATATTCCATTGTATTATCAAACTGATTGATTTATTATTTTATTTCATTCCTTAGACGAGGTCTTCGTTTAATTTTGGTCATAAGCTTCATTACTATCATACGATTATAGTATTCGACAACCGTAAGCTTCATTATTTTTCCATTGTCATGCCTTGCATCGTGCCACTATCTCTATATGCCTGTATGTGTTGTCATGTAGAGAAACTTATACCCCTTGCAGTTTGGAAAATGACATAATTGAGAGTGTAAGTGTCATGCAATTCAGAGCGATAGTGCCATTTCTCAAACCGGAATGTGTGAAAGTGACTTTTACTCTTGTTAATTTGATAAAGAGTTTGTAATTAGTTATTTTTAATAAGCTTCATTAATTAATTTATCATTTTAACTTTCCCAAAATAGAATATCACTTTATTTTAGGTCAATGAGTATGATGTTTGAATTTGGAAAAAAGAATGAGTTTGGTGTTTGTGGAAGTCAAGAATACTATAGTATAAAAAAAGCACAAAGTTTGAATAAATCCAAACAAGGAACTATTCAAAGCTTCTTCAAAGAGAACTACGTACACTTACTAACAATGGCATAACATGTTCTTCTCCAACCAAACAAACGTGCATTGAAAAATCCATCAAACGTTCACTATATATACACACCCACAAACACCATCATCGTTTCAAATCTCTCACAAACACCACCATCGTTTCAAATCTCTCTCTCTCTCTCTCTCTCTCTCAAATGGAACCAGCTTCATCAAACCAGGCCATGATGGCAACAAGCGTGAAAGAGCTAGTAGAAGAATCAAATGGAGTCACCTCCATTCCTTCATCCTACTCTTTCACCACCACTCACAACTTTTCCTCTCATGCTTCCGAGCCGGAATCCCTACCCGTCATCGATTACACCCAACTCACCTCCTCCGATCCCCAACAACGATCGCTGGCGATCCGAGACCTCGAGGTTGCCTGCAGAGAATGGGGATTCTTCTTGGTAAGACCCACATTCCTTGTTCCTCTATAAGAAACTGATTGCTGAGTTGAGTTGAGCTGAGCTGAGCTGATTTCAGAACAGAAAAAATGAGTCAACGTTAATATAAGTATTTATATTTTATGGTTGTACTTGCAGTTAGTTAATCACGGTATACCAGAGAGTCTGATGGAGGAGTTGGTCGAGGGATATCTCGGATTCTTTGACATGCCGTTGGACGACAAGCAGGAATACGCGGCCGGTAGAGACATCTGGCGGCCGATTAGGTTTGGCACAGGAGTCGACGTCAAGGTGGCGGATTTCTTCATGTGGAGGGATTTCTTGAAAACTTTTGTGCACCCTCATTTCAATTTTCCCAGCAAGCCCCAAAGCTTAAGGTAAGAAATTGACTGTTATATATGTCATACTTTCTCAGCAAAATATGTGTCATCTATATGTCTGACTTTTCAGAACAACTTTGAGTACGTAAATTTTCGCAAACATATATAACCATGCAATAAATTTTCAATGTTTTCTTCATCTTTAATTGACAAATGTCCAATGCATTTTCTTTTCGTCATGCATGTTTAAGGTGTAGTTATGGACACTTGGGGCATGTATAGTTGTAAGGTATTTGGTCATCTTTGTTGTAAATATAATCTTGACAACCCTGCAGTGTCATGGAAATCGGAATGCAATTTATAAAGCTGATATACTTAGTTGGTTCATCCAGTACTTAAAACTGATAATGGATCCGTTTCATAAAGATTGGTTTGTCTTCATAACTGTTATCTGACGCTATTTCAAACTACACAAGTTCTAACGACATCTCTTCACTTTCTCTTTTCTTTTTCTTTTTTTTTTTTTTGAGAATTCTCTTCGACTTATTTTTGTGCATGCACAACATTGATTTTGTTCTCTAAATAACATCGATTTTTCAGGGAGAATGTGAGGCAATACACGACAAAAACAAGAACGATATTTCTCGAGTTACTCAAAGGAATATCGGAAACCCTAGGGTTGGAACCCGACTACATTGCCAAGGCGACCAATGCAGAATCGGGTTTCTCTCTATTAGCGGCGAATTTATATCCGCCATGCCCACAGCCAGACCTCGCCATGGGACTGCCGCCGCACTCTGATCCCGGTTTGATCACCTTCCTCATCCAAAACGACGTCGGGGGGCTTCAAATCAAGCATAAGGGGGAATGGTTCAACGCCAATCCACTCCCTAATTCTATCGTGGTCAACATTGCTGACCAGCTTGAGGTGAAATCTTCAACACCTTTATGAATGAATTCTCATCAACAATCTTTACAAAAATAGTACTTACTGTTTGGATAACTTGGTTTTCTATTTTCAGCAGAGTGTTTAGATAATTTTAGTTTAGGTAAAAGACACTTTTACCCCTTCTAGCTTTATTCAAAGACACTTTCACCCCATCTATTTTGGGAAACGACACTTCCACCTTGCGTTGTTCCAAATTTTAGGACACACACAATTCCGAATTGTGGTGTTGTTAGTATGAGGGAGCATGTCCCTTACTGATAGTAGTTTCTGGGCTAAATTTGCTCTCATAGAGTACACACAATCACAGATGTACGTACGTGTCCTGAAGTTTGGCACATTGGTAGTGTGGACGTGTCATTTTCTAAAACTAGAAGGGGCAAAAGTGTCTTTGTGTTAAACTTAAGTGTCTTTGTATATCGGAACTTACTTTTTCTTTGATTTGTGTTCAGTTTTAGTTTTATGAAAAACCAAGAAACGACTGCGATCTAAACAAGGCCTTTCTCTTAATAGTAAGTTCATAACCTTTTTTTTCTTTCTATTTTTCAGATACTGACTAACGGAAAGTACAAGAGCGTTATGCACAGAGCCGCTGTGAACAAGGATGCAACAAGGATATCAATACCTATTGCAAACGGCCCGTCTCTCGACACACTTGTCAGTCCGGCAAAGGAGCTCGTAGAAAGAGACGGTACTTTTCCGGCGTACAAGCCCATGTTGTACAAAGAATACATAGAGTTTCAGCAGACGAGCACCATCCCAGGCATGTCGAGTCTCGATCAACTCCGGTGCCAAGTTGAATAACGAGCTAGACGACTAGCGGTTTTATAAATTTACATTTTTTTCACATTCATATTCTGTTATTTGTGTATTTAGTGTATAATAACTAACGGTTTGTATTCCAGTTTTTACTTTTTTTTATCACAAGCTTACCTTTATTCTTTTGTGTTCCACTTCATTTTGCACCACATTCACATATAATGTAACATGCCCCTTTTGACAACCAAATAAACAAAATCTAGTTTCTGTAAACAAGGATTATAAATTTAGAACAATTGGAGCAACAATGGTTTCGTGGTGTAGTTGGTTATCACGTCAGTCTAACACACTGAAGGTCTCCGGTTCGAACCCGGGCGAAGCCATTATAATTCATTTTTATGTTTTTTTTTTATTATTGTCATCGAACCCGGGCGAAGCTATTTTAATTCATTTTTATGTTTTGTTTTTATTATTGTCAGTTTCCCTTTTTTTGCTTATGGGGTTGAGCTTTGTAGGATGACCTAAGGTTTTCTAATACGCACTGGTCTGTTGGTGACATTGAGGTTATGAATTATTAGCAAACGATTTCTCCCACAATTGTCCTAAACTTCATCTATTTCACAGTAAAACTGTCCCTTCCAAGTGCTAGAAATGACAACTATCTATTTGAAAATGATTCATTTACTCATATTGACGGTGGTTTCGCTTTGCATCTATGTTGAAGCTGATGTTTTATTTGGCGAGTAACGAAACAGATAGGACATCACTTTTGTCCTTCAAAATTCTTATAACTGAGGATCCATCTACATTACAACATATTTTCTGGTGAAATTCCATCTACCCTTGGTGATTGTTTGAAACTGGAAACACTGCATCTGGAAGGGAACTTCTTCCATGGACAGACTCCACCATATTTTAGTTCACTGAGAGGATTAGTTGATTTGGACCTCTCTCTCAGAATAACTTGTCCCGTAAGATACCTACCGGAATGCAAATGCTTCCAGATTTGCAGCACCTGAACTTGTCTTTTTTTCAATCACTTGGGAGGGTAAAGTACCCTCCCAGGGTGTTTTCCTGAATTCTAGCACAGTTTTGCTTGTTGGAAATCAGGAACTCTGTGGGGGAGTACCAGAAATGAACTTCCCAGCTTGCTCAGCCAACCCTTTTAGAAAAGCAAAAAAGCCTGAAAATTTCTAAATTAGCGCCGCGGCTTCTGGTGTAAGTCTGTTTCTAGTCGTGGTATTAGCGTTGCCACTGAAGGATTTTCTGTAGCTAAACAAGTTCCGCAGTAGTGTTTCTTATGGTTTAGCAGTTTCCTAATCAGAGATTGATCATGAGTTCATGAGTCAAGAGTCATGACACATATAGAGCAGTTCCAGAAAGGGTAAAAGAGGCTTTCACCCCCTCGAGTTCGATACAAAGACACTTAACCACCTTCCAGTTTGGGCAATGACACTTTCACCCCTTCTGTCTGTCAAATTTCAGAATATTTACACTCCTTGATTGTGACATCGTTAGTCTCGGGGCGGTTGTTCGTCACTAAAGTAGTTTCGGGGACAAATTCGGTCTCTTAGAGTATGAATGACACAATCATGAGGTGCAAGTGTCCCGAGGTTTGGAACCCAAAATGGGTGTAAGTGTCATTTCACAAGCAAGAAGGGGTGGACGTGTCTTTGCATGAAATGACATCAAAACTATTTCTGCTATTGTGAACCTTCAGGATGGAATTACAAATAGTCTTCACTCGGTTTGGAGGCATCCTGTGGACTCGGTCACTATAATTTTCCTGATGCATGTCTTATGTGTTTCTGTAGCTTAATTTTAGGAGTAAAATTATTAGGTGCAATAGTATTTTTCATTTTCTTGGTTTTCAATGCAAGTTTTGTGAGTTTGTCCACGTTCAGCTTCATTTTCCAAGCAAGCTCTATGGTTTCAGGTAAAAAATTGCTTCAAAGAGACTGTATCTTCCTTCCCAACATTGTTTGATTCAGTATCAAACATGGTGCTTCTCTACTGCTACTAGTCGGTAACTCTGTGTATATGTTCAAGGTCGGGTGTAGGTGCTCTAGCATAGTATCGGTTAATTAGGCAAAAAGCAATTTTCCCTGTACTTCTCTGTATTGACGATATAATGTTTATGATGTTTTATGCTTCTATCTGTGCAATGAAAGATGGTTCAGACAGTAGGTTGATTAGATCATTCAGAAGTAGCAGTAGTCACAGCAGCAAATCAAGTTAAGAACCCAGTTTTACGTGGACTTCATACCATATCAAAATCCTAGCTAATTGAAAAGAAACTGAAGAATAAGATTAGGCTGAAATCCCTATATCAACTTAAAGGAAAAAAATGGAGCTCCCGGAAAACTCTCCCTCTCTCTTCAAGCCCCCTCCCCAGCCTCCTCCTCCACGCGTACAGGTTGGCGGTTCCGGCGATCTTCGCCGGAACCAGTCCAATTTTAAACGGCGTTTGGTGGCGGACTCCCTCTTCGATGAAGATGAATCGCTCACAGGGAACCGGAACTTCCGTGATGCGGTGGTGAAAACTCCAAAGGGGATCTACATGGAAGATGAAGATCCAATCGATGTCTCCATGGGAGATCTGGAAATTCACTCTGAAATCAATGCTGAAGGTCAGATCCACATTCGTATTGGTGGAGCTTCACTCAAGCGCCTCCATAGGCCATGGAGTCGTGCGTTGATTGTGAAGGTTCTCGGTCGCGAGATCAATTACCGCCTCCTGCGAGATAGATTGGATGATCAATGGGATCTGGCTCGGGGTTTTGAGCTGACTGATTTGGCGAATGGCTTCTACTGTGTTCGTTTCTTCTCCAAGGAGGATTATGAGCGTGTTCTACTGCAGGGACCTTGGATGGTTCAGGGGAATTACCTGACGGTCCAGACATGGTCGCCCCACTTTGATCCCTCTGGTCCGGCGGTGAGATCTACTCCGGTTTGGCTCCGTTTGAGAGGTATTTCTGTAGAGTATTTCGATGAAGATACTCTGATGGCTATAGGTGACCGATTTGGGAAGGCTCTCAAGGTGGATCAAACTACTCTAGCGGCGGCGAGAGGCCAGTTTGCTAGGGTTTGTGTTGAGTTAGATCTCAGTAAGAGCCTGATTCCTTCAATTTGGCTTAATGGTTTGAAAATTCTTGTGGATTATGAAGGTCTCCATCAAATTTGTTTTGAGTGTGGTACCTATGGCCACCGGAGGGATGCTTGCCCTCAGATTGTGGCAGATCCAGTGCCTGTGGACGCTCCGATGGAGGGCTCTGAGACCGGCTCTTCTCCGGTTGGGGCTACGGAGGCGCCGTCGCCTGCGGCTAAGCAGGAGCCTCGTTTTGGTGCCTGCATGATAGCCACCAGGAAGAAGAAGAAGCCAGATCACCGGCGACGACCTGAGAATTCCGGTCAGGGGACCGATGGGGCACAGATGGAAGCTCCGAACCCGTTTGCCGCTCCGGTGGGGCTTTCTGTGCCGCCGGGTTCGGGTACGGGTGGGTCGGGTGTGGGACTCGGGTCCAGGTTTGGAGTCCTCTCATTGGATGAGGATGCTGCTGTAGGAGGGCCGCGAAGTAGGGGATCCTTTCCTCTTGGGAGTGCCAGGGTGGCGAAGGGTCGGTCACAACAACCGCCGCCAGCCAATGAAAATACGCCACGTCCTGGTCGGGGTGGCAGTTCATCTAATCGTGGTAAAGGGGCTGTAAACCCTAATTCGCGTCGACCGTTGCAGAATTTGGATTCAACAAATTTCCGGCGATATAAAACTTTCAGGCGTCGAAGGACTCTCCGGCGACTGGGGTTGGGGGCCAGGATGGTGATACGCCGGGTTCCTCTGGTTTTCGAGGAGGTTTCAGTACTGGTAGGGCTCGATTGGGTTCCACCAACGCTCGTAACAGGAGCACCATGGCTGGACGTCATCGAACTTCAGGTTATTCGGAATCTGGCGACGGAGTCGGAGCCGGAATTGTTCATGGAGTTGGATCTCCGAGTTCCATTATGCATGAGGATCCTCATCCAAGCAATTCAGGATTGGGAAAGGGTAAGGGGCTTCATGCCTCAGGATCTGTTGAGCCGTCTGATCGACTCCACAACTCAATCTAAACCAATGAAGATAGCTTCATGGAACTGCCGTGGTATTGGCAACTCTGATACGGTAAGGGCAGTGCTTGATTTATGTTTTTCTTCTGAAGCTGATGTTCTAGTTCTTGTTGAACCCCGTGTTTCTAGTACTCATTTGAGTCATATTAGCCGTAGGTCTAGATTGGATAAGTCCTATTGTGTGGAAGCTGTTGGTTTCAGTGGGGGCATTTGGCTCCTTTGGGATGGTTCCCTTGTGGACATTGAGATTGTCTCTTGCACTAATCAGGCTCTTTCTGGGATTGTTAAGAGAAAGAACCAAGCCGACTGGCTTTTTTCTGGTATATATGCTAGTCCTGTTCCTCTTGCTAGAGAGGATTTATGGGCTTATTTAGCCAATTTGGCTCAGGCTCATGATCTCCCCTGGCTCTTGACTGGTGATTTTAATCAGGCAGGAGCTATTTGTGAGAAAAGGGGAGGGAGGCCAGTAAATAAGAGGCACTGTAAACAGATGTGGGACTGTTTTAATGAGTGTCATTTGCAAGATTTGGGTTTCTCTGGTCCTTTGTTTACCTGGACTAATTCCCATCATGGTGGGGGGATCATTAGACAGAGGCTTGATAGATCCATGTGTAATGCTAGCTGGAGATTATTGTTTCCAGAGGCCTCTGTTAAACACCTCACTAGGGTGTGCTCTGATCATCATCCTCTTTTGATTAATACTGAGGGGATTCCTATTCCTTCTCCTAGCTTGAAGCCTTTTAGACTTGAAGCTAGTTGGTTCTGGGATGATGGCTTTAGTGAGCTGGTGTCTCAGCATTGGAGCCATGGTAATGTCATTAATGACATTGTTACTAAATTCACTACTGATGTTAAGCATTGGAACTCTAATGTTTTTGGTAATATTTTCTCTAGAAAGAGAAGACTCAAAGCTAGACTGGATGGTATTCAAAGGTCACTGGCTTTATGTGATAATCCATTCCTGTCTCAATTAGAGGTTGAGCTTCAAGATCAGTTTAATACTGTTCTTAGGCAGGAGGAAATGTTTTGGTTTCAGAAGGCTAAGTTGAATAAATTACTTTTGGGTGATAAGAATACTAGATTTTTTCATTTATCTACTGTTGTTAGAAGAAGAAGAAGCAAGATTGAGACTATGAAACTGAAGAATGGGGAATGGTGTGATGATTTAACTGTTCTCAAAGCTGCTGTTACTGAGCATTTTAAGGAAATCTATTCTTTGGATGATCTGGAGACTAGCAGAGAAGTGTCCTGGAAGGGTTCTACACTTTCTGCTGATGACAAGTGTCTCCTCTCTAGTGAAGTTACTGGTAATGAGGTCAAAGGTGTGGTTTTTGCTATGGGGGCTTTGAAAAGCCCTGGTCCTGATGGGATCAACCCTGGTTTCTACCAACATTATTGGCATGATGTTAGTAATGTGGTGATTAGTATGGTTAAAACTGCTTTCAGAACTGGGAAGTTACCTTCACATACCAACAAGACTCTTCTTGTGTTGATTCCCAAGGTTGATCATCCTATTACTTTCTCTCAGTTGAGACCTATAAGTCTCTGTAATGTCTCCTTGAAGATTATTACAAAGCTTATTACTCACAAGTTAAGAGGTATTCTCCAAGAAATGGTTCACCCCTTTCAGTTCAGCTTCCTTCCAGGGAGGTTTGCAAGTGAAAATATTTTGATTGCTCAGGAAGCTTTTCATTGTCTTAATAACAAAAAAGGGAGTAAAGGTGGTTTTGCTATTAAAATTGACCTTGCTAAGGCCTATGACAAGGTCAAGTGGTCTTGTTTGGGGGCAATCTTAACTGCTATAGGTAAGCCTCCCGCTTTGCATAGCCTCATTATGGATTCTGTCACTTCTGCATCTTTTAGAGTGATTTGGAATGGGGAACAACAGCAAGAATTTGTTCCTCAAAGAGGATTGAGACAAGGAGACCCAATTTCTCCTTATCTCTTTCTCTTAGTCATGGAGCTTCTTGCTCAAAAGATCCAGTTAGCTGTTAATGCTGGTAAGTGGAAAGGCATTAAGCTTGCTCAAAGTGGTATTCCTCTTACTCATCTGTTCTTTGCAGATGATCTCTTGTTATTTGGAATAGCCACTAAGAGACAAGCTAGGGTTATGAGGAATGTTTTGCAGGACTTTTGTGAGGAGGCTGGTCAAACTATCAGTTTTGAAAAGTCCAAATTATTTGTGGCCCCTTGTGTGAGCAAGGCTAGAGCCAAGGAGTTGAGTTCTTTTTTGAATATTCAGCTCACTGAAGATCTTGGGGCTCATCTTGGTATGCCTCTTATACATAAAAGGTTTGGGGCTGCTAAGTTCAGATTTTTGGTGGATAAAATTTTGGCTAAGCTTTCTTCTTGGAAGGCTTCTCATCTGTCTCTTGCTGGTAGGGTGACTCTAATTCACTCTGTCATTCAAGCTCTTCCAGCTTATGCTATGCAGACAGTATTGCTTCCCAGTTCTATTCTTAATGAGATTGATTTGATTTGTAGAAGATTTTTGTGGGGTGGTACCATTTCTAAAGCTAAACTTCCTCTTTTAAACTGGGAAACTGTTCTCTTGCCTAAGGAGAATGGTGGTCTGGGTTTGAAAAGATTGAAGGATTTCAATGTTGCTTTTCTTGCTAAAGCTGGGTGGAAGCTTCTCACTGATCATTCTTCTTATTGGGCCAAAGAGCTTACTTTAAAATATGGGAAGCCTTCTTTGAATTCTTCCCAGAGACAGGTTAAACCTTATCAATCCAGAGTTTGGAAGCATGTTTATAAGAGTCTTTCTGCTGTTTCTGCTGGCATTGGCTGGAATGTGGGTTCTGGCAATGGTGTTCTGTTCTGGATTGACCAATGGCTGGGAAAATTCAGACTTGTGGATGTAGCACTCTCTTCTATAGATGAAGAAGAGCTTCTTCTTAATGTTAGATCTTATTGGGATGGTGATTCTGGCTGGAGGGTTCAGTTATTGGAAGGGAAGCTGCCTCCTGCTGTGCTGGACTTACTTTCTGGAATTTCTCTGCATGATTCTCAGTCTTCTAGTGATCAAATGACTTGGTTTCATAACAAAGGTACCTTTTCTGTTGCCTCTGCTTACTTAGAATGTACTGATTCAGTGTCTAAACCAGCTCCTGATAAGGGGTGGAAGAGGATTTGGAAAATGAAGGGTTTTCACAGATGGAAAACTTTTATGTGGATTGTGAGACATGACAGGTTACTTACTCAAAATATGAAGTACAGAAGGGGTATTTGCAGTAATCCTCTGTGTCTTCTATGTGGCAATGATATTGAGAGTACTATCCATGCATTAAGAGATTGCCCTGCTGTTATTTGGATTTGGAAATGTGCGGTGCATAAAGATTTCTGGGATTCTTTTTGTCAGCTTGGCCTGGTTCAGTGGGTGGATGCTAATTTACAGTCCAATTAGAGTGCTTTTGAGGGTGTTGACTGGCCAATTCTGTTTTTGGTCACTGCTGCTCAGGTTTGGTTATGGCATAATTTGGAACTGCACAATGAAAAGGTTGTTAAACCTGTTAAAATTGCTGAATTTTTGTGTGGTCAAGCCAAGAGAATTATGGCGGGACTTGCATTATCTCCTTCAAAGATCTCTCTTCCTCCTAAATTGATTAAATGGGTCTGTCCACCTTCTGGCAAAGTCAAACTGAATGTTGACTTTGCTCAAGGGGTGAATTGTGACTTTGCTGTTGGCATTGTCTGCAGAGGTGATGATGGTCTCTGGCTTTGGAGTTTACAGAAAAAGGTGGTGGCCACCTCTGTTGTCCATGGTGAGCTTTGGGCTATTTATGAAGGTTTGCTGGCTCTTGTTGAAATGCAGTATGATAATGCATTGGTTGAATCTGATTCATTGGATGCTGTTGATTTGGTTTTGAAGAGATGCAAGTCCTCCCCTTTTGCTTATCTGCTTTGTGCTATTGATGATCTTTTGAAGAACACTGCTAGCTCTCTTGGTTATGTGCCAAGAGAGTGTAATGGAGTTGCTGATGTTTTAGCCAAACAAGGCCTGCTGCAGAATGATCAGAAGACTTTTCTTTTTCTTTGCCTAGATTTCTGCAATTCTATGTATAGTTTTGACAGTTCTGGATTAGGTGTTATTAGTTCTTTGTTTTAGGGTGTTTACTCTCCATTGTACCAAAAAAAAAAAGATGGTTCAGACTGTTGTAATAAGAAGAAGTAATGGGGATTTTGTACAATAAGGCTCTTGTCGCAGAAGATTTTGCACGGCCCGAGAGGAGGTCGTGTGTTTGACTCATGCGCGAACCATCACCTTTGATGAGGACTTCTCAGTAGCGCTGGTCATCGGGCATCGGCCCTATGACCCGAAAAGCGCGCCCCACCCAGACGGAATATATTAGGGCTTGGGGCTTAACAACTACCCCAATTAAGTTCTGGGCCAAGCTTGTTCTCGATATCGTAATCTCAGACCCGGACCGAATCGGCCCGAAGATATAACGTATTGGAATTAATGTAGATATTATTATATATTTATTTCATATGTGGGAATTAACGTAAATAGTCCCTAAGAACTAAGCCCTCAATTTTATTAGAAACTTTTAGTTGAATTTTTGGTGTTGTTAGCTACTATGTTGCACGGGTGCTTTTAAGAGCATCTCCAGCAGGCAATGCAAATCGATTTATTATGCAAAATATAAAGAACTTGGGTGAAAAATGCGATCCAGCAGAACATGCATCCCCTCATGCAAAATAGATGTCATGCATCTTGATAGCCAAGTTTGGCGATAATCATCCTTCGCCATCTTATTTGTTTTCCTATTTTGTAGGTGTATTCCTATTTTTTTGTTTTGTTCTTACTTTTTAGTAGACTTGTCCTAATATCATAATAATAATAAATAATTTTATAAAACTAATATGCCTATCTTTTAGCTAGCATTGCTAGAGTTAGTGATAAAATTCACGGTATGCAACATGCAAAATTGTGATTTTATGTAAAATTTGTCTTATTTTTACATGACATTGTTGGAGATGCTCTAATAGGTCGCGCACCCACACCGGGGTGCTTCCGGGTGCTTCGTGGGTGCTTGAGTGCTTTATGGGTGTTTTGCGGGTGCTTTGTGGATAAGGCAGGGTCCATTTCGAAAGTTTCAGTTGAGAGGTCTTTCAAATACAACAACAATTTAACAAAGAAGTGTGCATCTATGTGAACAATTTTAACCATTAGATTACTCATCTCTCCACAACTAAGAACAACATGAAGAGATTATATTGTTGATATAATAACTCTTTTTATCTTAAACTCTGTGTATGAATTTTTGTTCGATTATAATCTGATCACTATTACTGTTATTTTTATATTAATATAACGATATCACTATTAATATCAAATAAAAATATAAAGAATGAGGTCGCACCCTTGCCGCACCCGCACCCGCACCCTTGAATTTTGAGAATTCACCGCACCTGCACCCGCACTCGTGCTTCATAGTTGTTAGGGTCCGGGCTTCATATGGAAGCCCGAAACTTGGACTCGGACCGGGCTCGGACCATGTTTAAAAAATAGTCAGCGTGACAAAGCCTGACCCGAACCCGGCTCATCCCGGCCCATGTCCAGTGCCAGCCCGGAATTACACCATCATTCAGGAAATGAGCTGCCACTCTGTCCCATGTCTTTTGCAACATATGGACTTTTTCACCGATAACTGAGTCACTCGATGCAATTTTTCGATAATTTCTTTTTATGATATTGTAAACTAAAAATTACTCCATAACACTACAAAAAAATTATCTAAAAATTGCAAAATTTTGCTACTGAAATCATCGAGAAAGCCGAATGATGAGAGCTCGACTTTGAAAAGAGAGTACTTGGTATTTCATTTCAGTCCATCGCTGGCAGAATCGAAACCAGAGAGCCTCTAATGGCGGCACGCTCGTTATTCCTCACTCTCGCTCGGTACACTTGCAGGGCTCAGACGACTCCTTTCAGATCCCTTTCGACTTCAACGACCCAAGTCCTCGTCGACGAATCAGACTCTGCTGCTACTCCTCGCGAAGAAGAAGAAGAAGAACAACAGAACGGAGATGAGAATGGAGGAATCGATGATCTGAAGAGTCGGATTTTCAGGCTTAGACTACCGAAACGCAGCGTTTCGAATGCCCTTCAGAAATGGGTTTCCGACGGCAACAAAATCACCGCCGACGACCTCCGGAGTATTTCCAGAGACCTCCGCAAGTCTCGCCGCTTCAAACACGCCCTCGAGGTTTGATTTTCTCTCTTTTCGTCGAACCCTTGTTTTGGTTTTTTGATAGTTTTTGTTTAATTAGACAAAGGTTGAATCTTGATGGTTAAGTATTACATCTGGAATCTGGAAAATAGGGTTGGGATCTGGGTTTAGAAGAATCCCTTTTTGTTTGTTCTGACTACTCATTTGAGTGAAGAAAGCAATTGATGTCAAGTGCAAAGTCTTGAAATTTCATCACTTGATCAAGCACTCATATGATTAGAAGAAATGGTGTGAATCTGGTGTGATACCTCTTTATGTTAGAAGGGTGGTATTCCAAAAATCAAGAAGTAGAAAACTTAGCGAGAAACTCTAACCTTGAACATGGCTTTGCATCTGGGTTTTCATCAAAGTAGTCATAACGGTTTGATCTATAAAATGCTTAGTGCTGTTTTTTTGAGTTTCATATAGACATATTGATTTCATATAGAGCATGCCTTTAGAAGATACTATGAACACAGATACATCATATGCCACAGTCCCCTAAAGCAGCTCCATCAGCTATCAACAATCTTCTCACTTGGACGGTGGTCGTTCTTGCTCCATTGCATTCGATGCCTCTTTATGTTAGATGGGTGGTATTCCAAAAATCAAGAAAAAGAATACTTAGAGAGAAACTCTAACCTTGAACATGGCTTTGCATCTGGTTTTCATCAAAGTAGTCATACGATTTGATCCATAAAATGCTTAGTGCTGTTTGTTTCGAGTTTCATAGAAGTTAGAGCACAGTGGAAGTATAGACATACTGTTTTCATATAGAGAATGCCTTTAGAAGATACTATGAACAATCCTCTCACTTCTTGGAATTTCATCACTTGATCAAGCACTCATGTGATAGAAATTGTGTGAATTTGGTGTGATGCCTCTTTTATGTTAGATGGGTGGTATTCTAAAAATCAAGAACAAAAAACTCAGCCAGAGCTTTGATCAAAGTAGTCATACGGTTTGATATATATATATATATATATATATATATATATATATATATATATATATATATATATATATATATATATATATATATATATATATATAAGACACTTGGTGCTGTTCTGAGTTTGAAAGAACACAGGGAAAGTATAGAGTATAGACATATTAAGTTCATATGGAGCTTGATCAAGTGATGAAACACAGGTAAAATCAATGCTGGCTCGGCTATAGACAATCCTCTCACTTGGCTTGGTGGTCTTCTTGCTCCGTTGTGTTCTCCTCTTGTTCGAATCACGTGTTTGCTAGGGCAGCAGAAACTTAGGTTTGTGTAGCTAGGCGTGTAGCTAAGATCTTCATTGATTCTGTCTAAACGGAACTATGCATTTGTGATGATTGAACACGTATGGGCTGGAAAGTCTATTCCTTCTTTCACTACTTGCATACCATCATGACAGCTATAAGAGTGTGCTTTGTTGTGAAACATAACGTCGATCGCTTAGGATCTCGACGTGCACTGTTAATATCGAAGCATGTTTTGTTTTCTTGAGCACGTGTTAGTTGCAGTACACCTCTTCAAACTCCCGAAACATTGTTCAGAGACACAATGCCATATCCGTAGGTACCCATGTGCCTTGTCTATCCAAGCTTCTTTCTTTCCACCCAAGCATCCAGCCAAAATGGTTTTACCACTCCTTCGAGGCATCAGGTGCTACTTGGGAGGAAGAACATCATAGTGAGATGTGTGGAGTCAACGATTGGTGGAGTCCGATTTTCGGGCTCAGACTGTAGTGTCTCAAACGTCCTCCAGAAATGGGTCTCCCTCGGCCACAAATTGACCATTGCAGACCTCGAGGCATCTCCAGAGACCTCGCAAGTCTCGTACTGGCAGTGCTACAAACATGCCCTCGAGGTGTATTCTCTCTTCCCTAAACCTCCTGTTTAATTTCAAGTACTATGAGACGAGGTTGACACCTTGACGGTCAATTGCATCTGTTTTTTTTTGAAATAAAATTTGAGCACAGTCTAGAGATAGAGCCAGGATATCGAATTAGAATACTTTTCTGAGTTGAAGAAAGCAATTTCTTGGGGAGGAAGAAGAGAACGTGCAAAGTGTTGAAATCTCATCACTTGACAATGTTGTCTGATGGTCGCCACATTCTCAAGTAACGTAGATGGAAAATGTGTGAGTTTGGTGCGATGCCTCTTTATCTAAGAAGCACGGCTACAGAGACGGGTATTGGATATGATACGGAAACGGACACGGGATTCGTCATTTTCTAAAAAATATATATATAAGATACGACATGGCACGGAGGATACAGTAACATTATTATTATATTTTTTTTATATATTTGAATTTTTATTCTACGAGATATGATAAAATATTGGTTCCAACTTCTTTATATTTATAGCTTAAATATCACGGAACGCGTGTATTAATATTAGAATGAGAAGAGAAAGAGGAGTAACTTAAGTGGGTTCGAGTTGGACTAGTTGTGTGAGAACTTAAAACCTCACTTGAACTTTTCGTTCAAAAGGGTAACCTTTTCATATATTGAGCCATCAAACATATTGTATCTACGTTAGCTTATTTATATTTAAAGCCATTCAAATATCTCATAAAACAACCAGTGTGAAAGTCTAATAAAAACTAAGGGGCAACTGTCGTCTCTCATTGAGTGTCCCCCAATTGTCCTCCAAGTGTCTAGTCTAATAAAATTCTCTAAAATACTCGGACACGCCAGCCGGAGTGTCTGACACGTATTTTAGAGAATCATCCAAGTGTCCCAAGGGTCCGACACGGATACGGTCCCTGTTTTGGAGTGTCCATGCTTCCTAGCTCTTTATATATATTAGAATGAGAAGAGAAAGAGGAGTAACTTAAGTGGGTTCGAGTTGGACTAGTTGTGTGAGAACTTAAAACCTCACTTGAACTTTTCGTTCAAAAGGGTAACCTTTTCATATATTGAGCCATCAAACATATTGTATCTACGTTAGCTTATTTATATTTAAAGCCATTCAAATATCTCATAAAACAACCAGTGTGAAAGTCTAATAAAAACTAAGGGGCAACTGTCGTCTCTCATTGAGTGTCCCCCAATTGTCCTCCAAGTGTCTAGTCTAATAAAATTCTCTAAAATACTCGGACACGCCAGCCGGAGTGTCTGACACGTATTTTAGAGAATCATCCAAGTGTCCCAAGGGTCCGACACGGATACGGTCCCTGTTTTGGAGTGTCCATGCTTCCTAGCTCTTTATATATTAGATGGGTTCAAATGTCAAGAATAGAAAAACTTAGCGAGAACTTTGACCTTTATATTTGATGGCTTTGCATTTAGGCTTTTTTGAAATAGTTCTATGGTTTGGTATGTAAAATGCTTAGTGCTATATCTTCTAAGTTTGCAGAACATGGTGGAGTATAAGCAAATTTTGTTTACAGAGCATGCCTTCAGAAAATGCAAACAGAATTGGAAGACAGTGCGTGATGAGTGGATTAGGTAGTTGGGATTTCAACCTTTTTCTGGAAACTGTTTCACTCGGTGACCACAGCGAAACTAATTAGAAGATTTAGCCAAATTTTGTATCTCTCTCATTTGTATTTAAATTTGCACTACAAGACATGAGACTAAAATCCATTTGGCTCTTGGTTACTACTCCGTTATATTTCATTTTTGCTGCCTTCAAAGTGTGTGTCAGGAAAATTTAAAACCCAACAACCAATTACTGTTACTCTTTTGGACAAAGTATTTTGATGGTGATGCCCCAACTCTATGCTCGACGATCCAAATCTTCTGTACATCACTTCAAAAGTAGATAACCTAAATGCAGCATGAACAGCTTTATTTATCCTAATTTATTTCACCTTTAAAATTGAAGTTAATCATGTTTTTGGATTGTCTAAAATATAATGATGTATTTAATCTGAGCATTGCTCGTGTTACAACACTCTCCACTCTAGTTTGTCCTGTTCTTGCACCTCCTCTTTCATATCATCATATTTATGCCTGTAAGTACATTCTACTTTCAGATATCAGAATGGATGATAGCTCATGAAGAGTCTTCATTAATGGACTCTGACTACGCCGTGAGAATCGACTTGATGACGAAAGTGTTCGGCATCGATGCCGCCGAACGCTACTTTGACGGCCTACCTCCCGCCGCAAAAACCACTGAAACCTACACCGCAATGCTTCACTCTTACGCCGGAGCCAAGCATGTTGAAAAAGCCGAGCAGCTTTATGCGAGAGCAAAAGAAGCAAATCTATCTCTAAGTGCACTCACATACAACGAGATGATGACTCTATACATGTCAGTTGGGCAAGTGGAAAAAGTTCCTTCAGTTATTGAAGAACTGAAGCGAAACAACATCACCCCCGATTTGTTCACTTACAATCTCTGGGTAAGTTCATGTGCTGCTTCAATGGATATTAATGGTGTCAGAAGGGTTCTTGAAGAAATGCGCAGCAATGAAGATTGGGAAAGATACACCAAGCTTGCGAACATATACATCACAGCAGGTAATCTAGTGAATGCAGAATCCAACTCATTGGTTGACAGCGAAAAGAGTATTTCACAAAGAGAATGGGTGACTTATGATTTCTTGATCATTCTTTATGCTGGTTTGGGAAAGAAAGATAATGTGGAGCAGATATGGAAATCGTTGAGGATGACGAAACAGAAGATGATAAGTAGGAATTACTTGTGTGTGGTTTCGGCATACCTTATGCTAGGGCATCTGAAAGAGGTTGAAGAAGTAATGGATCAATGGAAGCAATCTGCGGGATCGGATTTCGATATCTCTGCTTGTCATAGGGTTGTAGAAGCATTTACTGATAATGGGTTGCCGGAAAAAGCTGATTTATTCAGGTTGCTTCTAGCTGAGAAGGGTTGCGAGGACGCCGTCTGATCAAAGAATGCTGTTTCATCTGTAACATTTTTAGGATAGTTAATAAGGGTTTAAGAGATTGATGTTGTTCTCTCACACTCTCTCACTGTTAAAGCCATTTTTTCTAATCAAGCAATAGGAGTCTGGATTTTGCCTTCTATAGACATGATTCATAGTGAACTTGTAGAGTTGCAGATGTTGTCTTTGTACAACTGTTGCACTGGAAATGAATGTGTGTAGTTTTAGCTGTTTCGATAGAGAACTTGAGCTGTGTGCTAAGAGGCAACATTGTTATGAATGTATGATGTCATTCACTTGAAGGTGGCATGAAGCAAAATTGAATTTGTGTTGTGAATTTGCTAACGTATGCTTGCCACAATAGCAAATCTGGATTCATACTGCTCACACACCAGTACCCAGAACGTTGAGGCAATGAAAACTGTGTACATATGATTTACTGTTGGACCAACATCATCACGTGACACTGCTTACGTTGTAGTTCACACCGCTCAGAAACACTGACAAGTTACGAGTCATGGTGGCAGGCCGGTTCAACCCGCGTGTCAAAATGGCCCGACCCGTGCCCAAGAGGGGTCAACCCGGTCCGAGCACATCCCCTCCGCCTATAACCCGCACCTGGCCCGGTCAATATAGAATCCAGCCCGTGCATGCAGGGGCGGAGCCAACCCTGGGCACAGGTAGGCACGTGCCCTACCTCTTTTGAAAAAAGAGGCAATTTTACCCTTATGTTGCAAGTATTTATTCAAAAGTGCCCTTGCAATAATTTGAGAAGTGCCCCTGTTAAAATCTGAATAGTTTCTTAGTGCCCTGGTAGTTTTCGATTACTGACTCCGCCCCTGCGTGCATGCACGGGTCATGTTCCTCCGGAAGACAACCCCCTCCCCCCTCGGGCCATGCACGACTTCGCACAAAAATGGCCCCTCCGACACGGCGAGTTCACAACCCGCCCCCATACAACCCGGCATGTGCAGAGTTCCGCGCATTCTGGACCCGGCATGTCCCCAGCCCGCTCTTCTTCAGCCCGCCCTTAATCGGGCAGGGCCCGGCCCTTCCCCGCTCTGACCTTGAGTTACGAGTGTCATGGACTACCACGTCATGTATGCTTAAATCAATAAACTACCTAATTGTAGCAATGTAATGTGATCGGGGGATCGAGGCAAAAAAAAAAAATAAAAAAAAAAATAAAAAAAAAAATAAAAAAATATAGCTCGAGGAGTGAAGTGAAACAGGCTATAAACTTGAGGGGCAAAAGAGGGAAACTGGGCTGATATCTTTTTGCCGTTATCAATAGAAATTGCGCGAGGCCGTACGGTGGGTAGAGTTGTCGATCACGTGGTGGACTGACGAAAGGGAATGAAGAACCAAAGTCTTCTTCAGATTTCGATTCTCTTTCTTGATTTTGCTTCTCTCTGAAGGTATCAATCATCATCATCGCATATACTCTTAGACTCTCTAGTCTTCACCCAAATCTCTCTCGCTTTTGCCTTCTCGGCTTCAATTTCTCCACCCCCTTTGCGTTTCTTGATTTCTGGGTTTCTGGGTTTGTTGATTACAGCTGTGGAAGCGAACAAAGCCGTCAATGTTGAAGTATTCTGAATCGATTGCTCAAATGGGTCGCAAGAAGAAGACCAAGAGGCTTTCCATGTTCAAAGGTACCAACTTTGCACTTCACTCTCCTTCGATTCGGTTCTAGTTTTTTTTTTTTTTTTTTTTTTTTTTTTTTCTGGGTATGCATGATGTTAATTATTTGTGGGTTTTTTGTTTCTGATGATACCCATTTGCTGAAATTGCAGAATTCAACCAAAACTCCAACCTCCCTGTGCATTGGTTCAAGAATCTGTGACTTAGGGCTAGTTTTTATGCACTTTGGCTTGGTGGGTTTTGGAGGGTTAGATAGGTAAATTATGTAGTGGAGTGCTGATCTTGATCTGGGTCACATAGTGTTAGGACTATTAACTAGTACTAGTAACTTGATTTGCTAAAGCTTAAGCTCATTGCTTTTGTCGAAATCTTTAGAGGTTTGAAATCTGATTTGATTTGCAAATGGAGTTATTGGGGAAGAAGAGGAAGGGAAATGATCTTCTATCAACAACTGAACTGATCCAGAAGCTGTTAACAAACAGCTTCTCACACTTGTCTTTGGAAGATTACTCTAGGCAGAGGAAAAAGTGTAAGGAAGAAGCACTTGTAGAAGATGTTGGTTCTTGTAAGGGTGCGATTGGTGGAGTTGTCACAGCTCCTCCTTGCGGAGGAATGCGATTGGATCGACCTGCGAGGGGTCTGAAAAGGAAAATCGGATGCATAGATGCTGCAACTCGATTGGGTAGGAAGAAGAAAATTGAACAGGACTATTTTCTTGAAGAAAAGATTGGGCAAGGGAAATTTGGGTCTGTGATTTTGTGCCGGAGTAAAGCAAGTGGAGTGAAATTTGCTTGTAAGACGTTGCGAAAAGGGGAAGAGTTTGTGCATCGCGAGGTGGAGATTATGCAGCACATTTCTGGGCATCCGGGTGTTGTCACATTGAAATCCGTGTACGAGGACGCTGAGTCGTTTCATCTCGTCATGGAGCTTTGCAGTGGTGGAAGGTTGTTGGATCAGATGGCGAGGAAAGGGAGGTATACTGAATGTGAAGCTGCTAAGTTATTGAAGGAACTAATGTTGGTGGTTAAGTATTGTCATGTCATGGGTGTTGTTCACAGGGATATAAAACCTGAGAATATTCTCCTTACTGCATCTGGTCAGATGAAGCTTGCTGACTTCGGATTAGCTGTGAGAATCTCTAATGGTAATTGCAAATGCCTCTGATACCCGATACTCATCCTCATTTGTTGCATATTAGTAGGATACACGCATAATCATGTGTTACTCTTTGGTTGAGTTTTGGCAGGTGAAACTAATTGGGTTTGGTTTGAATCCAGGTCTCCTGAAGAAAAATGAGACTCAACTAAATTCTGATTGAAAACTATTTTCCTTTGTTTTTTCATTTCTATGCAGAAACTAGAAAAAGTCATCAGTTCTTTACTCTTGAAAATTAATGATGAATCATAGAAAAATGAGACTCAGTTACTTCACTAATTGAAACTATTTTCCTTTGTTTTTTCATTTCTATGCAGAAACTAGAAAAAGTCATTAGCTCTGTACTGTTGAAAATCGACGATGAATCATAGAATATTTCAATGTTGGTTGACTTTGGAATTAAAATATCCTTATGTCTTTGCAAGTGAGCTGATTTGTTGCCTTGCTCTTCCCTTCTCCTTAACTAAAATATGGTTACCAAATGGATGTCTTTTATAGTGGCCATTATGGCAATTTTTTTGTTATCTGTGTCGTATTTGTAATGTACTAGCTGGATATCGGTAATTGTTCTGCAGTTGGCTAAGAGGTTTTTGTAAGTTATCATTTGGTATGTTCTCTGTGTGACTTGTGTCATGTGATGCTGCTAAGTAGATCAATTAAACCAGCTGCTTATTCTGAGGTCACTGTGAGGTCATTGTGCTGTTTAAAGATGGCCAATTAGCCCTTTATATTCTCATCGACCTGCATATGTCTTTTTATCTTAATCTTGTCTCCCTATTTGTGGATTTTATGATAATTAGTGAGATGACTGGGAATGGTACTTTGTGTGATGAATTTTACTCCATGAGCTATGTGTGCATATCTTTCACATGCATACTTGTACTCACTATCATGCATATGTTTGCATATCTTTTTTGGCTTCATCAATTTATCATTCACCTTATGTTCATAAGGGATGATCTTGACACTTGAATGTCTTCTCTCTTTGTAGGTCAAAGCATGACAGGTGTGGTTGGGAGTCCTTCCTACATAGCCCCTGAAGTTTTGGTTGGTGATTATTCAGAAAAAGTTGATATCTGGGGTGCTGGAGTCCTCCTATATGCACTCTTGGTTGGTGAACTTCCATTTCGAGGTACTTCGTTGGAAACTGTTTTCGAGGCTGTCAAGAAGGTGAACCTTGATTTTTCTGGTGGAGTATTTGAATCTGTATCCCAACCTGCTCGCGATCTGATTGCTCGTATGCTGACAAGGGATGTTTCAGAAAGGTTTTCTGCTGAAGAAGTACTAAGTAAGCTGGATATTTACTACGTAGTAATGTAGTAGTATTATTTTAACTCTTTGGAAGCAATGAAAAATAAAGGTATATCTACACGAGACCTTCAATCCACCAGGAAAATAAGAGATGTAGCCATGTAGGTAGAGAAGATAAAGAATGGAGATAGCTTTCCCTCGTAGCCCCCTTCTCTGGTTATAATATTACTCATTGCCATCCCCGTAATGAAGGCTGAAACATGGTTTTACATAGAAAGATTCTACTACTAATGTGATATATTCCCTAATGGTGAAAATGCTTCTGGATGCCTAAACAAAAGAATGCTGGTCTGATATGCACATTATGGTGTAGGTTGAGTACAAAGTAAATTTATCCCTTGGCTATATCCCCCACTAAAAAAATGGTATTTGAAATTATAACCTGCTATTTCTTCACTCTTTTAAAATTAGCCCCACAAAATAATACCATAGCCCCCAGAATCTAGATTTCTTTCACTAAAGCCACTACTTTTGCTGAAGTTCATTTAATTTTTGTACGTTCTGGTGAAGTTGTATAGTTTCTCGATTTCACTGCTTTGGACGAACAATTTTTTTTGCATGACTTTCATTTTAAATTTGCTAAGAACTTAGCCCTCCCTGGTCTAGGTTTCTGGATCAGCCCATGGGCCTCGCTCCTCCACAGAACTCCATGAAAGAATTCACGGAGGTAGAGAAGTATGGAGTTTATGAAGGTTAACTTAGGCGAAGATGTGCCTATGTGAACCGGAATAATTTTTGAGTTGTCTGAGGCATGGTCCTTTCTTTTTTATTGGATGAAGAGGAATTACCTAGTTATCTCATCAATAAAAGTGGAGTGAGATAAAACCTAGGACTCGCAACAAAATGGTCAAAAAAATTTGGAATTCACTTGTGTTATATATGGTGATGTCATCTTTGGCCTTCTATTGAAGGTTGTAAACTGTCCTTCTGGTCATATGCATATATCGGAACTTAATAAAATCGGAACTGAATAAATTTACCCCTTTTGAACACATTTATCTGTGTAACTAGAGCTGTAATTTTGGTTAACCGAAACCGGCCCGAGAAACCTTGAACCGATCAGGCTCGGTTTGGTTCGGGCTCGGTTACCGTTTATCCGTTCGTTTAACCTTTCCGGAAAATTTCACATACCATCTAACTGGCCCGGCCCGTGTAACCATTGCCGGGTATTCCGGTTCGGTGCGGGCCGGTTAAAACTGTTTTTTGATAGTCACGACTCAAAAGTGGTGGGAAAGGGACTGGTTTGTTTCAGTTAACCGAGCGGTTATGGGCCGGGTTCGGTTATCGGTTCGGCTCAGTTCAAACCGAGCCAGTTCACCCTTCTAGAGAAGGTCTAACCGGTCCTAGCTCGAATCGTTTCCTTTTCCGTCCCGGTTCGGTAATATCGGGCTCGGTTTCAGTTGCAAGAAACTAGTTTATTTCGGGCCGCTTTTACCGGTTAACTGGCCCTTTTGACAGCTCTGTGTAGCTGTGTTAATATAATATTGGCTTCTTCAATAGGTCTCTCGTCTCTGCATACGTTTTCCTGAGCTAAATGTGTATTTATTTATTCCAGGTCATCCTTGGATTTTGTTCAATACCGAATCAACGCCTAGATCACTGACGTCGAAGCCAAAAATCAAAACCCATGCACAGTTAGCTTCATACCAACCAGCCGCCATAGCCAGCCTGCAAACAGAAAGAAGCGAAACTGTAGCCAGCATTAACTCAAGGCTAATTTCGTCATTTACCCACTCAACTAAAGAGGTCGAAGATGACAATGATGATGACGGTGCAATTGATGTTCTCGCTGATGCAATCTCGCGAGTGAGGATATCATCAGAGCCCAAGAGAAGCAGAATATGCACCCTGTCTAGTCCACTCCCTCAGGAGCAGTCCTCTAACATGACTGTTAACAACCTCTGTACAGCATTCTGATGAAGTAACCACCTATACTCTTTGAGAGAAAACTTCAGGTGCTGGTCCTTTTCTTATGAAATTACTTGAATTAACAGTCGTTTACTGGTTGTATACTTCATGTATATAGGTGTTTCTAGGGTTGGGTTGTTCATATCTAACTCTTATGTGGCTGCTAAATTTCATTGGACTAATGGTACAATGTATGTAACAGTTTGAGCTGTGGTTCAGCTAATTATAAGGAGATGTTATGTTGACATTGAATCTCTTGATCCGTTGTCCCGAGTCCAAGTCACGTGGACAAAACTTGGATGGGACAATTAGTCACATTAGTTTGTTTTCCAAATTTGATCCAGCAGTCTACTGTTGTTCCTAAACTGTACAATGCGATATGAGCAACCTCCGGTATAAAATTTCCCCAGCAGCCTACACAGAAACAGCAGCAGCTGTTTTTAAAAGGAGAAACTTAACATCTCCGCAACACCCATTGATGGGCTTTTTTTTTTTTTTTTTATTATGTCGATGCAACTTCAAGGGCTCATTCCCTGGCACAGAAGATTTATAGGGTCAGTTTGAGAATGTTTCTGTTGTCAGCACAATTGCTGGCCGACTGCAAAAGTTGCAGTCGGCCAGCAAGTACCCCGAGTGGAGCAGGTGCTCATGACCACAGGAGTATTGACTAAGGTTAGTTGTCCTGTGGCAGGTTTTGAGCTGTCTAGGAAAGGATATGATCCCACGATCCCTTAAACTGTCTCATGGTTTGGCATAAGGCAACCTTTTGGTCTAGTATATTCATTGATGAATATTCATTAAAGGAGTACATGCCAGTTACCTTTTTTTTCCTTGTCTGGGAAATTATAACTTGTTCATATTCAGTACTCGAACTAGAGACCTGATGAACTGCCTACAAAGCCTAAGCCTAACGTGCTCGTTTGTCTACAAAGTTTCCTTCTTTTAAGTTTTCTATTTCTGGTTCTCTCTCTATTGCTTGGGTCTGAAAAAGAAGGGGGATGGGGATCCCAAAAACACTGACTTCTATGCAACCTTTCTAATGTAGCAGTATGAGATAGCTTTAACTGCACATCACCCCTCATGTCTCTATGAGATTTACATGGTGAAGGTGTCATTCTGAACTACTTTAGAATTAGTCAAGATGTGGGTAAACTAGCTCTGATATTCGCCACTTATCAAGAAAATGTTAAGCGACTTGCACAAACGCTATATCTTTGTCTCTCTGACTTGCATCCATGGACCACCTTGTGATCCATGTCCTTAAACCAATCAGTTTATGGTGATGATATACCTGAATCTGCTGCTAATGAGTTTAGACTTTGATCACTTTGGGTTATGTTATTCTACTCTGTTTGGCACATGGCTTATGACCCCATTTCTTAATGATGATGAATTAAGTTACACTGCAGCTGACTAATTAGGCGTAAATCCTACTTTTACCTTTTCGCAATTCAAATCTCTAATCAGAGAGAGAGAGAGGAAGGAGGCCTAAAAATGCGATACTCGCTACTACGTGTTCTCTTTCCCTTCGATATTGTGAGGTAAATTTGCACTTTAAAAAATGTTTCACATGCTTTTCACTGTGATGATGTCCTTGATCAAGCTTTTCCGTTGAGCTAGCTTCACGAGTCTCACCATGGTACATTTGCTTTTCTAAGTTGCGAAATCATGGGTTTATTGCAAAGCTTCAAACATCATACAACGCGGAATCTAGGGCTCACCAATATGAAGGGCATTATAGTATGCCAAGATTATAGACGTAATTCTTTGTTTCACGTAAGCAATAGTAACTAATGAGACGCATTGGAGCTAACAGATATATCTGCGAACTGAATTTACCATTTCTTCTCTCTTTTTCACATGTCACAACTGGAGTTCTAAGTCATTTGTTGTTGTCCATTACATTGGAAAACTAAGCTTTCAAGGAGCTAGTGCAAGTAGTCCTAAAATATTTTAGTTGTTTAGTAGTACTTGGTGAAGTCAAACCCACATAAGTGTCAAGACACTAGTAAATCTAGAATAAAGAAGAAATTGAGATTGGAGTAGAAGTTGTCTTACTCACATAGTACTCTCTCTGTGGTGCCATCAACCACCATCTTCATCAAACTCCACCATGAACAGAAAGCCCATTAGTCCCAACAACAAAGCATATAACCCCAAGAACCACCACCAACACCACCGTGCCACCGCCGCCTCTCTCTTCTCCGCAAAGCTTTCAGTCATCCTCTTAGCCACCTGTGCCACCGTCTTCATCATCTTCCAAATCCAATCCCTTCATCACACCCCCGAGTCCCTCCTCCTCTCTCTCAAATCATCCCAAACCCAATTCTCATGGCACCTAATGCACCAATTCCAAACTGCCATTTCCACCGCCACCACAAACCAATCCTGCCCCACCACCGCCCCTGCCGCCAATGACAACACCGCCAGCGCCACAGCCACCGCCAGCGCCACAGCCACCGCCAAGCTCCGCCGTTCCGTCACGTTTCTCCCATTGAAAGACCTCCGTTACTCTCAAACTGCTCAAGAAGGCCACACGTGGTTCATGAGCTCCATGTATGATAAACAAGGGGTAGAAGGTGGGGTCCAGTACCAGCAGTTTCCATCATCTTCTTCAAATGGAAGGTTATTGTGTATCAAAGGGCATGACACTCACGACGGCGCGTGGAACTCTTATGCCTTGGCTTGGCCAGAGTCGTTGCCGGAAAATGCAACCCTTATGAAGGGTCTAACATTCATATCGAACAACCACTACAACTATGACAACATCTGGCACGGTTTGTCTTCCATGGTCCCCTTCGTGGCGTGGCACATTCAAAACGGTTGCCGGAAACTACCGATTAGATGGGTTTTGTACCATTGGGGTGAGCTCAGAACTCGGATGAGTCCATGGTTGAGGACTCTGATGGAGGCCACTTTTGATGGATCTATTGATCTTGAAGATTTCGGCTTGGATCTCAGTGGCGGCAATGGTGGTGGTTCTGGTGGCGGAAATGAGGACGACGCTCCGGCTTGTTTTGAGGAGGCGGTGGTGATGAGGCACAATGAAGGAGGAATGTCTAGGCAGAAGAGGGTTGAGGTCTATGATCTGATGAGATGCAAAGCAAGACTGTCGTGTAATGTTGGCGGTGATGGTGGTGGTGGTGATCGGCCGGTGATCGGAATGACAATGTTTATGAGGACCGGACCGAGGTCATTCAAGAACGATTCGATCGTGATCGGACTCTTCGACAGGGAGTGTAAGAAGGTTGAAGGTTGCAAGCTAATGGTGGCTTATTCCAACAATCTCACCTTCTGTGAACAGGTAAACATAAATTTCTGTCAGATTGAAGTCAAACGTATAGTCCTGGTTTGACTTTTCAACACATAACTATGTCACTTTGACTCGGTGTTTTACATAGCAAAACGATGTAATTTTAAGTGATTTTTCCATGGTGTTTTACTTTACAAGACCATGCAAAGATTACCATATTTTTGTTCGTTTTGCTAATCAAATCACGGGATCAATGTGAGCCAGTGAATAGTGACAAAAAGTAACCTAGGCTGATAAAGTTTTCCCCCAAAGGGTAATAGAGATGTAATACTAACTAATCAGGGAGTAATCAAAATGTGATTGTATGTGCAGGTGAAGTTGATGAGCAAGACAGACATCTTGATATCACCCCATGGAGCACAGCTGACCAACATGTTCCTCATGGACAGAAACAGCACTGTGATGGAGTTTTTCCCCAAAGGGTGGCTCAAACTCGCCGGAGTCGGCCAATTCGTCTACCACTGGATCGCCAGCTGGTCCGGCATGAACCACCGCGGCGTCTGGAGGGACCCGGACGGAGAGCGCTGCCCGTTCCCCGAGGACGACAGGCGGTGCATGTCAATTTACAAGAATGGGAAGATTGGGTACAATGAGACATATTTCAGTGAGTGGGCAAGAAATGTTTTGAGTGAAGTGAAGAGCAGAAAACTGGAAGAATCATCAAAGAAGAGCAGCACCTCTGGTGATGGGTGTGCTTGTAGCTAAATCATATTCTTTTACTAAAACCATACACACCCATGATCATAGGAGAAATTTCTTTCCAAATTTTTAAGCTAATAGATGCTTTTCAGAACTAGTAAAACTTACAAGATCAATAATAATTCAAACATCTCTCTCAGATAGATTCATTTCATTGTTGTAGGATTCGGAAACAGTTGAGCATATTTATTCGTAAAAACTACGGCGATAAATGCATGTAGTCTTTAGCACACTACTGTGCGCTCAGAACTTCAATCTCGAAATCCAGAACAGAGTCGGGGTTGATGCCCCAAGCAGGGAATCCACCATCACCATAGGCATAGTCCGGAGAGCACTGCAAAATACAACACATACGAACAGAGACTTCTTGTTAATTAATGGTTCAAAACTTAGATGAAATAGTTAGAGGTATCTCCAACCCCACTGGTTGAGGGGGACGGGGTGCTCGGGGGACAATTTTTGCCTTGGGTGTGGGATGGTTAGGGGGGATTTCCCCATGGACAAGCCAATCCTGATCCATGGGGTGGTTAATTCATTCATTTTTCATTACATTAATCAATTTTGTTGAGTGGGCGGAGGGGATGGGTTGGAGATGAGTAGTAGTTTAGGGGAGGAGGAGGGGGAAGGGGAAATGGTGGGCCCGTGGGGGGAGGGGAAGGGGGGAAACCGAATGGGTTAGAGATGCCCTTAGTAGTAAGGTAAATAAACATGCAAATACATAAATAGTCGTAAGGTGAGGGTATTACCCTTAATCGAGCATGTTCTCCAATCTGCATACCCAAGACACCTTCATCCCAACCTGAGAAGAAATATCCTTGCCACATCAGTTTTTGACAAACAAAAAAACAGATGGAAATGCTATGAGCTTTAATCTCAGATGAAAGAAGAGGGAAACTACTACTCCTAAGACCAATAGATAAAGGTCACACACATGGCTGCAGATCAAATAGCAACGGAGCCCACACGACGTGTGTTCTTGAAAATCTTCTAATCATGGAAAGCAATAGTGCCCAGACAATTATGTGATAACTCGGTAACCTTCACCAATTTCAAAATGAGCATGGAAGTGATAGATATGAGATTCATAAAAAGAGAAAGACGTGGGGAAGTAGTTGTTTGACTTGGTATCTCGCTATGAATTCTAACCACTACATTACCAGACCGTGGGTTATATACGATTCATGATTTTTTGGAAGTTCAAAAGTTTCACCAAAACTGGGAGGTTTGCATATATTCTAAGAGTGTAGATATTAAAAATTGGAGTATTGTATATCATGATCCTCTCTTAAAACACAACTTGTTAGTGCCAGTGACAAGATACAGCCAGTTGTCCGATGAGCCAACTCTTCTTTAACTATATACAACCAATAGCAAGTCAATAAGCCATTTTTTTTCCATTTTAACTAGGTCCGCTACATTAAGTTGAATATGATTAGAACTCATGTTACAGTCTCTACCCAGTCCTCTTCAACCATACATCCTTACGGTAACAGATCCTCATAACACAAATGGTTCAACATAGGTAGATCAGATACTTACATCAATTTACACATTATCTTCACTCCTAAGTTTACATTTGCCCAAGTAAACTATATCGGTTCAGGAAAATGTGACTATGCTAATCAATCAAAATGAGGAATTCCGAAGAAAAAACTGAGTTATACCTAGGACATCGTCCATCACTATGGACGTAGTGATTATGCAAGTAGGGTTTGAGGGGCTACTTAGATCCTTCTACAAAGAAGTAACAAAATAATACTAAATAAACAAAACTGGTTATTGTTGCTCCCACCAAGTGACGTATCCGTCCAATACCAGAACACTAGTACATGCATTCTATTTAACAGAATCACAAAGCTTCTATGCTAAAGAGTGAAGGTTCTTTAACACAATTTAATAATGAATAGCCTTTAAGATTTGAAGCTTTAATCACAAAATTGGCTTGATAAGAATCAACATTGAGTGAAAACTAAGCGTCAAATTCTGCAACGAGGGTATCTAGTCTAGTATAAAGTAGGAAAATATCACCCCACTAAAATTGAGACAAGTAAAGAAACAAAAGAGAAAGCAGAAGATGCTGACCATTTGTAGCAAAGTACACGATGGCCATTCTTTTTCTCCTCTCTACTTTTTTCCATAGAAAGGGAACAAGTCCTTTAATGTTTATATTCTCCAAAGTCACTCTAACAAAGACAGTGGTACAAATGAAATTCAATATTCCTCCTATCTACAATTCCCAAGCAAAATAAGAGAATACCAAATTTCTTTCGTTTATCATTTTCTCTCCCATGTCCTTTTAGGAATGACAATTATGACTACAAGAGTTCTAAAAATATATTCATAAATTCACCCGCAGCATTTGCATCTCCACCAAACACACGAATAACGAAGGCCCGGAAGGGGAAAATGAAACTCATTATACCAAATTGTTAAGCTAACAGCCTAACACACGCGCTAAATGATGTAGTTTTTAACATATCGGAATCATTCTAAGGACTCATATCCTTCACATTCATGAAGTCCATTATCCATTCAAATATATGAATGCATCGTGAAGTAAGTTTATGGATGAAGATTTCACCTTTGATAACAGTACCCATGCCAACCTTGAAGGTGAATGGCTTCTGACCAGGATCCTTTGTGCTGATGACACAAACAACAACAACAAAACACAACTCTTGAGTATACCCAATTAATCAATCAACCAAATAGAAGATTTCACCAAACATTCATCAACTCAAATCAATCAATTAATCAATACCCACCTCCAGAACTTCTTGGATAGATCTCCATCCTTCCCTGCAATCACATCAAACCAACAAACCAAATCAGGGCAATTCAAACACCAACAACAAAATCCAACCCCGACCCACAAAATCTTAGGCTATACCCACAAAATCTTAGGATATACCCACAAAATATTTCATCAAAATCAACCAATTAGATCCATCTCATGACAAATTTCGCAACATATATCGAAGGGTCGGTGCTACGAACCGTAACCGGTGCAGTGAACGGTGACTTGCTGACCCTTGGAGGGTTTTGGGCCGGTTCCGGGCCTGATGATTTCCTTCTCCACTCCCATGGCTTCTTGTTTCTTCTACTGCTTCCGAGTTTAGGGTTTACAGTGAGTGAGTTCAGTGATCAAAGCAATGGGGATATATATCCAAATATAGGTGGGGCAAGTGATAGTCACGAGGGTATAATATTTTTATAAGTACCCTTATGTTTATGATGGCTTTTGGTAAAACCCCAGAGATTTATGGTATTTGTAGATGTACCATTTTGGGGAAAGCAATATAATCTTTTCCGCTTTCAAATCATACCACTCCGTCTCAGCTCTTCCTTTTCATCCTGACTTTTTGACTTGTATATGATGCACTTAACCAGATAATTTAGATACCAAAATGATGTAATTTTTAGATAATGTGTTTACAATGTTGTAGAGTAAAAGTTGTTCTATTACACGATGAAAAAGTTATCAAAATATCGCATCATTTTGTTATCAGAATTACTCGGTCATTGTGACACAATAAATAGTGGTAAAAGTCAGGATGAGAAGAAAGAGCTGAGACGAAGTGGTATGACATATCTTAGCATAAGTCATTTTCGACCTTTTCATATCCGCTACCCAAACGAGGCCCTAGTACTTACTCGGGTGGGCCTGTGGCCACCTTCTTTTTTTTTTTCTCTACTACTTTATTTTTTTAGTTTTTTGTCAAAAAAATTCATATATGCCCCTTTTAAAAATTACACAAAATACCCAAACAACTTAAGTACCCATAAGATAAACACGAGTGTTTATGATTTAGGTTCCAAATTCTCACTATGAAACAGTGTAGGCCCAAAGCTCTATGTAGATGAAGACCCAAAATTTCGTGTCATTTTTTTTACTATGAAAGCATAAATTGTGTCCTCTGATAAAAAAATCATGTGTCCGCTCCTGCTGACTTCATGATGCAGGAGCTGAGTCACTAGACGAGGCTGAGCTGTCAGATGTGACTAATCTGGCCATTCAGTATCATGACTTGGAAGACAAGCGCAAAGGAGGGGTTAAACGGTCATTTTTTGTCACGCCACACTGTTCGGGGCGTAACTTGAGCTGCGGGGATCAGAATGGCTATTACAGCATATTTTCGGAAAGCTCTCGACGAGACGGACACCGTTAGTAGGCTATGCCCCATCGCTCATGATTTTTGCCCCGAAAAATGACGTTTGACCAGTCAACGGAAGCTCCGAAGACTGATTTTACTATTTTTGGCAGTTTTCTTCTTTTTCGTATTTTGACTTCTTTATTTAGCCCGATTTGGGTCAAACTGTTATTTGAACATTACTTTTAATAAGGCCATTAGTTTTGGGCCAGTTTTAGAATTTGCTATTTTTGGCAAAGTTATGGTTTCAGCTATAATAATAAATATTTTCTTCGAACCCTAGAGAGTCTCTCTACTGATTTATGCCCTTTCGTTCTTTGTTCTGTTGCGTTTGATCCCTCGCGTTGATTCAATTCGGCGTCACTTCAACTCAATTTCGGTCAAACGTTGGTTTCAGTTTGTTAATACTATACATCAATTGCGGTGTGTTTAGTTTTCAACAGCATTGAATGCGGTACTTAAGTCGGAACTTGCAACCAACTTCAATATGTGATTCATTTCCTACCTACTTCATCTGTTTCTTCTTGGTCTCACTTTTATCACTATTCATCAGATCATTTTGACTCGATGATTTGATTAACAATACGATGTAAGAATTTGATAATCTTTTAAATTATTGTTTACTCTACAACACCATGAAAAAATTACCAAAAAAAATTATATCATTTTGCTATTCAAATCACCGGATCAAAATGACATGACTATGGATGAAAAAGACGGACTAAGAAGAAACAGAGAAAACAGACCAAGTATTAGTTTCGTGGTATAAATGTTTTCATGGATGATTCTTTACTACACAATTTAATGTTAATAAATTATTTATCTTTGTTTATACTATAAATCAAACTCCATATCCTCCATTGATGAAGAAGCAAGCTAGTGTTGCATTCTGTCAACATCATGAGCAAAAAGATGGTTGTAAAATTGGTCTCCAGAGAGATTTTAAAACCATTTGGCACCCCGAACCCCCCATAAAAAATCGCTTTCTGAAATCTTAACTCCGTTCTACCCGCCCGCTGGAAGACTCATCAAGGAAGAAAACATCGTCAAATGCAGCGACGAGGGCATCGAGTACTTAGAAGCCCGAGTTGAAGGTTCAACGGTTTCCGAGTTCATAAATAATCCTGATGTAGATGCTGCAACTCCTCTCCTCGCGAGAAGATCCGAAATAACAGGGTCGCCTAATGATATACTGATAGTTGTACGAGCTAATTACTTCGACTGTGGCGGTGACACGGTGTCACCATTGTAGTGTCATTTTCTCACCAGATTGCTGACGGAGTCACCATCGGCAGCTTGCTCGAGTGTTGGTCTTCCATAGCGCGACATCATATACATTTTATCAACAAGAAAATTATTTCTCCTAGTTTTGATGGAATAGCAAATATTTTACCACTGATTTCACCGCAAGAAGCCGGGCCAACTGGTATTGCATATATTCTTATCTTATCTATTCTTGAAATTCTCAATCTCTTTATTGCGAGTTCTCTGACATTTTGGTTTTTCTTAATTGCTCTGTCTGTCTCAGTTTATGTTTCATGTTTGAGTTTGCAGACAACTTTGACGATTAGATCTTGATAAGAGGTTGAAATTTGTTTAATAATTTTTTAATATTTTCATAATGTAAGTCAGTATGAAAAGATTAACAATTTTATGTGTTGTTATCATATTCAAGTCATCTGGTCTAGGTCGCCTGAAAAGTCAAACATGACACATATATTGAAACCGAGGAAGTAACTGCAAAAATTCATCTGCAGATGCGAACAACGACGCCAAGAGGCTTGAGACGACCACAAGGAGATTCCTGTTCAACCGAGCATCCATAACTGCACTGAAAGCAAGAGGAACCACGCGGACGACAAAATAATCCCCACGCAGACTCAAGCCTTGGTTGCCCTACTATGGAAATGCGTCATATCCGAGGCAGCCTCAAACGATACGAGCTCTACGAAGAAAACTTCGGAGTTAGTTCAAATGGTGAACTTGCGGAAACGAATGGTTCCGCCGTTGCCAGATGTTTCGTTCGGCAACATTACCAAAATAGCGTTGGCCGCGTAGCCTATAGACATCAACGATAAATGCGAAGATAAATTGTACCAAATGTTGGTGAAGGAAATTAGAGATTCGACCGCGGCGGTCGATGATGGTTACGCGAAGAACCAGGTTTTGGACCCGAAGGTCGTGCGCATCCTGCTGCGCGAGCCGTTCACGAAACTTATTTTTGGTCCAGGGGTGAAAAGACTGTGTAGCGTGACGAGTTGTTTGACGTTTCCGTACTACGATATTCATTTCGGCTGGGGTGTTCCTGTGCGGGTCTTTACGTGCGACCTTGTTGCGGAGTTCATGTTGGGATTTTTGGTTGATTCAAATCCCAGCGTGGGATGGTCAAAGGAGGCTGGTAGTTTTGGAAGTAATAACATTACTTTGGCAGCAATGAATCTATTTTATTCCTTGCAGCAGTCTACTTTGACTAATATATTTGGCAGTGTCTTTATTGGGTTAGGAAACCATTTGGGATGAATTAATTCCTAGTTTGTCTCGGATTAGTTTTGGACATTACTTTGGCCCCAAGTTTTGTACTAGTATATATGTAGATGGTAGCTTCATGACTTGGAGTGTGCCTGTAATTGGTTTGGCTTCTCATCAATAGATTGGTTTGTTTTGGCCGTGGATGTAGCTAGTCTCAAAACTAATGAACCACATAATTCTTGTGTTCTTGATCTTACTTTTATTTGTTCTTGCTTTCTCGCGTATTGGAATCCTAAGAAATGGTATCAGAGTCTGGTTCGTTGATTCTCAAGAGAAGCAATGGCGAGTTCGTGATCAAGATCGGTGGGGTTTGATGGGAAGATTGGATTTCCGCTGGTTGACCTCTGAAACAGGGGGTGCAAGCACACCAAGCCTTTGTTGGGAGGTTATCGGGGTTCCTTGATGGGGGAGCTATCGGGCTCTTGTTGTGGAGCATTGGAATTGTGGATCTAGTTTTAGTACAACCGGCACGCTTTCGGTTCTGGCATGCGTCAAATCGATATGGTGTGCACAACCCGGCGAGTGATCTGGATCTATATTTGGATTTTGCGACTTAAATCAACTAGCGAATTGAGGGAGAAACGTCACTGGAAAAGGGGGTGTCCCAAGAATCGTTCACCTGGAGGTTTCGCTTCAGGTGGAGGAGGACGCTCAAGGACGATGTAGCTCTCTAGGCTCCTTGGGGGCGGATCGGGCTCCAGGCATGGAGCATGGGCGCGTGTTGTTGGGCACGCGAGTTAGTGGTGTGTTATTGTGCACGCATCGGTTGGTGGCGCGATTGGATCTTGAATTGTAGCGCATCGGTTGTTGTTTTTTTTGGTGCGCCTTGGTGCGGTCTTTGGTGGCGCAAATTGGCATGACATTGATTGATGGGCACTTTTCATCATTAAGTATCATTGGAATGATGTTGGGTCATGCATTGTGTCATGGTGCATTAGGTGGAGCGTTTATTGGGACGCATTGTCTTTGTGTTTGTTGAAGACGCATAGACGCGCTTGTTAGGACGTATTGGGAGTGTGTTCAATTCCGCGAATTGGGAATACACTCGGATTGGGGTTTTTTGGATTGATGAGAAGAATTGGTTCGGTAGCTATGAAGTTTGAATCAAGGTGGAGGTTTGTTGAATATTTTTTTTTTGATTCAAAATCCTAGCATGGGATGGTCAAAGGAGACTGGTAGTTTTGGAAGTAATTACATTACTTTGACAGCATTCCTTGTAGGGGTCTACTTTGACTAATATATTTGGTAGTGTCCTTATTGGGTTAGGAAACAATTTATGATGAATTATTTCCTAATTTTTCTCGGATTTGTTTTGGACATTACTTTGGCCCCAAATTTTGTACTAGTATATATGTAGATGGTAGGGTCATGACTTGGTGTGTGCTTGTAATTGGTTTGGCTTCTCATTAATAAATTAATTTAGTTTGGTCGTGAATTAGGTAGTCTCAAAGCTAATGAACCGTGTTAAGTTTTTGTGTTCTTGATCCTACTCTTGTTGTTCTTGCTTTATCTTGTTTTCTCACGTATTGGAATCCTAACAGTTCATTGTGTTGTTTAGCTCTAAGCTCGGAGTTGAAGCGTTGGTTTGCTTGGAGAAAGCAACCATGGCTAGGTTTGAGAAGAATGCCGAGCTTCTGGCTTATTGCTCCGGCGTTATTGTTTCGCGCCTTTGACCGTCGTTTAGAATAAAATATGTAATAATTTTCCGATCAAGATATTTCCGATTTTTAGAACGAGTTGTTGCAATATTTGGCCGGAAGAAGAAAATATAGGTTTTCAACCTATCATTTCAGTGATGTGTTGGAAGATCAGATTCTGAAAAAGTTGAAGAAATCTCTGGTACTCAGACGCACCAATTGTTAGTTTTTAGCAACACCTATGCTGCTAAATATTTAAGATTGACGTGTTGTTTAGCCTTTAAGGCCTCGCGTGGGTAAGGTGTAAGGGAGGGGGATAGTGATATAATAGTACCTCCTGCTCCTTATCTCGTGATTGGGTGCGGTATAAGGAGCAGGGATAAATCTAACATTTTTGTCCTTCCCAATTTTTTTGCCTAAAAGCTTATACCACCTCAAGTGTGGTATAAGGTAGGATAAGCAATGAGGTGTACAATATGAGAATTTCTAAAATGACCTTCTTGTCCCCATATCTAAGAGACAGTGGTATTGCAAGCAAATACTTTGTCTGAACATCATAGTTGCATCCCCGATTTCAAAATTTGAATGTAATCACAACCTTCTTAAATTATCTTCAAGCTTGTGACTAATTGAGGATAAAAGAAATTCAATCGGAATTGAATGGAATTACATAGAACTTTGATTTCTTTCTTGTTTGGATTACGAGTCATTAGTTTATACAATATATTAATTGGATATATTTTTACATAAATCATAAAATGAGGCTAACATAAGAGAAATGGGATGAGACAAACATGCACGACACAGTGTAATGTACTCAGAAGATCGCAGATTATTATATGTGTTGAAGAAAAATGAGAAAGGAATGGGCTTGAGGGAATACTTACGAAATTAATGGTTCAGGAGACATCATAAGAATGAACATGCATGTTGCGGGTGTTTGATATCACCCATATCTTTTGGTCCGTGACTAAAATAAGTTTTATGTATATGTGTCTTGAGTAACTTCACGTTGTTGCATGTTTTAATTGCTACACACAAACTATTATTAATTGTTATTTCTTATTTCATTTGTTAAATGTTTGTAATGCTGTTTTTTTATTTAACTCATATAAGTATGCATCGTAAAAATAGATTTTCTGTTGGGTAATGTTGGGTTTGTGCCCAGGGGTTCTAATTTAGATGTTTGTTTATGAAAAAAATCAAAATGTTTAGCTTCACAACCTTTATAATTATCTCTAAATTAATATTGTCACATTTAACATGTCAAAATGTGTCTGTATTATTATTATTATTATTATTATTATTATTATTATTATTATTATTATTATTATTATTATTATTATTTACAGTAATTAGAAAGGTAAGTTTTAAACAAGCATGACAACGTGGTCATTTACACACATATCCTACTTCTTATCCTGCATTACTCAAACATGTTAATACATATCCTTGCAGCTTATCCTATCTCGTATCCTGCTCTAACCAATCACTCAGAATCAGTACAATTTAATCCTGCCTTATACCAGTACAATCATATCCTACATCTTATACCGGTACAACTCTTATCCCCATCATTTTTGTACCTTACCCAAACGAAGCCTAAATGTATCGAATAATTTTTTAAAGAGAACTATTCATTAACAAAAGAAACCAGAAGGCCAAGTGTTCAAAAAAATAAAAATAAAAAAGTGTTTAAAAAAAAAAACTGAGGGCCAAAACAAAACAACAGAGAAGCCAACTTAAGCTAGCCCATGTCCTTCTTGGGCCAGTAAGCCCATTAAGAAGTCTGGTGGATCTCCTCCAAAAGTTCACAACCCTTTTCTGCCGAAGCCAATAAGCCCACTAAGGGCATGTCCACCCGTTGAGGCACCAGGGCAGAAGGCAAAAGGCTCTGGGGCTCTGGGGCAAGAAACAGTTCACTGTTTTTCGAAGTCTGTTTCCACCCGTCTGGGGCAGGAGAAGAGGCAAGACACTGTTCACCATTAAAAAAAAGTAAAATACTGTATTTTGTGTTTTAGTAATACTTTTACTTATGTAATAAAAATATGATGTTTCAATTAGTATAAACAATGTACAAAAAATATTTAAAATATACTTTAGAATTACACTTTGTGTTTTATAACTATAATGTACAAATATGTGATAAAAATCACATTTTAAAAAGGGCCAACAGTAACATTTTACAAATGTGTTCTGTTTGCAATGCAATAGTATTTTATTCTATTTTTTTTTCTCTCTGTTTGAATATACAGTTCTTTTTCAAGTTTTTACAAAAGTTTCGAAACAATTTTTTTTTTCACTATGGCGAACTTTTTCTGAGACATTTTTTTTCTAGTTTTGAGCAGTTTTTTCCAGTTTCGAAACTGTTTTTTTTTTTTTTTTTTTTTCAGTTTTTACTAACTTTTTATAAACTGTTTTACCCAGTTTATTGCAAACAGTTATCAAACTGTTTTTTCCACAGTTTTTTGCCAACTGTTTTGAAACTTTATTTTTTTTTCCAGTACTAGGGCATTGCCCGTGGCCGAGGGCACTACCCCAAAAAACACTGAGAAATTCATTGCACTTGCGATGTAAAAAGTGAATGACAACGCAAAGAGGATGAAATTAGTAGGAACCGAAAAAATTTTCGAACAACCATGTGAGAAGTTCGGGGGAAAAAGAGTAAAATGGAGAAAGTTAAATATGCGTGGAAGAAGTGGGAGAGAAGTTACAAAAGTGGTGGTTGGCCGCATCTCCAATTATTAGAGAATTCTAACTATAAGTGTGTGGTAGGTGAGATCTAAGAGTTGGGGTTATTTTAATCTAAGGATGAAAATAAGTCAACCGTTCTATATTATAGAATAGATTCCTATATTTTCTGAAACTGTTTTTTGTAACTGTTTTTCCCCAATTTTTGAAAACAGTTTTTTCACAGATTTTTGAAACAGTTTTTGCAAACTGTTAGGAAGCAGTTTTTTTTAGCTTTTTCAAACTTTTTTTTAAAACTCTTTTTCAGCTTTTTGAAACAATTTTTCAAACAGTTTTTTTTTTTTTTTTTTTTTTTTTTTTTTCTGCAAACTGTTTTTCAATGGGGGAAAAACTAGTATTTGTGAAAAAACTAATATTTGAAGATGAAACTAGTACTTTTTAGGGTGAAAAGTGAGTGAATTATGTGGCATTGGAGCTAGAAGGCAAGGCAAAAGACTAGAATTGCCCAACCCATTATCTTGGGACAACTCTAGTTTTAGCGAGAAAGTGTTGGTGGAGAGGTTAAATGGTGAGAAAATGGGGATTGGGAGGGCTAAAGTGAGGCGGTGCATTGGCTAGAATATCTTGGTGGACATGCCCTAAGAAGTCTCGCTAGACAAGTAGAACTCGTCAGGAAATTCTTTACGTGACAAAAATGCTGACGAGATCCGTTCTTCTGGAAGTCCGTGATCTTCACTTACACCTCTTCTAGTTTGAAAAATTTCACTTACACCCCTTTTGACTACCAAATATTATTATCACTTACACTCCTACGTGTATATACTCTGTTAGTTGATAGCGTAACTTTACAAATTTAGTCTTTAGACATATTTATCCTTTCAGATGCTATAGAGGTCAATCCAACTCTGTCTCAAATTGATTTTTATTTTTATTTGCATTGGCAACCATGCAAGTGTACCACACCGGTTTCTTACATCATACTGACGTTACGGGTAGCCATGGTCTTCTCTGGCATAGGACGGTATAACCTGCGTATTTTGAATTTTCAACATCGATGCGAGTCAACCTTAGCAATTGTCCGATACAATGTGAGTCAACTAATCAATTCAGTTATGTAATTTGCTTGCGAATTACAATAAATTAGTGCTTTATCTTGTGTTAAAATTCTTATTTATAAACCATGTATGACTGGTTCTCGATTCTAATTAATTACATGTATTTTTTCGTAGACTAATTTATCAATTAAGGTGCTTATTTAAAACATTTAAAAGTGCTCATCAATTGTAGTATGTTTGATTATATTAATTTTAATTTATATTTTTATTAAACTTGGTAGTGTTTTTATTTCTTACCTTTTCATCTATATATAATATTTAATTTCTATTAAATATTTTAAAATATGTTTTCATAATAATGAATATATTTAATGCCATCTTTTATTTTTTTTAATATATATTTAATGCCATATTTAAGTTTTCACTATTTCTCAAAAAAAAAGAAAGTTTTCACTTTTGCATTGATCTATTTGTTGATGTTATAAATCACATACTGGACTTTGCAGGAAAAGCAACTACTACACAACCTGGCTGTTGCACTATATCTATTGATTTTGGTATGTCAATATGGAGAAAAAGGTTGTAGTGAAATTGATCTCCAAAGAGTTGATAAAACCATCATCACCAACACCTCCACATCTAAACAACTACAAAATCTCAATTCTTGAACAACTTGGTCCTTCTTATTACATACCCCTTGTTTTCTTCTACCCTTCTCATAAAACTAGCATCCTCGCGATAAACGAGTTTCGAGATATACTTAAGAAATCGCTCTCTGAAACCTTAACTCGGTTCTATCCGCTTGCTGGAAGGCTCTTCAATGATGATAACATCCTGAGATGCGACGATGCAGGAGTTGAGTTCTCAGAAGCCCAAGTCGAAGTCACAATTAAGGAGTTCATAAATATTCCTGACGCCGACGCTCCAAGTATTTTGCTACCAAGAAAGCTCGAGTCTGCAGAGTCATCTAATGAAGTGCAAGTCGCAGTACGAGTCAATTACTTTGACTGTGGTGGGGTCGCCATTGCGACGTCAATTTCTCACAAGATCGCGGATGCAGCGACAGCAACCACTTTCCTCAAGTGTTGGGCATCCATATCAGGACGCCATCAATGTCTTCCGAGCAACGACCCTAATATTTATCCTAGCTTTAATGACATAGCTAGCATTTTACCACCAGCACCGCCAGCCTCAGCTGAATTAGCTGGTACTTTCTGTTTCTTCTGAATCAGCTTAATTATGTTATTCACATGTTCCATCTCTTTCAGTCTACTTTCCTTACTTCGCAAATTTTTGTTGTGAAATAACTATTCAGCCCCCATATTTTGTGTGTGTTCATACTGCTTTCCTGTTTGATGAGTCATGATTTTGTGTGTGTTCACATTGGTCTTAAGAACGGAGTTGTAAATGACACAGATTTCTTAAAGTCCGTGTCATTTTCTTCTAAGCTAATTCTGAAGAAACAGAGATAGTACTAGATGCCTTAACTAATTTGAATCGCTTAAAATACGTCAACTATTTAATTTTTTTTTTCACTCATCTGCCGACGTATTGACTATTGATTGCTATTTTACAGTTAAAATTTCCGGGAAAGTTGTTCAGACGCCACCAACGTTACTGAGGAGGTTCGTGTTTGACACATCAAACATCGCGAAACTGAAAGCAAGAGGAACCAACAAGGACAGAAGAATAGTTCCAACACGGACGGAGGCCGTGATTGCCTTATTCTGGAAATGTATAATATCAACAATAGCCTCAGAAGATGCAAACAAGAAGAGTAATCAGGTAGTTTCGTCAATAATATTTCAGCCGGTGAACTTGAGGAGTCGAATGAGACCGCATTTGCCAGATGTTTCATTTGGCCACATTGTCAAAGCAGCTGTGGCGGCCTGGCCTGTAGAAATTAACCACGATAACAATGATGAGGATGGCGATAAATTGTATCAAATGCTGGTAAAGGAACAGAGAGATTCGATTTCAAATGTTGATGATGCTTATGCACGAAACCGGGATTTTGATCCAAAGGTCCTAAAAGTTCCAATGCACGCACCTTTCACTAAAATCTTAATGGACCCATCGGTGAAACGAATAATTAGCACGAGTAGTTGCTTGTCGTTTCCTTTCTACGCGATTGATTTTGGTTGGGGGAATCCTGTTCGTGTTGCTACATGCAAGCTTCGAGGAGAGTCTATCGTTTTGTTTAGCTCTAGTTCGCAAGGGGTTGAAGCTTACGTTTGCTTGGAAGAAAGAACTATGCTTAGGTTCGAGAAAAACTCAGAGCTTCTTTCATTTTGTTCTAGTAGTGGCAAGAATCAAGTGTCATTGGGCATGTCCCGTCTTTGATCCAGTTGCTTTGAGGCTTTGAAAATGTTTAAGTATCAAATATTTGATAATATCCGGTTGCTTTGACTATATATGGTTACAAAACTAGATAGTTGCCAAGATTTAGGTTCTAACAACTGTTTTGGTGAGATCTCTAGAGGCAACACATTTTGTCAAACACTTATTACAGTTCATATATCCTAATTGGTGGCCTAGATCATAATACAAATATGAGTGGAGAAGTATGATGTAATGAAAACTGGAAAAGGGTGTGCACGGATATTTGTAGACTGTACAAGCAGAGTATATGACGACCTAGCTCCTATAATAATAATAATAATAATAATAATAATAATAATAATAATAATAATAATAATAATAATAATAATAATAATAATAATAATAATAATAATAATAATAATAATCTATATTTTATATATAAAAGCTAGGAGGTGAGCTAAAACTCACTCTCCATGTGCCATGTGGCTTTATAGTTGCCATTTGTCATCCACATAATATCATACATGTCATGTAATGACCAATTAAAATGCTCCACCTCATCTATAAATCTACAAATTGATAATTCATAAAATTGATTTTTAATTTGAAGTAAATTCATTAGTTGTAACTCTTGGGTTTTAATGACATTCATATCATACTAATTATATGAATGATGATTACAATATCATCTTCATACTAATTTATTTTTGTTTAGAAAATCAATTTTTGTTATTGTGTTTGTGGGTATATATAAACAAAAAAAAAAATGTAATAAATCCGAGAGATAACAATTATTTGAACTTGAATTTCTCTCAACATTTCATATCATCTTCCTCAATTATTTGAACTTGAATTTCTTTCAACACTTCATATCATCTTCCTACTATTTTTTTTACAAGCCTAACGTCCTACTACTCTATAAATTTCAATTATGAGGACTCAAAAATCATCATAAAGAAGATTTTTAATATGAAGTATCTACAATAGTTGTAACTCATAATTTTTTAATTTCAACGTTATGGTATTAATTATTTATAACAACTATATATATATATATATCATATGTATTAAAACGAAAATAGAGAAACTGAAAACTAATTGTACCCTCTAATCTCCAGTTTAGAAAACCAATATTATATATCAAATAAAAAAATATATATTATATATAAAAGTTATAATCTATATCAATTTATATAATATATAAAAGCGGAGAAGTGCTCAGATTAAACCGAGAATCGTCATTTGGCTATTTCAAGATATTGAGGTGTTGACATTTGTTTCGTCATATCATCAATTTCCATGAACAAGTCAATAAAACAAAACCATGTCATACATGACTCACCGTGTAACTTAATTTTAAGATATTCATTTTACATTAATAGGACAGGGGTTATCAAATTTAATGAAATCTTAATATGACTACTTAATGTCAGTGACATTTAGCCTTCTACCCACAGATTTTCTTCACAACTCTCCTCCTGGGGCCTGCAAGAACAATATAAGGAATAGCATTTTCAGTGATTTTTATTGCAACATGATTTTCTCATAGAGATGTCTTATCGGTCCTTTTTTCCAGATCTCCTTCAGAGCTTTTCTCAAAAGGCCTATAGGTTAGTATATTTTTAAAGTTTTTTACAATATATGTGTTAATGTAACTCAAATACAAAAGCCTCCTAAAATTTAGTTTCTTCAATTTTTGTATCCCTGTAAAGTTTCTTCTATGAAGTGTGAAAAGTTGGTTTGGGACAACAATGGTAATTTTCAAAAGCTAATCAGGTTATAACATCTCTGGTCAATAGTGCGTCTGTTATAAACTTCTCTTGAAATTAGGCATTTGCATCAAAACTTTGAGACGGGGGTTCAAACTTTGATTCATAACTTAAAGTTTCAAGTTTTCAAGTGATAAGATTTAGACTCGACGCATTGGTTTTTTTGTTCTTCTGAGCAAAGTCCTTTTATTTTTCTGAAAGTACCATTTTGAATGTCAATTTTCTTTTTATCACAAACTGATTGATGTATCTAATTCTTTTTTTGCAAAGGATTGATGAATATGATTAACATCATAACAACAAAAAGTTAAATTATACCACATGATCGCTGTATTTTCATATTATGTTAAGCAATATTTGTATTACGTGTGATATATGATTGATGAACAAACTCATACGAAATATGAGTTTAGTAGCTCTTGCAAGATTTTAATTGGCCATGAAACTGATTTTAAGTCAGTTATTGTAGTAAAAACTTTAGTAATAAATGTTTGGACGCACTATTTGTCTAACCTCATTTTATATTCTTTCAGAATTTTAATTTTACTATATCCTATTTATCTTTAGGAGTTCGGAATTAGAATTTAATCTCGGTCATTGTTAATAACACCTACAACGGTTATAAAAATTAAATGAATCTCATAATTTACACACTGACTCATGAAACTAACTATGTACCCGCATGATTATTTTTCTTCTCATTTATTGGTATATTTTATTTTCCATTTGTTCAATTTTAATATTGAAATTAAATTAACGAATGGAATTTGATTTCTTCACACTAGCAAATATTCTTCCTCACGGAGTGCAGAAAAAATATCTAAATGAGAAATTGTATGGTAAATGGTAAATGGTGCATACAAATCTCTCATTATTATGCTTCTATCTCAATTCTATGTGTACATACATGGTTAAACCTCTTAACACATGTTGAAATTCCTATACAACTTAAAATATGTTTCATTAGATATGAAATAGTATGCATGTAGCAATATAGGGCATATCTAAACTTTTTCTTTGTATTTCGCCAATAAGTTTTTTTTTTTTTTTTTGAGATTGTTTTGTCGTCAACCGGATTTGAACCCGGGACCTTATGCAGGGGCTTCCAGCGCTCTACCACTTGAGCTACCACCTAGCTACACCAATAAGTATTATAAACATGTACCTTCATGAAATATTTTTACGTTATATTTTTTTTGAGAAATAACAAAATTACAACTTATATTATATAGAAACATTCATTATAATGCATGACCCGCTTTTTTCTATAGAAGAGTTGTGTACCTTTTTTGAAAAATGCGTGCATGACCCACTTTTTTCTATAGAAGAGTCCTACAACTCCTGTGTACCGTTCTTTGAAAAATGTGCACCTTTTTGCATTTTATGTTCTATTATTTGCTATTATATCTTGACTTATAATGTTGTTACACTACATATAAAATATATCGACAATGCACTATTTCACTAAGTATATGGTGATACAGTCACATTATATCTCTCATTGTAGACGGGGATAAGTTGCTTATCCAATATTTAAATGAGATGTCTCACAGTGTAAGCATCATTTCATTTTGGTTACATAAAGTTGTTACACTAAACTTCTCTGTTTGAAATTTCTTGCTTACATTCACATTCACGGTTTGAATGTGGCTCTGTCAGAGAGAGTCTCCCGAAACTTCTGACCAAAAACACAAAAGAAAATCGACATTACGTTCGAAGGGCAAATGAGCTGTGAAAAACGCGAAGGAGAACTCTAAGAGTGTTAGTGTGACTTTGTTTCAATTCCAAGAAACCCTTATCAGGCCTCTCATAGTTAATTTAGTTTCGCCAACTTTTATACAGGATCAAGAAGTAGTTTTCTCGGGCAGCCCACCTGAAGTTTGTCTATTGACTACGAGCCAAAAAAATCCAGTTCTAAGAGAAGAAGAACAATTAATAATGAGAGAAAGAATGTCCCAATTGTGGTGCGTACACACTTTATAATTCAATGATTATTTGTCAAAGACATGTTTAAATCTCCTTATTGGTTCACATCAATCTTGGATGCAAAGCGAAAAATGAAAAATCAATGACAACCGACCAAAGAGACTATGGACGAGCTACCTTCACACAACGCCACAAAGAAAGTTTAATCAAGTTTGAAGGCCAAGTAGCATCGAACGATGCACAATACACTAAAATACCCACATTTATTAATTTGGGATACGAGTAATCTTCATGTTGTAGTTCAAAGTTGGCTCATAGTGTCTCCAGGGTAAATGTATTTTCAGGCCCTCATGGTTCTACATCTTACGTAAATGTTTCTATTTTAAACCCAAAAGTTCTTTCCAATTAAATGTCGACGAGAGAATGCAACTTCATTCCGTAGATTAGTAATTTGGATTGTTCCACATCATATTGTATATAATGTACTCAAGGTCGAAATCGAACTTTAGCCTCACAACCAGCGCGTATGTGCGGGGTATCGTCTAGTAATAATAATAATAATAATAATAATAATAATAATAATAATAATAATAATAATAATAATAATAATAATAATAATAATAATAATAATAATAATAATAATAATAATAACCCTAAGTTATTTACCGTAAAAGCCCCCTTAAACAGGAGTTGTCGTGATAACCTAAAGTTTGGAGACCAAATCATGGAAACTTTCAGGTGAATGAGACTTTGTATGAATGTCTTTAGCTTGATCAGCCGGAGTAACGGATTTAAGATGAGTTGTGTCAGCACGGTGATGTTGGCGAGTAAAGTGACTCTCTATTTCAATGTATTACTTCCTCTCATGAATATAATCATTGTGAGCAATCTGGATACCATTACGGCTGTTACAACATATTTTAGTAGCAGAATACAGAGACATTCACATATCAACTAGTAACTATCAAATTCAAACAAGCTTCTGTGTGGCATCTGCCAGTGAACGATATTCAACTTTTGTGTTGGACCGAGCAACAATAATTTTCTTCTTGATGCACCAAGAGATAAAGTGATTCGCCCAAGAAAAATTCTTTATCCAGCAAGAAAGCGTCTACTAGTTGGATCACCAGCCCAATCAGCATCTGATGAGTAAAATCAGAAAGTTAAAGTTGTTCTCAACCTGTCAACTTCACAGGCAGTTCTTAGTCGAATGAGGAAGATACTAGAGAAACTGAGAACGTGATTTTTAATATTGATGACTGGGGTTCCAGATCATATATGTACTCCCAAGAACTTAGAGGATTCAAAGAGAAAAACTCAGACAAAGTTGGATGATAGATGGCAACCCAACACTTATAGTATAGTTCAGAGTTTTTTTACAGTTGCAGATTAGTCACCTTGGACTTGATTCTGAGCATTTTGTCAAGGATAGCTCCTCCATGAATGACTTAGTGTCCGTTTGGTAATGCTTCCGCTTTCTAGAACGCTGTTTTTTGAATATAAAAACAGTTTTAAAGTGTTTGGAAAATTTATTTTTTTCTGCTTTCTGGAAAGCAGTTGCTTTCCCACAACAGCTTTTAAAAAGCAGTGGAGGAGCTGCTTTCCAGGACATGCTTTTTGATAAATTTATTATTTGACATACTCATTCGTTAATAAATATCAATAATTATTTATTGTAATAATGCTATTGATTATTTGATGTCTGATATTGTCATTTCGACAGTAACAGCAACTAGGGGTGTACGCGGTTCGGTTTGGTGCGGTTTTTGCTAAAACCAGAAACCGAACCGAATATATCGGTTTACTAATTTTGTAACCAAACCAAACCATTTGAAAGGATGAACCGAACCAAACCAAACTGAAAGACATCGGGTTGGTCTGGTTCGGTGTGGTCGGTTTGCGTAAAAATTATCGAATGGATGTGATGATACTACTTTGTCAACGAAGTTTTAAGTGAAAAATAAATTAAATAGACTTAAAAAATTATGCACAACTATCGTTTGAGAAAAAATATGATAAAATGTGAGAGAAATTGAGAAGATTAAGATTAATATAATTATTTTAAATGAATCTATCTATCGTGTTTCTTTTTTCTAGATTATTTAATATACTTTATGCTATATACATTGTAGTAAAAGTACGTCAAACCCATATCGGTTCGGTTCGGTTCGGTTCGGTGCGGTATGATACTTTTACAAACCAAAAACCAAACCAAATAGACCGGTTTGTGAAAAATTGAACCGTAGATAAACCGATTATCCAAAAAAAACCATCCAAACCTAAGCATTTCGGTTTGGTTCGGTCGGTCGAACCGGTTTATTCGGTTTTATGTACAGCCCTAACAGCAACTCTAAAGCACTAATTACCAAACACAGAATGTCAAAAGTGTTTTCTCGCAGAAGCTTAAATACGGAATTTACCAAACCATTTTCGGGTGGATTTCCACAACAGCTTTCTCACAGTGCTTTCTACATACACAACAGCTTTCTAAAACGCTACAACATTACCAAACTAGCCCTTAGATTATATTTGCCAGCTTTTCATAGGAGTAAGGAGAATGCAGATTCAATAAATAATCAGAGAGTTATGGTTGATATAACTTGAGCGTTTGAAAACTATTGCCCAATGATCGGTTACTTAGCTACTTTGAGCTAAATTTGAGGAAAAACTATTAGAAATTGAAGGACGATCCAGGGAAGGAGATTTGAAGTATTTACTACCAGCTTTAAACAGAGTAAAACAAGGATTTTGTTAACCATGCACCAAGTTATGAAGGACTAAAAATGGCATTTTCAAACTAGTTCCGGACACTTCAGAATATTTCTACCTGTTTCTGAGTTGTAAGCTAGCGTGTTCCAGCCCAATTTCATCCCAGCATATGAATGATTTATATTTATTTTTTTCCGACGAATGATTTATATGAAACTTTCAAAATGAAAGATGTAGAAATTTTAAATGAAGAAGTTTACTTTAAAGGGGAGATCTCATATTAAGATAATTTAGAAAAATATATTTTGCTGCCTAAAAGTCTTCTTTACTAATTAGAAAAAGTATTCTTTAATTAATAAAATATTGTTAATAATATAAATCAAATATATCGAAATATAGTAAAATATAAACGCACTCAATAAAAAACAAGTTTTCTATATAAAATAATGATTTATATCGAAAACTTTCATTTTGTTTTAACTAAAAAACTAACTAAACCAGTAAAATAGTATAAATAAGAATATACGTCTTAAAAGGTATGTGATTATTATCACTAAAATGTTTTTTTTTTTGAGAAAGTCCTTTTTATTCAACTAACTGGCCCAAAGAAAACGGCCCATTACATCATTATTTAAACAAAAGGAAGCCCAATCGGGCGCTGAATGGACTGAAATAAATTCACTACCAAGCTGGAGACCTCTTTGTGCAAATTTGTGTGCACACGTATTCCACTTTCTCGAGATGTGGACGATCTGGTAGCTTCTTGTCTTCTCAAGAAGACTGTTGGCTTCTTCAATACTCAGCTCTATCTCCGTTACATCTTCTGGTTCCTTCCTCTCTCTTCGTCTGTTCATCTCTCTCACTAGAGAGATGGCATCTGTTTCCACCCAGATGCTTGCATGTCCCCTTTGAATTGCGAAATCGATACCCTCTTTCAAAGCCATAGCTTCTGCTGCTTTGGCTGAGTTTGAAAAAGGGATCGGTCTAGCTTTTCCGGCGATGAAGACGCCCGAGCCAGATCTGATTACTACACCGACTGCTGCTTTCTTTATGGATTGATTCCATGCCGCATCAGTGTTGATAATCACCCAATCCTCCGGCGGCCTTGGTGGAGGTCGATCCGTTGAGAGGCTTGTCTGAGCCGACGAAACCGAATCGTTCACCGTCGGAGCACCGCCGGAAAATTCCAACAGGTAACTGTTTACTTTCATAGCCACCTCTTCTGGACTCCTTCTCCTCCTTTTAAAAATTAAATCATTTCGATTTTTCCATAAAAGCCATATCAGTACACTCATGCAACTTCTTTCTTCTGATTTTGCTGCGAGGAAAGTATTGGACCACCATATCTGAAATTGCATGGGGGATTTTGGAACGAAATTCGGACCAAGTAACGAGTTCCAACAGTTCTTCGCAAAGGGACAGAAAAGAAACAGATGAGTTTCATCTTCTCCTTCTCTGTTAAGATCTCACATCTATTTTCAATATTAATACCTTTCTGTAAAAGGTTTTTCCGAACCGGCAAACTCTTTAACAGAGCTCTCCATGTTGTGTAGAGGACTCTTTTGGGAAGTTTTAATTTCCAAAAGATCCTCCACCAACCTGGGTTTGGGCTCGAACAACTGCCTGTCTGCAAAATTTGTTTATGCTCTTCTTGTCTTTTAATCAACGCGTACCCGGAACTAACAGTGTAATTCCCCGAATCTGAATAATGCCAAATAAGTCGATCAGCAACTGGTCTTGAAGGAATTGTGATCCTCTGAATTTCTTCTCTATCTTCCTTCCAAAAGAGTTGATTGATTTTACTCATGTTCCATTCTCTGTTTTCCAGAATCAGGTCCGAAACCCAGATTGGAGAACCCGGATCCGGATTCGGTGTAATTGGTCTGAAGGATGGAGCCCGAAAGAGCCACGGATCTGAGAAGGCACGAAGGTTTTCCCCATTTCCAAACCGCCATCTACAGCCACTGAGAACAAGGGATTTGCTTGCCATAATACTTTTCCACAGATAAGAACTGTCCTGTCTTGCTGTCGCTTTTAGAAGCCTAGAATCTTTATAATATTTATGTTTTAGCACTCTTGCTAAGAGACTTGATGGATTCATCAGAAGCCTCCAAAACTGCTTACCTAGCATCGCTAAGTTGAATAGCTGCAGATTATGAAAGTTGAGTCCTCCATCCTCTTTTGATTTCTTCATTTTACTCCAAGCAATCCAACTAATCCTTCTCTTTTTCTCGTCAGAGCCCCACCAGAACCTTGCCATATCAGCTTCAATTTTGTCACATAGATTGGATGGCAATTTAAAACAGCTCATAGTGTAAGTAGGTATGGACTCAATCACTGATTTCAGCAACACTTCCTTTCCTGCTTGTGATAGAAATTTTTCATTCCAGCTTGACATTTTGCTTTGAACTCTATCTGGAATATTTTGGAAACATGACATTTTCTTCCTTCCAATTTCTGTAGGTAGGCCAAGGTAGCGCGCATGATTCGATTCTTTCCGAACACCGCAAAGAGCGCTGAGTTGTGCTCCAATTTCATCTGGGACATTGGAGGAGAAGACCGCAGATGACTTCTGGAGATTTATTTTTTGCCCTGTTAATTTTTCATAATTCTGTAATAAAGTAGATAGGGCTTCTATTTCTGCAATTGTTGCCTTTGTAAAGATAAGGCTGTCGTCGGCAAAAAAGAGGTGGGACACCTTAGGGCCACCTCTCGACGCAACCACTCCTGTAATAGTACCCATAGTCATAGCGCGCGAGAGTGAACGAGAGAGATATTCACCACAAAAAAGGAACAAATATAGTGAGATGGGGCATCCCTGACGAAGCCCCCGCTTGGGCACGATATTACCAACCACTTGCCCTTTAAAAACTAAAGAGAAAGTTGGAGTTGAAATACAATCCTTCACCAGCCTCACCCAATTTGGTCCAAAACCCATCTTCTTTAAAACCTGAATTAGAAACGACCACTCCACTCGGTCATAGGCTTTACTTATGTCCATTTTCAAAGCCAAGTAACCCTCTTTGCCCTTAATTCTGTGCCTCATTGTGTGAAGAAGTTCAAAAGCAGTGATGGTATTATCCGTGATCAAACGGCCCGGGACAAAGGCAGATTGAGACTCCGAAATAATAGAGGGTAAAACTCTCTTTAATCTATTAGCCATAGTTTTAGAAACAAGTTTATAAATAACTGTGCATAAACTTATAGGCCTTAGATCAGTGGGTTTTCTAACCTGCTTAACTTTTGGGATGAGGGCGAGTAGAGTGTGGTTGAAGACTGCAACACTCTCCTCCCCATTTAGGATTCAGACAACGCAGTCGCCTACATCCGCTTGAAGGAGATCCCAATATCTTTGGAAAAAGAGGGCTGGGAATCCGTCAACACCCGGGGCTTTTAACGGTCCCATTTGCTTCAAGCTTTCCGTGACTTCCTGGATCGTATAAGGGCTATCTAGAAAAGCCCAATCTGCTTCACTAATGCCATGATCCATCACCTCTAAGGAATTATCCATGTCTCCCAGTGATGGGTTAGTGGATTCAAAGATGTCTTCAAAATAATCCACAAGAATTTTAATCAAATCTTCATCATCTGTCTTCCAAGACCCTTCTTTATCTTCCAGGCCCTTGATCAAATATTTGGCCCTCCGGGCAGAGGCCTTTCTGTGGAAGTAGGACGTATTCTTGTCCCCGCAATTCAACCATTGAACCCTTGAGCGCTGCTTCCAAATCTGTTCTTCTTTCACAAGTAGGTCCGCAAGCTCTTTTTTTGCTTTTCTTCTGAGAAAGGCAACATTTGCCGTCTGCCTTTGTCTCTCAAGATTAGCAATCCTTCTCTTTAAAGTCTGGATTTGTTTCCCAACATTTCCAAAACAATTTTTTGCCCAAACTTTAAGATTCGCTTCACAATTATCAAGTTTACCTTTTACGTGTTGTTGTGTTTGCCACGCCAAACGTACTGTATCGTCGCATTCATTCTGCTGGGTCCAGGCTGCTTTGAAAAGAAATCATCTGGTGCCCAGCCGACAGAGTGATGTCCCTTGAACACCAAACTGTACCTCTATTGGGTTGTGGTCCGAAGTGGCAGCAACTAGATGGTTCACTCGAGCAAAACCATACATCATTCTCCAGTTTAAGTTTGCCACAACACGGTCCAACCTTTCTCGGATATTTGCTGCATCGTCTTGATTGTTATTCCAAGTAAAGGGGTTTCCGTTGAAGCCTAGATCCTTTAGATCACAGTCTTGTAAAACTTGTTTGAAGGTATTTACTTGAGTGTTCGTAACACCCCTTCCCCCTTCCTTTTCTTCTTGGGAAATTACTTCATTGAAGTCCCCCATAACGCACCATGGAGCATCTCCATGAGGTTTAAATCTTGAAAGTAAAGTCCACGAGTGCTGACGTTCGGCCCTGTCTGGATCTCCGTAAAATCCGGTTAGGAACCACGCCTCTGTGTCACCCTCTGTTTTAACCAAACAGTGGATGTGTCTGAAAGTTCGTGAAATCAGCAGGACCTCCGTGGTGCTATCCCATAGCAAGGCTAAACCTCCAATGTGGCCATTGCTATCTACGTAAATTCCTTTTGCATACTGCGTCTTTTTCCGGATATTCTCCATATCATGTGATTGCAATCTAGTCTCCATGAGAAAGACTAGATTGGGACGTCTTTCCTTCACGGTGTCGCAAAGGGATAGAACGTTGCAGAGGTTTCCAAGCCCCCGCACGTTCCAGCTTAAGGCACTCATTGCTCTAGGCAGAGCTGCCTAGCAGACTTTGCCTCTGGTAAAGATGGTAATGGAGTGACTTCAGCTATCATGAGTTCTTCCGCTGCCATTGCGTCTGGGCTTCTATTTTCTGACATTCCATCCAACAATGTCGTATCAGAGTTGCAGCTTCTTTTCCCACCACCCATCGACAAACCTTCATCTAAAGCTGCTAAGTTAAGCTGACCTAGCGGCTTCCTTTTAGCTGTACTCGCACCTTCAGTCACGTTCTTTTCTTTGCTTCTGGCCTTGTCTTTCAAATTCACGCGTTTCCTCTTTTGAAGGGATTTTGCAGCAAAAGCAATCTCTTTTGGGGCAGAAAGAATATCCGATGATCCCACTGTGAAATTGGGTCTATCCCCTTTAGGTGGGATAAACTCAATTGTAGGAAAAGATTTAGTGGGCCAATCATTCGTGATTATCTCTTCCCCCCCAAATTTGGGATTTGATTGGGATTTTGGAGCCCAAATCCGGGATTGAGGCATATCTGCGGATTTTGACTTTCCCTTACCTTTGTGATCTCCCAAATCTTTAACAGAACCAAAATTACCTCCATGCCCCTCCTTTGGTTTGTGTTTTCCGTCCTTCCCGCTGGTGGCCGGCGTCTTGCGCTTCCCCGTCGATTTCCCCAGCAACCAGCGCCCATACTCCGGGTTCTTGTCAGCTTTAAGCAAGGCTTCACGCTTTTCACACCTATTTGCTCGGTGATTCAAGCAACCGCACCATTCACAAACATAGGGGACTCGTTCATAAATCAAGTTAACCCAGATCTGTTCTCCCGTTGTCGTCTTTACAAAAGCCCGGCGTCGCAGCGATTTATAGGTTTTGATTCTGATACGAGCCCTTACACATCTGTCTTTCTCCTCCCCTTCAATGTGAATTGTGACACGTCCAACTTCTCCAATAGAGGCAGCAATCAGTGATCCTACCTCTTCATGGATAAGATGAAGAGGGAGGCCCTTAATTTGAACCCACACCCATAAGTCGTTAAACTGATCGGTATGGTGAGTCCCTTGTACATCCCACTCCGTGAGGAGCAAGAGCTGGTCATCAAAGCTCCATGGGCCTCCCAACAAAGCCTTCTCTAGAGAAGTCTTGTTTCCAAATCTGAAAATGAAACGGTTGTTTCCCTTGTCCATGACTTTCAGATCTTCATCCGGGCTCCAAAGCCTCCTAAAGAGTTCTTTCATGTTCTGAAAGTCAATCTTGAGATCTCCAATGAACTGTCCTTCCAGGCATAATCTCCAATCTTCCTTCACCCTGTTGCATACTTCTTCGCTAATAACCACCGCTTTCTTTTCATCATCTGAGAGCGTGATTTGATCCATCCAGCCATCATCAACAGACTCCATGACAATCGAAAACCTAGCCGTCGACTTCTTTCTAGAGAGAGAGAGCTCTAGAGAGAAAACATCTTTACGAAGTATTTTGGTTGCAAAAAAAACTTTACTATTTTAAAAAAAGTGAATATTATCACTAAAATGTCCATATTACAAAGAAGTAATTATTTCTAAGTAAACTCTCTCTCTCTCTCTCTCTCTCTCTCTCTCTCTCTCTCTCTTGGAGGTTAAGGAAAATGATCCTAGAAAATCTAAAAAAGACGAATTTCTGACTGACTGAATTTTCAAAATAGCTAGAGAGGAAGTCTAGAGAATTAGGTCCAAAGCAGCTCACGGCTACCTAGGGATCCGTGCACTTCGTTGGACATGCTAGAGAGGCTTTGTTGCTTCTTTAGTCCTCTTCTCGTTTGTAGTTATGACAGTTTAGTCCCTAAGCTCTTGGATTGATATTATATAAATACTCCTCGACCTAAGAACGAAATGAACGCTAGGAAGAATACTCAAAAACACTTTAAACGATATATGATCTTCGACTTACCGCACTAGATTCAAATAAACTTGAATTGTCTGTAAGGAATGGATTAATACATAAGAGAATCTAGATAAAGAGCTCTCAAATATTTATAATAAACTTATACAATGCACTACATGATCTGAGATTTTTTAATCGGAATTGACAACTGACTATAAATAGTACGGGATTCTAAATTCACACAATTCGTATCATCCTGTTTCATGGACATTAAGAAATTAAGCCTAACAAACTCTATTAAAAGATAGTCTTCATAATGCTAGATAGGGCGGTATAAACTACTCTAGATGAGACGGTATAAACCCTAGTATTTTCTTCATACTTATTTAACGCTTAGTGGTAAAATGTTCGAAGTCCCGCGTTCAGACTCGGCTATATATGACTATCTTTTAAAAGTCTTTATTAAAAATGTCTTAGAATAGCGTTTGTTATGACTATATGACTATCTCATCTTTAATGTCCTCATTTAATTGTATCTTGTTTAATTACTTAATTATATCTATAACTTCATTAAATTTGGTCGTGGTTGAAGTTCTTGCTTTTCCACCTTATGTATAACATTTAATTTATATTAAATACTTTAAAAGATGCATTCATTAATGTCATCGTTAATTTCGCATTAGTCTATTTGTTCATTCTATAAATCACAATCTGGCCTCTGCAGGAACAACAACTACTACACAAGCTGGCTATTCTGTTAGATCTATTGATTTTGGTCTGTCGATATGGAGAGCAAAATTGTAGTGAAATTGATCTCCAAAAAGTTGATAAAACCATCATCTCCAACACCTCCACATCTAAAGAACTACAAAATCTCAATGCTTGAACAACTCGGTCCTTCTCACTACACACCCCTTGTTTTCTTCTACTCTTCTCCCCATAACCTTAACCTCGCGTCATTTGAGTTTCAAGATCTCCTCAAGAAATCACTTTCTGAAGCCTTAACTCGGTTCTATCCGCTCGCTGGAAGGCTCTTCAAAAATGATAACATCCTGAGATGCAACGACGCAGGAGTTGAATACTCAGAAGCCCGAATTGAAGTCACAATAAAGGAGTTCATAAATTCTCCTGACGGGGACGATCCAAGCATTTTAGTACCAAGAAAGCATGAGTCGCCAGATTCGTCTAATGAAGTACAAGTTGCAGTACGAGTCAATTACTTTGATTGTGGTGGGGTTGCCATTGCGTTGTCCCTGTCTCACAAGATCGCGGACGCGGCGACCACGGCGACTTTCCTCGAGTGTTGGGCTTCCATATCGCGACGCCATCAGTGTCTTCCAAGCAACGACGCTAATATTTATCCTAGCTTCGATAACATATCTAATTTTTTACCACCGGTGTCGACAGCCTCCACTGAACCAGCAGGTATTACTTGCCTTGACTAATTTGAATCGCTAAAGTAGGTCGATTATTTCTTTTTGTCTAATGATAAGTAGTTCACTTTTGTAGCAAGAACAGTATGCAAAACAAGATTTATGCATGCCACATCAACAAACTGAGAGAGGAAAAAAATAATAAGAAAATGTAAGAAAGCAAAACAAACTAGAAAGTAAAAAGAGAAAAATGCCGGTAATTAAACAAACGAAAAATGATGTTTTTTTTTCTCTTTTCATTCTCTCAATGTGTTGAAGTATCACGCCACATCACATTATAGCTGTCGTCCTTGCTACGGCAGTGGGTTACTTATCATTAGTCTTTCATTTTCACTCGTTTATTGACGTTTTGAAACGTGATTATTATTTTACAGTAATAATTTCCAAGAATATGCTTCAGAGGCCACCGATGTTAATGAGAAGGTTCGTGTTCGACACGTCAGACATTGCTAAACTGAAAGCCAGAGGAACCAACATGGAAGAAAGAATAGTACCGACACGGACACAAGCAGTGTTTGCCTTATTCTGGAAATGTATTATACCAGTAATTGCCTCAGAAAATGAGAACAAGAAGAGTAAACAGGTAACATCTTCAATAATAATTCAGACAGTGAACCTGAGGAGTCGAATGACACCGCCTTTGCCAAATGTCTCGTTCGGCCACATTGTGAAAGCAGCTGTGGCGGCCTTTCCGGTGGGATTAACCTCTCATGACAACGACGAGGATAGCGATAAATTGTATCAAATGTTGGTAAAAGAATTAAGAGACTCAACTGCAAAGGTTGACGATGCTTATGCACGAAACAATGATTTTGATCCCAAGGTCCTCAGTGTTCCGATGCACGCGCCTTTCACTAAAATCTTAACGGATCCATTGCCAAAGCGGATAATTAGCGCGAGTAGTCTCTTATCATTTCCTTACTACAGGGTTGATTTTGGTTGGGGCAATCCCATTCGTGTTGGTACATGCAAGCTCCCCGGAGAGTTTATCATTTTGTTTAGCTCTGGTTCGCAAGAGGTTGAAGCTTATGTTTGCTTGGAAGAAAGAACTATGCTTGCGCTTGAGAAAAACTCGGAACTTCTTGTATTTTGTTCTAGTGTTGGTAAGAAACAAGGTACATTCGGTGTGTCGCGTCTTTGATGTTAATTATCCAGTTGCTTTGAGGCTTTGACAATGCTTAATAATCAAAGTTTTTGATAATATCAAGTTTATTCTGTGGGGAAGGGAGTACAATCTTCATAAGCTAAGACTCATTCCTTTTGTCGGAAAGAAGCAAAAGCTGCGAGCAAAGCGTATGGGATGGAAGATTTATGATGGAAATAAAAGCATTTTTGAGACAAGCATGGAAACCACTATGCACACACACATAGCTCTTTTAAGATCTATCTATCTTGCATTCACTTGGATTAATGCGAATTCCATAAAGCATGTTCATATAATTTTTCCTGATAAGTATCTCTTCCAATGCCTGCAGAAGCAGGACACAAATCGGCGGCTGGCGGCAATGTTGTTCATGAATATCGCTCAGTTTGAACATCTGCTATGTTGCTGCACTTTCTCTTTGATGATTTAGTGTTTCTAGTTTGCTCTTTTGGTTGTACCTTCTAATCCCAATTCAAGTAGGTTGTTTCTTTGCTTTTGGTTTTTATCTCTACATGAACTCTAGATGGCCAGCTTTTGGTATGTGGATTATGTTTGTCGGGTGGTTCTTTTGGCTAGGGTATGCCCTAGATAATCGTTGTAATATATTTCTCTTCTTTGGTATTCTCTTTCTTTGTCAAAAAAAAAAAAAAAAAAAAAAAAAACTAGATTGTTGCTAAGATTTAGAGTCTACTTGCTCTGTCGGTGAAATCTCTAAGAACAGCGCATTTTGGGTGGTCTATCGGATTTTGGGTGCATGATCTGTGTCCTGGAGTTGATGAAGTCGCACGACCTACTGCACCTGTGTTGGGGCTTGGCAGATTCTGCTGTTTCCTAATCAAATTAGGTAACGTTTTGGCGTAACTTTGGGCTCAAGTCAGGATCGACCCTTAAGCCTATATAAGTGTATAGAACGGGGGTAGACTTGGCGTGGTGTTTCCAAATCAGATTAGGTAACGTTTTGGCGTGACTTTGGGCCCAAGTCAGGACCCTTGAGTCTATATAAGTGTATAGACCTGGCTTGGTGTAGTGTGCGTTGTAATCGGGCTATTTCTCTCTAATAACTATCGAGTTTCGGGTCGTGAACGTAACAAATTTCACGAGTGTCTCGGGCCGGCCCTGACCCAAACTCTAACTCCGTCTCAATTGACATTTAACACCGCCACCGTTGCTTGCCATATATATAAACCAACAAAGCCCTCCACTACACATCCCAATCAAAACACTCACTATCCCTCACAAATCCAACAAACCACCAACCATATCACCGTCACCATCTTCTCCTACCTTCTCTTAACCAACCGGCAACAAACCCTAACTCCCTCTCAGCTTCCTACCGTACAGCAGCCGAACTGAGCAGCAGCGGGCAAAACCTTTAGAGAGATCCGGTGAAGTTTCAGGTAATTCCTTAGCTCATTCTGCCACGAACAATTTTCTATACCGTCGAAGTTCCGATTCGTTTGACAAGGTCGTGTGCTTGAATCGGTTAAATTAGCTTCGAAGTCTTCACTGATTATTCTAAAGGCGGGGTTGTGCCTTGTTAGATAACTGTAGCAGTCTGAGAGCAGAATGAAAGAGTTAAGAGTGTGCAACAGCATTGATTCCTCTAACAAAAAGAAGAGCCACATACATTCTCTTCCTGAAGAGATCATAATTTATATCCTCGTCCGACTTCCCGCTGATGTTCTTTATGATTCGGTAAGGTTCGTTTGTCGGAACTGGTTTAACATCGTCAATACTCGTATGTTCATCAGGGAACACCTCCTTCACTGTGGTAGAGGCTTTTTATTCCAATCCAATATTGCGGATGATATAGCCCGCCTCGCAGAGTTTGGGGAATCAGATGCTAACGTGACAGATACACGTCTGCCCTCTAAATGCCATGTTTTTGCTACTTGTGATGGATTAGCAGCTGTGGGAGTGGGTGAAAAGTTTTATGTAGCCAATCTTCTCACTAAGCAGACTGTAAGTCTTCCGCCGGTGAATCCCCCCCTGAGAAAACCCAGTCGCTATAGCATCTCGCTTGTTCGCGGTTCTGAGATGGATGATTATAGAGTGGTTTTCTCTCATCTTGCCAGAGATTCCAGAGATTTCCAATGTATGTTCATTACAGTGGGCAAGGATCATGCTTGGAAGCCAATCAGCTGTGGAGATTTGGGTCATCTGTACAAAGTGAGGCCGTTGGCCGCGGTGATGACAATAGGTGTTGGAGGAATGGTTTACTGGTTACTCGATGCAGTATCGCCTATATTTGCTTTGGGTAATGACATGGAAACGATGCACCAGTTACCCAACCCGATATCAAATTATAAAAGCTGCCGAATTGGTTTTACAGGAGGGAGAGAAACGCTGTCAATAGTTATAAGTCTCAGGAAAGAGTTGATATTAGATATCTGGTTCCTATCTCATTCTGGGAATTGTTTCGAATGGAGGAAGGAAAAGAGAATCGACTTGAGTGCCAAATCGGCTGAACTTTCCAGGCCAAGCAACCCAAATCCTCTACAAGGAGTTGCTTTGCTCAAAAACGGTGAAGTGGTGGTGTTGAAGGACAATATTGGACGTTTTGTTTATCACAATGTTGAGACATGGAAGACATTCAAATTTGGGAGCAAACTCATCGGCTGTGGAGGATACTTTTCTGAATTTGCGTACAGCCTTGTGCGGTTGAGTTGCAGCTAATTAGTAGTCAAGATTATGGGTAATGTTAATGTAGTGGTAGTAAATTACTAGGATACAACCCGTGCCTTATAGGCACTGTTCGGACAGACATGAATTTATTAAATATCTTAAAAATTGTATCAAATGTTGGTAAAGGAACTAAGAGATTCGACTGCAAAGGTTGACTATGCTTATGCATGAAACCAGGATTTCGCTGTATCTGGGAGTTGGTAAAGGAACTAGAAGATAGATTCTACTTGCTCTTTTGATGAAATCTCTAAGAACAACGCATTTTGGGTGGCCTATCGGATTTTGGGTAACCTGTGTCCGGGAGTTTAGGAACTCGCACGACTTATTGGGCGTATTCTTGTTGTTTCCTAATCAGTATAGGCAACGTTTTAACGTTATTTGGGGCCGAGTCAGGACCCTTGGGTCTATATAAGTGTATTGAACGTGAGTAGACCTGGTGTGGTGTAGCGTGCGTTGTAATCGGGTTGTTTCTCTTTAAAAAACATCGAGTTTCGGGTCATGGACGTTGCTAGTTTCGCAACTAGTGAACCACGTTAATTTTCATGTCTCGTTCTTCAACTTTGTTCATCGCTTTTTTGCTTGATACCCAAGTCATAATCATCATTCTTCTAAAATACCCCGTGGAGACCCTTATGGCCTTATTTCTGTTGGATCCAAGCCCATAATAATAAGACCAAAGTTACGGTAGACAAAATAATTGAATTACTTCCATGTCTTCATGGAGGCGAAGTTGTCAAATTGCTTAAAGTCGGCAATTGCATTACTTTGCCAACAAGGCAGTGGAATGTTTCCTAGTTGGACTTGGTTATTGTTTTCCACCGCCACAGCGATCTGTATCTTTAGGCATCATGCCTTTGGTTTGATTAATCACCACACTGAGACATAACTGCAACTTTTCTATATAATACCTCTATGAGCAGAGAAGAGTGATGGCCTTTTATGGGAATCACTAGCGCATGCCTTGAATGTGATCAATTAAGTGATCACATGCTCAAGAAGAGAAGTTGGTATGCTCGTGTCTCATAGGTGGTACTCAGGGTTCCTTTTGCTTGGTACAAGAGTTCACGACAAGAAGAAGAAGATTCCTCGCGTTTGTCAACGCGAGACGGAGAAGAAGGTTACCACGACGTGATCGTTCGCGACGACGTTTTTGGGAGCCAATTTCGGGTAATTTGTTAGTAGCAATTAGTTTGTTTGATTTCCGCCTAGTGGTAAAGTTTTGTTTAAGCCGTTTATTAGTTTCTAATTTGTGTACCCACATTTTTGTGGAGGATTTGTCGACCCATTGTAACTGTTATAGTGAAAGTTTTGTCGGTATTTTTGCCCCTATCCATTAGAGAATTTTTCTTACATTAAATTCATGTGTCCTACATCTTCTACTTTTCCGCACTTATTTGTGTTGGCACAGTTTGCGCGTTCTAATCCGTTTGATTCAGCCTGTGACCCAACAATTTCTCCACCGCCCTCTTATGTGAATATTCCTTCTCCTACCGAAACTCTAACTCTGTCTCAAATACCACCTCCCTTAATGACCATCTATATAAACCAACAAAGCCCTCCACTAAACACACCTACCATCCGTCACAAATCCAACAACCCTCTCTCCCTCAGTCGAACAACCACCAATCATCACCGTCACCATCTTCTCCTACCTTCCCTTCACCGACCGGCAACAAACCCTAGCTCCCTCTCAGCTTTCTACCGCAAAGCAGCGGGCAAAAACCTTTAGAGAGATCCGGTGAAGTTTCAGGTAATTCCTTGGCTCATTCTGCCACGAACAAAATTGGAAACCATCGAAGCTCCGACTCTTTTGACCTTGTCGTGTGCTTGAATATGTTAAATTAGCTTCGAAGTCATTTTTTTACAAGTGTGGGTGTTGTAATAGTAAATTAACATTGTAGGTAGCTTAGTGTCACAGTGCAAGTAGGCTTATTGTCAAGACAATCCCTGCCCTCGCCTCTGAAACAAAAAGAAAACTAAGTCATCCCAACCACGTTGTTAAGTTTTCTCTTATGTTACTTGGGGATTGCCCGTGCCCGAGGGCTCTACCAAAAAAACCTCTAAAACCTCTAAGAACGTTTCACCAATTGTAATGTGTATCAAACAAAATAAGTATTTCACCCACAAACTTAAAATATATTTTTTTAAAGTTCACGTTTAAATCAGGTTGATTTTATAATTGCAATTATTGGAAACTTTTTCTTAAATATTCTCTCTCAATTTCAAAACTATTAATGGTAAATATTATTATTTCTGAAAAATTAATGATCTAATGGTTGATATTAAAAGAATCAACGTGCTTCAAAGTCATTTCAAAACTAATAATGTTAAATATTAAGCATTTTTATTTAAAATAGTGAAACCAAAAGAGGAATGAAAGTTTTTTAAAAAATGGAGAATGTCGTGTACAAGGAGATATGTACGGTTGGGGCCCACTACTAATCCCACCATCCCATATTTTTGGAAATTCTAACTATAAGTGGGTGGTATAGGGTTGATTTAATCTAAATACTGGAAAAAAAAAAAGTCAACTATGTTGTTTTATAGAATAGATTTTTGTTCATGTTCATATGGTTGTCTTGTTTGGTCATTCCTTGATTATTCTGAACGTGGGTTTGTGCCTTGTCAGATAACTGCAGTCTGAGAGCAGAATGAAAGAGTTAAGAGTGTGCAACAGCATTGCTTCCTGTAACAAAAAGAAGAGCCACATCCATTTTCTTCCTGAAGAGATGATAATTTATATCCTCGTCCGACTTCCCGCTGATGTTCTTTATGATTCGGTAAAGTTGGTTTGTCGGAAATGGTTTGACATCATCAATACTCGTATGTTCATCAGGGAACACCTCCTTCACTCTGGTAGAGGCTTCTTATTCCAATCAAATAAGGTGGCCTGCCTTGCCGAGTTCGGGGAATCAGATGCTAACGTGACAGATACACGTCTTCCCCCGAAATGCCATGTGTTTGCTACTTGTGATGGATTAGCAGTTGTGAGGGTAGATGAAAAGTTGTATGTGGCCAATCTTCTCACTAAGGAGACTGTAAGTCTTCCGCCAGTGAATGCCCCCCTGAGTAAACCCCTTTGCTATAGCGTCTCGCTTATTCGCGGTTCTGAAATGGATGATTATAGAGTGGTTTTCTCTTATCTCGCCGGAGATGCCAGAGATCTGCAATGTATGTTCATTACAGTGGGCAAGGATCATGCTTGGAAGCCAATCAGATGTGGAGATTTAGGTCATTGGTACAAAGTGAGGGTGTTAGCTGCGGTAAAGACAATAGGTGTTGGAGGGATGGTTTACTGGTTTCTCGATGCAATACGACCTATATTTGCTTTGGGTAGTGACATGGAAACGATGTACCAGTTACCCAACCCGATATTAAATTATAGAAGTTGCCCGATATTAAATCATAGAAGCTGCGGAAGTGGACTTGTAGGAGGGAAAGAAACGCTGTCAATAGTTATAAGCCTCATGGAAGAGTTGGCATTGGATATCTGGTCCCTATCTCATTCTGGCAGTTGTTTTGAATGGAGGAAGGAAAAGAGAATTCACTTGAGTGCCAGGTCTCCAGTACTTTCCAGGCCAAGCAACTACAATCCTTTTGAGGGACTTGCTTTGCTGAAAAATGGTGAAGTGGTGGTGCTGAAGGACCATATCGGATGCTTTGTTTATCACAATGTTGAGACATGGAAGACATTCGAATTCGGCAGTAAACTCTTTGGCTGTATAGGATACTTTTCTGAATTCGGATACAGCCTTGTGCGGTTGAGTTGCAGCTAATTTAAAGTTATGGTTATGGGTAATTTAATGTACTTGTAGTAAATTATTTTGTAATCTTATGTTATCAATGTTTGAACGCTTTGTTACCCGACGGGAGCAACAGAGAGTACACAAAGAAGAAGAAAAAAAAATAGGGCAAAAATTTTCTTATTTGATGACTTGAAAATTTTATACCCATTTTTTATATCCCTAACCATGACGGTTCGGCCTATTCCTAATCCGAGTAAAGAAACGTAAACAAACTCCGAATTTAAACAAAACTGCAAAACTACCCCTTAACGTTTAGGGTCCGAAAATAACAACAATAAAACACTAAAAAAGAAACACTGCTAACGAACTAAAGACTAGAGTTTCAGCTTGGGCTGAACGTAGTCTTTCAAATACGATGGCGGCATCACTGTGCGTTTGACCCCCGCAGCCATTGGTACTGCAGAAATATCCTCATTCGTATCCTTCTCGAGTGGCGGCGTAACCAAACCCGTATCAACTCCCCCGGTCTCGGAAACAACTTATCCTCATGCTGTAACTCTGGAAAGGAAGACTGAAGACCCTCTACCGGCTCCCACGACGGTTGAGCCCCATCAGACCAAGATACTAACCACTGACGCTGAGGAAGACCACCAACCAAAACAGTACGCTCATGAGCCGCGAAAACCGGCGTAGCGAGAGGACGGCCTTTGAAAAACTGGGCAGGCAACACAGCATGAGAAATTGTAGAATTGTCGGCCACAAACAGACGCAACAAGGAAACATGGAAGACGTTATGGAGACGACACCCATCAGGCAGCCCCAAACGATAAGCCATCGGTCCAATGCGCTCGAGAACTGGAAACGGCCAGTAAAAACGACGCGCCAACTTAGCCGAGAGCGGACGAGTTAAAGAATGCTGACGATACGACTTTAAACGCAACAAAACCATGTCACTAACCTGAAACGAAACATCACGACGATGCTTATTAGCCTGCTCCCGCATACGTTGTTGCATCTGCACCAAATGCCCCTTCAAATCTGTCAACAACTCATGAAGCTCAAAAATTAACTCAGCAGCCGATGGTGACGGACTATCTGTGGGAAGGGACGGAAACATCGATGGGGGGTCACGACCTTATAAGGCCCAAAACGGAGAGTTCATGGCCAGCTCGGCCCACGGAAGAAAAGAGACCCATCGCTTGGGCTGCTCCGACGTAAAGGCGCGCAAATACTGTTCCAGACCCTGATTCATAACCTGAGTCTGCCCATCAGTCTGGGGATGATAAGCGGTGCTGAACTTCAAGGAACTCCTTCCAATACGTGCTCATGAAGATATTATCCCAATCAGAAACAATGGACTCCGAAAACCCGTGGTGTTTAACAACCACCTCCACAAACAAACGGGCGACGCGAGTAGCATCAATATCAGTGGGAAGAGGCCCAAAGTGCACATACTTAGTGAGGCGATCCACGACCACCATGACTGCAGCATGTCTAGTTTTTATGCATTTCTGCTGTATTATCATTATTATTACCATCATCATATTTATTATCACTATTATCGTCATCATCATTATTATCATATCATCATCATCATCATCATCATATTATTATTATTATTATTATTATTATTATTATTATTATTATTATTATTATTATTATTATTATTATTATTATTATTATTATTATTATTATTATTATTATTATTATTATATAAAGTGATTGAAATCCTGCTATAGGAGTTAAGAAGAAAATTAATCAAGTCTCTTATCATTATTCTCTTTTTTTCTTCCTTTTGTTTTATGTCGAACCGATGTAAGATGCTACTTCGGTATCAATGGTGTCTTTATCATGTCGTACACAAAATCGCAAACGAGGCTATGCGTTAGTTCATGGCTGCATTCAAAGACCAGGCGACATCATTACATGTCGTCGAAGGGAGGTTAGGTGCAGTGGAGACCCAATCTCAGATACGACAACTGGCAACTCAGGGAGCAATAGTCACCATGGATACTCGGGCTTGGCAACATGGGCGGCCACTGTTTCCGGAGGATCCCGCAAATTACGACACGACGGATGGAGACCGACGACTAACTTATGCGCAAGATTTTTTTTTTTTGTAGTGACAACCGCATACCCAAGTTACATATGGATCCCCGCGATTTATCCGGTCCGATCCTCAAACGTGGAATTTAAGGTCCAGGTATATTTCAATTTCATTTATACTCCACGGGATCAAGAACTAGAATTAGGAGCAACCTAAACCTAAACCCCCCGTTTCTCTCTCTATACTTTCTCTCTGAAAGAAAACCCTAGCCGCCCCTCCTTCTCCGACGGCGACTCCTCCGTGGAGTTGCCGCCGGAAACCACCTCATCTCTCACTCCTTCCTGTCCCGGTGCGTGCATCTACTGAAGCAGACCCAGCTCCCGCCCTTGTCGCAGCGTCTTCTGCTCAGTTCCGTACCGCTCCCTGCCAGAATTCTCTCTCGCCGGTTTCTACTCTAGATCTGGTCGGCCATCCGGATCCATCGCCAATAACGAAGTCGGGCTTCCCCTCTTCGGGACTCCGATAAGGGTTTTTAGCCCCCCATCCTCCTCTCCGCCCCACCCATGTCACGTCGCCGCCTCCTTGCCGCCTCGCCGCCGCACTGCCCACCGTGGATCTGAGCCCCCTTGCCCTCACTCCGCCATCTCTGCCGCTGCTGCCATCATCTCCGCCATCTTCGTCGCTACCGCCTCCGTCTCCGCCTAGATCGACTTGGCTCTGCACCACCTGTGGACTATCCCCAGTACTCGCCCCCTCCCCCCGGCTTATAATCGTGCTTCTGGTAGCCTTCCACCCCCCCTCCCCCGGTTGTGGGGCTGCTCTCTCTCCCTACCCCTCGACTAGGCTGGACCCCCGGCCTAGAAGAGCCCTCCGGAGCAGTCCCCTCACCGCACGCCGACACTACCAGAAGCCCCCTCCATACCCCGGTTTTGGGCGACGTAAAGGTCCCTCCATGTGGTTCAGGTGGGCAGTTGCCGCTTCGCCGACTCTCGTGGTTACGGTTATCCTTGCGTCCAGGTTGGAGACCACCGTACAGCCGCCGTCTCCGTTGTAGGGTTTGGATTAGGCCTTGGGTCCAGGACACGTCTATTGGGCTGCTTATCTTGCACTGCTAGGCTTCTGGGCCGTTTCGTTGGGGCCCGTTGAGGAGTTTGGAGGCTTTTGGACCTCACTGGGCCAGTTTATTTGCTTTGGGGTTGTATTGGGGCCTTTGACCCGTTTTTTCTATTAAGGGCTACTGATGTTTTTGGAAGCGTTGTTAGGTTTGGAGCTGTAGTCTGTTTCTCGTTTGTTGTTTTCAACTGTTTTCTTTGAGGGGGATATGTCCCCCCTGATCGTCCGTTTGTACGAACTCTATTTTCATTTCTATAACATCCTTTCGTTGCCGGTGAAAAAAAAGAACTAGAATTAGCGAGGTTTCTTCTTGATCGTGGGGTTGTTCACTGGTTCAGCTACAAGAAGACGTTAGATGAATTATTTACTCACCTCTTGACTCACATTCACCTGGATCACACACAAAAAGCATTCAAATGACATCAAATTTCTACTGAGGAGTTATCAACACTCTATTTACTTTCACTTTGACCTTTCTTACTTCTTTTTTTTAGGAGAAACTTTTTTACTTCTCAGTTAAGTTCCGAAGTAGCCGTATTTTAATAAATCACTTATTTTTACCACACCCTTTTAAATTCCATACATGTTCACTTTAGAGATTACATTTCATAAGGAACCTCCTAAAAGGTCGTAGAAAATTAATTAAGATATCTCTAGAATGTTATAATAGGCTCGATACTCCACAATGGAATAACAAACGTATCTTAGCCGTCATTTTTGGTAGGGGCTAGTATATAGAGGGGTGAAGGATACCGCCACATACATGGAAGAGATATGAGTGTTTGCTTGATAAGGAACTATAAGGGAAATTATTTAGGAACAAAAAATGCTCAACTCTTGTATGTTGTGGCATCCAGAAATTGAAGCATTCGATGATATTTGAGAAACCCTTATTTGAGTCTTCTCACAACAAACAACAATCACACAAAAAACTATATAGCGTAGTTGATAACGCCCGAATAGGGGTTATCTTATAGCTCGGTTTTTGTGCATTTGTGCCGGAAAACTCACGTTTTAGCCCATTTTCACCCTCGGAACGCCTCGGTTTTAGGAACGAGACAGTTACTTGCTCTTTATAAATTTCTGCATTTTCCGTACTTTATTTGGATATGATCGCGGGTGTGTTCATGTTGTCTATGCAGGAACAGGGCTCGGGAATGCAGCAGGAATGGATCGGGAATGCAGCAGGAGGCAAACAGAGGCAGAAAAGAGCACCCTGCCTTGCTGTCTGCGTATAATACGCAGACCCTGCGTAAAATACGCAGGCAGCAAGGAAGGGGAGGGGTTTTGGACATATTTTCTCCCCTGTCTGCGTATTATACGCAGAAAATACGCAGAAAATACGCAGCCAGGGGGAAAATACGCAGAAAATACGCAGGAAAGAAGAAGCTGAAGGCAAGATGGGTCCCTGTCTGCGTATTATACGCAGAAAATACGCAGAAAATACGCAGACAGCAAGCACAAAGTGGAGAAAAAGCAGCAACAGAAGACCATGTCTGCGTATTATACGCAGCAGGCTGCGTATTATACGCAGACAGCACAAAAACTGGGGCGGTTTCGGGCAGTGGCAGTTTTGTAAATATTGACAAGTTCCAGAAATTCGCCAGCACTATAAAAAGACTCGTCCAGACTCGTTTTAAAGACACAACACACAAGGCAATTCATCCAAGGACAAGTCTGAGCATCCTGGGAGAGCACGGAAGCACTCATCCAGATCCGAAGACTTAGTTTGATCTTAATCTCTCTTCTAAATTCAGAAACTTTGTTATTTAGTTATGTCGTTTAGTAGCTAAACCTTTTACCTAGGTTCTCGGTGAACCTAGGGTTTCGTTTTCAGACATTATTTCTGCAGTTTGAGTATGAATGCATGATCTCGTTATCTTAATTCAGTAGTATTATCAGTTATTCTGTCTTTGATTATATCTGTTTATGCATGATCGGAGTCGCGAACCAGAATTGCTATAGACCCGAGCCTGTAGGTGAAAACGTCAGGTTAGGGTTAGGAAGAAAAGACAGGATTTAGTACCTTACCCTGATAGACCGACCAGAGAAAGGGAGATAGGGCTAGCCAAAACGTATAGACCAACTGTTAGAGAATTTGACCCGGGCCATCAGGACAGGTTAGAAACCCTAGCAGACTTAGAACGAGACTGCAGACTTAGGCAGCTTAACAGGAACCCGAAAGTCTGCAGGATCGTGACAGCGTGTGGAATCTGAAAGGTTACTGCACAATCGGTACGTGGCACGGATAATTAAAACTGCTGAGTGTTTTCATATCAAACCGAAGAACATAATTCTGAAGAAACCCTAGGGGATCCTGGGACCTAGTATTCCAAACCCTAGATTTACAACCTTTAAGATTTTCAGAAAAACGTCACAAAAAAATATTTGCGTTTTATTTTGTTTATTTTTTAGTTTATAGTTAGTCACAATCTTAAACTACTCCTCCTTTTATACTCTGGAAGTTAAAACTGATTTCTCGAAAAAACCCGAAATAGTCCTCGTGGGAACGATCACCCGAGCTTAATTACGCCCGGTATTACAAGATTCGTATACTTGCGAACAGCACGTTAGTTTGCGCATCAAGTTTTTGGCGCCGTTGCCGGGGACTTTTTAGGGTTAATTTAGTTATCAGAATTAGTTTTCGGAGTTTTTATTTTTCAGTTTCGTTATTTTTCTTTTATCTCACTGCTTTTTGAATCTGCGTTTTCAGGACTGTTCAGTTGATGCCCAGATTGCCTCGCAGTTTGGTAACACCACTCGACAATCCAGAAAAGCTGTACACCGAACAGAACCGCAGAAACCGAGAAAGCAGGATGGCAACCAACCAGAGAGATCCACCCGAGAACACCGAAGCCGGTGGACAGGAACGAGAGACACGTACCCCAGCCCAGATGGCTCGGTACATTGAGGAACTTGTCACAGCGGGACTTGCTGCCCGAAGCAACCAGAGAACATATAACCGATCTGGGAAGGCGTTGGTGGAGAATTTCGAAGTCCCCACCGGGGGGCATGAGCGAGCTATTGTGGTGCCCGAGATCACCGCAGAGCACTTTGACATCAAACCATCCACCATCCAGACGGTACAAACTCTCTGCCCGTTTCATGGCAGGGCCGACGAAGACCCGAACGATTTTATCGGGAAATTCGAAGATTACTGCAACAAGGTCAGATACAAGGGGGTAGAAGCAGAGGCACTCATGCTGATCTTATTTCCATACTGTCTGTACGGAGTAGCCAAGGACTGGCTCGAATCCCGACCACCCCGATCCATCACCACATGGGAGGAGTGTGTCGCAGATTTTCTGGCAAAGTTCTATCCCGCCTCCCGAGTCATACAACTACAGAGCGAGATTCTGTCATTCAGGCAGAAGATGGGGGAGACGGTGGTGGACGCATGGGACAGGCTCATGAGATTGGTCAAACGGTGCCCGAACCACGGCTTTGGAGACGCGAAAATCCTGCAGGTTTTCTACCATGCCCTAGACAGGGAGAACGCCGACAGGATTGACAGAGAGGCCGGGGGAAACTTCTTGTATCACGTAGACAAAGAAGGTGCGTATGACCTGATGAAGCAGTTGGCCAAGCAGGATACCCGACTGTTTGACGATCGCAGGATGGCGGCTAGAGCCGAACCCGCAGAGGATGACCGGATAGACAATCTGGCTAGGATCGTTCATGACCTGGTCACGAAAGTCTACTCGGATAAGAAGACTGTCGCAGCAGTCGAAGAACCTGATCTGGACACAGCCATTGAGGAGCTAAGGACCGAAGACACCAACTACGTACAGCAGCAGTGGGACCCGAGCCGGTACCGACCGGGTACGAGAGACCATCCCGGGTTCCGGTACGGAAACCCGAACGCAGCGATTTATGCACCAGGTTTCCAGCACAGGCCACCAGCCCAGCAGGCTGCACCGGCCCAGCAGGCTCAGTCAGTCCCATCCGCGCAGCAGTACGACGCCCAGATGAAAGAGATCAAGTCCATGTTCCAGACCATGGAGTCCCGGTTCAAGCACATGGACGCCCTGACAGCCGACATGCAGACGACCAAAACGTCGCTACGTGCTTTGGAGGTACAAGTGGGGCAGTTAGCACAGCAGCTAACGGAGAGACAGCCAGGAAACTTGCCCTCGAATACAGTGAATAATCCACGTGCTCAGATCAATGCTATCACCACTCGGAGTGGAGTAGCACTGCAGGATCCACCGTACCCTAGCCACGCACGCGCAGAAAAGTCGAAAGAAGTAGAACGCAAACTGTCTGGCCGGGATAACAGCGCAGTCGACCGCCCCCAGCCGAAGGGCTCGGTTGAGCAGGATGCAGTGCAGAATGAGACAGATGCAGAAACGGTACCTGTCTCCAAGGAGGTACCATACCCCTTGAAGACACGAAAGAGGGACGATAGCAAGGACTACGCCAGGTTTCTTGAGATGTTCAAACAGCTGCAGGTTAACATACCTTTTGCCGAGGCTTTGGCTAAGATGCCCACTTACGCCAAATTCCTCAAGGACATCTTGTATGGGAGGAGGCGAATGAGCGATTTCGAGACTATAAACCTGACGGCAGAAGTGAGCAACTGTGTGAAGAATGGGCTACCGAGGAAGAGAAAAGATCCTGGCAGTTTTGTAATACCGGTCACCCTAGGTAACGCTTACACAGGAAAGGCTCTGTGTGACCTAGGGGCCAGCATCAACCTGATGCCATTGACGATTTTCAAGAGTTTGAAAGTCGGGGAGCCCCGGCCCACCAGAATCATGCTGCAGATGGCAGACAGGTCCGTAAAACAGGCTTATGGAGTTATCGAGGATATTTTGGTGAAGGTCGGTGAGCTCATTTTTCCAGCAGATTTCGTGATCCTGGACATGGAGGCAGGGGAGGTACCGCTCATACTGGGCAGGCCGTTTTTGGCCACTGGAGAAGCTATGATAAATTGCAAGAGCGGGGAACTGACCATGCAGATTAACGAGGACAAGGTTAAATTTAATGTTTTCAAAAATCTGCAACTGCCAAATTATTATGATCACGAAGATATCTTCGCCATAGACGTAGTTGATGATGGCTGGGAAAACGAGGAGATGGACCAGTTATGGGAAGAAATTGACAGCATGTACGGAAAAGAGAAAGAGATGACTCGGTGCGAGCAGGCCATGAGAGCCGAGGACTGGACCACTTTGCACCGGGACGAAGATGGCGGGCAGAAGATGATCCTGGTTCCGTCACTCAAGGAGCCACCTGCACTCGAGCTTAAACCGCTCCCGAACCATCTCAGGTATGCGTACATTGGTAATAATAATACTCTGCCCGTAATTGTTTCTTCTCTTCTATCTCAGGAACAGGAAGAGAAACTGCTGGAAGTATTGCGAGAGCACAAAGAAGCAATCGCCTGGACGATTGCAGATATTAAGGGGATCAGCCCCTCCTACTGCATGCACAAGATCAGGATCGAAGAAGGCAAGAAACCGGTGATTCAGCCCCAGCGGAGACTGAACCCGAACATGAAGGATGTTGTGCGCAAGGAGGTCATGAAGTGGCTGGAAGCAGGAATCATATACCCCATATCAGACAGCACTTGGATCAGCCCGGTCCAGTGTGTGCCCAAAAAGGGGGGTATTACAGTGGTGCAGAATGAGGACCAGGAGCAGATTGCACAGCGCACGGTTACAGGCTGGCGGATCTGTATGGACTATCGGAGACTAAACGATGCAACATTGAAAGACCACTTCCCGCTACCATTCATGGACCAGATGTTGGACAGGCTAGCTCATCACGCCTATTATTGTTTTCTGGACGGGTACTCCGGGTACAACCAGATTTGCATAGCCCCGGAAGATCAGGAGAAGACAACGTTTACCTGCCCGTATGGTACGTTTGCGTTCCGGCGCATGCCATTCGGGTTGTGTAACGCTCCAGCCACGTTCCAGAGATGCATGATGGCGATATTCTCCGACATGATCGAAAAAAATCTGGAGGTCTTTATGGACGATTTTTCACTGTTCGGGGACAGTTTTGACGACTGCCTGCACCACCTGGGACAGGTCCTGATCCGATGCAAGAAGGCGAATTTAGTGCTGAACTGGGAGAAGTGTCATTTTATGGTCACCGAGGGGATCGTGCTGGGTCACAAAATTTCCAGCAAGGGACTCGAGGTGGACAGGGCCAAGATCGAGGTGATAAAACAGCTCCCATATCCGACAACCGTAAAGGCGATCAAAAGTTTTCTGGGACATGCAGGATTTTACCGGAGGTTCATCAAAGACTTTTCCAAGATCACGAAGCCACTCTGCGCTTTACTTGGAAAAGACGTGCCCTTTGACTTTGATGCAGCTTGTCAGCAGGCCTTTGACCATCTGAAGGAGAAGCTGACCACAGCCCCGGTTATCACGACACCGGACTGGTCACTTCCGTTTGAGCTGATGTGTGACGCAAGCGACTATGCAGTCGGTGCAGTTTTGGGGCAGCGGAAGGACAAGGTGTGCCATGTGATATACTATGCAAGTCGGGTACTCAACGATGCCCATATCAACTATGGCACTACTGAGAAGGAGCTGCTTGCTGTGGTATATGCCCTGGATAAATTCAGGCCGTACTTGGTCTGGTCAAAAGTCATCGTTTTTACCGACCATAGTGCCCTGAAATATCTGCTGGACAAGAAGGACGCAAAGCCGAGACTGCTGAGATGGGTATTGCTGATGCAGGAATTTGATGTGGAAATTCGGGATAAGAAGGGAGTCGAGAACGTAGTAGCGGACCACCTGTCCAGGCTTGAGAATGCTGAGGTGAACCCGGTACCAATCCAAGAAAACTTTCCGGACGAGCACATCATGGCGGTCAAACTGGGGAGACCGTGGTATTATGCTATAGCCAACTATCTGGTGAGTGGCACGCTTCCCGAGGACCTAACCCCGTCACAGCGGAAACGGTTTATTTCTGAAAGCCGGCAGTATTTCTGGGACGACCCGTATCTGTTCAAGCAGTGAGCCGACAACATTCTGAGGAGATGTGTTCCGACCCACGAGGCCTGGAACGTGATCAGGCACTGCCACTCGGCTCAGTGTGGGGGTCACTTCGGAGGGACCCGCACGGCACACAAGGTACTGCAGTCAGGTTTCTTTTGGCCAACACTTTTCAAGGACTGTCATGATTATGTACAGGGATGCGATAGATGCCAGAGGACACGGAGTACGTCACATAGGGACGAGATGCCTTTGACTATTTGGCAGGAGGTTGAGCCCTTCGATGTATGGGGGATTGACTTCATGGGGCCGTTCCCGTCGTCTATGGGAAATCTGTACATACTGTTGGCAGTGGACTATGTTACGAAGTGGATCGAGGCGATAGCGTGTCAGAAAAACGATGCAGCGACAGTTGAGCGTTTTCTGAAACGCAACATATTCACACGATTCGGGACCCCCAGAGCAATGATCAGCGATGAAGGGTCACACTTTATTAACAAAGTGTTTGCCAGGGTACTTAAGCAGTACGGGGTATCGATCCATAAGGTGTCACTGCCTTATCACCCCCAGACTAACGGGCAGGCAGAGGTGTCAAACCGAGAGATCAAGGGCATTCTCGAGAAAACCGTAAATCTGGGCCGGAAGGATTGGTCGATGAGACTGGATGATGCGTTATGGGCATACAGGACAGCTTTCAAAACACCGCTGGGAATGTCACCATACCAACTCGTGTTTGGGAAAGCATGTCACCTCCCGGTTGAGCTGGAACATAAGGCCTATTGGGCTATCAAACTGCTCAACATGGATGAGAGTCTGGCCGGAGATAAGAGAAAAATGGCGCTGCTTGAATTAGAGGAGTTCCGCAGGACGGCATTTGAGAGGGCCAAAATCTATAAAGAGAAGACGAAGAAGTGGCATGATCAGCGTATCACGCCAAAACAGTTCAACGAAGGAGACAAGGTACTTCTCTACAACACAAGAATGAGGTTCTTTCCGGGAAAGTTGAGATCTCGTTGGTCGGGGCCGTTCATCATTCGGAAGATATTCGCGTGGGGCGCATTTGAGTTAGAGAATCCAAAAGACAACTCAAGCTTCAGGGTGAACGGAAACCGAATCAAGCCGTATCTCGAGAACGCCGAGGCCGCCAAAGTAGATCCAATCTACTTCGACGACCCGTGATCGAGCCTGAGGTAACTGGGTCGGGCCGTCGACCGTAAATTACAAAGCGCTGGTTGGGAGGCAACCCAACGTAGTAAGTTTAAATTATATTATTTTTATTTTTATTTTAAGTTTTGAATTTTTGAGAGAGGTGAGATGAGTGGGTATTTAATGAAAATTGAGCATGTGCAGATACAGAAGAAGCAGACGAAAAGAAACAGAAAGGAGAGAGAGAAAAGTGACCCCCATTCAACCCACAGTGTCAAAATAACCGAGGTGAAAAAAAAAAATAATTTTGAAAATAATTTTTCTCTGCTGACTGCGTATTTTACGCAGCTTTCTGCGTATTATACGCAGCCAGCAAAGAAAAACTGATTTTTGAAAATTTTTGAAAAATTATTTTAACTGCTGTCTGCGTATTTTACGCAGGTTTCTGCGTATTATACGCAGCCAGCAGTGTAAACTGTATTTTTCTAAAAAAAAAAAAAAAAAAAAAAAAAAAATTGAAAAATTTATTTTGGCCCTGTCTGCGTAAAATACGCAGCTTTCTGCGTATAATACGCAGACAGCACCAAAATGGATTTTTCTGAAAAACTTGAAAAATTATTTTCAGAGCTTTCTGCGTATTTTACGCAGTTTCCTGCGTATTATACGCAGACAGCTCAGAAAAATGAGTTTTCTAAAAAAAAAAAAAAAAAAAAAAAAAAAAATTGAAAAATTAATTTTGCTGCTGTCTGCGTATTTTACGCAGAAACCTGCGTATTATACGCAGACAGCACCAAAAATTGACTTTTTTGGAAAAATTGAAAAATTATTTTGAGGGCTGTCTGCGTATTTTACGCAGGTTTCTGCGTATTATACGCAGACAGCACTGAAAAATCAGTTTTTGAAAAAAAAAAAAAAAAAAAAAAAAAAAAATTCAATTTACCCCCTGTCTGCGTAAAATACGCAGCTTCCTGCGTATTTATACGCAGACAGAGAGGAAAATTGCAATTTTTTTTAAATTTTTGATCACCCGGTACCCCTGTTTGCGTAAAATACGCAACATATACGTATTATACGCACAAAATTAGCAGTTTTTGACCATTTTAAGCCAGGGGCATTTTGGTCATTTTGGCACTTAGGGTTTATATAGGGGAATCCGGCCATGGGAAGCCATTTTTGCTTCCAAGCTTTCTCTCTCTACCTCCATTCCTCTCTAGCACCAACACTCCAAATTTTTCAAAAGTGCTCGAAATCAAAAACCGAAGGCATTTTTGGAATCCCCTCGTCGCAAGGAGCACGGAACTACTCTCGGTTTTCAGAAATTCCAACCGAGCTAGTGTGGGGGTGGAAGGAAAGTGAAGGGTGTTCTTGAGGAAAATCTCAGATTTGTTGAGTTTGAAGCCAAACCGGAAAAATTCACAGAAGGGAACGTTGAAGAGGAGGAAGAAGGCTACGCGTGAGTGTGCCCGGAATTTCATTCCGGCAAATTCGACTTTTCCGGCGGCTTAGGCGGCGGCTGGACGGCGGCTTAGGCGGCGGCTGGACGGCGGTTTACAGGCGGCTTTCCGGCGATAACCTTGCCGGATTCTGCACTTCACCCCCGTTGTGGGAAGGTCCAATTTTCTTCCCTCTCTTTAATTTTTCAGTTTTAAGCACGACCCGTAGCCGGGTCATTGTTTCTGAAATTTTTCTCGGTTTCCGTGCCGTGTGGACCTCTGGTGGATTCTAGGGGGCTTATTTGCTGAGACGCACTATTTCACGCGCACGTACTCTAGATTTCTGTTTCTGCTCGTTTTTGCATTTTCATGGCTTTAGTCAAACCTGTCATTGACCCGAACCGTCGGCACGAGCCGATTGATATCCCTGTCAGCGAACTTACACCGCATAACTTTGACAGTTATCGGTTTGTGACCCACCGTGCCCATGCTTATTATCTGACCGGTAAAAAGCCGAACTATAGGTTGGCTAAGGACCACAGATTCGAGGTAGACGATGATAGGATGCCAATCCAGATGGTGAATTTTGCCAGTCGAGCAGACATTTTTGGCACTTCACTAGCCGGATTTGAGGGTACGTCTAGTTCTAGGCTGACTAGGGAGTTCTTTTGCAACCTTATGCATGCCGGCGATGCCGAGAACACTGATGTGCGGTGGATTTACTGCCGTCGTGACTATATCTTGCTGACCCCTGACTCTATTAGGCAGGCTTACGGGATTCCACCATCCCAAGAGCCGTGTGCCTACCAGTTAGCTATGAGTAACCCTCCGTCAGCTGGGGAGGTTTTGAGGGTTTTGACAGGTGGAGCCGGGGGGGCCCACTTTGAGGAGGAAGGAAATGTGGGGCTGAAACTGCACTCGGGATTTTTGTGCAAGCCTGCCAAGTGGTGGGCTGAATGGGTGGTGAACCGCATTATGGGGATCCAACACTTTACCTACCTCGAGAATGAGGCGACCATGATAGTGTACTGTCTGATGATGAGGCGACGGATTGATATAGCTCAGCGCATTTGGGTTTATATTCAGGAGAGGAATGTCTCCGCGAGCAAGAAGGGACTCGGGTATAGCAACCTGATTATCCAACTGGCTCGTAATTACCAGATTCCTCTCTCCGAGCTTGAGGGTGACTGGAATCCTCCTCTTCTTAAGGCCTATAGGAAAATTAGAGGGGGAGGTCCGGGACCGAATGACCCAGTCATCGACCTTGATGCAGACCCTATGGAGGAGGATGAGCCTGCCCCTGCCCCTGCCCCTAGGAGGCGATCGACCCAGGACAGACCTACTCGGGGGACGGGAGCGTCTACACTTAGGCGTTCTCAGTCCACCCATGACCACGGAGAGCCGAGCCAGAGAGCCGGGCCGAGTCAGAGAGCTAGACCTAGTACGAGAGGTACGAGAGGTCCGACCGGTCCACCACCACTTTCGGTCATGAACCGTAGGTTGGCCCGAGTAGAGGAGGGACTTGAGGGATGCCGTGCTGGCCAGGCGTCTTTAGGTGAGAAGGTGCTTAACAAGTTAGGGAAAGTTTTCCGATACCTAAAGCACCTCAAGAAGACCACGAAGAAGATAGCCAAAGACCATGGCGATGCGATTACTGCACTCCGAGAGGAGCAGCGCGAGGCAGCCCGCCATGCGGGCCGAGAGGTGCCATTGCCTATTATCTTCCCTCCCTCCTATTCCAGTGAGTACACTACCAGCTGGTCGGACGAGGCGAGCTCGAGTGAGCATGCCACAGCGCCGGTTTCACACCCACCTAGCAGTAGGTCAGGATCCCGGACACAGTCCAGACAGTCATCGAGCTCACGGTCCCGCCAGTCGTCGAGCTCGCACCCACGACAGTCGAGTAGTGCCAGATTCAGGCAGACCAGCAGCTCACCTAGCAGCATGTCCGGTTCATCCGAGACCGGGTCAGACCCGCCGTATAGTCCAGACGAGTCAGTGCCATGAGGGCATGCCACCTCTTAGTGTGGGGGTGGGAGTCGTGTCTGCATAACCCGGTCTGCACGTTTTTTCATATTTATTTGCAGTTTTTATTTTAATTTTTTTGAGTCAGCATATTTTCTTTATTTGAGTCGACCCACCACATCATTCTGACCTTGCATTGTGTATATTTAAAAAAAAAAAAAGAAAAAATCGAAAATTTTCAGAAAATCCAAAAAAATTAAAAATCAGAAAATTTGAGAAAGGGCAATCAAGATAACAGAAACTGGGAAGAAATCGAGATTAAACCCTTTGACAGAAAAGAAAGCTTGCACCGAGGTATAGTAGATAGGTGAGAGCCAGTGACCCTTGGAAACCGCAAGTAGTTATCACCTGAGCTAAGGATCCGACTAGTTGCCACACCGCCGTCATCTAGGTAGTCGACAACCCGCCCACGGGCGCCGTCACGGTCATCGCATCTTTCGGTGGAGTGACTGGCTATCAAGGGACCTCACGTCCTGTTTCTTATCCCTAGGTCCAACTAGTAAACCCGTTTGAAGCCATTTACCCCTTTATTCTTAGCCACTATAGCCTAGGAAGCCTTCTTTGAGACCTCATCAGTCGATTAGTTGGCTATTCTACGAGTTATGACGGAGGGAGTGAGTTGGGGAGGGTTTTAGATGGAGCACTTCATGACATATCAGTTTTGGACAGTTTCGACATTGACACGTTTTTCGAGGGAAGGACAGGGTGAGTGAGAGGCGACAGTGCATTAAATTGAGGAGGTGGATCACTGCATTACATAGTGACCACAGGAGGAGTTAGTCGCGTGCGAGACATCTTTCCGCACATTATGGGGTCCGGGGGGTTGAGAGGTTAATTGGTGGTTGTGCCGTTTTTCTACATCTTTGGTGATGAGGAGGTTCGGTGGGACTGCACAGTATTATTTCGACTACAGGATCAGCGCTTCAGGATTAGTGTGGGGGTATTCCATATGAGGACATTTTTCATACCCCACGACGACAGTTTATTTCTATTCACTCAGCTTTAGTCAGTTTATTTATTGTTATTCGTGTATTTATGTGTATATAGAGTCTTATTTAAAAAAAAAAAAAAACAGAAAAGAAATAAAAAAATAAAAAAAAATGATGAAAAAAAAATATTGAAAAAAAAAGAAGAAGGAAAAAGAAAAAAAAAAGAATGATCTAGTTGTGCAGTTTTTCAGTTATTTATGTTGTTTATGTTATCGAGTCAAAAAGCTGAGTGAGTAGCACGATTTTCGAGACAGTACACCGCTTCACATTTGTGGCCGCAAGAACGGCGAAGACACACCGAGGGACAGGAAGATTGATATGGCAGGAACTTAGGTGTTTCAGGCAGTTTTTCGGGAACTCGGTGAGGGGTGTGAGTTTGGGAAATTGTGAGAATGTCATAACGAGTAGGATCATGCCATACCTTTACATATATATATCCTACCTGTTAGATTTAGAACCTTGATTCGGAAATAGCTCGGATGGTCGGTTAACTAGGGATTCGCTCAGGTTGATAGCAAAAGTAACAGTACTCGGGTCCCGTGCTTAAATCCACCAAAGAAATCTGTTCAGACTTACCGATCGATTGCAGGGAAGTATTTTCTGGAAAAAGGGTGAGGTTTTGAGGACACTCGGTTATGTTTTTGAGATTGCCCAATCTCACCAAAAATAATTGTTCAGTATTTTTTTTTTTTGAGTCGTGTACATTGAGTCTGTGTATATTCTATCTGAGTCAGTCTTTCTATCGAGTCGTCTGGTTATACGGTTCAGGTTGAAAGAGTATGCAATTGCAGGGAGTATGCAAAGGTAGTGTATGCACGACAGGGTCGGTTTTGCAAAAACCGAGAGGTATGCAAGCAGGTTGGTATGCAAGGGGATTGCTCGGGACGAGCAATATTTAGTGCGGGGGTATTTGATAACGCCCGAATAGGGGTTATCTTATAGCTCGGTTTTTGTGCATTTGTGCCGGAAAACTCACGTTTTAGCCCATTTTCACCCTCGGAACGCCTCGGTTTTAGGAACGAGACAGTTACTTGCTCTTTATAAATTTCTGCATTTTCCGTACTTTATTTGGATATGATCGCGGGTGTGTTCATGTTGTCTATGCAGGAACAGGGCTCGGGAATGCAGCAGGAATGGATCGGGAATGCAGCAGGAGGCAAACAGAGGCAGAAAAGAGCACCCTGCCTTGCTGTCTGCGTATAATACGCAGACCCTGCGTAAAATACGCAGGCAGCAAGGAAGGGGAGGGGTTTTGGACATATTTTCTCCCCTGTCTGCGTATTATACGCAGAAAATACGCAGAAAATACGCAGCCAGGGGGAAAATACGCAGAAAATACGCAGGAAAGAAGAAGCTGAAGGCAAGATGGGTCCCTGTCTGCGTATTATACGCAGAAAATACGCAGAAAATACGCAGACAGCAAGCACAAAGTGGAGAAAAAGCAGCAACAGAAGACCATGTCTGCGTATTATACGCAGCAGGCTGCGTATTATACGCAGACAGCACAAAAACTGGGGCGGTTTCGGGCAGTGGCAGTTTTGTAAATATTGACAAGTTCCAGAAATTCGCCAGCACTATAAAAAGACTCGTCCAGACTCGTTTTAAAGACACAACACACAAGGCAATTCATCCAAGGACAAGTCTGAGCATCCTGGGAGAGCACGGAAGCACTCATCCAGATCCGAAGACTTAGTTTGATCTTAATCTCTCTTCTAAATTCAGAAACTTTGTTATTTAGTTATGTCGTTTAGTAGCTAAACCTTTTACCTAGGTTCTCGGTGAACCTAGGGTTTCGTTTTCAGACATTATTTCTGCAGTTTGAGTATGAATGCATGATCTCGTTATCTTAATTCAGTAGTATTATCAGTTATTCTGTCTTTGATTATATCTGTTTATGCATGATCGGAGTCGCGAACCAGAATTGCTATAGACCCGAGCCTGTAGGTGAAAACGTCAGGTTAGGGTTAGGAAGAAAAGACAGGATTTAGTACCTTACCCTGATAGACCGACCAGAGAAAGGGAGATAGGGCTAGCCAAAACGTATAGACCAACTGTTAGAGAATTTGACCCGGGCCATCAGGACAGGTTAGAAACCCTAGCAGACTTAGAACGAGACTGCAGACTTAGGCAGCTTAACAGGAACCCGAAAGTCTGCAGGATCGTGACAGCGTGTGGAATCTGAAAGGTTACTGCACAATCGGTACGTGGCACGGATAATTAAAACTGCTGAGTGTTTTCATATCAAACCGAAGAACATAATTCTGAAGAAACCCTAGGGGATCCTGGGACCTAGTATTCCAAACCCTAGATTTACAACCTTCAAGATTTTCAGAAAAACGTCACAAAAAAATATTTGCGTTTTATTTTGTTTATTTTTTAGTTTATAGTTAGTCACAATCTTAAACTACTCCTCCTTTTATACTCTGGAAGTTAAAACTGATTTCTCGAAAAAACCCGAAATAGTCCTCGTGGGAACGATCACCCGAGCTTAATTACGCCCGGTATTACAAGATTCGTATACTTGCGAACAGCACGTTAGTTTGCGCATCAGTAGTTAGTTTGGAAATGAATTGAATAGTTCTATAAAAGATAGTGGACATATCCACGACTGCAATCCCAACAAGAGAACTGCAAGCCACTACGAATAGAACCCGAGTAAAAAAAAGGCACATAGTCAGAGAATAGCATCATAAACAAGTGGACAACATCCTACATAGTAAAGACAATACCTTATACATAAGCATTCAAATGTATGTACACTGACAAGATGTGAGGTAGAGGATTTTACCGAATATATATGCATCCTAGGGACCACACATCCAAAGCACTCGAATGGTAACGAGATCATATGTGAATCTCTTAGAGCGCTGTTATACAACGTATCCACATGTTAAACATGTTTGTGAGAGAAAACAACATTGTAAAATGAAAGAACGTTCACTTGAATGACATACATTTTTAGAACAAATGACTTGTGTCATTTGGTAAGCCATTTCCATTCCAAAGTCATGGCAACACTCTTCCCATCATCATCGACCAATATATTGTCGAGCTTCAGATCCCTGTAACAAAAAAAATTGCTCATTTTAAAGCTTTAACCATTTGAATGATGACGCCTACCCATCCACATTTCCCTCTTCTAACTCTGATGCATTTACGCGCACACATGTGCCAACTTGCTGCCTTACTTTCACTCTTGTTGATTCTAGTTCTTTTCCTCTCTCTCTTGATGCAGGATGCACCGAGATAATGAATCACACTGATTCAATGAACACTCAACTCAAAACGTGAGGAGGAAAATGATATCTATTCATCAATTAAAGCTGCCAAACAAATGAAAGACGGTGACCTATAAATAGGCAACAATAACAGACTCCTAACTGAACTAAAACTCTAAACAAGATAACCTCCTAAAAGATAAGCTACTAACTTATTATGATAACAATTAATATCTAACCAAGATAAAACAAAATATAATAAAATTCTTGATAACTTCGCATAATTTCAGTCATTATCCGCATCATTCTCTTCCACTAAGAAAACACTACTCCAGAGGGTTTGAGAAAGAATAATTTGCGCGGACGATATTTTCACATCATCAAGTACTTTCATATGCCCCCATAAAGCATCTGATTGGGACGATTGGTCCGTTGAAAAAAGTACCTCCAGGAATCACTCTGAAATGAAATATTTGGGCGATTTTCCCATGTTACCAAATATCGTGACAGATCACTTTTGGGCAATGACTTCGGATGGTTCTTCCAACGAGAAAGAGATTTCCAAGTACTTTCATGATATGTAGATTTTGGACTTCCTTCCCACTGGACCAAATATTGAAGGAAATTCCCATAGGCGTGCACAGACGGACATGGATGAGTCTAACAGTACACTAGATACTTCCAAATCATATCTCGAGTTGCAAGAGAATACTCGTACTCGATGTTTGCACGTGACTCATCAAGTTGTTGAACAACTTGAGAAAATAAGTAAGATATATGAGTCAACATGTTCACTTGAGGCTGGAAGATAGGATTTTAGTTCAGCTCATTATACTTGTCGGAACCGTCAATTAAGTATTCAGTAGTAGGAGGCGGCTCTTTAGGACGCGAAGTCTCAAAAGAATTACGATTGAGACATAGGCCAACACAAATTCCTTCAAATATCCTTGACATCAATGGGCTCAATGAACAACCATCAAGATAGAACTGCGAACCTTTGAAATGCTTCCCTGGTCGTAGCATAACATATTTGCTTACTTGGATAGAAACAATACTCCACCACTGAACGGTCACAATATGCTTAGGTAGTGAAAGAGCACTCGGAGAGGAGATATGACTTTTAGCGACAATAGCTACACTCGAGTATGTAACCATGGAGTTTCCGTGATGGGCTATTGTATCACAAATATTATCTTCAATGAAACATGAAGCGCCACCATTCAAGTTTGGCGTATCCTCAAAGATTTGCTCACATTCCTCATCTTCTTTGAAGTCATCATCTGACCATACAGGTTCTTCGAGAGGGTAAAATTCTTGAATATCTTCATCATTTATCTCTAAATGTTCTTCTAGGCATCATCCTCTACTGCACGTGCATGAATGCATTGACATTTACTCACGATAGTATGATGAGCAAGAAATGTCGGACAATATTTTTGGTGAGAAATATTGGACACTTGCGCTCTTACATCATGATTAAGCTTTGGAGACTGACTACAATCATCCTCATAATCGTAGCCATAGTCGCAAGGGAAGTAATCTGTGTTGCTTGAACTCTCAACATTTAAAAAGTTGTGACGGTGTGACCCTTGAACTTTAGAGGCTGAAAACTTTTGAGAAGGGCGATTCTCGTACTTTTCTCCATCCAAATAATCATGATAATCTCGGCTTTGTCTATACGAAGATGGAATGTACTTGTTTTTCAGAATTGCTTTCATCTCGTACCATTTCGTGATAGGCTCTTGTTCATGACGCTCTAGACTGTCTTCTAATATCTGCCAATATTTTTGAGCTGATCCTCGAAGTTTGTTAATAGCAAACACAGTATATAAAGAGGCGGAAAAATCATAGCAATTAAAATAATCTTCTATATCATCAAGCCAATCCAATAATTTGGAGCTTTCACCCCAAAAGTATAGAGCATCACTTCGTCTAGGTGATCGTTGAAACTCGTAATGAGAGAGTGAGTAATATCTGTCATTTTTCATGGGATCATGACTTAAATATGAATACTTTGCCATGAAAACTTATTAGACCTGACCCATAAAGACTACAAAGCCTTCGGGAAAGGGATAACCAAGGGGACAAAGATCCTTAAAAGAATTTTGTCGTGCTTAACATTTAATTCTCGGAAGATCAAAATTAAATGTGATCCAAAATTCAAAGGATATGAGGCAAATGTTACCAAGATCCTCAAAAAGGAAATTCACGAAAAATATATGAAGTTAATTCTGTTGTTTTTTTTTTGTTTTTTTTTTCTGGGCTGTAAAAAGAAGAGAATGTTGGTTCTGTTTTGAGAAGTGGGCTGCTGGAAGAGGGCCTTTGAACTGGTGGTTGGGCTTTTAGCTAATGGCTGGTGACAATGAGCTTCAGTAGGTAGGTGTGCACAAGAGATTCCGGCGGGGAGACCTCCGTGTACACCGTACGTAGTGGATCAGGGATCGCACAGGAAGAATAGGGGTGTGTGGAGAGAGCAAGTCAGTAGCAATGTCTGAGAGAGAGACAGAGGTTTGGCAGAGCTTCCGCGTATGGCAGTGTGTCTCTCTTTGTATGGAAAGGTTAACGATGTATATATACTGGAGAACATGACCGTTGTAGTGTGGTTAATGCGCCCATTAATGGCGGCTTAATTAGCTTAACCATAACGGCACGTTCGTCCGAGTATATAGGAACCGTTAGAGCACGTGGTGCGCGAGTACCGGAACCGTTACGAGGTTGACCGGGTTTGACCGGATTGACCGGGTTTATGGAGCTCGTGCCATAAATCTCTCAAAACAGTTACTAAAGGTCGCGCGCGGGCTTGGCTCGCACGCGACAGGGCTTACTCTAGCCTCCAGACCACAAAGTCCCTACAAGTCCCGTGCAGTGGTATGCGAGGGCTCTGTCTCGCAGCCCCCACATGGATCAGCTCGGCTGGTGATCCTGTGTGTGTGGAGCACAATATGGTGTGCTGGATGGTTGCCACGTGGCCTAGATCTGCCATGTCATAAAGCAGTATCTACATTAGCCCCCTTTCTGCGCGTGAAGGCTCATAGCTGTATAGGCTTCCATGCGCGGAAACCAACATGCGCGTCGTCGCCACGTACCAATTCAAATACGGGTAGGTTCAGCCCCCGTGCGTGTCATTATGACCTAAAACCCCTAGAGTCGTGGCGTCTGACCTTTAGGGTTTTAGGCGTGACGTCAGCCCGTCCTGTGATTGCGCGACACGACGGTGACGGTTGCGATTCGACTACTGAAGGGACGCAACCCTTCATTCTTCTGGATAAATACCTTGTATCCCATCATTGCAAAGCATTACTTCTTTCTCTTAAAGTGAATGGTACCCGGAGATCTTCGAGAGCAGATCCAGATAATCAATCACCAGTTCAGAACTGCAAATCGTATTCTCCAATTGTGTATATCCAAGCAAGCTTCAAGGAAACAAGGTTGGCCTCGTTTACTTTTGATTTAAAATACCAGTGTTTGCCTTGAATTGCATTGAATCTGTAAATCCATGAAATTTGTGAAGAGGCTTTTGATCTTTGAACCCGCTTCGTTTTAATCTTTCAACAATATCAACTCCCCAATTTCTGAAATCGGCACCGGAACTGTTTGCTTTGGTTTGCATAGATCTCAAATTCCAAAATTCAAACTGAAGTGTGGTGTGGTATTTCTCCCCCCTTTTTCTTGCCCTTTCGCAGGAATGGCCAAGACAAGAGTAACCAGACCCGTCAAGGAAGACGAAGAGATGCCGGAGCTTCCGCAGGCTCTGTGGCGTAAAGCCCCCTTTCTGGGTGGGAAGGATTTTTATCATGCGAGGGTGAAGGCGAAGAGGATGCCTGATCCTGTTCCTGCTGAGCAATTGCTGACGTTGACTCGCCCAGTTAACTCAGCCCTGCTCGAGTGGGTTGGTTCCGAGGATGTAGTCCGATTGGGGATCGAGAACGGGCACTTCCCGTATACTGCGATTTCTACTCAAGCGTTCGTCCAGAAATTGGACTACATGGATGAGTGGATTGACCACGTATTGGATCATCATGCCGAGACTCTTGATAAAGCCGGCATTTTCTTTGCTATCCGTGCTATGAAGGGTGCTGCCGTGAAGTTGGATCAGTCCATGCTTCTAGACCTTCTGTCCCGTTATTCGCCCGCGACTCACACGTTTCATTTTGCTGAGTTCGAGGCTGCCCCCACGCTCGAGGACGTTCAAATGTTGTATGAGCTTTCCCCCATGGGCGAGGTGGACCCCTTGAGCCACTTGAGGACATCTGCTGAAATGGCCTTGTACGCGCAGATGGAGGAGTGCCTAGCAGAGGTAAAGAAAATCTCTACTCGGTGGACCACTACGAAGCCTCTTCCGAACTGGCAGCTAGTGGATACGTCTGCGAAGAATACCTGGAACAAGTGGTTGCAGTACTTCTTCCGAGACTATGCGAACAGCAGCATCACTAAGAAGCTTTTGAGCGAGAACCCGGAGGCCGAGAATTATGTAGAGGGCAAGGGTTATCATTTAACCCTTTGTGCCTTCCTCTGTGCTTGGCTGTCGAGGTATCTGATTGATGGTCATCCCCATGACGGGGTCTTCTATCATGTGCTGCCACTTGCTGTGAGGCTCGCTCTTGGCCAGAGAGTCGCACTCGGACCCTTGGTCCTGGGGACGCTATATTACAGGCTTGATCAGCTGGTTCTGGCGATGAGGGAATCGCGTGGCCGCCTCGATGTCCTGACCTTTGTTAATATCAGCTTTTTGACAATGTGGGTTTTCGAGCGCTGGCCGTCTTATGCTCCAACTCCCCTCCCACTTGAGAAGTGGTGTCCCCCAGGCGAGACGGAAGCGCGCAACAGCGGAAGGGCTGCGAGATGGTTTGGAGCAAGCAACACCAAGTGCACTTGGAGTTTGATATGCGACAAACGAAAGGAGTTTACTGCCAGGCCCTATGCCACACGTGTTGAGAATGTGCGGTGGTTTCCAAAGCTATACCCTTCCAGAGGTATGGTCTTGTCAGAAGACCTTCTCTTTGAAAAGGGGCCGCATTTCCACGAACGCTATCGTGACTTCTTCTGTTGGTGTCTGCGAGGTTCTCTTCCTGCCCTTGCAGAGCATATTCGTGAGCTCGCGCCACGGTATGAAAGACTTGCAGTGGATGTTGACCCTACTCGGGTCTCTCCTCAGTTTGGTTTTGATGCGGTGGCCCCATCGATCTGGCCCCAGTCTATTATCAGAGGGTGCTACAAGCGTTTGCTGACAAAGGAGTGCAAGACAGTCCTCATGAGCAATCTTCCCTTTGAGCAGCCTGCGGGAACTCGCAAGGGTGGTTGTTCCCAGAACTGGATCGCATACTGGGTTGCCCAGCAAACGAGGATTGAGACGGAGGCGGCGGCGCAGCCAGGAAAGGCCCCCTTGATCAAGAGAAACTCTTTTCCCTTTCGCCCCAATTGCAGTTTGAGCGAGTCTGAGTATGGTTGCTACTCGCTGTGGGACCGTGAGAATCATTTGTGCCCCGATTTCATTCTGAAGGAGCAAGTCGACGCGATCAAGAAGGGTGACACGCAGGTCGTCAAATATAGCAAGGCATTTGCTGAGGTAAGCAATTTCCTTGTGTGCTTTGAGCCTTTTGATTTCCTCGCGCTGATGCTTTTCGTTCTGTATTGTTTAGTGTCATGTGCGGAGGTTCGCAGCTGGTGATCGCTCCAAATCGCTGGTGGACACCATTGTTGCCACCAGAAGGAGGGGGGAGTCGTACCGGCTAGCATGGAGGATGGATGCCGAGGTCGAAACAAAAGTTCGCGGGGTCATGAACACTTTTGCTGACTCGCTGATAGACAACCCTCCGGCTCCGTCTCCTCCTAGAGATGACCCGTCCCCTCCAGCAACTGCGGCGCCGAGAGTGAAGAGACCTAGGCAAAAGGGGATTACGATTTCTTCCCCTAGGAGTGCTCCAGCTTCTCCCCCAGTGAGGTCCCTTTCCATCAAGGACAAAGGCAAGGGTCGTATGCCCAGCAAAGTGCGAAAAGATCTCGCAGTTGAGACTTTCGTTCCATTCAACCAAGAGGAGGAAGAGAGACAGGAGCCCCAGGCAAGTGATGAAGAAGAAGCAACAGTTGTGATGTGCGAGGAAGAATCAGGAGGTACTTCCGTCGCATCTCCTTGCCTTTTATCTAGACTTCTTTGTAGCTCTTTTCTTTGAACCAAATATGTATTTGCAGATGATGATGATGAAGCCGTCGGTGGCCTTGTGGCCAAGAGGCAAAAGAAAGATGCCCATTCTGGCATTTCAGATGATCCTATAAGCGAGGATGTTCTTGCTGAATCCCGGAAGACAGCCGCGGAGGCTGCTGAAAGAAGAAGGCAGCGAGAGGAAGAGGAGCTCGAGCTTGTGAAACAGCGGAGCCTCGAGGAGCTGCATGTTGACGACTTAGTGCGTCCAGTTGGCGAGGAAGACGAGCTTCCCGAAGAAGTGGCTCCTCATGTGGAGGAGGAAGATGAGGTTCCTGGAGAGGACGCAGCAGAGCTAGAGCAAGTCCAAGCGGACTTCGCAGAGATCGCAGGTGGCGATAAAGGTGAGATCTTCAATCTCGCAGTTACTTATAGAGATGTAATTGTGGGTGCGTTAAAGCACGGTGTGTCAAAGCCTGACATTCGCCGTTGGTTGGTAAGCAAATGCGGAGAACCCTCAGGTAATTATTTTGAGTGATATGCGCATACTAGGCTGTAGCCACTTGAGGCAAAATCATGACTGGTTTACTCGCGTCCCAGGTCACGCTTCTCTTAAAGATTTGCTTAGTGAGGATACACTGATAGGGCACGGTTCCACGTCCCTAGTGTACGATGAGGATACCTCAATCCCACCTTCGCGTGGAGGTGCTTATTCTTAGCTTTAGTAAAGATAGTGAAATAACTTATAACACAAGTTACCTCATATTATCGCATTTGGTATCGCAGGTCATGCTGAGGAACCTGAGCTGGAGCAGAGAAGTCAGCCTTCTGCATCCCATGTTCCAATCTCGAGCTCCCATACTGAGAAGCCCGTCGCAGCTGCTGGACACGTAAGTGAGCATCTCGAGGATGTCATCGAACTCTCCGATGATGTCGAAGCTGATGCTGTGCCGATGGACGAAGGTGTCCGTACTGGTGGTGAGGAAGAAAGGACAAGTGATGCTAACATTTTCGCATCTGGGAGTGTCCGCCCAGCGACTTCGGCTGTCCCTTCGCCTCCGGCGATGACTGAACCAGAAGCACCCATTCCTGCGTGGAGCATTTGGGGCTCGCAGGTTGGGAATGTAGTCGCAGCTGGTGCGGCCTACACTCTTCCTCCTGACTATGAGAGGTTGGAGCTTGCAGCTGATAGGAGAGCCATGGAGCGAGGGCAGTCTTCGAACAACCCGGTGGCCCGCATCCCTTCTCTTCATGAAATTCTGGAAGGCACTGGTAAGTAAAGATTTACCGTTCGCACGTCGCATTATTTGCTTGCGAGTTCTGGCATTATAACCATTTTTGATGTCTCAGGTTTGAAGCAAACCGATGTAGACTGGGTGGTTCGAATGCGTCTCAGATACCCCCGATCGTTTGTGAGATCTCTGGAGATCGGACCTTTTGACAGGAGGCTATTCCTTACTGAAGCCATCTGGATACTGGAGCAGCTGTCTGCGGCTACACCTGCGACCATTTCGGCCCAGAGTGCTGAATTGCTGTGTGGCATGTGCCAAAATCTCTTGTTCAAAGTCCAAGGCAGACTTGGTTTCAAATTCCTCAAGGACAGAGTAACACTGATTCGCGCAGCTGTAACTTTGAATCTCGGTCACCAGAATCTCGCAGCTGAGATGCAGAAGGTGGAGCAGCAAAAGCAAAAGGTTGATGAAGCTGTAAAGCTGTATCATGAAATGAATGCTAAGTGCGAGCAACTGAAGCAAGAAGTGAAACAAGTGGAGAAGTTGAGCGAGCAGTTCGAGCCCCAAGACTCCTTAATCAAGAATTTGTTTTGACTTTTCGAATTTTGAAAAGAAAACAGGAAAATGGCTGAGACATTAATGTAATGTTTTGAAACATTAATGTGATATTGCTAGGGTTTCTCCCCCCTTTTTTTAACAACAAACACTGAGTTTGCCCGTTTTGCCCTTTTCGGGATTTGATTGGACATTTCTGTGCATATCCAATTATGACATCAGCAATTGATTTTCTGCTTGATTTTCGCGCTAATTTCTCGGCAGATAAGCACGCTTCCGTTGGGAAGTCCATCCGAATCATGACTATCCGTCATTTATTAGGATACGCAACTGAATCGTCGTAGCCTTTAGTAGGGTAATTGATTGTTACCGCTTTTCAAGGCGTAAGTGATTGAACTTACCCTCTTTTTTTGAATTTTGCTGACTCATCTTAGGCAACCGAAGAGTCTCCACAGGGCCTATATAAACCCTGTCTTTGCCATTTGGGTTCTTCATCCCAAACATGTGCTTTGCCGTGAGTCCTTATGACTGCTGGCTTCAACGCTTGTTTTTCGTTGATTCATGGCAACTTCAAGTTTTGAATCCAGAGTTTGCGCTTTGTGCCATAGAAATAGTTTCCAAGATCCACTTTATGAGGCTTATTGCTGTTTATAACCGTCATAAAGAGGATGCAGATAATACCTCATGTGTGTTCGAAGAAATTTCTTCGTGTATTATGTGTGCAGGTCATGTTTCCGGCCGCCTCGAGGCGAGGTGCAGCGCCGAAGTGACCGTGCTACCGTCTCGTAATGAACGGCGGAATTCTCCTCCAGCATCTCCGGGGAAGAATCCGTTGCCCTCACATTTGTGAGGTCGGGGTGTTCGTCAATGCCCTTGTCCAACATGACAAGGAATCCATCACCAGAGGAATGACTGCTTCGCCTGTTGTGCGGAGTATCCTCTGTCGGCACAGGAAGCTCCTCCGGCGCCTATCTTGGTCAGACAGAGGCTTTTGTCATTCCTTGGGGTCTTGGGCGCATCGTATCCCTGACCTTGCTGCTAGGGATGTGGCGAATGACGAGTTGATCTCTTCGCGGCAGCATCCCTTTTGCTATAGATCTTTGGCCGCGGATCTGCGTACTGTGCTGCCGGTATCAGGACCGGTGGATTCTCTCTTTTCTTATTCGAGAGTTCCCTTGGCGCATCTCTGGCTTACCAGCCATTTTTCGAATGTATTGTGAGCCATGTTGGCTGTGTAGTTAGATTCGAGCTTTTCGCTTGTAAGCTGCTATCTAGATAGATAAATTGTAAGTCATTTGACTCATAATGATATATAGCTTTTGTACTATTTGCTCTCTTTGCAACAAAATACAATTTCGCATGCGTTTCGGCTTGTTTTGCCTTGCATAATGCCATGTAATGATTTAACATATGCGACGTCAATGCGCAGATGTTTCGCTAGATCATTCGAGATCATAATTTCGCAGCTGTGCCATCTTGACGAATGGGCTTGCAGGTGGTCGTTGTAAATCGTATGAGATCACGTTCACAACTTTGCTATCATAACAGATAGTTTTTTTTTTTAACAGATCAATTGAGATCATTGAGCGGTGCGAATTGCTATCATAGAAGATAGGCTTTATTAGAGGATTGCTTGAGATAGTTTCTCGCATGAATTGCTATCGCAGCAGATAGACCTTTAGAAGGTCTAGCAAGATGGTTCTGCAGTTACGTTACCATCGTAACATACGGACTTGGGTGATCAACTAAAATCACTTTGCGTATAAATTGCTACCGTAACAGATAGGCTTGAGAAGATCATATAAGATCGCATTTGTGTAAACCGCTATCGTGAGAGATAGGTTTTTGATGATCGATTGAGATTGGCTTAAAAAGATCATACAAGATCGCACTTGAGTAAACCGCTATCGTGAGAGATAGGATTTTGATAATCGATTGAGATCGTTTTTGTATTTTTGCTGTTATCGTAGGAGATAGGCTTTGGATGATCACTTAAGATCGCATTTGCATCGGCTGCCATCATAAGGGATGGGCTTTAGATGATCAATTAAGATCGCGTTTATGTTGACTGCTATCGTGAGAGATAGGCTTTGGATGATCATTTAAGATCGCATTTGCATTGGTTGCCATCGTAAGAGATGGGCTTTTACATGATCAATTAAGATCGCGTTTGCTATCATATGAGATAGGCTTTGATGATCATTTAAGATCGCATTTGCATTGGTTGCCATCGTAAGAGATGGGCTTTGGATGATCAATTAAGATCGCGTTTATGTTGACTGCTATCGTGAGAGATAGGCTTTGGATGATCATTTAAGATCGCATTTGCATTGGTTGCCATCGTAAGAGATGGGCTTTGGATGATCAATTAAGATCGCGTTTATGTTGACTGCTATCGTGAGAGATAGGCTTTGGATGATCATTTAAGATCGCATTTGCATTGGTTGCCATCGTAGGAGATGGGCTTTGGATGATCGATTGAGATCGCGTTTGCTATCGTATGAGATAGGCTTTGATGATCAATTAAGATCGCATTTGCATTGGTTGCCATCGTAAGAGATGGGCTTTGGATGATCGATTGAGATCGCGTTTGCTATCGTATGAGATAGGCTTCGATGATCAATTAGGATCGCGTTTGTGTTTGCTGCTATCGCAAGAGATAGGCTTTGATGATCAGTTAAGATCGCGTTTGCGTTTGTTGCCATCGTAAGAGATGGGCTTTGATGATCAATTAAGATCGCATTTGTATTTACTGCTATCGCAGCAAATAAATCATTGTTAACAGTAATAACAAGTTAAATAGAGCGATATAAACAGCTAGCAATATGAACTTCTCATTTGGGAGAATTCTTTTATTATGACATTCTCATATGTGAGAGATAGGATTACAATCCTCTCATATGGGAGAGGAGATTGCGTTAATCATAGCCACATGAGACATTAAGCAACGTTATCATAAAACGTATGAAATAAGAGAAGTCAAGGATAGTACTTCTTGATCCAGCGCATGTTGACTGAGCTTGGAGTTGAGGTTGTGCCGTGCAACCTTCGTATGCTGCAGTAGCCGCTATCGAAGACTTCTGTGACTTCGAAGGGTCCTTCCCAATTAGCTGCGAACTTTGGGTGAGTTGCTTCTCGCATGCAGTGATCAGATGCGCGCAAGACCAGGTCGCCAACTGTGAAATCCCGTCGCTGGACTGTCTTGTTATAGGCGCGAGCGATTCTCTCTTGGTACCGCTTGTTAGTCCTTTTGGCTTGTTCTCGCTTTTCTTCCAGCAAGACTAAATCATGATCGCGTTGATTTTCATAGAGTGCATGGAAGGCCAGCCTTGCCGAATTGACTCTGACCTCCGCAGGTACCACAGCTTCGGCCCCATAACATAGTAGAAATGGCGAGGCCCCTGTAGGTGTCCTTGGAGAAGTTCTGTAGGCCCACAGAGCTGTGTTAAGGGAGTCGGCCCACTTCTTGTGGTCATCTGCGACCATCTTGCTCAGAATTCTCAACAGCGTTTTGTTAGTCGCTTCGGCTTGTCCGTTTCCCTTTGGATAATAGGGGGTAGAGCATATCTGCCTGATATTGTACTCCGCGAGTTTCGTAGCTACCTGACGATTAACAAAAGGAGTACCGTTATCTGAAAGGATAGTGTTTGGGATTCCAAACCTGCATACGATGTTTTCCTGGATGAAGTTAACCACAGCCAGCGCGTTTGCCGTCTTTAGTGGTATTGCTTCCACCCATTTGGTGAACAGCTCGGTTGCAGTGAGAATGAAGTGGTTCCCATGTGACGTTGGTCGGATGGGGCCAATGAAGTCCAGAGCCCATGTATGAAATGGCCATGGCGTCCCTAATGCATGTAGATCCACGGCAGGAGCGTGCACTAGGTTCCCTTTGAATTGGCATTTTTGGCAGCGTCGCACCTTGGTGCGGCAATCGACTTCCATCGTGGCCCAGAAGTATCCGATTGAGAGGAGTTGTCTGCATAATTTCGCACCTCCCTGGTGTTCCACCTGATGAGAAAGGTCCATGACTTCTTGTGCTTCCCTGCCGTCTAGGCATCGCAGCAAGTTACCTTCGTGACCTTTTCGCCAAAGCAGGTTTTCCTGAACCAGGTATCGAGAGGCTTTCCTCTTCAATTTGTCGGCTTCTTTTCTCGATTCGGGTACGGTGCCCTGGGTGAGGAATTCAAACAATGGCTTCCTCCAGTCTGTGTCGTCATCGGTTAGAGCGACGAGTAGAGAATCTTTGATTAGTGCGCAACTTTCGCACTTCCCTTGTATCAGGGCTGCAGCTGTTGACATGCCTGGCCAATGAATGCCATATCTCTGAGCTTTCCTGTAGATTGACACCTCGCTTTCTCCGCAAGCGTGTTGGTGAATCTTTTCTAACAGCTGTTGTCCCTCTTGCTCGGAGACACATCGCATGAGTATTCCTCCAGGACCCTTGTAGTAAAGGGTGTTGTCGTGGATGCAGTATCCTTTCGTGAGTACCCAGCTTTCGCTACTGGTGCCTTTCGCAATAGCTTGCAAGATTGCTTTTCGCCAGTCTGCGTCATCCATGTGTTCATCGTCGCACGCATCTTCTGTTAATGCCGACGATGTTCGCACTTCGATGGAAATCCTTGCGGGGCATTTGTCTATGCTGACCTTAGATCCCAGAGTTGCTAAGGCGTCTGCATGCCTGTTGTCCGCTCGGGGTTTGTGCTCGTATTTCACGTCGCAGAATTGCTGCATCAGCTTTTGCACTAGGGTACGGTATGGCAGGAGGTTGATCTCCTTTAAACCATATTCGCCCGAGGCCTGCTTAACAATCAGCTTGGAATCTCCCATGACTGTTAAGTTGCTCACTTCCAAAGCTTTCGCCGCACGGAGCCCCGCGATCAGAGCCTCGTATTCCGCCTCGTTGTTCGTGACTGCGAAGTTGAGTTTTGCGGACATCTGTATGACTTCCCCGTCCGGCTTTGTCAAGACTATCCCAATGCCTCCGCCTTTTCTGGTTGACGAACCGTCGAAGTGGAGGGTCCAATAGGGCACGTCGATCGCGTAGATTTCAGGACCTTCGAGCTCTTCCTCGATCACAGGTTCGTGACTGTTGTCGGGGAACTGTGCCAACAGATCTGCTACCGCCTGCGACTTGATCGCTCTTGGTTTCACGCATGTGATATCGTATTGAGAGATGGTCATGTACCATTTCGCCAATCTTCCGCCCGGAGTAGTGTGAGTTAGCAGGTATCTTATGGGGTCGCTTTTGGTGACCACCACTACTTTGTGCGATGCAAAATAGTGTCTCAACTTCTCTATTACGAAGAATAAAGCAAGGCAATGACGTTCGATGTCCGTGTACCTTGATTCAGCAGGCTGCACAATGCGAGAGATGTAATAGATAGGCCTCTCTTGTCCCTCATAGATCTGAGCCAAGAGCGCTCCTATAGATTTCCTTGTCGATGTAAGGTATAGAAGAAGCGGCGATCCCATTTGAGGCGCGATCATTATATTTGGGGATGTGAGTAGCTCCTTTAGCTTTTCGAATGCGGCTTCGTGATCAGGAGCCCAGTTGTACGCGGCGTCCTTCTTGAGGAGAGTGCTGAAGCAGCATGTGATTTCGGCGATTGCTGGGATGAATCTCCGCAGATATGACAATCTTCCCAAGAATGTTTTCAAGGTACTTTGGTCGTGAGGTGGCGTCATGCTGGTGATGGCTGACACTTTCGCAGGGTCAGGCTCGATCCCTTGGCGATGAACTACACATCCCAAAAACTTCCCCGAAGTCACGCCGAATGCGCATTTCATGGGGTTCATTTTCAGTTGAAAGCTCCTGCATCTGTTGAATACCTTTCGCAGGTCTGCAAGGTGATCTGCTTCATACTTGGATTTGACTACCAAGTCATCCACATAGAATTCCACTTCTTTGTGCATCATGTCGTGGAATAGAGCCATCATGGCCCGCTGATAGGTTGCGCCTGCATTCTTAAGACCGAATGGCATTACCGTATAGTTGAATACCCCCACGGGAGTGATGAATGCAGTTTTCCTTGCATCTTCGGGGTCCATCTTGATTTGATTGTACCCGCTGAAGCCGTCCATGAAACTGAACATGCGATGGCCTGCCGTTGAATCAATGAGCAAGTCGATATTAGGCAGTGGGAAATCGTCCTTAGGACAGAAGCGATTGAGATCTCGGAAGTCCACGCAGATGCGGAGCTGTCCGTTCTTCTTCACCACTGGCACGATGTTGGCCAACCATGTGGGATGGTGATTTGGCTCTATGAACTTGGCGTCTAGGAGTTTGACAATCTCCTGTTTGATCTTCACGTTGAGTTCTGGCCTGAAACTTCTGGTGCTTTGCTTGACCGGTTTAGACCCTGGGATGATGTCTAAACGGTGCATGGTGATGCTCGTGTCCAGACCCGGCATCTCGTCATATTCCCATGCGAACACGTCCTTGTATTCGGTTAGGAGCTGCAGCAGTCCTTGTTCCTCTTCGCTTGTGAGGTCCGCACTCAGGAAGACTGGCCTTTTCTTTTCCTCGTTCGGGCTGAGGAACACTTCCTTAAGCTCTTGCTTTTGTGGTCTTGGCCTGTCTTCCATGCATTCGGGCGCTTCTTTGAGTTTCTCCTCTGGAGTACCCTGTGTTGGCTCTTCTGTCAGCGCAACTTGCTCGATTTGATTGATTTGCCCAGGGACATCCCCATGCCCGTGTGAGGACGTCCCCGCGCACCTTCATATGCGATAGCATTTCTTCCCGTTGGCGTAGAAGCTCTCTATCTCCTTGCCCTCAGGGTCATGCTTTGTGATCCTCTTCAGAGTGTACACACTCTTGCGGTGATATGCGATGCGCGGCGCCTCTTCGTGAGTAGGCGGCGTTTCCTTGGTATCTCCCCTTGTCACCATCACGCCTGCGGGTGACTGGTCCTTGATGTCCTCCCAGAGAGGTAAAGGAGTGGGGTTGAATGGTCCGGGTGTTTTCTCGTCCGCCATCTCGGTGAACCACACCGCCTCGCTGAGATGTGCTTCGTCCAAGTTGAACGGGTTAGTTGAGGCCGGTATCTCGACAATCCTGTCGTTCCAGATAGCTTTCATCACCTGGTGAGCCGTCGAAGGAATCGCGTCAAAGCGATGAATCCAGGCCCGACCTATGATCATGTGGTATGTGGTGTTCGCGTCTATGACATAGAACTTCGCCGAGCACTTTATTTTGCCGATCTGAACGCCCAGGCGGATCCACCCGATCGTCATTCTGGAATCGCTTCCGAATTCCACCAGCGGGGATGGACGCTTGACTACCTTGTGCTCGGGGATCCCTGCTAGCTTCAGTGTGTGGAGTGGAACAACATTGACCGCTGCTCCTCCATCGACGAATGCTCGCTTGAATTCGACGCCGTTGATGATGGCGGTCACGTACAGGGGCCTCTGGTGGCTCGCATCTGTCTTCTTGTTGCTGGCAGAAAAGGTCATAATCTTTTCTGTGGAACGGGACGCCCTGACGACTTTCCCGTTGGAGACCACGAGGTCCTCCTCGTAGTCCTCTGCTACCCTTAAGATTGCTTTTGTCATGTCCGCTCGACATTTTTCGGAGAAGTTCATCTCGTTGAAGAATTTGTCGAAGCCGTGCGACCCTTTCATGCGGTCGGCACGCTCATCTTCCGTGTCCATGCTGTAGTCTTCATCTTCATGGACTTCAGCAACGATGGGCAGACCATCCTCTGCGACTTCTTCCAAGTCCACTATCGAGATCATGGCGACCTCTTTGCCTTTTGAGCCTGAATCCGTATGGGCAGGCAGCGGGTTGTTGCGCACATCCTTCCGATGGTCGCTGACGATGAGTTCGCCGCTCTTCATCTTCTGATCGAGCGTGAATCTAAGCTTCTTGCACTCGGCTGTGGGGTGCATGACCTTGCCGTGGTATTCGCACCACTTAGGGTCCCTCGTCATCTCCTTGGAGGGTGCTTTCTCGAGCGGTGGTAGGACGCCGTCCTTACGCCACTGTCTGCAGAGATCGCTTGCTTCCTCCACCGAGCATGGCAGAGGCGGTGCATCGAAGTTTGCAGCCTTTGCTTGCTTCTGGGGCGAAACTGTATTGACCTCAGCTTCGCGTCCCCGCTTCTAGCCAAATCTGCCGATCTTGTAGGTGGTGCCGCTCGCAGGTCGTTCTGGAGCGCTCTTCTTTCTCTGTCTCTCGACAATGGGCTCGATGTTCATCGTGCATTCTATTAGCTTTGAAAACGTAGGCGTTTGCAAATTGATCAGCATGCTTTTGTATTCGTCTCGCATGCACTGCAGGCATATCTCTACGAGCCGGCTTTCGAGCATTGGATCTTTGCACTCCAAGGATTTCGCTCTGAATTTCTTGATGAAAGTGATTCCATCTTCCTCGCGTTTCTGATACATCCGTGAGAGATGGATCATCGTCACCTTTTCTTCCATCTGGAAGAACTTGGTATAGAACTTCTGGACCATGTCGTCCCAAGTTTTCACAGATCCGGCCTCCAACGTTCGGTACCATTTGTATGCTACATTCCCAAGAGTTTTTGGGAATTCCCGCATCAACAGTTTGGGATCGGCTCCGTATGGACCCATGACATCGATGAAACGCATGACATGCTCATGAGCGTTTCCATTGACGTCCTCGAACTTGTCCCATTTGGGAGCCTTGTACCCCGCCGGGTTAGGCATGAGATAGATCTCTCGTGGGATGGGTGGATCGTTGTCTAGCTTCGGGATGATGGTATCCGCGAACGAATGATGAGCCAAGATGGAGTCCACGCGCTTCTGCAAAGACGTCATGCATTCTGGAATGCTTCCCTCGGTAGTTGACGGAGGGGTTGCCGTAGGCGGTGGCGACACATATGCTGCCGGAGGATTGGGGGTGTACTGGCTACCCGCGTTTCCCCAGATTGTCGCTGGTGGAGGCAGAGTGTACTGCAGAGCTGGGTTGGACGCCAAAGCCGGGGGCTGAGAGGCGTGAGCAGCAGGGGGCAGCATTTGTGCCGTCGACCCTTGGACCGAAGGCAGCTGCGCGGCCGACGGTGGAGTTTGCAGATGAGGGTTGGGAGGCGTGGCCGACACTCCCAATCCTGGAGCGGAAGGGGTTCCTCCTCCCTGGGGGATAGCGGTGGCAGGTGGAGGATTTGGCGCAAGAGTGCCCAGAACGGCCAAGATCCGTTCTAACTGCGCGGACTGAGACTTGAGAGCTTTTGCCTGGCTTTGGACAGTGGCGTCCAAAGACTCTAAAGTTGGCGCCTCGCCGGGAGTCGTCGGGGTACGGCGAGCCTCGTCTCCCGAGGGAGTTTCAGTGGAAGGAGATCGGTTGCTGACATCGTCCTCCTGAGACATGGTTGCTTTTGCTGGTAAGTTTCACGTCGGGTTCACCAAAATGTGCACAAGAGATTCCGGCGGGGAGACCTCCGTGTACACCGTACGTAGTGGATCAGGGATCGCACAGGAAGAATAGGGGTGTGTGGAGAGAGCAAGTCAGTAGCAATGTCTGAGAGAGAGACAGAGGTTTGGCAGAGCTTCCGCGTATGGCAGTGTGTCTCTCTTTGTATGGAAAGGTTAACGATGTATATATACTGGAGAACATGACCGTTGTAGTGTGGTTAATGCGCCCATTAATGGCGGCTTAATTAGCTTAACCATAACGGCACGTTCGTCCGAGTATATAGGAACCGTTAGAGCACGTGGTGCGCGAGTACCGGAACCGTTACGAGGTTGACCGGGTTTGACCGGATTGACCGGGTTTATGGAGCTCGTGCCATAAATCTCTCAAAACAGTTACTAAAGGTCGCGCGCGGGCTGGCCCGCACGCGACAGGGCTTACTCTAGCCTCCAGACCACAAAGTCCCTACAAGTCCTGTGCAGTGGTATGCGAGGGCTCTGTCTCGCAGCCCCCACATGGATCAGCTCGGCTGGTGATCCTGTGTGTGTGGAGCACAATATGGTGTGCTGGATGGTTGCCACGTGGCCTAGATCTGCCATGTCATAAAGCAGTATCTACAGTAGGCTAAAGTCTTTGGCTAGTGGGTTAAGCAACTAAATGATTGGGCTTGTGATATTGGCCTGCTAGGTTGTTACTAAGTGGATAGGTTAAACAAGAATTTAGGAGTTTGAGCAGGGGTAAAATAGGTTTTGAAGGGGTTGGTTTTGTTTTCTGCAGTTACTGGAGACTTAGAACGACTGAGATGAAAAACAGGACAGTAGCGATGGCGATGAGGGTGAGAGGTGGTGGCATAGTCGGATTATAATCAGTTTTTGGGACAATTCTGGGTTGGATCTTTGCAATGGGTCTGCAACTGGATCGGTCAGTGAATATCTTCGTCTTCTCAATATCGCCTTCTTCTTCTTGCTGGTTGTTGCCAGAAAACATCTGGATTTGTCCCTCCGTTCCAACGAGGTCTGGCTCCAATTGGACGGTAGTGCAGGCTGCTACCGGCCACGGAAAACAAGGATCTGGGCAGCGGGTCTGGCCCCACCAGAAAGGACCCGTCGGCGGCGGCGAAGTTGGTCTGATCTTCTTCTCCTCTATGTTGCTCTGATCGTTGGCCTTGTCTTCTTCAGTTTGCCCCCCTGGTTGCTTTCGTATGGGCAGTGAGGAGGAAGGAGATTGCTTGCGTTCGGGGCTGCGAGCTTGTTGGTTTAGGTACAACCGGTGCTTCAGTCAGCGCTTATTCGGAACGTGAGAAGTGGTGGTGACGGAATGCTGTTAGGCTCTGATACCAAAATGATACAGGATGCACCGAGATAATGAATCACACTGATTCAATGAACACTTAACTCAAAACGTGAGGAGGAAAATGATATTTATTCATCAATTAAATGAAAGCTGGTGGCCTATAAATAGGCAACAATAACAGACTCCAACTGAACTAAAACTCTAAACAAGATAACATCCTAAAAGATAAGCTGCTAACTTATTCTGATAACAATTAATATCATAACCAAGTAAAACCAAATATAATAAAATCCTATATAACTTCGGATAATTTCTGTCATTATCCGCATCACCTCTATTTTTTATGCAACACGCTCTGATATTAGATTTGTTTGTGTCATTTAAGACTTCTAGGCATATTGATGCAGGACATAAGAAGGTCAAAAGGTAGCAAATTAGTTTATAGGTCAGGGCTATTATAGTATTTAAATAGGTCTACAAAATTTAGTTTATCGGTTGTAAAGCATTGTAATGCATCTGTTTTAGGAATGCAGGTTTTGCTATTAAACTGAGAGCTTTTAGCTTCAGTGGATTGTGTGAAGCATTCAAAATCCTAGGTGCGATGCCCAAAGAAATCTTCCCCTACCCCTAAAGCTATTATTCACAACACCCCGAATAAATTTGGTAAATTACTAGCTCCTCGTCCTACATCAGTTTATTATCAGAGCTTACGGATCTTGCTGCTACTATTGATTCATGGAGTTTCCACTTTGTGAGGCTCGGAAGGTAAACAAAGGCGTCTATATGGTCTATATGGTTCTAATTGCGACACTTCAAAACTCGAGCTCGAGTTTTTTCAACAAGGGGAGAATGATAAAGGACATAAGAAGAATAAAATATAAGTAATTATTTTATAGTTCAGGCTTATAGTAATTACGTAGGTCTAGAGAATTTAGTTTATGGGATGCAGCCCAGAGTTATGTTGTGTTACAAGTTAGGTTAGAGTATATAAAACATTGTAATGCTTCTGTTTAGGGATGCATATTTTGATAATAAAATCGAGAGCTTTTAGCTTTAGTGGATTGCGTGATGCATTCCAAACCCTACGTGTGATGCCTACGGAAATCCTACGTGTGATACCTATGGATATCTAATTAGCCGATTTTTCAAAGGATTCAAAGAGAAAAACTCCGACAAAGTTGGATCAACTGCATATTAGATTCTCTGTTTAGGTTAACGGTAGTTATTTCTGTATGTTATTATTTAGTTCTACTTGTGTTTTAGTGTGTTTTAGTGATTGCTTTTTCAAACTTGTAATGACTGTCTAAGCCTTAACAAAACATCCACCGAACATTTTTGCAATTGGATAATATTATTTCGCATAAACCAGCCGATACCGAACGCAAATTAAGCTAATTAACCCAGTGGAGGAGCCAGGATTTGGGTGAAGGGTTTGCTAATTTACCTAACGACGGAAGAATGGTTTGCTGTGTAGTACTACAGTATCTTATGACCCTATGTCACGGTACAAACTAGCGGCGTCGTGACCGAAAATCTAAGAACAAGCCGGATACAAAAATAAAAATACCCTTCGGGTGGTTTGGTGTCCATATATGTAACAACATATTGCTCACCGCAAGTTCTTGCTGCAATAGTTACAGCTGTCCAAGATAGCAACCCAACACCTAGAGTATAGTTCAACGTTTTTTTTTACAATTGCAGGTTAGGATGGGGAGTGCTCATCTATGAATGACTTAAGTATCATTAGCCAGCTTTTCGTAGGAGAAACCATAATGCGGCTTCAATAAATATTCAGAGAGTTATGGTTGATAGAACTTGACTGTTTGAAAATATCCTAATGATTTAACGGTTACTTGGCTACTTTGAGCTAGATTTGAGGGAAAACTATTAGGAATTGAAGTACGACCCATGGAAGGAGATTACTGCCAGCTTTAAACAGAGGAAAGCTGAACATGATTTTGTTAACCATGCAGCAAGTTATGAAGGATTGAAAATGGCAGTTTCAAAAAAGTTCCCGACACTCAGAATATTTTCTGGGTATTCCTCCGTTTCTGAGTTGCAAGCTAGCGTGTTCCAGCCCAATTTCACCCCATCAGATGAATGATTTATATGAAACTTTCTAAATGAAAGATGTAGCTTAGACATCCATGAATACACATAATTAAGAAGATCTTGATTTGGTGAAGTTTACAGGAATTTAGGAGGCCTAGAAATAAGATCCAAGCAGTAGCGAAAAACATGACAGTTCAAGACTGTAATTTTTCAGCTTCAACCAAGATTTTAGGTGGTTTATAGTGTGAATCAGTGCATGAAATTTAAATCAAACTTGCAGCCAGTCATGCCAAGAATTCACAGAAACAATCAGGATATGAATTGATCAAGAAACGAGTGAGTTACGCAAACACATCAGGAAATTGGTCAAAAAATTCATGAGTTTCATGAATCAAACTCAGAAATTCTTGGTTACAATTTGGATTTGATGCTTCTAATGTGCTCCTAAAGTTGTACTGATCATAGTTTCAAAAGTTATGACAAGCAAAATTGGAGGCATTACCATAGCTCTGGCCGAAACTGCATAATTCAGTGAAGTGGTTGATGAAAACGACTTCTCTGGGTGCGCCTTGGGCTTGTGAACATGGTAGAACCAAATTTAATCAACAAATTCCGTTAGGGGAGGTGAATTGAGAAGATTAAGCAGCTAGGGTTCTTCATTTTATTTCCATATTCCTCTTTCATTGTGATTTCAAATCCCGAATTGATAAGGGGCTTTTGCTCCTAAGGTCCCAGGAAGCTCCCACAATGGTGGTGGTTGTTGTGATAGTGGTGGTGGTGCTCATGGAGTTCCAAATGGAGAAGATGAAGAATGGTGGAGAAGAGGTGAATGATCCAACACATTCTTGTCGGGGAAGATGTGTTGAGGTGCTGCCACCCCACCCACGAGCTGGCAAGCATGCACAATGTGAAGACAAGTGGCATCCATGCACAAGGGATTGAAATGTATTTTTACCAAACTTTAGGTGGTTTTGCAAATTCTATAAAATTAGGGTAGGGAAATTGAATTAGAGGAATTTGTTTTTTTTTTTAAATTCCGCATTTTCCCCAGCAGTTAGGATATTTCCATAAGTACCCCCCACGATTCCCATAAATCATTGGTTCGCCAAGCTTTAGCCAGAACTAAATTTTAAGAAATTGCATACTTGCCCCAGTATTTAAGTAATAGCATAACTGCCCCAACATTAGTTCACATTCCAGACATTCTCTGCTGAACAGTTGTCAGCAAACACTACTTAACTAGTGACTTTACACAACTGTCTCAAAATGGTAATTTATTAAAGTTTGACCCGTATAACAATTTCAGGGTGTGACACAGATAAAGAAACAGTTGGACAAAAAAATTCACACAACCAACTCAAAGTTTTAATTTATTATAATTTGACCCCATGTAAAATTTCAAGGTTTTACACTCAATATCAAATTTTAAATAAAGAAATTTACTTTAAAGAAGAAATCTCATATTAAGAAAATTTTGAAAAAAAAAATATTTTGCTGCCAAAAAGTCTTCTTTACTAATTAATTTATTTTAATTCATAAAATATTTTTAATCAATATAAAACACTATGTTACATCAAATTACTAAAATACTTCCAGGGAAATTTCGGGTGTTACACCTTGAACCAGACTTGAATGCATTCACATAAATTGGAACGAATGTATTCCCGATGCGCCAACTTGCGACAGACAAATGCACCACGACAAGTGCCAGATGCTACTCAGATCTTATTCACCGATAACGAGTGCCTAAAACAGGTTGTCCTGCTAGATGCGAGCCAACCGCGTGTCATGGTACACGAACAAAAAATAGATAAACATATGGGAAGCAAAAAAAAAGCAAACCAAATTCGCATGCCAGAAATCTCACGAGCCAGATGCTCCATGAGGTAGGAGCCCCGGAAACCCCCAATGGGCTTAGAGAACTAGGTCACCCTCATAATGAGTCCTTCTACCTGCAGCGGAACATGCAGATGCCCGGTTCTTCTTGGGTCGACATTCCCTCTTCCAGTGATCTTTCTCCTTACAGTAGGCACCTACATCCCTAGGTAACTGGGTCCTCCAGGGCTCCTATATCCCTAGGTAAGGAATGTGTCGGATGGGATGCACTTCCGGAAATTGAAACAAGTTCTCCACCTTGAACCAGACTTGAATAAATTCACATAAATGTATTCCATATGCGCCAACTTGCGCTAGACAGATGCACCACGAAAAGTGGCAGAAGTTACTCGGACCTGATGCACCAGTAACGAGAAAACAGATTGTCGGGCTAGATTGTGCTCGAAACCCTCGACTGCGCCAGATGCTCACCATAACTAGGTCATCCTCAGAATGAGTCCCTCCACCTGCAGGGAAACCTTCAGATGCTTGATTCTTCTTGGGGCATTCCCTCTTTTAGTGACTGTTCTCCTTACAGTAGGCACACACATTCCCTCTTTTAATGACTCTTCTAGTGACCTTTCTCCAAATTGGACAAGGAAACTTTCAGTCGCCGCCTCCAGAACGCATTCGTACGAATGGCCGACCGATCCATACGAATGGAATTCATACAATGTCTTCGACAATTGTATGAATGCATAGTAGCTTCTTAATGCTTCGTTGCCTACTACTTTGTTGCTTTACCAAATTTTCTAGGGTTTGAAGCATTCATAACATAAATGATATACCTTTATCAAAAACAAAGGTTAATGTTTAAAATTAATTTGCGATTACTAAGTCACTTATTTCTTCCGTGCCATTTTAAAATTACATATATTTCCTTTAGAAAAGTACCTTTGAACAGCTTTGCAAACCTATCAAGAAACTCCTAAAATGTCGTAGAAGATCGAACAAGACACTCAAGAGATATCTAGAATATTATGATAGGTGTGAAACTCCACCAACGAATATGAAATGTATCTTAACTTTAAGTTTTGGTAGATACTATTATATATAGCGTGCGAACCTTTTTTCCATACCTAACGCAAAATTAGAGATTTGAGGGATGAGCTCTTCATGTATACTTGAGGGGTGTTGATATTCGAGAAAAATAAGCCTAATGATCATCCCTCACCGAACTATAATAAACGGAGGAAACCTAAATTGAATAACCTACTTGTATGTTTTCTGTTGTAATAACGAAGAATTATAAAATGACAAGAATTAAAAGAGACAGACGACTCGCCAACAAAGTAAGGCAGAAATCTGTATAGACTGAGTACTAGCTTTCTATGAACCAAACAAAGAAACAAATAAATTATAAATCATGCATACCTTTTTAAAGATCAAAATTGGTACCGCGAATGGTATCCTTTTGAGGGAATCAAAGTACGGGTGAGTCAAAGCTTCTTCACATGAAATTCCCTGAGCTGGATGCATCTTAGCATACACTAAAATTGCAACATGCCGGAGATTTATTATCAATAGCAAGCTTGGCGGACAAAGAAAAGATACATGCTTTACATGGTTTTTTTAGTAAAGCAACGAGATGACATAGCACATAATCAATTAAAAATACAACATGTGAACCAATCGGATTAGCGGGCAAGATTTTAAATGCATCTGGAAGGGAGCATCAATTATAAACAGAATAGCTTGTACTTGTAGTGATCAATTATAAAATATATTTCCCTAAACAGGATCGGTTCGTTACCTTAAGAAGGTCTATTCCGGATGGTTCTAGTGTTAGTAACCTTTTTTCCATTTCCTGAGGTGGCTGCCGAAAAAACTCTAGGGGCTTGTCATGCGTACACTTGTCTCGGTTACATGATTGAGTTACTCTAGGGCCATTGGTCTTTAGTTGGCGTTCTAGATAACCTGCAAGTGTATGTGATTGCACGTCAATGAACTTGAATGTGATGAGCTATCAAGTATATGCAAGCAAAAAGTCAAATAGTCATTATATAAAAAGGTAACCACGTTGTAAAGAATTTTCAAAGCTTCAGTAGCATATTCTGTATTTTTTATAATAATTTTGAGGATTTCGCCAATGTTGTGTGCTACCTGCAACTGTACGCATAAACTTCAACATCAAAAAAGGAAGCAGACACTCATGTTGCAAATAAATTAAGCATTGGAATCTTTTCATCTCAACATTGTTTCTGGCACTAAGACAAGGAGAAAACATATCTAAGGTAAAAAAAACAAGTGGACTAGTATTAACATTACAAGAAACACGTAACTATGGGCAAGTTGGGCACGATTAATTTTGGGTGTTATGAATGTTTCAAACCCTAGGATATGCGTGGAATTAATAAAGTAGGACGAAACAAAGCACCGAGAAGCTACTGCCCATTCGTGTATGCCATTCGGGCGGATGGGTTGGCCATTCGTACGAATGGGTTTTGGAGGCGGCGGCTAAAAGTTTCCTTGTCCGATTTGAAATGTTACGGGTTGCTGTGGGAGCAAGTTTATTGTTTACTACGTCTATATAAACAGTTATTCTTGTGTGAGTGTACTCAGGTCTTCTCTACCAATATAATCCAGTTTTCTAGTCATGGATGTAGCTAGTATTCAAACTAGTGAATCACGTTGAATTCGGCGTTCTTGATCATTTTGTCTCATCGTTCTTGTCTCTACCCTCTGTTTTAAAAGTGGTAATAGAGGTAGGTTAGGATTTTGAGAGGTGCGATTTTGGGTATGGAGATGAAGATCAATCGGCTTGATGGGAAGAACATTTTTAGCTTATGGAAGATAAAGATGAATGCTTTGCTGAAGCAGCAATATCTTTGTTGCATTGGCTGAAGATTTCTGGCATGATGATCGCTATGATAAGGGGCCAATAACAAAAAATTATCATAGCGATCATCATGAGGCATCTAGCGCGTGAGATTTCTGGCATGCGGATCTTGTTCAGGTTCTGGCGCAGGTTCTGTGCACGTTTTCGCTTTCTTTAGGTGCACATCTTTTTTGCCTATGTACTATGACATGCGGTTAGTGCGTATCTAGAGCGATTAGGATTTCTAGCGAGCATCTCGTGCAGCCGATGGATCCGGACGCAATATGGCACAACAATCTATTTTGGACACTAGTTACTGGTGCATCACGTCTAAGTAAGATTTGGAACTTGTCGTGGTGCATCAATATAGAGCAAGTTGGTGCATCTAAAATACATACGTAGATATATTCAAGTCTAGTTTAAGGTGGAACACTTGTTTATGTTTCCGGAAAGGCATCCACATCTGGCACATTCGTTGCAGGAACGTATGTTGGTTGGAGCAAAGATTTTGCGAATTGGGTTTCGCATACAGTTGCAAAACTGTTGGACTGGAGAGAAGAATGATTTTGATTTGCTAAGGCAATTGAATAAGTGTGGACATTTGTTACGAGTACTTCGAACCCTAGCACATTTGGCGAAGCAACAAAACAGGAGTCAAAAAAGCATCAGGAAGCTACTGCCCATTCGTGCGTATGCCGAAGCCATTCGTACAAGTGCCATTCACGCAGATGGGTTGGACATTCCTACGAATGGGTTCTGGAGGCAGTGACTAAAAGTTATCATGTCCGATTTGGAATGTTTTGGGTTGCTCAGGGAGCAAGTTTAGTGTTTCCTAGGTCTATATAAATAGTCTAGGTCGTGGCTATTCTTGTGTGAGTTGTAATCAGGTATTCTCTATCAATATAATCAGATTTTCTGGCCATGAATGTAGCTAGTATTCAAACTAGTGAACAATGTTAAATTCGGCATTCTCGATCATTTTGTTTCATCGTTCTTGTCTCTCCCCTCTGCTTTAACATTGGGTATACTTGTTATATTCTCCTCACAATTTGAATTAATGTTTGTCATAAATAGTGGCATGCGGCATTTTGATTGGTTTACTTGCACAAAAGCATCACTATAGTTGTGAGGAAGTTTTGGTGGGGGGATGATTCTATAGAGAGGAAGATAAACCGGTTAGAGTCATTCAAAGTAAAGACGAGGGTGCTCTTGGTTTCAAATGTTTCAAACACGCCCTCATTGCCGAACAATGGTGAATGATTTCTTCTGATGAGCATATGCTGGTCTCTAAAGTGTTTAAAGTTCTCTACCACAAAAGTACTAACTTTTGGGAGGCAAAGAAGGAGCCAAGGTGCAGCAAAATTTACAAGATCTTATGAACACTAAAAATATTATTCTTGAAGACTCCATGTCGATAATTGGTTTTGGTGTTAATGTGATGGTTTTCAAAGAATTGGCTTAGTGAAAAGATCATTTCAAGATAGAGGGTTTTAGTGAAAATATGGATACGGCTGAGCTAATAAAATGTCACACGAAGATATGGAATACCCAACTGATATTTCTTGGAATGCCAAACAATCGTAGCCCAAATTGTAGAGATCTATAATTATTATAATTATAATTATTACTATTACTTCTATAATTACTATTATTTATTGGTTGGTTGATTTGTTCATGTAGTAACTGCCATATTGTATGATTTAGAAGGTGAACATATGTATGTTCATATGTGCTTAATGATTATTAGTGTGTTAATATGTATCGTATATAGTTAGAACATTAATTTTTTTGTTCATCGGGTATGTGTTTGTATATATTCTAAAGTAAAGGGGGTTGTATTTCTTTTTCGAAATCTAAAACTCGTGGGCTGAAATTAATAAGTGAAAATAGAAAGAAAAAAAAGGAGAACGCATTCCGTAAAAACCCTCCCACCTCCATTGTTGCTTCTTCGTTCTTCTTCCGACGCATCGCCACAAGGAGTTTTCGACGATCATTTTCCAATTATCGTGAGTCTTATTCTCCCTCTTTCAATATGATCCAATCTTTGTAGCTCGTACTTCTCCATGTTTGTCAGTCAATTTTCAGTTTATCAGTCAATTTTCAATCACTCAGTCAAATAAAAGTATAGAATTGGTGTCCTAAAAGTCATTATCTCGCAATCTTGTAGAAGGGAGTATTGGTCTACGCGTCAAGAGCTTCGTAACGGTACCAAAATCTCCATCTCTCGGTGAAGTCAAAAAATCACGCGTTTCACGCTAGGAAGGGAAATTAACTGTTTTGGACATTGTGATTTGTATATATGTGATATGCCTACATTATGTGTTTAAGTAACTATGTGATTTGAATCGTGTGAAGTTTATGACGTTCGATTGATAAGAACTTTGGTGATTGTGCTATGTGAATTCGATTATATACGAATGTGTAAAATTTGCTTAAGTGCTGAGTTTGTTATATGTTGGTGCAATTGGAAATTGACGGGCTCTTTTGATTATAGTTGATGCATTGGAGGGTGTGAGAACCCGTTTGAGTCATGGGGCGTGTGTCTTTGGGAGAGTGTACTCGTTGAGCGAGTTAGGCTTAGTGCCCATCAGTGAAAGACAGTAAGCGCGCGCGGGAGGTGCCTGGCTGTCCTTCGGGTTAGTAACCCGTAAATTTGTGTCGTGTGTTTGGGTTGCCTGTTCCCTGGTTTGATACCGTAAACGGCCGCCTGTTTGGGTTGCATGTTCCCTCGGTTTGATACCGTAAACGGCCCTGTGTTTGGGTTGCCTGGTCTCTCGGTTTCAGTCCGTAAACGGCCGTGTGTTTGGTACACATCCCCTAGTTGTTCATGGTTTGGTATTTGGTCGAGCATATGTTACCATTAGTTGTTTAATTTATATATTGTGGTCATCGGTTCACATATGTTATGTATGTCGCTCTTATACTTGTGGTCATGTCTGTTTTAGTTTATTATCCTACTGGGTTGTGGTTGCTCACCCTATTATTTTTCAGGTGAGAATGCGATACATTGAAGACATGGAAGCTTTTATTTGATTCTTGCATTATAGTTTATTGTTAGACGATTGTTGGAGTTAGCTCATCTTGTTATGTGATATTAGTTGCTTTGTCAATAAGGTGAAATGTGTAGACGCGTAAGCATACTTGCACGTCTTGGAGGGTCGTTGGCCTAGTTATGGGATATGATGTCTTTTATGTTGGTTCATGTCAAAATTCTCCAATCTATTTCTTAGTAAGATGATGTTGTTATCTTCCTTTTAGCACACTTCTCATGTTGATTGAATAGTATTTGAACACAATTTTAGTTGTTTTTCCTAAACCGGACATATTGTACATGCTGCTACAATTTTGCTCTTTACTGAAGATCCTCCCAACAGATCGAAGTGATTTAAGAAGATTTGTAAACTATACACATACGAGTTCTTTCCAGCTAAATTTGGTAGATATTCAACGGTTAGATTGCCCAGAAACACTTTTTTTAAGTTGGTCATTCAATTCTGATTTGTTTTTGCTCCAGCAGTCATCTCACTAAAAAGATTATAATTAAATATCGATAACTCCGAATCAAAAAATGTTTTAGCTGGGTATATTAGACATGTTTGAGAACCTCTATGAAAAATTTCATGTTCTTTGGATTTATAGTTTATGAGTAATTGCATTTTGAAAGTTCGGGTTACAGTTCTGAATTTTCTACCCACCAGCCGCACGTTTGGGCTTCTATCTGTCGAACCCCTACACGCTTTTCAAAACTGTTTTAGATTTCACCGAGCCGTTTAAGAGATATCAAATTTTTAAGCCTAAATATTGAAATTGTCTATTTTCAGCCTATTATTTGTGAATATGGTTTCGTTCTCCGAGTCTTGGGGATCCGGGCCGTGACACAAATAATATCTTAGAATGCCAAACAAGATATAAATTTAAGGTGCTGGACTATTTCAGGTGGGTTCACCATTAATTCTGGGTATAAGACAACTTTGAGTTGCTGCTAGAAGCCAAGAGGGTTGGGAATGTTATATTCCAAGCAGATGCTAAACATCACGTTGACAAAGCTTATTTAAAGAAGATTTGGAGCTTAAAGGTCCCTATAAAGATGAAGCACTTTTGGTGGAGAGTGTACACAATATATTGCTGAATAACACCAACCTTGCTGAAAGAAAATCTGCAAGTTTTCATCTTTGCCCCGTCTGCTCTTCAAATGTTGAAACTATAGAGCATATGCTTTTCCAATTTCCTTGGACATAACCTTCATGGTTTGCTTCATGTTTGATCTCAGTTTACGACTTAAAAAATATTGGCTCTGTGAGTGGTTGGTATTATTCTCTGACCAGTTCAACCGAAGAGCTTCAGCTCCTTGTTGATTTTATGGAGAAGGTGGTGTTCTTGTGCTGGAATATTTGCCCAGATAGAAACCAGGCAGTGTTCAATTTTAACCTCGCAAATCCCTAAAACTGATAGAGGATGCTAACTCTTGGAGATGCCATTTCATCAAGTCTTTCATATGCAGCAGTGCCAATGTTAGGGTTTACCTAACCCGATAGTAATTCGAGACGCTATCAATCTCCACACGAACACACACGAAAAGAAAAACACTAACGCGACTTAATTATTAATTGATTGATTAATAAAACTGCGAGTACATCTTCTTTAAATAGAAAATAAACTTACCCTAATTAGACGATTCGACTTTTACGGGCAGGGAAAGAACCGATAAGAAAATCTGGTTCCACTAATTAAATAAATAACGTAATTAATTACTAATATTAAATAATTAATTAATTAATTACTAACTAATTAAATAAATAACGTAATTAATTGCTAATATTAATTAATTAATTAGTTAATTAAATTAATTAATTAATTAAATTAATTAATTAATTAGTAACTAACAATGTGATACTGTTGACCCGTATCAACTCCCTCGCAGTTGACAAACGCCATGTCCTCAACGCGGAGTGGAGAATGAGCCCCAAACACAGAATACTGCTCAAAGATTCTAGTAGGTCCATGGATACATGCAGCCCAAATACATAGACTGAAATAGGCCCAATGGCATGAGACCCAAAAGAGGAATCAAGCCCAAAGGGGTTGCAACCCTAGCTGGTGAGGTGGAGACCAGGGTTGCAGGTCGGGGTTGTCGGAACAAGGGGACATGGTCGGTGGGTTGGAAGAACATGGCGATTCCAAGTCAGACTTGTTTCGTCGGAGCTAGCATGTTATTCGGTAACGAAGGGACACCCATAGTCGAGTGGGAAGATGCCCACGTCTGGGATGGGTCGGCAGAGTGAAACTCAGACGGACTCGCAAGCAGTTGGAGAGATTTTTTTTTTGCTCTAAGAGAAAATGATGTGGATTTGCTCTAACCATACATCACATGACACGTCAGGAGGAAAGAGAATGAGTGGCAGACAAAAGAAAGTGGATTCCTACATGTTCTTGACGTGTCCTGTGATGTATTGCTTAGAGAACCATGTCATATTTGCTCTTGGAGCAAGCAATAATTACTCCGGCAGTTGGTGCTGCGCAAACCCAGCTGGTGGTCATTCGCCGCCTACAGGGGCGTGGCTTGGGAGAGGCGGCGGCGCCCATATATGTTTCGGGGTTGTATTCGACTGGAATTGGCGCCTGGGCTCGAAGGCAATGGTGGCTCGAGGTTGTCAGAGGGAGCCGTGGGTCCGGCAGGATTTTGGGATGACGGCATATCACTGTGTTCGCCAGTCGCGCTGAGCTGCTGGTCTGCCAATAGCGGGATGGAAGCCGACTTAGGCTACTGTTGGGTGGGTGGTATCTCTGGTTGGGTAGGAGACCGCTGTAGTACTTGCTTCTGGAATTGTTCCTCAGCTTGTTCGATAAAGTTTTTCAGGAGCTCCAATAGAACTTTCTTGGATTCAGCATGGATCACATATACGACTTTCCTCCATTCGTCTTTGAATTGATGAAACGAATCAGCATAAAGGGCTAGTACGGTTGTCATGAAATCACCAGTCGATTGTGGTGAAACGCAATGAAAGCACCAATTTCAAAAGATGTATGCACATACTCATGGCTGGACAGTCATTCCAGCAAAAAAATTCTAGAATCATAACTGGCAAGCGGTCAAAATGGAAACCTGCCCAGTATGCTAAGATCAAATAGTACGAGGTTCGCCAGAAAAGAACAGTATTTCTAGCAATTTGCTTTCTGCACAAAATTTAGTAAATATGTGGAACAAACTAGTTGATACTGTTGGAATAGATGCCCTAGAGGCAATCGTAGATTTAGTATGAACAAAGTTTTTGGCTAGAATATTCATTTATTATTTATGGCGATATTTAATATAATGAAGTCCTTAGATAAATTGTGTTATTTATCTTAAATGTCCCTAGTCCATTATATTGATTAATAGGACAATCAAATATAGACTAGTATGTGGGTAGATTGATATGGAGATATCAAGTCTAACACATGGGTATGCATTAGGAGTAATGGCATACTGGATTGACCCACGACGAAAAGGATACATTAGATTATGTGAAGTCACAATCGCTTTTCGTAGTGCTAATATTATTGCAATCCTTGGACTTGAAGTCACTAGATACTCTAGTTGTGAAATATTGCGCTTTGATGTTATCAAACGTTACACCGTAACTGGGTAATCATAAAGGTGGCTATCGGGCGTGATAGGAAGCAAGCTTAGAGATCGTAGTGATGTAGATAGGATTTGTCCCTCCTACATAATAGGGGTAAATATCCACGGCCACTCGAGGGATGAGGCTTATTGAATGTCTGGCCAGACTCAGATAAATTAATATGGAGATATTAATGTTATCTGCAAGTATAAGCATATTCCCAGGATCGAGGAACTATGGATTGGATATACGAGTGTGACTATTTATGTCTCGTGTCCAATCCGGATATGGAGACAAAGGGATAATGCAATATGACATATTGGGCACAAAGGTTTGTCGGGATCACTGACTATTTCTATTGGTTGGGTTGCATGGATGTGTTGCTAGACACCGCTCCATGTTAGTAATAGTTACTACCAACTATATAGAAACCTATGGGGTCACACGTCAAATAGAGTAGAGCTAGATTTGGGATTAATTAATATGGATTAATTAATAGAAGGATCATTGTGTAACACCTTGCAAACTTAGTAGGACTAATTTGCAAGGAAGGGAATAGTTCTAGTCCTACTAGAACAAGAAAAAACTCTTTTATGGAAACAACAAGGAGTTGTTGGAGTATATAAAGGAGGCTCTAGCTTCCTTCCCAACACATGAGTTATTAGTCATAACACACAAAGAGTGGGAGAGAGCAAAAGAGAGAGCAAGACAAGAGCTAGGGCCGAAACCCTAGCCCCGTCCGCCCCCTTACCCGACGGCACAAAGGGAGGCCGCCCCTCCTTTGTTGCTTTGTTGCTTTGTGCCTTTGATCTTCATCCCTCTTCCTCCAAGGTTCAAGCTAGCACTTGATTGAAGGAAGAATCTAGATCTCACCTCTAGACGTGGATCAACCGTAGAGACGAGGACATCATTCTTCGTGTGATCTCACAAACGAAAAGGTACACATCTTCTATGTCCTTAATCATGTTATGATGTCTCTTCCTGTGATCCTTGGTGGGCTTTGAGTAGGATTAATTTTTGTTATTCCGCTGCGTTACCTACGTCAAAACCCAACAGTGGTATCAAAGCCACAGGTCGTAGAGCATAACATGATATTATGTGTTTACGATTTCAGTTCATACACCGTATTATTGTTTATTACGCGAAAACTGAAAAATTGGCATAGTAGATGCAATATTGAATTTGATTCAATCAAACAAGACCCAATTTAACATTGGATGTTAGAATTGGTGAGTTTAATCACATAGGATGTGAATAATTGGGTTCTTGAAAAATTAGGGTTCATGGGCACATGATTGAAAAGGGGTTTTCAATTATGGAAACAAAATTATGGAAATAATTCCATAAGGAAACAACCTTGCTTGGGCAACAAGGAAGGAGGAAGGGGACTAGGGCCGAAACCCTAGCCGCCCGCCCCTCCCTTGCGCGCCAAGCAAGGCCGCGGCCCCCTTAGGCGTGCGGCGGTCCTAGGGTTCGGGCCACTTGTTGGCTTGAACCCTTTGGACCGTTGTGAAACCCTAGTTACCCAATTTCATTAAAATTAAACAAGCGCGTTAAAAATTGGTTTTAACTGTATTATGTGCTTTATTGCATGGTGGATGGATATGGCCTAGGATTGTGGATGTTTATTGTTTTTGTGGTTTGGTTTACGGCCTGCGAGCTGATCAAATTAATGTAATAATTAATTAAGTTTTACGGCCTGCGAGTCGTTCTTTTTTTTCCTCAACATGTGAGGCTTTTATTATTTATTTATTCTATATATTAGGCTAGAATTAGAAATATTTAGATGATAGCCAAGAGCATGGAGAAGAAGACCGGAGAACCAAAGGAGCCAAAAGACATCCCTAGGCGCGCAGCTATGGTGGAGCACATGGAGATGAGCTCGGCACTTTAGGGCAATTAGATATTATCATTGGCTTGATAATATCATTAGTCTAGAGGCCATATCCATGCCACGCTTTTTATTTTTTGTGGATGTTTATTATTCATGCCTTGTTATTTATTTTGTGTGTATGGCGCTACAAGCAAAACGATAACAAGATAATAATAAACAAGGTTGGTCTTTTATTGTGGATAGCCCAATCCAAATAAGTAGACCATGTTGATAAAGATCAACCAAACGAATTAAAAGAAATCCCTCAATTAAATATTGCGTTTTGCCTTCTCTTGCCAAAACACCCTTCATGATCATGGACTATTAAAATTCGGGCTTGCCAAAGCAAGGCGATTTTAATTTTTCATGATGTGTTGCGGACGACGCAAGCTAGTAATGCGTGTATGTTGAAAACAAGAGGTTGGACGCAACTAGGCAAGAATCAATTGGATTGATGAGCTTAGAGGCATGACAATTAGGAGTTATCCAATTGGATAAAGAATAAAAGAAATTTATTCACCTAATTGGACCAAGAGTTGCATGGGATGCAATTGGAATGGTTCCTACCTAAATAACCAATTCTTGGGTGACTTGCCAAAGCAAGCTCAAGAAGAAGTGAAATAAGGATCTTGGACCCACTAGAAAATATAAAGATATTTTCCGCTTTAATAGTGAGGGCTATTAAACCGAGAAAAATAGTGGGAGCTGTATTTAATGATCTAGCCATTGTTAAATATAGTTAAATTGTTCAAAATACTAAAATTGCATATTTCTCGTTTTGTAGAATTCCAAATGGCAAACAACAACGCATCGAGTTCATCCCTACGATCTGTCCTTGAGAAGGATAAATTGTCTGGAACGAATTTCCTTGACTGGTACAGAAACTTGAGGATTGTCCTTAAGCAAGAAAAGAAGCTGTACGTCTTGGACACTCCAATTCCAGACCCACCACAAGATGAGTCTCTATTAGCGGAAGTAAGGGCACGTCAGAAACATATTGATGATTCTAATGACGTGACTTGCCTCATGCTTTGTACCATGACTAGTGAGCTTCAGAAGCAACACGAGAACATGGAAGCCTATGATATGATCATACACTTGAAACAATTGTTTCAGGAACAGGCAAGGCATGAGCGCTATGAGGTGTCCAAAGCATTGTTCAAAAGTAGTCTTGCAGAGGGGAATCCAGTAGGCCCTCATGTACTCCAAATGATCGGGTACATAGAGAACCTTGAGAGACTGGGGTTCCCACTCGGCCAGGACTTGGCGACTGATCTCGTCTTGCAATCGTTGCCTGACAGTTATAATCAGTTCATTATGAACTATAATATGAATGAGATCAACAAGTCTTTGCCAGATCTATTGAACATGCTAAAGACAGCTGAGCAAAGCGTCAATAAAGGCAAGGGCAAAGCCATAATGATGGTCCACAAGAAGAAGGGCAAGTCAGTTGCATCTACTTCAAAAGGAAAACGCAAGAAAGTTGTGAAATCCAAGGAAGCCCTAAAGCCTAGTGGAGGTGTGGCTAAAGGTGAATGTCACTACTGCAGCCAGCCGGGTCACTGGAGGAGGAATTGCCCTAAATATCTGGAGGATAAGAAGCTTGGAATAGTGATTCCACCACCACCAGGTATTTATGTTATAGACGTCAATCTTTCTATTTCATCATCCTGGGTATTAGATACCGGATGTGGTTCTCACATTTGTCGTAATGTGCAGGATTTGAAAAGAAGTAGAAAATTGCGAAAAGGGGAGATAGACTTGCGCGTCGGGAATGGAGCAAGGGTTGCTGCATTAGCTGTAGGCGTTTATGAGCTATCTTTGCCTTCTGGACTTATTTTAGAATTAGACAATTGCTTTTATGTGCCTGCCATGAGCAGAAACATTATTCCGTTTCTTGTTTGGACGAGAAAGGTTTTTCTATTTCAATAAAGGACAAGTGTTGCTCCATTTATTTTGATAGTATGCACTATTGTAGTGCGCATTTGTCTAATGGATTGTGTATCCTTGATCTAAATAATCCAATCTATAACATAAATACTAAAGGATTAAAACTAATGATTTAAATCCTACATATCTATGGCACTGTCGTTTAGGCCATATAAATGAGAAACGCATATCCAGACTCCATAAGGATGGACTTCTAGACTCATTTGATTTGGAATCATATGAGACATGTGAATCTTGTTTATTAGGAAAAATGACAAAGTCCCCTTTCAATAAGAAAGGCGAGCGGACTAGTGAGTTATTGGCACTCATACATACTGATGTATGCGGACCATTCCCCACGCCTGCCAGAGGTGGTTATACCTACTTCATCACATTTACTGATGATTTCAGTAGATATGGATTTGTATACCTTATGAAGGCCAAATCCGAATCCTTTGAATTGTTCAAAGAATTCAAGAGTGAAGTAGAGAAGCAACTTGGCAAGAGTATTAAAGCCCTACGATCGGATCGTGGAGGAGAATACTTAAGCCAAGAGTTTGATGAGTATCTTAGAGAGTGTGGGATAGTATCCCAGCTCACTCCACCCGGAACACCACAGTGGAATGGTGTATCTGAGAGGAGGAATCGCACTCTATTAGATATGGTGCGATCTATGATGTCTCAAACAGATCTTCCGATATCCTTTTGGGGACATGCTCTAATGACGGCAGCTTTTACCATTAACCGTGTTCCATCCAAATCAGTCATGAAGACGCCATATGAGATATGGACTGGGAGGCGTCCCATAGTGTCGTTTATGAAGATTTGGGGCTGCGACGTGTATGTAAAGCGTTTACAAACAGACAAGCTCGGGCCTAAAGCGGATAAGTGTAAGTTTGTGGGATATCCTAAGGAAACTAAAGGATATTATTTCTATAACCCTACCGAAAACAAAGTGTTTGTTGCTCGGACCGGCGTGTTTCTAGAAAGAGAACTAGTCTCTAAAGAAGCAAGTGGGAGGGTTGTAGAACTTGAAGAAATTCATGAACCACAAACCACTGAACCGATAATGGAACATGAACAGGAACCACAAGAAGTTGTGGAAGAGCCTGTTCAGGTAACACAGGAACTCCGTAGATCAGGAAGAGTGCGTCATGAGCCAGAGAGGTATGGACTTCTCGTAACAGAGCCCGATGACGTACCACTCATGGATGATGAGCCTGCAAACTATGGAGAAGCCATGAATGGCCCAGATTCTAAGAAGTGGCTGGAAGCCATGAGATCCGAAATGGATTCCATGTACACCAACAAAGTATGGACTTTGGTGGAACCACCCGAAGGGGCTCGACCCATAGGGTGCAAGTGGGTCTTCAAGAAGAAGACCGACATGGATGGCAAGGTAGTTGCCTATAAGGGGCGATTGGTGGCCAAAGGTTATAGACAGATTCATGGTATTGACTATGATGAGACCTTTTCACCAGTCGCCATGACTAAATCCATTCGAATCTTACTTGCTATTGCAGCATACTACGACTATGAGATTTGGCAAATGGATGTCAAAACAGCGTTCCTTAATGGGAACCTCCTTGAGGATGTGTATATGACACAACCAGAGGGTTTTGAGGATCCAGAGAATGCCAATAAAGTCTGTAAGCTGCAAAGATCCATTTATGGATTAAAGCAAGCTTCTAGGAGCTGGAATCGACGTTTTGATGACGCGGTCAAAGAGTTTGGCTTCATCAAGAACGAAGATGAGCCTTGTGTTTACAAGAAGGTTAGTGGGAGCTCTATAGTATTTCTGGTCTTGTATGTGGATGACATACTAATCATTGGCAATGATATTCCTACTCTGCAATCTGTTAAAGATTGGCTAGGAAAGTGCTTTGCAATGAAAGACTTAGGAGACGCAGCCTATATACTGGGTATAAAGATCTATAGAGATAGATCTAAATGGTTGCTTGGCCTAAGTCAGAGTACATATATTGACAAGGTGTTGAAGAGGTTCAACATGCAAGATTCCAAGAAGGGATTCTTGCCCATGTCACATGGAGTCACTCTTTCCAAGAATGACTGTCCCTCCAACGAGATGGAGAAGGACCGCATGAGCAGGATACCCTATGCTTCGGCCATAGGATCCATCATGTACGCCATGCTATGTACTAGACCAGACGTATCATACGCGTTGAGTATGGTGAGCAGATATCAGTCCAATCCGGGTGAGAGTCACTGGATTGCTGTCAAGAACATCCTAAAGTACTTGAGAAGAACTAAGGATGTGTTCTTGATATTTGGAGGAATGGAAGAGCTGAGTGTAAAGGGTTACACTGACGCAAGCTTCCAAACCGACAAGGATGATTACAGATCGCAGTCTGGATACGTGTTTTGCCTGAATGGAGGAGCTGTGAGCTGGAAGAGTTCCAAGCAAGGCACAGTTGCTGATTCTACAACAGAAGCTGAGTACATTGCTGCTGCGGAAGCGGCGAAAGAGGCAGTATGGATAAAGAAGTTTATCACTGAGCTCGGTGTGGTCCCTAGCATAGTGGATCCCGTGGAGTTGTACTGTGACAACTCTGGGGCAATCGCACAGGCAAAGGAACCAAGATCGCACCAAAAGTCAAAGCATGTACTTAGGAGATTCCATCTTATTCGTGATATGATCGATCGAGGAGATGTGAAGATATGCAAGATTCCGACAGATGACAACGTGTCAGATCCGCTCACGAAACCTCTTGCGCAGCGAAAGCATGAAGGGCACGCCAGATCTATAGGCATACGAGATGCGCCAGATTGGCTCTAGTGCAAGTGGGAGACTGTTGGAATAGATGCCCTAGAGGCAATCGTAGATTTAGTATGAACAAAGTTTTTGGCTAGAATATTCATTTATTATTTATGGCGATATTTAATATAATGAAGTCCTTAGATAAATTGTGTTATTTATCTTAAATGTCCCTAGTCCATTATATTGATTAATAGGACAATCAAATATAGACTAGTATGTGGGTAGATTGATATGGAGATATCAAGTCTAACACATGGGTATGCATTAGGAGTAATGGCATACTGGATTGACCCACGACGAAAAGGATACATTAGATTATGTGAAGTCACAATCGCTTTTCGTAGTGCTAATATTATTGCAATCCTTGGACTTGAAGTCACTAGATACTCTAGTTGTGAAATATTGCGCTTTGATGTTATCAAACGTTACACCGTAACTGGGTAATCATAAAGGTGGCTATCGGGCGTGATAGGAAGCAAGCTTAGAGATCGTAGTGATGTAGATAGGATTTGTCCCTCCTACATAATAGGGGTAAATATCCACGGCCACTCGAGGGATGAGGCTTATTGAATGTCTGGCCAGACTCAGATAAATTAATATGGAGATATTAATGTTATCTGCAAGTATAAGCATATTCCCAGGATCGAGGAACTATGGATTGGATATACGAGTGTGACTATTTATGTCTCGTGTCCAATCCGGATATGGAGACAAAGGGATAATGCAATATGACATATTGGGCACAAAGGTTTGTCGGGATCACTGACTATTTCTATTGGTTGGGTTGCATGGATGTGTTGCTAGACACCGCTCCATGTTAGTAATAGTTACTACCAACTATATAGAAACCTATGGGGTCACACGTCAAATAGAGTAGAGCTAGATTTGGGATTAATTAATATGGATTAATTAATAGAAGGATCATTGTGTAACACCTTGCAAACTTAGTAGGACTAATTTGCAAGGAAGGGAATAGTTCTAGTCCTACTAGAACAAGAAAAAACTCTTTTATGGAAACAACAAGGAGTTGTTGGAGTATATAAAGGAGGCTCTAGCTTCCTTCCCAACACATGAGTTATTAGTCATAACACACAAAGAGTGGGAGAGAGCAAAAGAGAGAGCAAGACAAGAGCTAGGGCCGAAACCCTAGCCCCGTCCGCCCCCTTACCCGACGGCACAAAGGGAGGCCGCCCCTCCTTTGTTGCTTTGTTGCTTTGTGCCTTTGATCTTCATCCCTCTTCCTCCAAGGTTCAAGCTAGCACTTGATTGAAGGAAGAATCTAGATCTCACCTCTAGACGTGGATCAACCGTAGAGACGAGGACATCATTCTTCGTGTGATCTCACAAACGAAAAGGTACACATCTTCTATGTCCTTAATCATGTTATGATGTCTCTTCCTGTGATCCTTGGTGGGCTTTGAGTAGGATTAATTTTTGTTATTCCGCTGCGTTACCTACGTCAAAACCCAACAGATACAAATATAAATGGTACAAACTTAGCTAATTCAACACACTATATTCTAACTCAACTCCAAATAGCAATACACCTGTTTTGTAATGAACATGTAATGGGTTTTGAGGATTACAAATGCTTACCATTGTTTTTTAGCATCGGGATTAAGACCAGTTTGGTTCCACTGTTGGATCAACTATGCAATTGAATAACTCATGTAACTATCAAAAAAATGACTGGATTGCTATCGACTCTCAATCTCTCATGACACATATACTCACAACGTCAACAACCACAAGCCCTTGTCATCAATTTTCTAGCAGAATAAAACCCCCCAACTCCAATGTTGGAGTAATTTTCACTGAAAACGGAATCCACAACCTCAAAACAATTTTGAACTACCTGCTACCTGTAAGAGAAAGATTGATATATGACTTCGTCTGGAAAATGAGCAAGGGAGTTAGAAATTTTTCTAGTTTCTTCCAGTTTCTGGAAGCAATTTGTATTGTTCATTGATGATAATGGCATAAATCTTCATTATAGATTTGTAATAAGCTATAAACAAGTTAGGATCTTTTGTGAACATCAGTAATAACAAGAAAAAATCATTTAACCTTTAATTGAAGGATGCAAGTGTTGTTCACTTTTCTCTGTTCACTTGCATTCTCTGTTTAATTGAAGGATGCAAGTGTATTTGTTAATGTTAACACTGGTCTAGACCATATTACATAATATATAATATATAGTAACATATGGCAACTAATCCCATCAGGCCATAACAAATAGACATATAGTATGTGCTTTAACTCTTGTTAATTGTAACATTTTGTATAAATTCTAGTTAACATTCATGTTTTCATATTATTTTTATTCTTTGAAGACATATTTTTTCATGGATTTTCAACCCCTATTGTCATGGATTGACTTGTTCCATGGTTAAATTGTCCATAGATGATCCAATTTGATAGCACGTCACACTCACTTAACCCCGCATTAATTATGTTGAGCTACATAAATTTCTAGTTTCCTGACACTCATGGAATTCTCTAGAATTTCACCATTTATTGTAGGAAGAATGATCTACACACATATAAGTGGAAGGTGAGTAGAATATTTCATATAAATATGTACTTTTAATGAGGTGAGAACCTGCTAGGCTCTCAATCTCCACCGTTGAATCTTAGATTTCGTAAAACTTTCGAAGGGGTAGGCACATGTATAAATAGGAGTTGTGTCATTTGTCACATTCAACCCTCTCTTCAAAGCGATAAAAAGTTCTATTTCTCATACTGTGATCTTTCGGTTGTTCTTAAGACTTACTTGAAGAGTTCAAGTGTTGCACGAGAGTGCAAAAAATTCAACCCGTGACAATATTCATTCTCAATAAGGTTCAGTAATTATGACCGTGTGACCCACTGACCCCGTCCTGTTTTCGAAAACGACATTCAATCCCTTTCTGATAGTTGTCTCTCTGGACTTTTGATTTGTCAGCCTATTACGTCTCAACCTCCAACATAGCTAATCTTATGCTTAAATAATCAGAACTTCAGAAGCCATAGGGCTTCAACCCACTTACTTTATATATGTGATTCTAAAAATCAACAACCTTAAATATGATATTCATTGCACTAACTTTAAGGGAATTACAAGAACTATGAATAAAAAACAAAACATATAGTTTTCACTACCCATGCCAGATGAAAACAACACCAGACAGCTTGTTCCAACTTTGCACGTTCAAACGACTCGGTTAATGCAAAAACAGGCGGGTAGATTTACCCCACGGTGTAGGCCCCTGGTCAACCATTTGGTCATATGAAATGAACACAATCTCATGAACGTTGTCTTACCATTCTGCCAAGAGTGAGTCATCTAAATCTTCCATGCCGAGCTGAAGGTGTGAATCTCCGTGATAAATAAATATTTGAATTCTATCATTAAAACAGAGCAAAAAAGTGCTAGAAAGTCTTGAAAATTGAATGTGTTACTCTTCCGCCAACTCCAAAAGCGATTTATGTGCGGTTTGTAAAATATGACTTATGGTTATTGATTCAAAATCATGTTTATTCCACACTTTGTTCTTTGGTTTTGGATTAAAAACGAAGTTTTAATTTTTTAATTTTTTAAAATATTTACATGAGAGATAAACACAGGGTGTTCATCCTATTTTTTTCGGCTCTTCGATAATAAGGTAAATAAGACAAAATTGGCCATTGTAATTTCTCTTAATGAAACATTGCCCTTCGAATTCGCATAAAATGTAATTTCCTACAATTAGTGATGAAATTATGTTGTTGTTCACAGGGTCGGTCCTACAGTAAGGCAGTCGAGACGGCCGCTTTAGGCCCCCGGCACGACGAGGCCTCATTTTTCTCAACCGTAATCTTTTTAAAGAGAGCTCTAGTAATCTTAACTACATATTTTGATGCAACAATATCATAAATTGTATATTTGTTTGCGTTTAGTTTATTTTTTTTCCTCAAACACTGCCACGTGCACCCATCATCAGCATACATGTGTCCTAAGCTTCGTGCTCTAGAATTACCATATCATGCCATCTTACATTTGGAGGGACCATGAGCCAGTGTCCCTCGCGCCAATCACCTCGCACCCAATTGCCTGAAATGTAACGCCGATGTTCTTGGGCACCTGAGACTAGAACAACAGCAGTCGGGGTTGTTTTTCACGACTGCCACAACAAGTTTCAAGCGGGCCTCTCGGTTCCTCTTCTGATGGCTTCCTCAGCTAGCGAAGCGGAGGCTTTTGGTATATTGGAAGCACTGAAGATGGCATTACGACAAGGGTACACTCATGTGATAATCGAATATGATGCTTTGAATATCAATCCGAAGCTCAACTTAGGAAGGAGCAAGGCGACGTGCTATATTCGGACTTTGACCAAATTATCAGAGACTGCCTAGAAATCTCAATAAGGATCGTTGCAATAACTTTTCAACATAAAGGACGCGTGAGCAACATGGCTGCAAACGAATTTGCAAAATACGGTCTTAATAGTGATTCTATGTGTATTTGGCATAATCTAGAGCCCCATCATTGGGCTAGTTCCCTGCTTCAGGATGATGTAAAAGGTTACCCTGGCCTACATTAATACAAAAGCAGAGGTAAGGGAAGATCGATATTTGCTCATTTTTCATAAATTCCGTAAGTTTAAAATGCACAGAGACGAAATCACATGGATAGGGCTGTAAACGAACCGAGCCGAACCGGATATTGGTTGTTTGGGTTTGATTTGTTTAAAATAAGAACGAACATGAACTCGAGCCGAACAATTTTTAGGTTATTTGAGTTTGTTTGATTAAATTTTGTTCGAACTCAATTCGAACACGAGCCAACAATCGAGCCGATGGTTATGGTAACATTAATGCCGTTACATGTCAATTATTTAATCTTTTTGTTTTACGATATTTTTTTTTCTCAATGATCTCTTTCGAATATATGCTAAAACTATCATAAAACACAACAAAACTTAAAAAAAATTAAATTAAATTCACTTACGAATATTGAAGAATCGCCTTTTACTTGTAAAAATACATATAAAATCTGTAATAACAGCTGTTCACGACCAAAACGAACTAACGAGCCAAAGCTTGTGTTTGTTTGTTTATTAATCGAACAAAATCTGATGTTTGGGTTTGTTTGTTTATTTTCTCGAACCGAATACGAACGAGTTTTTTAAGAGCCGAACACGAGTTGCTCGCGAACGTCTCGGTTCATTTACAGCCCTACACATCGAGGCCGTTTGCATCATTTGGAACTCTCCATGGGAGTGTTTTTGCACAGACTCTCAACTAGAGGGGGTGAAAAATGCAATTAACCCAACTTTAAGTTTACTCCATTCCATAGTTTGTGTCCCAAATGGACTTTGAAACCGATACGAATCGAAGGTGTTGTGACTGTCGGTCGACGGTGGAAGGTGGACGGAAACACGCCGGAGACATCCAAAGGCACAGCCTTTATAGAGATCCGGCCAAGTTTCAGGTAATTCCTTCGAAGTTCCAAGTCGTTTGACCTCATCATGTATGGTTGAATCTGTTGATTTCGATTCCAAGTTTGCATTTTTTTTATGTAAGCTCATTGTGCTGATTTAAGATTTAGCTTTACTCCCTATTGATATCAAAATTGGCGATTTCAATCACTGTGAATTTGAAGTTGCTGGCTTGGTGCGATTCGAATTTAAGATTGAGATTGTAAAATGACCTTTTCTGTATAGGGGGATTGAAATTATGAATAGCTGAAATTCAGAATGGTATTAGGTTGTGTTTGGCAAACTATATTTGAATTTGAACTCTGAACTTGGAGGAAGTCAGTTCCATGAGTTCAAAATAGTTCAAATTTTGAAACCCTAAATTGAGTTCCAATTGCCATCTCCAGGAAGGTGGTGACTTACTAGCAACCAAAATAGTTCAGTCTTGAACTATGTTACCAGAAACGTAAAAGTAGCCGTGTTTCTCGTTCCGAGTCATACGTACCGAAACGCGGAACGCATCGACCCGAATTTTTCGTAGAGTGAGTACATAATTGACGTATTTATACTACTACTTTTCAGTGGAACTTATTTGAACTAACGCTATGTTATCATAATAACTGGATTTGAGAATGTAAGTATCAAACTACATAAATTGATGTTGCTGGATTTTTTTTAGGTAACTGTGGGGAAAATTGTTCCTAAATAGTGTTCCTCGTTCCTAGTAATTGTATTTCATGCTGGACATCGTTCCGGAGAAGCCTACCCGTACCGCCACCTATCGCGTTTCCCGTTTCCGTTTCCCGTTCCCGTTCCCGCTCCACATACCGCAGCGTACCACGTTTCTGGTAACATAGGTCTTGAATACACGTTCCTTCACATTGCATATTTAGTGAAGTATCATATTTTTCCGACTTGAATTAAACCTTAGGACCCTTCCCGAAATTACAGTTGGGCTAGTATATTTTTTGAACTGCAGAAGTAGTTGTAGGATGCTAAATTTTTCTTGGAATCCATCCTTGTCTCGCATATATGGTTTACACTCTTGTGCTTAGTACTCTCTCAGATTAGGTCTTGTCATTAACTATACATATTTTTGTAAGATCATAGCTGGGCCTTCACCCTCATGCACTGCATGATCTTACTTGTATTGAGATTATTGTTGTGCAGCTGCCATCTGTTATTTTATACCCAATTTCTGAACATCATGAGTGTGCTGCACTCTTTGTCGAATAGTTTTTTTAAATGACAATGAAATTGGGGTTATTTAGCTGAGCGATAGTTGCAGATTGTGTCTTCAGCCTTTGTAAGTTCTGTGATCTGGGTCCCGTTACTTGTTGTATAATGGCCTTAGAATAGAGTGGTACAAAGTCGGGAGTCCTAAGTTAGATAGCCATTCTTCCTATTATGGAGGTAGGTCCTTCACAACAGCTCTTTCTGAATTTCTCCAATTTTGTCTGTCCAAGGGCATCCACACACTATCAGGTTCTGGTTGAGACCAAGAGAGGAAAACCAAACAGATACCTCTCGAGATTATGAGCTCTTGTGATGGTCTTCTCTGTATGGGTTCAAATGAAGTACCCGATCTGGTTGTAATATCCGTTCTCGATTCAGGAGGTCGAGCTCTTTTGCCAGCACCTGGTTTCAGTTTGTGTCTGTATGGTCATCGATTGGTTGGCAAAGGGTTTGATGCCTCTTTTTACAAGCACAAAGTCGTCGGTTGTTTACTGTTATCTTAGGTGCTGTTCCAGTCACCATAACTGAGGTCATTTCACTTGGTGACAGTTCTTGGAGAATGGGTAGGGTGAAATATGCAGTGTCAAAGTTTATGAAAACGTTGGCAGAGTTAATTTCTGGAATGGGTCTATTTACTGGACATTGGGTATTAGGGGTAGAGTCAAGGTTCTCCGATTTAATCTTGAAGAAGAAACATATATTTTCAGCGTGTTTGATAGTGATCTGCTCCAAATGCTTGTTCACTGGGTTTCATACCTCTTGGGGACAGCTTGACTATGGTGAAAAATCGTGGTACCATCATTGGGTTCTGGAGATTGACCAGAAATGAGGTTTACGGATATCTCTCTTTCAGGCTTGTAGAGACATATGACTTGTATGCTTATGGGAGGTGTTGTTTGAGCAAGTTTGTCGGGTGATCGAAAATAGCTTCTTAGTACAGGTTGGTTACATGGACAGGAAACAGTTGTGTTGGCATACATTCACTCTGTTTTCAAAAACCCCAAAGGGTGTTATTTACTTTCATCTTGAAATCCCAGGCCTTCGAAGCTATTTCGAAGCCGTCTGTGTCAAACTTAGCCTTCTTCTCTCCCTCTGTTGGCAACTGATAATGGTTTTAGCTTGGTAGGTAATATCTAATCTGGGCTGTTTGAATTAGCATTTTGATACTATTTTCCTCCATAGTTCTACCTTCTTGGATTATGGTTAAACTATTTTGATTGGACTAAAACTATGGTTAAACTATTTTGCTTTTGCTTGTTTTGAACATTTTGAGAATTTTCAGTTGAGACATTTTATGTAGTTAGCCATGGTTTCATGCCGTCATAGAATTAAAGTTGAGCCTCATTTAGCATGCATGAGATGATAAGTAGCTAATGATTTTCCTAATATTAGGCAGATATGCATAATATGTAATCCAATCATCAACTTGAATCCAAAATCAATAGCTGTAGTGAACAACATAAAACCCTTTGTAGTTAACATGTCACAGCGTGTGTCCGCCGTTGCGTCCAATAAATCCTATATCTTACACGAGTAATTATAGTCAACATGTCTTAAATATGTGATGATCATGAACATTTAAAAGAACTACATGCCACTGGCCCTTTGTAAGTTCTCGGGTTTGGGTCCTGTATGTTCTTTTCTGTAACAACCTTATGACTAGAGTGGGTACAAATTTAGGACAGTCTTAATTGGTAGGTGTGAATTCTAGAGAATCTTTCTTCTTATTACGATGGTGTGCCATTCATAATCAACTGAACAGCCCTTGCAGAGTTTTACCATGTAAGCTACAGGGTCAAATTCTTCCACTTTTGTGTGTCCGAGGACATCCGCTCACTTGGGTTGAATTTTTATTAAGTCTTAGCTTATTGTCTCTACCAAGGTTTGTATTGGTCTTCCTCGTCTCCAGCCATTGTTTGGACAATATCACTTATTTTAACTAGTGCATCAATGGATGTATGATACAAATGACCATAGTTGTCTAAATTGAATTCAAGTCGCGAATTGAAAATTCATTTTTTATTGAATTGTGGATTGGTTTTGAGGTGGAACCCCGTGGATCCTTGCATCATAGTTTCATGGCTGAATCAAATGGAGTCCAAGGATAGAAAAATTGTGAATCGTAAGATTTTGACTACTATGCACATAAAAAGGATTCTCTCTCGTTATGTCATATTTTGACACGATGCCCAGATCTTTACTAATCGTGTCATTATACATCTTATCTTTTGTAGTTACACCACTCATCCGCATATTATATTTCTAATTCGCAAGATACTCAGTTCCATTAATCAGAGAGGGGCGTGCAGTGGGTTTAGATTATTCCTGGTGGTTCACTTCTTAATTCAAAGAGATATATTTGGTGTCATTGTCCTCATTTTAATTCAGGAGTCTTATTGTAAATGAAGGGACATGGCAGCACCCAAAACTGAGAAGCTTCAGGATTCTACTTGTGAATGCTGTATAAGGCGCAGTTTGGAAGTCGGAAAAAAGGAGGAAGAAGAATATTCTCCTGGCAAGTCGTGTTTATTATATTGGAAATTAAAGAATTATAAGGAAAAGGAAATTAAGGGAAAGGAGGTGCAACATCTTTTTGTTCTGCGCTTGAAATCAGGCCTCTCTCCAAACCAAAATCAGTCATTGATCGGCGCCGGAGATTCAGAACTCCATGAGACGGTCTTCCTCATTCGATAGGTACATGAGATGGGTGATTTGTTCAGGTTTGCGGGTGATTATGTGGTGGTGGCTGGAGTTTGGCGGCACAGCGGTAGTGGTGGTTGGAGTTGTGATGTACCATGGTGGTAATAGTGCGTTTGGGTGATGACTGTGATTTCAATCACAGTGATTTTTTTGGCTGAAATTGGGTGGGGGGGGGGGGGGGGTTAGATTTCTTGATTATTGATCAATTTGTTTTCATCTAATGGTGGGTTTAAGTGTAACAAGATTAACTTTAGGTGTATCATTAAACTGTGTTGGAAAGTAATCATTTCCTTTCCTACATAAATTCCAAGCCTCAAGCATGGCCTAAATACTAGCTTTCAGGTTGTTCGATGCACGGGAGTCCCAAGAAAACAAAACTTCATAGTAGAGAGTTTTTGTAGCCACATTGTCTTAAATACCAAAGGGGTACCTTCAAGATTTGGTCTAGCAAGACCTTTTAGGGTCTACAAAGATATTCAAATGCGGTATGTACTACATTAAGAAATTGTCATGTTTCTCTTGTCCATTGTTTCACTACTATATTGCTGTCTAGAGGCTAGAGCAATAAAATGATTCATTCAAATTAATTCTAGAGCGATAAAATCATTTGTTAACTAAAATGTTTCGAGTAACTTTCATTGATGTTATAAGTACTAATACTGTGATTCCCATCATTCAAGAGAAGTGTTCCCATCTCCGTTCCCATGATATAATACTTCACATAACTTACAACTCTGGAAAAAAGAACCAATCATCACAGCACAGGAGAGAAAGAAAGCGAAAAAGATTTGACCAAAAATATCACCAAGTGTAGAATCTTGTGGTACGCAACGGAAGTAAAATAAATTTGTCGTAGTGCATGTTAACATCATGACTCATTTGTATGGGTAGTTCAATTGAGTTACTTCTATTTTCGTCCACATTGAATGGAGAACTTTTGACATATAACCCCCTTGCAGTATCGGTCCCCTGACACTCTGGTACACGCAGTATGAGTAGTCTTGTCACTTATCTACTCTGCAGTATTCAATTTACTGACATCACGCCCCAATTGACTAACACCATTAATGAAATCCGTTAAGTGCTGATAATGTGAAGGGTATTTTGGTATTTTCATACTTAAAAGATGTATAATTATTTTTTCCCTTTATTGTTCTTTTTTTCTTTCTCTTCTTCATCTTCTCCTGTAGCCTCCTTCATCGTCGCCTCCCTCTATCTGTTTCTTCTCTTCTTCTTCTGCTTCCTCTGTCTCTTTCTCTCAGTTCTCTGCTCTGTCTCTCTCAATTTCTCCCTCCATGCCTAGAAACCCTCGACATCTCGGACTCCCTCTTCTTCCCTCTCCATCGGTCAATCTATTGTTTCGAAAGAAAGTGTAATTCTGCAGGTATTGGAGAGGACGGTGATGGAGAGGATCTGGACGAAGAGATGGAGGAGGAGAGGAAGAAGAAGAAGAAGAAGAAGCAGAGACGCTCGGCAGAGGCATTGATTTCGGTTTCTGCTCCTCTCCGGCATCGGTGGCAGCGATCTGGGTATCTTCACTCTTTCAAACCCATGTCTGCTCCTCTCCCTTCTCTCTTCTATCTCTGGCTGTGTCGATGGGTCTGAGGTCTGGGGGTTGGTGGTGGTTGTTGGTCCGCTGGTGGAGGTGAAGGAGGTTGTTTGTGCGGTTGTTGTAGAGTGGGTGGGTGGTTTGTGTGGTTGTTGTTGTGGTGGCTGTGGTGTTGGTGGTTGTGGTGTTGGTGGCTATGGTGTGCGTTTCTGGTGGTGCACAGAGGATGTAATAGAGGTGGCGATGGTGGAGGGGGCGGTGGTTGGTGGTGGTGGTGGGTGTGGGATAGGCGAAATGACAGATATATCCCTATAGTATGCTGACCTTATCAACACTTTACGGATTTCATTAACAGTGTTAGTCAATCGGGGCGCGATGTCAGTAAATTGAATACTGCAGAATAGATAAGTGGCAAAACTCATATTGCGTGTACCAGTGTCAGCGAACCAATACCGCAAGGGGGTTATATGTCAAAAGTTCTTGAATGGAAGTAATAGTCCAATAGAGGTGTCAGGAATTCTGAAATCAATACTTCAATTTTTGTACGTCGGGCTTCGTCTTTATCATCATGATATGCGCTTTTGGAAGCAGCAAGGCCTTCTCCTTTTTTAGAAAAACCCAGCTGTAAATTCTATTGGTCCTGAAGGCCTGATAAGTCCAATTGGATTACATCGTAAGCCCAATGGGATATAGTAAACCGCCAATTCCCTATTTCTTGATACTTGAGGCCCCTTCATGCGAAAACAGGGGCACCGCTATTAGATTGTGGATTCGCTCGTCGGGTCACATGACCGACTGTCACTTTTCTTTCTCTGGAGTTGATGAGGTGGATGCATTCATCTAGGATCCTAGCAAGAGCACTAAGGTCTTTGACTTTCAGTATTGTGATTGTCTTACAGCTGTATGTATTGGGAAATGCAGGAATGATATCTTAACCAGTGTTGCCACAATTCACTCATACCGCCGCGAATTGGAGCACGCGTTCCGAAACGTGGAACACCAGCGATCCAGATCGCTTAACTTGGCGATCCCAATTTTTTCACTATTTTCACCTAAAGCATCTATGTAGAAGGGGGAATTAAATGTAGATTTGCTTAGTTACATCCATTTTTAGAGTATTGACTTTTAAATATTGCATATATTGAGCAGTTTTACACTTTATGATTTGCGATAAATGGTAAAACTACTATAAAGGTATCCAAAGAAGCCTCCCTTGGCGTACCAAATTCCATGGCGTATGGCGTTCCACTGCGGTTCCCGTTCCACGAACCGGAACTATCCGCGCTCTATCAATCAGCGTCTTTTAACAGGGTAAAGAGGCTTTTTCAATTATTCGTATTATAAGAGTCGAATTAAAACAAAGTTAAAACATTCAGAAGTTGGTAACCTACAAAAAATGAAGGTGAAACTAAAAATGTAGAATAAATACAGAACTCGGAGTGATTGAAGCAAACCTCATAACTGTTTTTGAGAAACTAACTAATCACTGCTTCTTCGTGAGTTCATCAAACTCCATAACTATTATGAAGACCAACGACTTCATCAAATCCAAATAGATTATCAACCTCCATAATTGGAAAAGAGGGAGACAGCCCTAGAGGACATGGGGTCTCATATCCCGTGTTTGAATAAGGTATAAGAAACGGGTAAAATTTATCATACCTAATCCCATTCCCAATTTTTTGCCTAAAACTTACCCACCCCACCAAACCACAACTGAAAATACCTTGTTTGAGGAGGTTTTACAATTACTTTGTAGTCTTGTACCTTGGGGTGGTATGAGCTATATAGGGAATTGGGGGTATTAGAGTGGATGTGGAAAATGTCTCAATTACCCCTAACAGATCTAAAAATGACACTAGATCAATATACTTAGGGCTAAAGACACCTTGCACCCTATGTTTAGGCAAATCTTGACACATCTGTGTTTTGAACAATTCACTTCACCTCCCCTGTAACGGAAAAGTGAGGACACGTTCCACCCCTCTTATGTTCTGTCCGGATCATGTCCAACCATATTTTTTTTCGACCATTTTACCATTAAGTGGGTGAATAGATATTTGTGCGTCTTTCATTTAATTAATTACATGTGAACAAGAACGAATGAAGAAGAACAACTCACCGCCACCAAGTCTCATTCTACAATACAGCCCACCACCATAATCACCATCAACAACAATAGAAAGCAAGTGTAGGAGGCTCAGATTTGGAATTGAAAACTAAACAGATTGGACCTACCATGGCTGCAGAACCATTTTCCTCGCCCTGAAAGTAACAATTTCTCTGCATGTGAATTCAATTAACAAAATCAGCATTGCCTAGAGTGGGACTAGATCGAGAGACATAGTTAATAACTATGACTGCAAAATGATTTGCCTCACCATGGAAGTAACCAACATATATTCAACTAACAATTTCAATTAGAATGCTTATTCAGGAATCAATGTATGGACTTCGCGATTGTGATGGTTACCACGAATCTATAGAATTAAAACCCCCAATATGGGTGTTCTCTTAAAGGAGCAAAAACCAAGAATGCAAACACACGAAAAACCACTGACAGAAGCCCGTGTCTAAATTGCGTTGTACGGATCTGGGAGCTATGACAACCGAGAAAGCCACACAGTAATTACTGGTTGTAACCCGGTAAAGCTCACACCTTCAAGCAAGTTACAGAGTGAAAGCCCAGAGACAACTAACCCCAAACCCTCGGAATCAGACCCAAAAGCTCACACCAACTTGAACGTGTGAGCTTGTACTGATCTGGGAGCTATGACAACCGACAAAGCCACACAGTAATTACTGGTTGTAAACCGGTAAAGCTCACACCTTCAAGCAAGTTACAGAGTGAAAGCCCAAAGACAACTAACCCCGAACCCTCGGAATCAGACCCAAAAGCTCACACCAACTTACTCTGGTCAGAGCAAGAAAATGGTAGAAGATATGGAAATACCTGCCAGAACGAATTGAAATAGAGCCACGAGCTAGATCACCGAAAACGCCTGGAGACTTCATTCCATGCTTTCAGGTCGAATTCACCTATAATCCTCACTCAAAAAATTCTAGAGCGCGTTTTTACCAAGACTCGGTATTTTCTCAGCAATTGGTCCAGTTCTAAGTTACCAAGCCTATTTGAAACTAAGTCAAACATTTTTTTTTTGACCTGACCAACCCCTTACTGAGGTAGCCCGCTACCTAACTGTATGTCAAGTTCTCATTGCTAACATTCAATCAAGTTACGTCTATTACATTCTTCAATATGGAAGGTTCTAGTCCCGTATAAGCTTTGTAGTTATTGTAGTTATTGTGCCTAAATCTAGATTACACAAAAGTTCAATACAAATATATTTATTTTTAAAATTATATTAAATATATGACTTATATACGTGCTCTCATGACGCTCTCAAGTACAACTTCTTTAATTGTCGTTTCCGTGCTCCCGATCCTTGTGACTTAGGCTATGACCAGATCCAAAGACCAAGAAATCCACGATTACTTCCCCTCGCTTAGAAAACTATCCAATCATTATAACAAATTTTCTCTTAGTTTGAAATATGTCTTTGTCCATTTTGTTACCATATGTTGGTTATTCCCTAATCATATACTTTTTTTGGTTCTATGCCTTGTCAGATAACTGCAGTAGTTGAAGACAATGAGAGGGTTAAAAGTGTGCAACAGCATTGCTTCTTCCAACAGAAAAAAGAGCAACATACATTGTCTTCCAGAAGAGATTCTTATTTATATCCTCACCCTACTTCCTGCTGATGTTCTTTATCATTCCATAAGGTTCGTTTGTCGGAAGTGGTTTACCATCGTCAATACTCCTATGTTCTTTACAGAACACCTCCTTCATTATCGTAGTGCTTTCTTGTCCCAACCCTTTGTTGAACCAGCCTGTCTTGCTGAGTTTGGGGAATCGAATGCTCACGTGGCGCAGATTCTGCCCTGGGAAAGCAAAGTTTGTGCTTCTTGTGATGGATTAGCAGTTGTGAGTGTTGAGGGAAAGTTCTATGTAGCTAATCTTCTGACAAAGCAGACTATAACTCTTCCTTGGGTAGATTACCCTCTGCATAGACCCCGTCGCCATAGCATTTCGCTTATTCGTGGATCCGAAATGGGCGATTACAGAGTGGTTTTCTCTTACCTTACTGGAGACGCCAGAAATCTGCAATGCATGTTTGTTACGGTGGGCAAAGATGATGCTTGGAAGCCGATTAGCTGTGGAGATTTGTCCGATTGGTACAGAACTAGGACTGATGCGGCGGTGCAAACAATAGGTGTCGGGGGGATTGTTTATTGGATCATCGATTGGTACTCGCCTATTTTTGCTCTAGGCAATGACATGAAGACGTTTCATGAGTTGTCCAACCCAAGTTCGAACTATGTCAATTGTAGATCTTGTTTTGTAGCAGGGAGAGAGACGCTATCTTTAGTTGTAAGTTTTTGGAAAGAGTTGGTGGTATTGGATGTCTGGTTTGTCTCTCGGTCTGGCAGTTGTTTTGAATGGAGGAAAGAAAAGAGAATCGACTTGTGTGCCCGATCACCTGAAATCTCCCGGGCGAGCTTTTCGAATCCGTTATGCGGAGTTGCATGGGTGAACAATGATGAAGTGCTGGTTTTGAAGGACCGCTTCAGTTCCTTTGTTTATCACAATGTCAAGACTGGAAAAACCTTCAAGTTTGGGAGTGAAACCGCTGGCTGGAGAGGTTACTTTGCTGATTTCACCTACAGCCTTGTGCGGTTGCCGGGCAGTTAACCTGAAGATATTATTATTATTATTATGATTATTATTATTATTATTATTATTATTATTATTATTATTATTATCTAGTGAGAAATGTTCATGTACTGATGCTTACCTCGAGAATAGTTTACCTATCAGATCAGCCTAAAATATACACCTCGATATTGCGTACCGTACCGTATCTCATAAACCTAGAATACACATGTCAAAAGTACATGTGAGTCGTCAGATAGAAGTAGAACACCAACGAAGCTGTTTGTACCAAGTCAGGACTTCGCAACACTCAAAAATCAATCACTGTCTCCATCAGGCATCAGCCACCGTCATTAATCTGTGCTGAAGGTTCACAACTCTTTGAGAGATTCTCCTTCATTTGATAGGTAAATGAAATGTGGAATTAGTGGTCAGAGTTCGATGTTGGTTGCTTGTTCAGGTTTGTGTTGGGGTAATTTGGTGTTGGCAATGGTCATTGGAGATTGGCGGTGTGGTGGTAATGGCGGCAGGAGTAGCGATCTATGATGGCGGTCCTCGTTTGTGTCGGCAATGGCTGTGATTTTGTTGGCTGAAATTTGGGGTTAGATTGATTTTGGGATTGTTTAGTATTTGGGTAACTGTATGTAGCCCACCTGTGGTTTAGCCGCGGCTCACTTGCTTAACCTGTGTTTGCTACCTGTAGCTTACTCTGGCTACTACTTAAACCTCCACAGCCAGGGAGAAACAACCAACCAAGCTCGTTCACATGCACTTCTTTGTAATTCAGTCATATCATACAAAGAGCAGCAAGAGTTACTTACCAACAGACCGACCCAATTGCTTATCTTGTGATTGCTTTCAATTGGGTTTCATGATGGCCGTTGGAACGTTGTCTCAAGTCAATTTTGTTATCGATCGGTATTAAATCAGGTCAACAGGTGAAGGAAGAGATTGGATCGCGATTGACAGTGGCGTGGTGGTTCATTGCGTAAGCTTTGCTTTAGGAAAAACTGGAAAAAATACCTAATTGCAAAATTTTCATTTCTGATCTGAAGATAGATGCACATAAACATGATCTACTTGTTTGTCTGAAGAATTTCTCATTGAAGGTCTCTACATAGATGAAGCACTTTTGGTGGAGAGTCGTACACAATATTTTTCTGAATAAAACCAACATTTCTAGAAGAAAATCTGCAAGTTTTCATCTTTGCCCCGCCTGCTCTTCAAATGTTGAAACTATAGAGCATATGTTTTTCCAATTTCCTTGGACACCTTCATGGTTTGCTTCATGTTCGATCTCATTTTAGGACTTAAAAAGTATTGGCTCTGTGAGTGGTTGGTATTATTCTCTGACCAATTCAACCGAAGATTTTCAGCTCCCTGTTGATTTTAGGGAGAAGGTGGTGTTCTTGTGCTGGAATTTTTGCCCAGCTAGAAACCAGGCACTGTTCAATTGTAATCCCCCAAATCCCTAACACTGATAGAGGATGCTAACTCTTGGAGATGCCATTTCATCAAGTCTGTCATATGCAGCAGTGCTAATGTTAGGGTTTACCTAACCCAATAGTAATTCGAGACGCTATCAATCTCCACACGAACACACACGAAAAGAAAGACACTGACGCGACTTAATTATTTAATTGATTGATTAATAAAATTGTGAGTACATCTTATTTAAATAGAAAATAAACTACCCCGAACAAGACGGTTCGAGTATTACGCGCCGGGAAAGAACCGACAAGAAACTCCGGTTCGACTAATTAAATAAATAATGTAATTAATTACTAATAATAATTAATTAATTAGTGACTAACGATGTGATACGGTTGACCCATTTCAATTCCCTTGCAGTTGACAAATGCCTTATCCTCAAACGCGGAATACTGCCCAAAGATTGTAGGAGGGTCCATGGATACATGCAGCCCAAATACATAGACTGAAATAGGCCCAATGGCATGAGACCCAAAAGAGGAATGAAGACCAATATTCTTTTTTTATTTTTTGTGAAAAAAAAGGAGAGAAGTGTTCAGCCCAAAGGGGTTGCAACCCTAGCTGGTGGGCTGGAGGGCGGGGTTGCAGGTCGATGTTGTCGGAAAAAGGGTAGATGATGGTCAATGGGTCGGAACAACAGGGTGACGCCAACGATGGAAGTGGTGGTTTTGACCGGGTCAAACCCGTTTCCGTCGGAGCTGGCCTGTTATTCGGTAACGGACCCAATGTCGAGTGGGGAGATGCCCACGTCTGGGATGGGTCGGCAGATTGAAACTCAGATGGAGGACTCATGCTTATGGGCTTGTTCGACATCTTGTTCGATAAAGTTTTTCAGGAGCTCCAATAGATCTTTCTTGAATTCAGCATGGATCACATATACATCTTTCCTCGATTCGTCTTTTGAATTGATTAAACGAAACAACATAAAGGGTTGGTACGGTTGTCATGAAATCACCAGTTGATTGTGGTGAAACGAAATGAAATCACCAAATGTTAGGATTTACCTGACCCGATAGCAATTCGGACGCTATCAATCTCCACACGAGCAGAGACACACACACGAACACAAAAAGAAAAATATGACACAAATTAGTTATTGATTGATTGATTAATAATATTTTGATTACATCTTGTTTAAATAGAGATAAAACTAACCCTAACTAGACGGTTCGACTATTACGGGCTGGGAAGAACCGACAACAAAATTCAGTTCGACTAGTTAAATAAATAATGTAATTAATTACTAGTACTAATTAAATAAATAATTAAATACTAACTAACGATGTGATATCATTGACCTGTATCAGCCAAAGGGAATAACAATCCAATCTCTGTTAGTAGTTTAGAAACTCATTGGCAACCGCCTGGATACGGTTTTCTGAATGTCGATGCAAGCTGGAATGCTACCTCCAACTGTGTCACCATGGCTGCTATTCAGTACTCCATTGGCAGAGGAATGTCTATATCTCCTTTGAGTGCAGAGCTTCTGGCCAGTTGTTGCAACATTGCTAAATATCTGAACCTTCCTTGCTTGGTGGAGCATGACTGTCAATTTGCAGTCTTAATGCTAAACAAGAAGAAACCACCTGACGTCCTTCTTGCTGGTTTGATAAATGATATCCAAATTATAATGTTGCGGCACAACTTGGGGATTTTCCGGGCTAGCAGAACTGCCAACAGATGTGTAGATTGGTTTGAAAACTTAGCTAGCAAGAAATGCATTAGTAATTGTATAAATCAAGTTGATTTGATCCATTTAGAGTTACATCTGGATACAGATAGACATTTTGGGTTCATGAAATGATTGTGGAGGTTAATATGTTTCTTGTTTGTTTCTCCTTTCTATAATACAAGCTATTCACCCGAAAAATTTGTTGTGTAGGACTCTCTAGAATGATCTATTGTAAATATCTTAGTCCATTAGGGACAAGTAAGTTCTAGGCCACTTGATATTAAATGTTAGATTTGATTGTATCTAGATCCTTCCATGGGGGATGGAAAGTACAAAAGGAGAAGCATTTAGTTGTCAATCGTACATAGGGGAGGGGCGAGTATAAAAGAGAAAGCATTCGGATGTAAAGCACAACTCTTCAGGTACATAAAACCACAAGCATTAGATTGTTATTCGTATAGATAACTACATATAGTGATGGGGTAGGGAAGGATAATATGTTATCCAATCTCGAAACCGGATTGCTGGTCGTGTGTGGATAGTACAAAACAAAAAGAAACGAAAAAATAACATGTTTTTACAAATTCTTGGATAGTACGAAACAAAAGATTGCAAAAGTGGGAAATAGATCATAAATCGGCAATGCTGTGAAGGTAAGTAAATGCTTGAAATAGTTACTCAGTGCAACTTCGTTCTTACCAGATCACAAAGAGCCTGGATACAACTCCTCAAACGCAGACTAGTGTAACCAGTATAACTTTCTAGCTTTGCGTTCTTGTCATAACAAGAGAAGAATTAGAGATAGAATTATTGCCAAAGTTCTAGCAATTAGACCGAGGAATGTTCTGCCTGACCTAATTAGGTGGAACCAAGCTGGTTTCATCTCAGGTAGGCTAATAAATGACAATACCTCCATATCTTCTGACCTCATTCATTTAATCTCTAATGCTAAACATTTCAATCAAGGTGAGTTTGGCACCCTTAAAGTGGATATGTCAAAGGCTTTTGACAAAGTGAGATGGGATTTCCTCAAAGGAATAATGTACAAGTTTGGCTTTCCTGAACCTTTTGTTAGACTGATTATGGGGTGTAAAACCACTTCCTCCTGGCCATTAGTATTAATGGCATCATCACTGATTTCTTCTCCCCAAACTGTGGCCTCACACAAGGTGATCCCATCTCACCTTTTCTATTTGTGCCCACAACTGAAGCGTTGTCCTGAACGCTTTTTAAAGCAGAAGAAGAGGGGCTCATTGAAGGTATCCAACACTCCCCAAATGTGCCTTCTATAACCCATTTAAAGTTTGCAGATGATTCCGTTTTCTTCTTTCGGGTGGATTACAGTTATGGTCAAAATTTGAGGAAATTTTTTGAAGAATACTGTGATCAATCAGGTCAAAAAATCAACTTTGCCAAATCTGCTTTAACTGTTAGCCTTAACTATTCTTGGCACAAATAACTAATGCTAATGCACCACCTTCAAATGGACTCTAAAGACTCTTTGAGACAGTATCTTGGGCTCCCCTTAAACATGGGAGTTACCACTGAAGAGGCAATTAATCAAACAATTGAGAAAGTGGAAAGGAAATGTGCTGGCTGGAAAGGATTATATCTTACCAAGGCAAGGAGAGTGACTTTAGTCCAATCCACCTTAACAAGCCTATTGTTGTACCCTTTTTCCAGCATTAAATTTCCCCAGGAGAGCATTAAAAAGATTAATCAATTTTTTTCCTCCTTTATTTGGAATACTTCTAGGGACAGAAAGAATACTCACTGGATTTCTTGGAAACATATGTGTAGACTTTAAGGGCTGGGAGGTCTTGGACTTAGAAACCCTTTTGCTTTTAATCAGGCTCTTCTTGCCAAGCAGGCGTGAAGAATTGCCACAGAGAAAGAGACCTTAGTTTCTAGATACTTCTGCTCTAGGTAGTGCAAAAAGAAAGATTTTCTTATTAGAAAAACTAGTTTCAAACCCTCCAAGGTCTGGTCTAATTTTTCTTCTGCTAAATCTTTGATAAATGATGGGATTTCTTGGGATGTAGGTAAGGGGGATAAAATCCTTGCATTGGTAGATAGGTGGATTCCTGATACTCCTGCTCTTTCATCGTCTTGAGTTTGGACACAAATTGACGCCGAACTGAATCGAGGCGTTTTATGGGAGCAGCAAGAAGCAACGAAGATGGAAGAAAAATCATGAAAGAACCTCCATAGGGTTCATATAAAACACAATGTTTTCTGAAATAAACTCAATATTCAATTAACTAACAAAATAAGTCAACAAGCCGGACTTAAATAGCCAAAAACATGAATTTTGCCAAAAATAACAAAATCCCATAAAATAGTCTAAATTAAAGTCCTAATAAATAAAAGCATACTGGAAAAAGATTGACCCAAACCGGGTTTAAATTGACCTCCTAATTGACAAAGAGATTATTACTAAAAAAAGACAAATTTGACGATTTTGTGACCTAAACATCCGAATTTGGCCAAATCTGCATGGTGCTCGTGACGAAAATCATGATTTATCTTTAGAACGTTGTTTTCTGGTCAGATTCATGTATGGTTTGACCCCGTTCATTAATCATTCAATTCTGCCCCTGATTCTGCGTATGGAGCGAAACAGCTTTTCTGAAACTGGCAAAATTCTTCCTGCATCAGTCACCCCCTCTTCAAAAGAACTCGTCCTCGAGTTCGATTTAGGAACTTGAATGATCCGCTCCACCAAGAAGGGATCACAATAGCAAGATGGAAACTTGAACAGAAAAACAATTGACTCGTTTAATTCAAATTTCGTCTCTTCGTCGTCACATGCAACTTCATATCCACCTCCATAGTCATCATAAATCTGTGGGATTGTCCAATCCACCTCAGATTCACATGATTTGGAAATACCCCTGTAAAAGATTGCATCACGAAAAATATTTTCGATTTGTAACATACCCGAAGAATCTAGCTTGTCGATCAGGGAACTTGGTCCTCCATAACGCTCGCGGTAGAATGGAAGCTCGAACGCGGGCTCCAAGTCATGATCAAAGGCTTTACCTATGGACACCATCATCATAATCCCTTGGAGGTTAATTTCCCGTTGGGGGGCTTCCTCAGCCGGAGCCTGCCCGCAGCCGCCAGGTCGTCCATGCACCACGGTTATGACGATCTTCTTCCCACGTCGAACTGAGCTCTGATACCAACTGACGCCAAACTGAATCGAGGCATTTTATGGGAGCAGCAAGAAGCAACGAAGATGGAAGGAAAATCATGAAAGAACCTCCATAGGGTTCATAGAAAAAACATTTTTTTCTGAAATAAACTCAATATTCAATTAACTAACGAAATAAGTCCACAAACCGGACTTAAATAGCCAAAAACATGACTTTACCAAAATAGCAAAATCCCATAAAATATTTTAAATTAAATTCCTAATAAATAAAAGAATACTGGAAAAAAATTGACCCAAATCGGGTTTAAATTGACCTCCTAGTTAACAAATAGATTATTTCTAAAAATAGCAAATTTGACGATTATGTGACCTAAACATCCGACTTTGGCCAAATCAGCATGGTGCACGTGACTAACGTCACGAGCTATCTATAGAACGTCGTTTCTGGTCAGATTCATGTATGGTTCGACCCCCGTTCATTAATCCTTCAATTCTGCCCCTGATTCTGCGTATGGAGCGAAACAGTTTTTCTGAAACTTGCAAAATTCTTCCTGCATCACAAATGGGGAAGAGAAGGTGGAGGACTTGATTAAAAAAGATAAAGCAGGGAATAGAGAATGGAATTTAGAGAAGCTGAGCCATTTTCCTATATGGACCATGAAGCAAATCACTTCCATTCCACTTCCTATATTCGAGCAGGATGATAAACAGGCTTGGAGCCCTTCTCCTTTAGGAGATTTCTCTGTTTCTTCTGCATAAAGGCAGCTGATGAAAAATCAATTTTGTAAGTATATTTCTAATTACAGGAAGGAAGGTTGCAAAGGCATCATCTTGGACTTTCCATCGAAGTGTTTTGAAAAATTAAACTTCCCTCTAAAATTTTCTTCTTCTTATGGTAGTCTATTAATGGGAAGCTACCCACAATGAATAGGATCCATAAAATGTTCCCTCAGTCCAGTAGCCTATGCACCCTCTGTAAATCCTATGATGAGAGTATTGATCATCTGTTTATTCATTGCAAATTTTCACACATTCTCAGGTCTATATCCCCACTGCATATTCATTCACCCAATACCTAACCAATGTCATTACTTATTCCTCCATGCATGACTTTCCTAGGAACCTTAGTTGGTTTGGTGCAATCACTTGGACCATTTGGTTGTATAGGAATGATCTTATTTTCAAAAAGGAGGAGAATGACTCTGATCCAGCAATCACATCGCCCATCTATGACGCAAAAATCTTTGCTAGTAAGTTCCTAGAAAGTTGGCAGATGCAAAGCCAAGAACAGCTCTCAGCAAGGAAAGAAAATGATGATGAAATCAAATTTAAAAAGGCCAGATGTTCCGAACAAGTTACAGAGGTTTATGTTTGGTTTAGAAAAAGGAAGAAGAGCAGATTAGTTTTCTGGAAGGCTCAAAGTAGTAGCAAAATACTCTATTACCAGAAGACCAGTATCCTTCTTGATGGGCCAAATGCTATTCTACAAGTTCCTGTCTCAGCTTTTTCTTACCTGCATGACCGGAATTTCAATCATCTTTGTGTTTTTATAAATAACAAGTGTGTTTTCAATCTTTTCCAGCAGCTGCATCGGAGGGAGCAAGAGACTCAGAAGAAGTGCTTGCACAGATGGAGAAGGAACCGCAAGATCAGGAGGTCATTAGTAACAAGTTATGTTGCCTTAAATTTATGTTTCTATGTAAAAACAATATTTTTGTTTTTAGTTAGGCTTTGTGGATGTTGATGGAGCAGGCGCTTTGTCCTACTGATGGTAGGTTTGGTCCCTTATTTGTGTAATCCGGATGTTATTCTCGTTTGTTTAATTTGATGTTCTAGTTTTTCTGCAAAAAAAATAACAAAAAAAATAACAAAAAAAACAAAAACAAAACAAAAACAAAAAAGCAAAAAACAAAAAACTGAAGCATATATTTGAAAATGTATGCACGTACTCATGGCTGGACAGTCTTTCCAGCAAAAAAAAACTGACTAGAAACATGATTGACGAGCAGTGAAAATGGAAACCTTCCCAGTATGCTTAGATCTAAGAGCACGAGGTTCGTCGGAAAATAACTCTGCACAAAATCTTCTCTATTATAAAAAGCTGAAGAGCTTTTAGTGTTTAACTCATCCAAGTGTTTTACACTTTCAAGAGTTTAACACTTCTGTGTGTTTTCTCTCCATTTGGGTTTTCTACATTTTTGAATATACCAAAAACACCCCTACTTAAAATCAAGATTTATTGCTTTTCTTTAATTATTTACCAATGCGGCTGCATTAATGTAGTGCCGTTTTTGGACATTGCACATTCATGAATTGAACTCTCGCAATTACAGGTTGGTAATTATGATTTAACTTTTTGAGGACTTTCTCAAAACCCACCTTCTCAAGAAGAGCAAACGTATGTTTGCAATTGCAAACAAGGAAAAGAAAAAAAAAAAAAAAGAAATAAAGAAGAGGAAACGTATAATTTGGTTCGGCTCATACGTTTCCCTCTTTCCACCGCTGTCTCTGTAATCTCCAGTTCTCCTGATTTCGCATCTGCTGTCCCATGGGATACTACGCTCCAATTTTCTAAAGCTGGGCTCTGCGTGATTCAATTATCGTGCGGTTGATTTTTGAAGTTTCGTTCCTGTTCATTGTGTGAAGTTTTCCTGCGCTATCAGTCACTGTAATGGGCGGTTCACCTCACTCTATCAGCACATCCAGTAAGCCTTTGTATCTGTCGCTCTCCAAGTCTCAAAATTTCGGTTCGTCTCTCTTTATCTGTCACTCATTCTCCTGATTTCGCACTGTCTCCCACTCAGTCTATCAAATCCAACTAAAGATTCAATCGTGGAACTGACGATCGCTGGGTTTTCCATCGGATCGTTGTGCCAAGGTTTCCCACTGTCAGTCACTGCATCCAATAAAAACAACCAATAAGGCTTCCTATCTCTTTCACTTTTGATTCTGATTGACAATCGGTTGTGCAATCCTCCTCTTCAATAGTGGGTAACGCACACATGCTGTTGTCATATCGTTCGTCGTCACGCATTGTGTGTAGTCTCCAGATAATTCCATGTGAAACGATTTCTTTTTATTGTTGGTTGTTTCTTTTTTCACTCTGCTTGGGCGAGTTTTGTGTATCTCAATCAAATTTCTTCAACCAGAATTGTTCTTCATTGTTTATTCTTATTCTTCAGCCCAGTTTCAGCCCTGATTGATTGTACCCATTTATGACGTTTCAACTACTTTGCATGAACTGCAACTGCTGAAAAATGCGGATGAATGGAAAATTGAGGTTAGTTTTGGTTTATGCATATACCTTTGTTGCTTCTTGTTTGAATGAACTCCGTGTTTGGGCTCAATTTTACTATCTAATGCTCCACCTGAGCGAAGTTTGATCCCTCCACTTGAATCAAGAGGTTCTGTATTTCGGTGTTCATGCAACGTCATTTGCTTTACAGTTTGCTTGTTTTGTGATTGACTTGATCAATGACTATGTAACAACCACGAGCTTCACCAATTGCTTTAGAATGGAAATATATGAATATATTAGGGTTGTTTTTCTTGCTGTAGATTGTTGGGCCTTCATTTTATTTGAATCATGTCACATTGACAGAATTTTAGACATAAATGTAGACATAATTCCTTAATGTAGTAAAACTAATTCTTTTTGTTTCTTCTTAAAATCCAATTGATTTATGTTTCGGTCAATAATTACTTCTTCACTGGTGGAAAGATCATGCAGAGTATCAAACAAGAAGCACACTTAGTTAGAGGAGAAGTTGAACTTTAAAATGGTATTGTAGACATGGAAACAAAGAAGAGTCTTGCATCTTACAACATGTCACTGATGACTTAGTTAATATCTATGTATTATTAGATTTAAGAACAAATTTTATGTGTTTATGTACATCCCGTTTACAATGACAGATAGGCATTTCAATCTTTCCACTGCATATGTTCTTATTAGTGTTTGTTTTTTATATCTGCGAGAGAAAATTGATTTTGTATTAAGGTTCAATCATTGGAAGTGGATTGTAGGACCCAAAATGATGTGTGTGTGAGTTAACAGAGGAGTATGCTCAAATAGTGGCCTATTGTGCTTAATCCATTCTTTACTTTCTGATAAAATCAAGGGATGCTTACGCATTTGGCAAAGAGGATAAAGCAGTATTTGAAGATGTAATGACAATGGTTGCTTTGGATTCCTTTCTCGATCTTAAAAATTGGTTATATTACTTCTATAAGCTAAGCTGCTTATTTCATTGCCATGACCTTCAATCTAGATGATTTCTTACCCCAAGCCATCCTATCCAAGGTGTGGTTTATCAAAAATGTATTCTTTTTTGTAGGATCATTCGGTCAGGCCTCTATTTGGGTAGTCTTCTCATCTATTAAATCGATATACTGCTTTCTCTGGACCTATGCCTATGTAGCCAGTGACCGTAAAAACAGATGACGCATTTGTATAGATTTAGCCTTTCAAATATTGCTTCATGATCTCTTATAGAATCATATTGTCCCTTTTCAGTTTTCACTGTAGCATAAGCAGGTGAATTTCACAATAAAGCATATAAACAATGATGAAATAACATGCCCTTTAGATATATACTGGTACCAGCTAAGCTCCTGATTAATTTGAATCACTTCCCTTTAGATATACATATACGCTCTTTAGATATATACTGGTACTACTACTACATATACGGCCTTTCGATTTTGCTTTGGCAGGTGAAGATCTACTATAGTTCGAAAAGTATCACATAAGAGGTTGGTTGTAGAGGACTAGAGGTTATTGCTTGTATGTGTTCCAGTGACTGATTTGGATAACTTAATTGGTTTGTTCATTTGGCCTGTGAAAAATGTCGCTTTCAGTTACTTTAGCTCAAAACGGGATGGCCGCCACACAGCTAAAACAACCCATGGAAGTTGACACTCTTTCCATATATTAACAATGTCATATGTCCATTTCATTGCTATAATATAATAACTTCTGTTGGCACTTCATTTCCCTCACATTACTGTCCTTGTATTTCCTTATTATACTGTGTAATGTATTTACATTCGAATTTTGAGAAATTTTGATAGTTAATATGGATAGCATTGTGATATATATTATGTTGTTTTCTTTCATTTCTATCTACATGGTAAATTGACATTAAGCAATCATGCACTCTGGCATTGTAAATTGCCATGGCAATCTTGGTGGACACACAAGGTTCAGACCTAAGAGGCCAAATTGACGATGCAAAGGTTCCGGACACTCTCCTTGTCTCTTTACTTCTATGATTTAGGATTGTAGAAGACCAATACATTTACCAAGTTTTAAATGAATCCGTGCCTATGTAAATTGACATTTTCCCCTTCCCTTTAGTCCATTCGCTCACTTCTTGCTCCTCCGAACAGGTAATGCCGCATCCCGTGTCAGCAAAGCTGAGACAAGCACTCGTGGCTGGCGTCCTTTCTCTCTTGCTTAGTTGTCGACTGGAGGACTCTTAAACCGAATATCTTTATTAACTCCTTATCTTCTTAGGTACCTCTCAGTAAAGAACTCTTTATTTCTTAGTTCTGCATATAACTTCTATATGTATGGTAAGATACGAGGGATATTAGAGATTTGGATTTGAGCCCTTTCCGTAGTTTTCCAGTAACTTCAGCACTGGTGGTGAGTTGATGGGCCTTCTTTTTCGTTTTGTTCCTCGTAAGGTACAAGGACCGTTGAAGGTTGTATCATTTTCTGGTTCATTACTATCAGTGTTTGTGGATATAATAATGTTATTGTACATCCTTCATTTTCCGTTAACATTATGCTTTTTGAATGTTTTACTAACGTGTAGAGAAACTAATATTTCAGGAATGGCACCCTCTATTTTTTTTTGGGTTACCCTTTAGGTAGAGACTTTTGTGGTGATACATCAGAAGTATTTGTTTGGAGGAAATAAATAGAATTAGTTATTGAGTTCCTGTTGCATACTTATTTAGTTCAGGAATCATTATGGAGCTAAATTATACTTGTTTTTTGGTATATAACCTTCAATTTTGTCGGTGTTCCTGACAGTGCTGTTAAGATGTATAGTCATTACTCTAAATACCAAGTGGTATATGATTCAGTTTTAGGAGTATCACAAAGCATCTGCTTATTTGACGAGTTGTTTAGACGATAAATATTGACAAAATGTCTGTAGTATTGAAGTAATAGCTGTTTATAGAGTTGTGGGATGTTCGCTTAATTCATTTCGATCACATTCTTTGCCGAAGTAAGGAAAAATGATGGGCGGCCAAGAAAAAAATTGGACATTAAAGAGTGAAAGACGCTCTAATGACGACGTGGCAATAACCAATCTTGTGATGCCGAAATATAGAAAAAAACACGTGTCACTTTTTTTGTGCGATATTAGGAGGAATTTTGTAAAGAACATTTAATTAAATTGTAATAAGATGAACTACTTATGATGCCTCCCACGTGCAACGCACGTGTTTATACTAGTTTAGTAAAGATGTGGAACAAACTAGTTGATACATATATAAATGGTACAAACTTGGCTAATTCAACACAATGTATTCTGACTTAACTCCAAATAGCAATACACCTATTTTGTAATGAGCATTTAAAGGGTTTTGAGGAGTACAAATGCTTAACACTGTATTTTTTAGCATCGGGTTTAAGACCAGTTTGGTTCCACTGTTGGATCAACTATGCAATTGAATGGCTCATGTAACTATCAAAAAAAATAACTGAATTGCTATCGACTCTCAATCTCTTATGAAACATATACTCACAACGTCAACAACCACAGGCCCTTGTCATCAATTTTCTAGCAGAATAAAATCCCCCAACTCCAAAGTTGGAGTAACTTTCACTGAAAACGGAATCCACAGCCTCAAAATGAATTTGAACTACCTGTTACCTGTGAGGGAAAGATTGATATAGGACTTCGTCTGGAAAATGAGCAAGTAAGTTAGAACTTTTTCTGCTTTCTTCCAGTTTGAGGAAGCAATTTGTATTGTTCCTTGATGATAATGACATAAATCATCATTATAGATTTTTAATAAACTATAAAAAAAATATTTAACCTTTAAGTGAAGGGAGGTGTTGTTCACTTTTCTCTGTTTACGTGGGGTGTGTTTGTTATGTGAGATGAAACAAAACGAGCGTGGAATATTTTCTAATGTTAACACGGGTCTAGACCGTATTACATTATTTAATACATAGTAACATATGGTAACTAATCCCATCCATAACAAATAGATATATAGTATGTGCTTTAACTTTTGTTAACTGTAAAATTTTGTATAAATTCTAATTAACATTCATGTTTTCATATTATTTTATTATTTGTAGACATATTTTGTCATGGATATTCAATGCCTATTTTCCTGGATTGACTTGTTCCATGGTTAAATGGTCCATAGAAGATCCAATTTGATAGCACATCACACACTTAAACCCACATTAATTATGTTAGCTACATAAATTTCTAGTTGTCTGACACTCGTGGAACTCCACCACTTATTGTAAGAAGAATGATCCACACATAAGTGGTAGGTGTGTAGAATCTTTCATATAAATATGTACTTTTAATGAGGTGGGAACTTGCTAGGCTCTCAATCTCCACCGTTGAATCTTATATTTTGTAGAACCTTCGAAGGGGTTGGCACATGTATAAATAAGAGTTGTCTCGTTTGCCACATCCAATACTCTCTTCAAAGCGATAAAAAACTCTATTTCTCATCTTGTGATTTTTGGTTATTCTAAAGGCTTACTTGAAGAGTTCAAGTATTGTATGAGAGTGCAAAGAAGTCAACATGTGACCCTATTCATCCTTCATAAGATTCAGTAATTATGACCATCTGAGCCATTGACCCCGTCCCCTTTCCGAAAACGACATTCAACCCATTTCCGATTGAATATGTGATGATCATGAATAGTTACATCATCCTTAGGGATACGTGAATAGTACTGAAGTAATGCCTTGTAAGTTTTGTCCGTCTCATCACATGCAGTACAGTTCTAATGCATGTTCTCAATTGAAGAGGTTTTTGTCCTGTCAGGTTAATGAGTTCTCCGGTCTTCTCGCAAAAACATTAAACACAAAAATAAAGTGCATCAAATATATGTAGTTAATTTAGAATTCAATACTATCAGGCTATAAAGATATGTGCATGTACATACCCATGGGACCAACCCCAACGGGAAGCGGGCTAGGAACATGATGGAAGAAGCTATCAACGATGGCACGAATCTCCCGATGACCGTCAGATTCATCATTACAAAATGTGCCATGTAGGAGATATAGTTAGTTCACAAAATATTCTTACTTGTCACTCCTCCAAGAAACTACATAAACTAGGGTAAAGAAAGTAGAGTAATTTACATAAACTACCGTACTGAGTTGGTAAATGTAGACAGTGAATTTCCTAACTATTTGATAATTAATATGAGATACCTTAACTGAATACATGAAGCTACCCTTCTACCCTCAATACTTTATACATTATTTAATACTTCCTCTGTTGCCTCTCTTTCTTCTTAGTTGACTTAAGGAGGTCACTTTGACCGACTAATTTAGCTCACGATATGAAACGATAATTTGCTAATTTTTTTCATAATATTGTAGTGTTAAGAAATATGTACAATGTTATGAAAAGATTAACACAATTTTTGTATCATAGCATAAGCTACATTATTCGGTCAAAGTGACCTCCTAAAGTCAACTAGAAAGAAAGAGAGGGAACGGAGATAGTAACAGTTGACTTGCACTACGCATTTTGTGATAACAAAACCCCCCCCACACAGTTGGCATACGATGACAAATAAATCGAAATTGCTAACGACATAGAAAAAATAACAGACTGATGGCTTTCTAGCAAAATATCCAGCGAATAAATATTCTCAAAAAATAATATATCCAACCAATAAATAAACCAAATAAAAAAAAAGCAAATCAATGACAATAAATGTTATATGTCGCAATTTGTGATACTAAACCCTCCACAATTATAATTTATCACTTACAACTCGCCACAATATGCCTTTTGGTTAAAAATAGTCCACACTTACTAGCAACAATAATGTTGGAAATTATTCGTCGACCCAAATTCCCGCCGCAACGGAAGCAAAAACACGCTGCACAATCACACACTACACACACGCAATTTAGGAGAAGGAAAAACGATAACACAAGAATTAACGTGGTTCGGCCAAACCGCCTACATCCACGGGAGGAGGAGAATTTCACTATATCAATGAGGGAATACATCGTAGAGGAGAGACAGCTCAATCCGCGGAATATGTCGACGCGGTACTCTCAACCTCATAGACTACATCTATGAAACCCTAAACTCACACATCTGCTCAAAGATATCTCTCACAAATTCTCTCTCACCACTCGTCTCCTCTCCTCACTCAATTAGAAACAATAGCTAGCACCTCTATTTATAATAATATAGAGGAGGTGGAAAAGTCCACCAAGCCCTAACTATCACCTCCTCAGAGATCACATCCTCAAAAGAAAAATCAGACACATCGGGTACACCGATTTCTCTAGCAAAATTCGAGACAAACCCAACAAATAAAAACGAACATAATCTGCTAAGGGTGTTTTGGAAGAAACTTTCGTCCCAAATGATATTTTTCAATCCCACTACCCTCACAAATTAACCCAACTCGTCACAACTACCCACACCCGCAGGCTCTCTCACTAACATCCGTCATTTTTGTCTGCCTTCACAGAATCACCAACACACAATTGACCGCCAAGAATTCAATCAATAAACTATCTACAACTTCCACTCCTGAACCAATCCAGATACTCCAATCAGACCCAGGCCCACTACACAATTGACCGCCAGGAATTCAATCAAAAAACTATCTACAACTTCCACTCCCGAACCAATCCAGATACTCCAATCAGACCCAGGCCCAGACTATCAACAATTACCAATTCGAAAGCTAATTTTGAAAGAGCCTATTTAAAAACTCGGTATAAACAGAGGCGAATTGGAGTTTCACTAATGAGGATATACAGGCTCAAGAAGAGAACCTGGACAATGAGATGCCAGATATGTAGGTGATTGAAAGTAGCCATTAGTCTGGCAAAGGGCAAAGCATGAAGGCAATGAAAATCAAACAAAATTTAAAGCCCAAAAAGAATAAGGACAAAATTTAGTAAAGATGTGGAACAAACTAGTTGATACAAATTTAAATGGTACAAACTTAGCTAATTCAACACATTGTGTTCTAACTCAACTCCAAATAGTAATACACCTGTTTCGTAATGAACATTTAAGGGGTTTTGAGGATTAAAAATGCTTAACACTGTATTTTTTAGCATCGGCTTTAAGAGAGTCTGGTTCCACTGTTGGATCAACTATGCAATTGAATAGCTCATGTAGCTATCAAAAAAATGAGTGGATTTGATACGGGTCGCCCATATCAATATTATCTATTTATTAGTTTATTAGTATTTTAATTATAATTATTATTTATTATTTAATTAGGCCCGTAGGGTAGGCCCATTAGGTTTAGGGTCAGGTCAGTTTATTTATCTATTTAAGCATTGTAATGTTGGATTATTATTTAGTCAATGAAATCATATCAATTCTTGTTCTCACTTCTTTTATTCTCGTTAATCTTTTTCTTCCCTTTTCGTCTATTTCTCTCCCAATCTCTCCATCTCGTCTATCAAATTCTTCCTTTCACGATACTTCTCAGTATCATGATTGCTATCGACTCTCAATATCTTATGACACCTATACTCACAATGTCAACAACCACAAGCCCCTGTCATCAATTTTCTAGCAGAATAAAATCCCCCAACTCCAAAGTTGGAGTAACTTACACTGAAAACGGAATCCACAACCTCAAAATGAATTTGAACTACCTGCTACCTGTAAGAGAAAGATTGATATAGGACTTCGTCTGGAATATGAGCAAGGGAATTGGAACTTTTCATGCTTTCTGCCAGTTACAGGAAGCAATTTGTATTGTTCCTTGCTGATAATGACATAAATCTTCATTATAGATTTGTAATAAACTAGAAACAATTTATGATCTTTTGTAAACATCGGTAACAACAAGAAAAAATCATTTAACCTTTTTGTAAAGGGTGCATGTGTTGTTCACTTTTCTCTGTTTACGAGAGGTGTGTTTGTTATGTGAAATGAAACAAATGGAGCACGGAATATTTAATAATGTTAACACGGGGTCTAGACCATATTACATTATGTAAAATATAGTAACATATGGTAGTAATCCCATCAGGACATAACAAATAGATATATAGTGTGTGCTTTAACTTTTGTTAACCGTGACATTTTGTATAAATTCTAATTAACATTCATGTTTTCATATTATTTTTATTCTTTGTAGACATATTTTGTCATTGATATTCAATGCCTATTGTAATTGATTGACTTGTTCCATGGTTAAATGGTCCATAAAAGATCCAATTTGATAGCACATCACACTCACTTAAACCCACATTGATTATGTTTAGCTACATACATTTCTAGTTTCCGGCACTCGTTGAATTCTGTAGAATTCCACCACTTATTGTAGGAAGAATGATCCACACACATATAGGTGGAAGGTGTGTAGAATCTTTCATATGAATATGTACTTGTAATGAGGTGGGAACCTGCTAGGCTCTCAGTCTCCACCGTTGAATCTTAGATTTTGTAGAACCTTCGAATGGGTAGGCACATGTATAAATAGGAGTGGTCTCATTTGCCACATCCAACACTCTCTTCAAAGCGATAAAAAGCTCTATTTCTCATACTGTTGTTTCAGTTGACCTTCGAAGGGGTAGGCACATGTATAAATAGGAGTGGTCTCATTTGCCACATCCAACGCTCTCTTCAAAGCGAGATAAAGCTCTATTTCTCAACCTGTAAAAGATCACCCTAACAAAAAATGGGGTGATCAGTCCCAAACAAGATCAAAACTACAAAATATCCAAGATGTTGGTAAAACTACTGGATATGCTCTCAATACCTTTTAGTTGTGATCTCTAACTAGATATGCTCATAGGCTGCAGTGAAGTTCCCTTTCTTGACAGAGGAACATCTCAACAGTTAACCTATCAGACTAGCCTAAAATATACACCTCATGATTTTGTACCGTATCACATTAGCCTAGAATGTACAGATGAAAAGTCTATCAGATAAAAGTAGAACACTGATGAAGCTGTATGTACCACCAACTCCGGACTTTGCAACACTTGCTGAACCTTTTCCAGCTTTTTGAAACATCTCCTCCGGAACATCCAAATTTGTAATCCTCTTTAACTGTCATACATCAAATGGAATTAAGAAAACGTATAAAAATGACTTTGCAATACTCACAAAACAGGGAAATAGTTACTTACATCATCCTCAGGGATACGTGAATAGTACTGACGTAATGCCTTGTAAGTTTTTGTCCGTCTCATCACAGCTAGTACAGCTCTAATGCATGTTCTCAATTGAGGAGTTTTTTGTCCCGTCAAACTAACGTATTCTCCCGTCTTCTCGCAAAAAATATTAAACACGAAAATAAAGTGCTTCAAATAAATATATGTAGTCAATTTGGAATTTAATACTATTGGGCTATAAAGATATGTGCATGTACATACCCATGGGAGCGGGCTAGGAACATGATGGAAGAAGCTATCACGATGGCACGAACCTCCCGATGACCGTCAGATTCATCATTACAAAATGTGCCATGTAGGAGCTATATGTCTCACAATCAGCCTGGCCATTTAGAAAGATGATGAATAAAAGTACAGATATAGTTAGTTCACAAAATATTATTACTTGTCACTGTTCCAAGAAACAACAGAAACTAGGGTAACGAAAGTAGGGTAATTTACAGAAACTACCGTCCTGAGTTGGTAAATAGGCAGTGAATTCCCTAACTATTTGATAATTAATATGAGATACCCTCATTTTGGAGGGACCTTAACGAAATACATGAAGATACCCTTCTACCCTCAATACTTTATACATTATTTAATACTTCCTCTGTTGCCTCTCTTTCTTCCTAGTTGACTTTAGGAGGTCACTTTGACCGATTAATTTAGCTCACGATTTTTGTATCATATCATTGGCTACATTATTCGGTCAATGTGACCTCCTAAAGTCAACTAGAAAGAAAGAGAGGGAACGGAGATAGTAATGGGTTATTGACACTTAACCTGCACTACGCATTTTGTGATAATAAAACCCCCACAGTTGGCATACGATGACAAATAAATTGAAATTGCTAACGACATAGAAAAACTAACAGACTGATGGCTTTCTAGCAAAATATCCAGCCAATAAAGATTCTCAAAAAATAATTTATCCAAACAATAAATAAACCAAATAAAAAACAAACAAAAAAAATCAATGACAAGAAACCCTATATGTCGCACTTTGTTATACTAACCCTTCACAATGATAATTTATCACTACAACTCGCCACAATATGCCTTTTGGTTAAAAATAGCCCACACTGACTACCACCGTTAAAAACGAACATAATCTGCCGTTTTTGTAAAGTGTTAAATTGTGTCTTACCCCTTTGCGGCTAAGGGTGTTTTGGAAGAAAACTTTGGTCCCAAATGATATTTTTCAACCCCACTACCCTCACAAATTAACCAAACTCGTCACAACTACCCACACCCACGGGCTCTCTCGCCAACATCCGTCATTTTTGTCTGCCTTCACCGAATCACCAACACACAATTGACCACCAGGCAGCTAGGGTGGTAGCTCAAGTGGTAGAGCGTTGGAAGCCTCTGCATGAGGTCCTGGATTCAATTTCGGTTGACGACAAAATAATTTCTCAAAAAAAATGACCGCCAGGAACTATCTACAACTTCCACTCCTGAACCAATCCAGATACTCCAATCAGACCCAGGCCCAATACACAATTGACCGCCAGGAATTCAACCAAAAAACTATCTACAACTTCCACAACTAAACCAATCCAGATACTCCAATCAGACCCAGGCCCAGACTATCAACAATTACCAATTCGAAAGCTAATTTTGAAAGAGCCTATTTAAAAACTCGGTCTAAACAGGATATACAGGCTCAAGAATAGAACCTGGACAATGAGATGCCAAATATGTAGGTGACTGAAAGTAGCCATTAGTCTGGCAAAGGGCAAAGGAAGAAGCCATTGAAAATCAAACAAAATTTAAAGCCCAAAAAGAACAAGGAGGACAGGCAATGCTATCAAGGAAGACAAAAGCCCATATTGCTCGGGGCACCCACAACTGCTGTAAATTCATAGCACAACCCGATCTTACTTCACTGGGACTAAACTGATGATTTCGAAACGCCAGAGGAGATTCTGTTTTGGTATAAAGATGTGGTTATCACATAGTGGATGCATTGGATAAATGCATTCTGCAGAGGATAAATGCATTGGATAAACTGTGTAGAAGCCTTCTAGCACTACCTCAACTTTCCACCGCCACCAATAGTTGTTGCCACCACCGCCATCTAGATATGTGAAACTAATAAAACTGTATGTTGTTACTTGATTTCAAATAACAACTGTTTATTCGTTGAGACTTACCTATTTGTCGTCGATGGGGCTTGAACTCAAGACCTCATGCACTTTCACAACCTACCACTTGAGCTAGCACCCATTTGCTCGGCGGTAGGATTGGATGGTAAGAATGAAACATGACCAACGGACAAAACGTAATTTTCTAGATTTTTGTATAAAACTACACTTGTGGTCTAATTACAGGGACTTGACAGAGTAATTCAACAGCGGTTCCTAAATGCAGATAATATAAGGTGTGCCCGACATTTATATAACAGTAAAGTAACATGCACTTTCTGCAGAATTCCTGACAGTTCTATGTCACCAACACATTGTATTGAGTTCATTCTATACGATGACAGATTGAATCAACAGCCTCTCGTTCTTCTGCAGCTAGTGCAATCTTCTCAACAATTACATAGAACTTACAATTTGTAAATAATGATTCGGATATCTGAACATACCTACTTGAACTAATGATACATGTACATACAACACAGGCTATACCCAAAACATGCAAGTTCAAGATACAAACATCTGTGAATTAATTAGAATATATATGTACCCACTAAACCCAATCCATCCCTGTTCGCTTCACACCCCACATTGGGGAAAAAAGTGAGGAAGGAACGAGTGGATCTACCAAACAAGGCCCTATTTTGACTGGGAGAAGAAACACAAATACGTCACTGGCCATCACTTCTCATACTCGATACCAGATTCAGCTTCTGTCAATGCTAAGTCATTCTCGTCTAATAAGTAGTCACAGAGCTCTAGAAGCTGATCTGCAAGGGGAGGGATGCCAGGGTTCCGTCCGTCGTTATATATGTGGGCATTGCACGTTATCTGCCATACATCGTGCCTGAACTCCTCTCTGGACTTGTACTCCAACCTCCTCACCTTTTCTTTAATTGTTGACAAATCCATGGGGTGCTTAACTATGTCCAGATAGTCAGGAGCTTCTTTCTTGGAAACTGGTTTCAAGAATAGGTAAGATATCTCGATCCTATCCTTCAGGGTTTCCACCAGGTTCTCCAAGATATTTGCCAAACCAACCTGCCATCAACAATGTTTCAGACCTCTCTTTGTGTAACTCAGAAACATTTAGAAACTGAAACTTCTGTTATACAAAGTACTACTATATGGAAGTAAAAGAAATCTTCTCTTCACAACTGATGAGAAACAAATATGCATAGACTTCAATAAGAATGGAACAAAATAGTATATCAGTACACTGACTTTATATGAAAACTCGTCGCATATGTTACAGCTACGAGTTGGTAGTCAAGTTATGATTTGCCATACCGGAAAGTTCACATGACTAACGAGAATTTTGACAAAGAAAATAAGTAATATGAAGAGACGAGCGAGGGTAACCAGAGAGAGAGAGAGAGAGAACCGAGTGAGAAGTTTTCTCACTCGTTTTCCGACTCAAACGGATTGAAATTCACTACCAGAAGCATAAACTAAAATATTTCTAGATGATTATACACCGTAGAGAGCTTAGTTTTCTACAGTATTTCCTTAGCATTCCACCAGGACCATTCCCCAAAATAAACCCATAGATCAAGGGCAAAGACCCAGAATTCCAATGACTACTAATCGCCGGTTACTGAGTGAGGAGTACAAGCATCAGTTGAATACTATTAAAATCAGTTGGATTTGATCCCAATAAGTTAAATCGATCCGGTTGATGTCAATACACATAGTAAACTGTTTGATATTAATACATGACATCCTGACCTTGTATCTTTCTCAGTTCCCGTCACCTAGGCCTGTCAATGGGACGGGTTTGGACCCGACCCTGACCCAACAATGACCCGACCCCTTTATGGAAGACCCAGACCCAACCCTACAATTTGCACAACCCGTTGTTTCAAACCAGACCCGACCATAGGCCCGATGCGTCAGACCCTAAGAACCCGGACCGACTCACTAATTTAACTTGTTATTTACGGACCTCAAGAAAAATATATTCAGTTTTCTGGAAATTCAACATGCATTTTGAGCTTTATTATGGTAAATTCTACTATATATATATATGCTACTACTACTATGCTACCAGTCAGCTTTGATATGTCAAAAACACTGCCCAGGAGCTAAAGTCTGCAACAAACGAACAGCTGCAATTAGAAAAATATCATAGTCCCGTGTTTTTAGATGCTAACGTTGTTATATTCACCACTCTCTCTCTCTCTCCTTAAATCATCCCTAATAGTAATTCTATCATTTTCCTTAATTATCTCCAATTACCAATCTCGTCTGTTAAGTCTCTCCATCAAACTCTCTCATTATGGACTCTCATAAAATGATAAGATTAAGTGCCTACTTTCTCTCTAGCTCCTTTCCTGAAATCTCTCCAACTAAAACTCTTCCAATTAATTATCTCCATCAAACTCTCCCTCTCTCCCATTTACTGCCCCTCTCTCTCTCACACACACACAGTGTATCATTAATTCTCCCTCTCTATAGTATAGTATAATTCTGTTTGTGATCAACTCCTCATTTATTTTCATTGTCATCGTCATTAGCTTTCAAATGGTCTGAAATTAACTGGGTCTGGGTCGTAAAAGGGTCCCCGTGGGTCAGGTCAGATCAGGTTTGGGCCAGACTTTCACGGGTTTCAAGACGGTCGGGTCAGATGGGTCTGCTGTTCGGTCTGGGATCGTCTGGGTCGGGTTAATACGGATCTGGTCCGGGTCGGGTCAGACCCTGACCCGACCCATGACAGGCCTACGTCACCAGATTGGACAGGCCACAGATTCAATAAGCGATAAGCAATAACCATATACATGGTGGCATCAAACAACTGGAAAATGAAAAGACAATCTGCATGCAGAATGGACAAGAGTGACAGGAAAAGAAAAGAGCAATGAATTACCTCTCCTCCTCTACGTCGCTTCATTGGTGGAATATACTCTGCACCATACCTGCCCAACTCAACCACTGGCCGCCTCTTCTCGCTACGCTCTGGTGGCCGTCTGTCGCTTCTTTTGGGACGAATTTCTTCGAAATAATCATCTCTAGGTACAGACCTAGGTTCAGACCTCAACTTAATCTTTTTCTTCTTCTTTGCCTTTTGCCTTTCTTCTTCCTCCCTCTCGTTTCTTATGGATTCCTCATATCTTCTGATTTCTGCTAGCCTCTCTTGTTCCTCTAGGATCCTCTTTTGGTCATACAATATCCTATTTCTCTCTTCCTTTTCTCTCTCAGCAATTCTTCTGTTCTCTTCCTCCTTCCGCAACCTTTTTTCCTCTCTACTTCTTCTCCTTGCTGCCTCATCAGCTAAGAGCTTGTTTCCGGCCTCATTATGCTTCTCGGAGGTGGATAAATCTATGATTTTCTTCATCTTCCTGGACTCATAACCACCACTTTCATAGCTTCCCTGCTCCAAATTTACAACCTCCTTTGGTCGTTTGATAATGATCTTCCGAGGTTGATCTCGCTCTGCCTCTACTGGAGGTTTTATCACAATGGAGGGTTTGTGAGGTTCAACAAGGGGCTCTTCCGTTTTCGCTTTATTATTGGAAAATATTATTTTATTGACCTTGACAACAGGTTTATTAGTGTTTTCTGTATCTGACGTTGCTACTCTATCAGAACTTTGCGAAGCTGTAGGAGTAGGTTTATCAGTAGAGCTACATTTGACCTTAAGAACTTTGGCTTTGGTACTAGCTTTTTCGTCCTCGGTAACTTCCACCAGACCAATTTTCGCGGCACTTTTTGGAGTAATCTTCTTTGTCAAGGTTCTCTGTTGAGGCTGACCCATGTTATCCAAGTTAATCGATCTTCCCGGTGCCTTTTCAGGATCCTGGACTTGGGATTCTTTTTCTGGTTCTTTCCCATATCTGGGACAGTGCTTATTGGTCTTCATGTGACCAAGCTGAAATCAGGGGGCAAACAGTCACAGTAAGTCATTACTAATTAATGGCAAGAAGGCTTGTTACCTAATGCCTGCGTATAAAAAGGAATATCTTCAACTTAAAACTAAGTACCTGCCCACACGCCCCACAAACGAACTTTTCTCTGGCAGATTTCTTTTCCTTCCTGACAAACTGTAGTCACAAGTGAACATTATCAGAATTGCATTAAAGATATTTGAGGAGAAACAGCACATAAAATTGTGGTTAACACAAGGAAAGGCATAAATTATGATACAAGAATCTAAAGATTAGAAATTTTCAGTGAAACTGTTCAGTAGAGAAGGAAATATTTTCCAGGAAATAGCTTATTTTACCTGCATACCATCAGTCACTATTTTCACTGTCTTGTTCAGTATAAGCATGCTCTCATTATCAATCTTGTTTACCTTGGCCTTCCCAAAGAGGTTTTTTTTAGTAACATTTTTCTCCTCCTGCATTAGAAGCAACTTTCTTAAATAAACTCATAAAAGTACGATATTTTAAACAACTACTGGTATGTATGGTAGTGCTTATATACGAAAGGAAACTATTATCTTCTCCTCAGAATGTTATCAAGCCGATACACTTGCTGTTTTTCAACTTTAATATTTCCTCACGTGTTGCTTACCCTCTTTTGGTCTTGAGTTGTGAAATATTCGTCATTCTGGGTACTGCTAGCAATTTTCTTGGCTGTTGTACTGACTTTTTTACCTCGCTGCACACTTTCATTACCAAAACCTAAAGCTGAGGGTGTAACAGTCAACCCCACTTCATCCCCAGCAGCCTTTGTTTTCTTCTTCTTCCTTCTTTCAGCCTCCTCATCTGCACACAAAACAACTGAGTCAAAATCCATAATGTGACTGGTGAAAGCATTATCAACACTACATTATGGCATCAGAGATGATATATCAGACAGAAATTCAGCTTTACAAATAACAGATGCTGTCCACAAATAGAAAATTCAAGGACAATACCATTTCATGCCAAGGCCTAAAAAATCCATCGCTGATTGTTAGAAGCAACTTAAGTATATAATAAAAAAAACAATTCAATCCATACACCATACCGTCCATAAGCATTCTGCATAATTCTGCTGCTTCTGCTGCTTCATCTTCAATTTCTTCTTCAGCATGAGCTTGCAGCGGACGCCTTCTCACTTTGAGTCCCCTTACACCATCTACTTTTTCATGCTTGCCTTCACAGTTTCCTTCATCCCCTTCTTCAACTTCTTCGGCATCAAGCAAATTTTCCAAGTCCCCAGCAAAAGAGTCCAGGTCACTGTTTGCTTCTGTTTCACTCTCATAGTCATCACCATCAACAGCGGAGAGATATTGAACTTGCCTGTCCCAAATTTCTTGACATTTCTCTCTGGTCTGTTGCTGAAGCTGCAGAAATGACATTCTTTGTCCACGCGCATATTTACTGATGGTAGTTGCATCAACTTTTACACCTGATGCAGCTTGCTCACTGGAAAGCTTGCGTATCATTGCAATTCGGTGCCACCTAGTTTGTTTCATAATTTGCTCTTCTGGGACATTAAATGTACGAAGGACCTGTAAGCAAAAAGAAAATAATAAATAAAAAAATATACTGTGTCTTCTGTAATACTACAGGCACGAAGAAGACCGTCAACGCAGGTGCCGTTGTGTGTTTTGTGAGTAATGTCGTTTTTGCAGCTGAAAAATTAATGAAATCACAAGACTAGAGCAACATAATGTACTTTGGGTTCTGATCTAAATTCTTTACAAGGAATAAAATGCAGTCTTAAAGGTAATCAAGTCCGGGTGAGATAAAAGAACAAACAACTATATAGTATGAAAAAGTGTATCAGCATACCTCTCGTGCAGCGCTCATGCTCAGTCTACGCAGGTCAGCGTCAGTTCCTGTTACAGTAGAACCAGTCCGTGCAGCAGCTGCCTTTTTCTTCACCATTGCGTTAGATATTGGAGGCTTGGGAGCAGTTCGGACATAGCTGAAACCTAGGCCCCTTCCTGATGGATCACCAACACCAGTGATTTCCAAACGCTCGATATTTCCCCTGTCCTGCAAACTTAGAATGTGTTACGAAAAAAGAGACAAGCCTCCAATCAAATCTCTCCAGGTAGTTTTTACACCTTATATGTTTATAACCATTGTGCTAGCTTTGAAAATATTAGAGTTCTGTCCTTTGAACCTCAAAACAACACAATCAAGTTTGCAAAGTTTTGATAAATATCTGCATAATCAGCAAAGGTTCTAAAGGCCAGCTTGTTAATGCTTCAGCTGCCTAAAAAGCACTTGGGGGATAATCACAACTGTGTCCGAGATGTTCCGCGGATGTAAGTTACACCTCAATCTCAAACGGCAATCTTGTCTTACAGCAGCTTTTGAAGCAGGCATGAGGTTGCTTTCTAAAACATGTTTTTTGTATCCGTCTGTTTATGATAAGTATTACTTATAGTCATTTTACTCTTGCACAGCCTACAATTATAAAAGAATTTATTAAACATCAAATTGCTCTAAGACTTTCTCACAGCAGCTCTTGTATTACATTCACCAAGCATAAAAATGACAGTTAATTAAAGCATCTTCTCTAAGAGTAATTCGTAGACAGAAGCTTCCTACACAGCTACAACATTCTCAAACTCGCCTTAAGAAAAGAAAGCAAGAAAGGGATACTTTACCTGTGTTGTACAGGAAACAAAGTTGCTACTCAAGTTCCAAGGAGTAATTTGTAGTTCCCTCTCAATGTGCGATGCTGCAGCTAACGCAATTGCTTCATCAGGGAGCTGATTCATTGCAGAAGATAGGCCAGTGGGAAGAGTCAGCCTGGTAATCCCCAACCTTTTGAGCCTGTATAGCCCAGCTTGCATGCTCTCATAAGCACAAACCTGTAGGAAATGAAAGAGACGGGATTAACCCTGTAAGCCATGGTTTCTTGCCTGTTTGATGCATATATATACTCCTCTTGATATGTAAGATGGAGAAACCCAAACCTGAAGACAAACCTGAAGACCTGCGCACATTTTGAATTTTTAAAAGCTTTTTACGTTATATCTCATCTTTGTTTTCTGAATACAACTATGATACAGATCAAAAGGACAGCTTTTACGTGATGATGTAAATATACGATATTGTAAATATGCAAAAGGACAGCGGACAAGTAACTTGTGACATCCCCAAATGAAAATACGGACAATTTGCGGGACGGAGGAAGCACACTGCATTCTGATAGCCGAAACTGGTACAGATCACAAAGGTACTTCTAGAGAATTTTGGTTTCAGTGGATTAAGATGAGTTTTGGTAACTTCGACTAAATTGTAAGAAATAGCTGCCAAAGCATATATACAGATTATCACCAACATAGAACATCCACAATATGAGAAACATACCAAGAAAAGTGAAAAAGACGTAGTGTATCAATGGAAAGAATCTATAAACTACACTTATAGGGAGTACGAGATAAAATGAGGAGAAACCCTTTGAAATTGTTTAGTTATGTCCACACTATGCCTAGAAGCGGATGTGAGAAAGAGTCCTGGTTAATCACCTCCACCATGTTCCCTCGGTATCTCTTTGATGGAAGGCTTTTTCAGTTGATTTACTTTTATAAAAAATGGAAATTCCATTAAGCTGAAAGGAAACCCGAGGCCGGTTCAGATGATACACCCAAAAATATTTGAGACTCCTTTCGCCATGATGAAGAAGTCACAAGTAGTTCTCACTAATGGTTGAGATAGTTACAACAGATACCTTTGTGGGTTTTTTATTAAGTAGTCACAAGTAGTTCTCACTAAGGCGTCTAAAGTAATGACCCACAGATATGGTATATATAATAAAATAGAGCGACATGGTATGACCCACAAACATCATAAAAAGTACAGTTTATAAATTTAAAAAGTCACAAGTAGTTCTCACTAAGGCGTCTATAGTTTGTTTTTTCCTTCCACCAAAATACATCTCATCCTTGACTTTTTGTACCGCTACCAAAACTTCTGGAGTATTATGCTCGTTCTGTAGCAAGTAGTTCCGTAGGGTGGTTAAAGCTTGAAAGGGTTCTTTTGATAACAAATTGGTGTGACGATACTATCATCTAGCTCTGGATCATTCTCATCATTTAGCATGGACTCAAATATGTACATACTTAGTACAACAATGTACTTAGTCTGCATACGAATGTGGTTCAGGTATTCCAAATAAAAACTCCTGGAAATTTAGAACATATTTGTACAATTTAGATGTAAAATAATTAATCATACGAAAAAATATTATCTAAATGAGTAAAAAATCATTTATCGATAAGCAAAATAATCTCGCTAAACAATTTCATTTCTAGTTACAAGAGTATTCATTTATCGAGTTTTTTTTTTTTTTTTTGAGAACTACATCATATAGCCGGGTTCGAACCCTGGACCTCTCATGCAAGGACTTCAAACGCTCTACCACTGAGCTAGCACCCATTTGCTTCATTTATCGAGGTTTTAGTGCACATATAGTTTGTAATTATGTATTACTCTGTTTCCTACAGACTGAATATGTATTACTATCATGATATTCTCACTAGAGAAGCCAGTAACATCTATGGATTAAAGCAGATGAAATATGAAATGCACAAATTGCATCTTAAAAGCACAGTTGGGCTAATTAGATCAACAAGAAACAGAACTGTGTACTTAAACTTTCCTCCAATCTGATTGTGCAACATTACATTAAAAAAAAAGGTCCTTTTTTTTTGCAGAGTTACGACAAACTAGACTTGACAAAGACTTCGGGAAAAACTAAACCAATTGAAAAGGGACGCGTAAGTAAAACCTATTATAACACATACACACACACACACAATCTTAAATGGAGTCCGGGCACGCGTTAGTTGTTACGTGTTGGTCATGTGAACTGACCCGTGTGCTCACCCCCACCCATTTGTTTTGTCTATGTGTTTGGCATGTATGATGCGACACATGAGGGCGCGTGTTGAGATTTGTCCACCCGGGATTGTTTGAGGCTTGTGCGTAGTTAGTAAGATACTAGGCTAAACCCGATGGATTCTTACATTGACTAATGAAAAAAGGCTGTAAAATGGTACTTACATTCTCAGGAGTCACCATCCTTCTTAGTTCCTCCTCCAATGGAATGCGGAAACCACGCCTCATGACCCAAAAAAGATGTCCATTTGAGCCCCTCTGCAGATCAAGTTTCTATGGTCAGGACCAGTTTAGCAAAGAAAGGAGATGTCTTGAAACTGGGCTTGTGAAAAAGATATTTCCCAATAAAAATAGCTGGGCTGATGTACTTGTGAAAGTTATTCTATAGAAATCGCACCTGCAGATCAGCACAGTGCTTCAGCCTCTTTCTGAGGAAAGCTTCAGACATGGCAGGAAACTGAGCAGACAACTCATCTGCTCGGATGCAGGGAAGCAAACCGCGTTTTTCAACTGTACTAAACTCACGATACATATAAACCAAAAGCCTATTCATGATGTAGTTCTGAACGCCTTTTGATCCTGGAGACATAACTTCCATGTGAGGCTCCTAGAAAGAAAACACGGCTACAACAGATCAGACAGCAATATACATATATATACACACACATACATACATATAGATATAGATAGATAAATTAGAGGATTTCTTCAAAGAAATGTCTAACAGGGATGAGAGCATGTGGTTACACAAGACTCCACGTGTTTCATGTTATGGATCCAAAATTTGATGCTGTCCTCAATGATTGCAGTAAAAAACGTGGTCAATACTGTAATGCTTGAATTGAAACCAGGCTTGTACTAGTACTTGTATGCATAAATTTAAATGTTCAGGCAACTTTCTTGAAGGTTAGAGTGAATCATTATTTTGAACGAATTAATTAGTGAGAACACCAAAATTAAACGAAAAGAGATTCAACTGAACCAGATTACTAAAAGTTTAGTAAAAGATATCCATGCCACAAAAGAATTAGGTCTGTCATACAGAGTGCAAGGATGTCGGTGGAACAGTTTGCTTGAGAATAAACACATGAGCATGCCTACTCTCAGCAAACTGCTCCAAACGTCTATATCAGGTGTAGACCTGGACCAGCATTAAGTTACAGGGAAGCTTACTCATTCTTCTTCCCCTTCAAGAAACTACTCTAGAGGCTTGAGGCTAAGGTAACTAGTTGAGGCTTTCTCTTGTAGGAAACCCTATTCACTAGGCTTATTACTAATTTCAAGTGGTAAAGGCTTAAAAGCTTCCTTTTGAGTGATCAAAGAAGAGAATCAAGACCACTCACCCCTACTGCTAATCCCCCCCTCCCAACTGGCTAGGTTGGTTTGTCATACTGTTTGTATTGTAAAGAACTAAGCTTAGTAGCTAATGAGCCCATCTGGCTACATTTTTGTACTTAAATCGAGTAAGAAATATCAGCAATCTACATCTTGTAGTGTGTCTCTCAAACCATAAATTTACTTTCATTAGCATCCATATCCCATCCCTCCCATTGACTCATCTAATTAGAGCAGTACGTTGGTAGCAAAAGATTGACAAGCCAGTAAATGCCTGCCAGTTGCCTAGTAATTCCTCTCTGTCCCAGATACCCAAGGACCCTTTCGTGTTTGCCAATTTCTTCAAACATACACATCAAGTTAGAGCCTGAGTAATTGATTACGGACGGAAACGTACCTATATACCAATTGTATGCAATTTGATCATTCCTGAACCACATGCATGTGAAAATGATTATGGGAAAACCCTCGTCTATTTTGACTAGCCTAACAATAATTAAAGCCCTTATCTATTTTCACCACCCTCGTATGTTTTAGAGCTTGTAATTACTAGATATGTTCCACTACTTACAACACCCAAGAGTCAGATGCAATATCCTGCGAGCAAGCACTGTCAATCGCTGCTCAGATAAGCACATTAAAGTTTCACATTGGCTATTAACTTATTTAGGTGGACAACTGACTGCTTCATTCATTTAGGCTTACAACCGATGCTAAGAAATAATCTATATAATATAACAGTAAGCTATTGTTTGATCTGAACTGCCAAACGTCTAGAGACACATTGGTCCACTGGTTATGAAATAGCTTGAAGCTTTACAATAAATGGAAGAAAAAATGTATTCTAGCACTCATATCTAAAGATAATTATGATGTCTTTTAATTAAATTTGTGTTTGAATCTCTTTACTTAATTTTGATTGTTTAGACATTTATCTACGATAAATATGAATGACTTCTAGCAATTAGCAACCAGTTTTACCTTCAAGTGCATAGACATGCTATTATATTTTTTAATGCTTCAACTTTGAATATAAGCAACAGCTAAATGTGGCTTTGGGCAAACCATTTTAGCCTTGATGATATTTACGCATTGTTGGTGTAGAAATTGAGGAAAATAGATAAATGTATAAGCAATTTCCTTTCTTCTTACCTGTTGCCCAACAACATCAAGCCGATCAATCCGTCTTATAGAAAGCTTTCCTTTCGGCGAACGGACCAATAAGTAGTCAGTTGATGACACCTTATGCGAAAAGATAGGAGCCCTATACATGTTTGTTTCAAGGCAAGATTGATTGCATCCAGATTTTATATCCCCGAGAAAAGGTGACTTATCAACAGGGTCAAGTGCAAGGACGCTCCCCAAACTGTTATTACTTCCATTGCGCATTGCATTTCCAGTTTGATCGGTGGGAGAAGATTTCTGATAGTAAGTGCATAATCTAGCACCCATACCGACATTTCCAAGGAGCAGAGGTCTTTCCTCACAATACCTACATACAAAGTAAATCAAGAAGCCTTAGTTCTGGAAGGAACAAACTACGGAATACTTGAGTATTGAAATCCACGCATACACAAAATAAATTCATCAACTATGCAACAGAACCATTCTTAGACTGTTGGTGTACCACTTCATATCTTTGAAATATGGCCAAGAACAAACTTTAGAAGACAACACCCGCTAAACGCATCCAAATTATGAGCTTTCAAGTATAACCGACGTCTCCCCCCCCCCCCGGAAATAGCAGCCACCTCTTTCCTTCAAATCGTTTCACAAAAAGTATCATCCCCTCCCTTTCTTATCCTCATACACCCCTACCAAAGCATTACTAACCAACCTCTTCCTCTCGGTGGGGAGAACACATAATACACATAACAAAATGGTTTTACTTGAATCACCTGCTTTTCTGTTACTCCTCTAGGAAAACAGACATGATTACAAATCAAACTTGCAAAAACTGGTAACTATTAGCATCAGTTTTAGCACCAAATCACAACCAGAAGAGAGTAAAAGCATCCTTCTTGAGCATTTCATTTTTAGTTTCTGACAGCATGAGCGTGGAAGAATTGTTTTAGACCTCAACTTTAATTGAATCCTTCGGTAGAAAAATGAACCTACTGTGGAGCATAAGTTTATGTAATGTTTTTCCTCAAAAAAAAATTTATGTAATGTTTACCTTCCAAGGAAGTTTCCACAAGTATGAAGCACTTCGCATGTTACTTCAGTTTTTAATATACAATAATACTGAGGATTATGCAAATCGTTTTACCCTCAACATTAGTTGACAGTATATGATGTAACCTTCCAGCGCCGAGTTTTGGTATAAAGCAGTCTCATCAGCCATCTTAGGCGAAGTCTTCTACACACTTTAACCTTAGTGAAGTCGGATGGAAAAGTGAACTTCGCATGGAGCACAGTAGAGTATTAATAATTTGAACCTTTAAAAGAGGTTGGATGGCATGGACTGTCCTCTGTTAGAAGCAAGCCAAGATATCTACCAATCAAGATGCGGGAATTGGACAAAGATTGTGAACAAGTTTGTTAAGGGTTTAGTTACTATCCTTGGTGGAGAGACCGAGAATTTGTAATGCAGAGGAAGAACCAAAACAGAAGATTTGGAATTTACATGCTAGTTATTTAGGGCTACTCTATAACTCTTGTCTAGGGTTTATCCGGAACTTACTCGTGTTGTTTGTTGAGACTTAATATCCGAAAGACATATTTAGTTATGGCTTCTTATTTAACGTTAGGCAGAATGATCTTAGAGAGTCTAATTATGAGCCCAACTACGTAATAGAGTCAGGTCGTTGGGAAGTCTATATATGTACTTCAGATTATAAAATTAGTAAATAAAGATGGGTATTTGATGAGTTATTTGAAGCTTGTTAATCTTGAGTTTGATACGTCTTGCAGGCTAATGATAAGGGATAACTCCTATGGACATCTAGGTTAGAGTCCTAGATTATATTTCCTTCTTTCTTCTAGGGAGCACCCTACTAAATTCTGTGTTCTTTCTCTTCATGGAGCTACTATTCACAACCCCTTAACTAGTCATATCCAGCTCATAAACCCAAGCTCATTTATTCTAGATCTACCCCAGAACAATATCAACAAATAAACCTTCAAGCCAAACCATACAACTTTCTTTCAATAAATTCAAAGTGCTGGAAATCAGCCAAGCAATCATTGTAGGAGCAGGATTCAGATTTATCCCACAGCGTATCTTCAACTTATTTAATACTTCCTATAGGTCCTCAAAATATTGGGTGCTGCAGGGCTCAATGGTTGAGCAGTTATGAATAAATAGCTAAAAAGAGGCAATGTTGTCCAAAAAGCTAGGATTCACTTTGATTAGGACCATATACTGCAGTCTTTGCACACTTGCAACAACGTGGCCCAGCTAGTTTTAGCCAGAAATCTTAACCACGATATGAGCAGTGTACAAAACTCAAGTAAATAAAGAGAGATGGTAACTGCTAAGAACAAGAAAGGCGGGGGCTGGCAGGAAAAAAACGAATGGAGAGCAAGGTAGCAAGGAGATGGAATATAAAGAACAGAAATCACATGTAATATTATGTTATTATACAACCACGAAATGACTGTAAGAAACTAATGCCCCCGCGAACCCCAAACGAAATCAAAAGACAAACATAGATCTATATAGAACAAACATAACCACGAAATCATTGACGCACAATTTGAGATTGCCAAGAAACTTACTCCATCAAAAAGACATGTCCATCTTTAACTGAAAGATCAGTTTTTTTCTTGAACGCGCCTGGGGGACGTAATGACTTATTTTCACCAGGAATCTTTTGTGCTCGTGGCAATGAATGTATCTTTGTACGAACAAGATGCAGTAAGGAGTTTGGTCTAACGTCTTCTGCTGCAAGAGAATTTTTATCTTCGAGCTCTCGACCAGAATAATATATTTTCACAGGTTCTGAAGGTTTAAAATCTACACAAACAAGAAGAACCAAAAGAGGTCAGCTTTCTCAAAAGAAAAACTATGGCACAGAGAACATGTGAAAGTATCAAAGATCCGCAAAAATGGCATTAAGAATATAAAACAGTAAGCAAGATGCATAGGATATTGATGAAACCTAGTTTTTTTGTTGCTTTTTCTTTGACAGAAGCAACGGTCTCCTCAGCATCCACATGAAGTTTACTTCCTTTACCGCCCAAGCTCTTCAAGATGATTTTCATAGGCCCTTGGGCAGGTAGCTTTCCTTGTTCTTTGAGAGCCTCGTTATCATGAGGATACCATAATGCTTTTGGCCGGTGAAAATTTGCAATATCTTTACTGCAAGAAGATGGGTAAGATCTCATTATCAATACTAGAGCCCCATATCAACATACTCTAATAACTCATAGAGATATGGTTTAACAGGCTAAATTCACTAAAGATAACACAGTTTAAACTTCAACAAAAGTGAATGATAAATAAATTACCAAGGAGATCCTATGTAGCATGAAAAATAAAAAATCAGTCGCAAGTATTCAGTTCATGAATGTCAAGGATATGTTTACAGTTTCTGAATGGGTAAGAAATTCGCTATTCAGGGAACATCTACAAAAATTAGGTGAGGCACGATGCATGTATCAATTCTAAAAAGAAGAGGCAAATCGCATACTTGCTTAACTTCGGTTTCATAGTCTGCAATTTAAGAGCCGGCACTGAGTGCAAAACTTTGACACCATGAGCAGCACGCTTCTTAGAACTTGTTTTCAGCTGCTGGGAAATCTTTCTGTTCGAATAATATTTATCATTAGCAATATTAAATCGAGCAGCCTGAGCTCCATGGCCATGTGAATCAAGAGACTCTCCCCCCGTGGATTTCAGAGAGCGGGTTATAAACATGGACCCAGCATGAAGACGGAGATGCTTTCCTTCCTTGTTGTCTAAAATTTCAAAAAGCATTTCCTCGTCTTGAAGATCAAGGATTAACTTCGGTTTCACTAAGGATTGATTTTGCTCCCAAATTATTTTGTCCATCCAAGATCCTTCAACCATGTCTCTGTTCTGTAATGTGAGTTTACTAAAGCGCTTTAAGGCCTCAATCCGGTGGCTCTCTGCCGTGCCAGAAGAATCCTTTTTACCATTGTGACTTTTGGCAAGCTCCGACTCTGATTCCAATCTTAATAATTGGGGATGATATCTGCTTCCTTGAAGTAGGTCTGCCCTGCCTGAAGATTCTTTAGAGCCAAACGGCTCCAGCGAAACAGGGCAGCTACGCAGATAAAAGGAATTATCTTTCTCATCAGATTTCCTTGGAATCTCAGCTTGACATGTTTGCTGCTCAACCTCACTTTCTACTTGTTTACTTAAAGCGTTTTCCGATGAAACAGAGGTCTCACAACTCTCTGCAGGGTTACCACTCTGAGTAGGAGAATTGTCCCAAATAATTTGATCTTCCCAGTTTTGCTGATCAAGAGAATAAAATGTAGGGGACAAAGGAGCGTTCCACTTTGAAGACAGATCTGCAACAGTATCCTCCTTCATAGGTGCACAGAAGGCATATGGTTCCTCCTTTTGCTCATCAACTTGTTGAGGTATCATGGGAGCCCTTTGAAAGAACCCTGATTTTATTGATTCGAAATCTTCATCTTCTGAAACATCATCTTGAATGGCAAGAGAATGTCTTGTGAAAGAAAACCCCGGAGGAAATGCCTTTAAAAATTCCTCCTCGTCCTCTTCGACATTGAGAGAAGTATTGTCCATGGACATGTATTTCTCTACAAGAAAAAGCAAATTTTTAAATCAAGTTGGAAAAGAACTGTTCATATGCATATGGAAATCGCCATACAAGATATTTTCGACATGCAAACTGATAATATTAAGGCAAGCATGGAAAGGCCAAAATGCAGCAACACTTATGCCAAATGAGGTAACAAGGTTTCTGCCATAATGTTGTTTATAGAATATGAACCGAGCCAATGAAGATAATGGTGCAATTGTAACAAAAATAAAGGGATACGCTAATGCTAAAAATTTCCCGTACATCCTCTATTTCAGAGAAAAGCAACAACAAAATTGAAGACTATCTCATATTTACAAGTGAAATCACATACCTCTATCAGTTAAATACCTCGTATCTTTCTTCTCCCCTCTCTTCAATGGTTCGTGGTTACAGAAAATTTCAGAGAAACGCAAGATCACTGCTCCATCTTCTACGCATAATACAGGAAGTGGTGTAGAATCTTTGTCATCTTGCAGCTCGTCTAGGATTTCAGGTTCATCCTACAGCATAATACAAAACACCATACTCTTATTACTCAAATAAGCTAGCAAGATAACATCATATATCATTTTGGTATACAGAAATACGGTAAAGATAGTGAATCTTTGTTCACAAGGTAAGCGAATGTGCTTTTATTGTCATGGCCGAAAGCCAGAAACTACGACTATTTCTGACAAATAACTAATTAGCAAACTACACTTGCACCTCCCGTGGTTTGGCATTAATACAGTACTACCCCTTTATTGAGACAAATTACACATAAACCTGTGTATTTTCTAGGCATTATAAGAGATATCAGTATAATTTGTCATACCAAGTGGGTCGTGGAATAATTTAACGCCAAATCACGGCAGCGAATGTGCAATTCACAGTTAACTAAATAACATCAAAATGATACACAGCAGGTGCCATCCAGAAACTGAAGAGGGTAAAACATCGTACTCCCAAGAAGAGAAAAGAGGCAGAGAGCAATCATATGACAACATTGCAGAGCCAGGAAACACCGTTTTTTCCCTATATTTATCCTTATTCCAGGACTGTTCAGCTAGACAACTCAGGTAAAAAGTGGTAAATATACATACTCAGATATTCTTAAGTATCATGCATTTATATTTTTACAATATTTAACATCTTAAATCATTTGACTCTGAACCAAGTAAATTACTCTGAACCAAATATTCAGAATGAAGAACGTCAAGGATTCAAGGTGTGCTTCCAGGTTCTTTGTGCTTCTTTTTGCATAAAAGCCTACAGTTTTGAGAGGATGAATTTGAAAAAGTCTAACAATAGTAAATCATTTAAAGCTAAGAGTAACAAGAGTATAGGAAAGTTTTTGGTTCCTTAGACAAGGATGAAACAAAACAAACAATAAGCAAACATGCTCTCTGCTGACCTCTAGAATGTCTGGCAAATCAGCCTCCAAACTTTCTGCTCCAGAAGAGCCTGTCTTCAGGTTATCCTTGTGCCCTTTTTCTCCTTCAGAAAGTTCTGCAAGAGTATCACCCAGCTCTCCTAGAATGAAAAGAGGAAACAAATATGCACTGAATAAACAATCGCTTGATGGAATGAAAGCTTATGAACGCCTGTAAACTTAATTGGCGTAAGATAGTTTCACACTCAGTATAGAAGCTATATGATTCTTAAGCCACAACATTAACAAAATTTACATATGCATGCTTAAGGCAAAAGAATATCGCTAAACCTGATGAAGGAATATCTTGAACATCACCACCCGTATCTATTAACTCAGGTTCATTCTCAGGTTCATCCTCCTCGTCATAATCGTCATCATCAAACACTGAAGTCTTTTGCTCTAAAGGGACCAACGAAGCTTCTGCAGCGAAATACATTTTCTTCGGTAGCAAATAGTCCTCCTCGGAAGTAGCTTGAGTCTCTGGCCCCTCGTACTGTTCGTCAATGTCTTCATAATCAACTGCGTCTTCAGCTTTCTCATGGTAATCTAGAGCAAGAACAAAAATCAGACGTGGCTTCATCAGAAAAATTAATGGAAATGTTATCGAGCATGATATGAGAACTTTGCTCACCCTGACTCAGACGGGTAAATAAACGAAAATATCAATTAACCCATTAAAGCTAACACAGCACGTTAAGTAAACTGTAGGTAATGACTAAAATGGTAATCATGATCCAACACCACGAGATCTTGAAAAAAAAAACTCAATAATTGAATTAACTTCTTTCAAATGATTGGACTCCTCTTCATCAGTTGAGAAATTACGAAATGGTCATTAGCTTTATAAAAACCACATTGTGTAGATAGGAGTACCAATTCCTCGTCAATTAAACGGCACAGCAAGATCAAGATGACCTTTCTGGACAATCTTTTTTGGCATGATCGTCAATTTAATTGTAATCAGACTCGGCAAAAAGCTAAACAAATGGTACAGTTTACGAAACTTTGCCAACAACTCGTGAAAAAGCGTGTTTTCATATCTATAGTTCAGATCAGATCTCCTCCAAGCGAAATCAGATACCATGCAACCCATTTGGTGGCACGGCTACAATTAAGTAACATTTATGTCAATACAATAAGTTCACCATTGTGCAGATTTTCCTTCACTCCTTTGGTTGTTTGGTGGTTATCTATGAATAAATGCAGTATGTACAGTTATCATGGTTTGTAATCCGAAAACCTTGGCTTTCTGAAAAGTTGAGGTCGTACCAGTGTTACCACAATTCACTCGTACCCCCGCGAATTGCGAATTGGATCACGCGTTCCGAAACGTGGAACACCAGCGATCCAGATCGCTTAATTTGGCGATTCCTTTTTTTCCACTATTTTCACCTAAAGTATCTATGTAAAAGGGGGAATTTTGCTAAGTTACCTCCATTTATAGAGTATTGACTTTTAAATATTTCATATATTGAGCAGTTTTACACTTCATGATTTGCGATAAATGGTAAAACAGCTATAAAGGTATCCAAAGAAGCCTACCCCTGGCGTACCGAATTCCATAGGGTATGGCGTTCGGCGATCCCGTTCCCGCTCCACGAATCGGAACGATCCGCGTTCCAGGTAACTTAGGGTCGTACATAGCTTACGTACTACAAGAATACAGCATTACCATTCAGTCTGAGTTCGCGCACACTTCTTTTCGTGCTAGAGGTGTAAGAATGATCTTCGTTTTTCCGGATCCAGGTAACGTCCCGCTACTTCGGACAAAAGTAAGACACAAATGAAAAGCATTCACATTGTCTATTGTATCCTATAGCTACAACCAAGGAATATGGCCTTGGCACTTCCACTAATGAAAAATCCCAGGCAATTTCCTCTGGTTGATCCGTTTCATTAATTCATCTGGATGTCCCTGTCCTCCAAACCGGAAATGAAGGTATCCCAACAAGTTGATGGGATAGTTAGAGAAGGCATAACGTTTAGAAGCTCTTTCTAAAAAGACACTCCACTAAGTTACGAAGACGCTACTTCAAACTATGAAGTAAGATTCCTACGAATTCGAGATTTCAGGGTTTCATTTGCTTCAAAGCCAGAGAATCTTTGCCTTTCCTTCCCGGATCGAACTCCACTGGGGGCATGGATGATAGCTGAGTAACTTTGGCTTTCCGAGAAACATCCCTAAACTTTATACAAAATATACGACAATCATGTAACTAAAACAAGAGTTCAATAAATTTTACCAGATAAAACTGCGAACCTGGAATTTTTTTAGTTTGCCGAAAGAAAATTAATCAGCAGAAGGCATGATCACATGGGTAAAAGCTTATTCATCTGAACTAACAGGGGTATGGCAGCATACTCGGTACTTATAATTGGGCACTCTGGCTAATTTTAAAGGGGGGAATTACTAAGATCAATAGTACCACTTTGTAAAAGGAACAAGAGGGAAGTCAACACCTCAGTCATGAGGTTCGTTGTCATAGAGGGCGGCTACATGGAATTTTCCCAGGTAGTTCAGCGCATATAGGGTAGGCGCAACGAAGCAAGTTTTCTTGATGAACCATAGTAGATCCACACTTTCTATTTGTCCTCTGAAAATCCAACGATCTTATACTTAATAATCACGACGACTTAATTTTATGCATATTAATACCCTCCAAATGGACATTTGAAGTAACAAATGAGAAAAGTTAAAGAATCACGAAGACTTAATTTTATGCATCAGGATGTCATAACAAGTATTGGACATTGTATATAAAATGTATTTGCTCAACCGCTTGTACAAATATAGGCAGAAATTGTTCCATTGACATAAGCAATCAAAATTCATGGATGGATAATTTCCAGGTGATATCTCTCTGGCAAGTTAGCATACTTTCCACAGTACTCATATAAGACAATAGTTAAACAATAAAAAATTAATGAACCAAGAAATGTTACCTTGCCCAGCAGCATCAGCAGGTGTCTGTGGTGATCTTGCCGACAGCTGAAAGTCAAACACGAGAATCAGCTGCTTGTGTGTGGAGAAGCAATAGTTGTGACTTTCAACTTATTAAGCCTCCTATCTTAACCCATACATAAAATGAGCATATTAAAGCAGTTCCATACATCCATATCTGTTAGGGATGGACCGAGCTTGTCAGCCAATGCGGATAGTTGATCCTTCGCATCCTACAAAAGGGAATGCACCTTTAGGGTCTGTTTTCAAAAGTAAACAAAGTCCAGTAATCTCCTCAAAAGAAAACATAAAAAGTAGAGGATGAGTTGTACATAAGCATTGTTGGGGGTCATGATCAAAGTTTGAAATGTTAAAACAGGAGCCTAGAACTAAAAGTGTTGAATGATGGCAGTCCTTAACTATTTCATAGCTTCACATTATAAACTAGGTAATATCACACAGGAAACGGTAATCAACTTGCAGATAATAACACTTTTCAAGCTCCCTAAAACATGTTGGAGGTAGCAAATACATTCGAATCAAAATTCTCATAGGCACCCCACTATCGAACTAATTACAGTTGAAACCCATGGGTTTCGAACAAATAGCTTATGCTATGTAAACAAGAACATGGGCTTAACGTGTTTCACTAAAATAACATATATTCCCATTGCTAAAAGATATAGACAGAAATAATCCCTCCGTCCCCAAATGAGTATCAGGGTGGACTATTCACGAAGATTAAATGTGCTTTTGACTTGATAATTTTTCTAAAAGTCCTTGGTTTTATGTGATACTTTTTCTTGGGAAGTGAAAAGGCAAGAATTTGAGAAAGAGTATGGAAGCAAGTGAAAAGCAGCCTGTTTGTCGTAATGCGACACACATTTTAGGATTTCTATTAAGGAAAGGAATAAACTTAAAACATTTGAGGCAAAAAGTATTTAAGATATTCTAAACTTGATGAAAATGATATTTGAGGCAAAAAAGCAACATAAAATAAAACTAAACAAAGAAGGTTACCTTATCAAGGTAATCAACATCAAGATCACCCGAGCAATCAACGTTTCCAAACATGAATCCCAGAAGACGGTTACCCCCACCACTATCTTCATATTCATCCTCATCATCTGGGTTAGTAAATCAAACATCAGAAAGTAACAAGAACGGAAATGCAAAATAACAAGTTTTTAACAAGCATTAGTAATTAGGTATGTGCTACTAATTTACCAGTAATAAGACGGTTACACCCACCAAACCTATGCAGTCAATATCCATTGTACCAGTTCATATTACAAAGAAACTAAATAAACATGTTCCAACCAAAACATAAAATAGCAGAATTTTATGTGCACTCTAACAAGGAAGTAACTAGGCTAACCATCGTCCCTATAGTCCTGGGAGGTGCTAGCTGACGCATGCGCCATTTACAACTCTGCAAAATACATTAGAGAAAAGGTGAGTAAAATCTAGGCATGCAAACAATGATGAGGCATGAGTTGTAAGAGTGAAGGCATATGCGTCTGAAATGTTGAGAATCTTCAGCGCAGATGGAACCAGGATTATAAAGTAATAAAAACACAAAGATCTTTTGCAACCAATTTAAACAGAAAGCTAAATACTATCAGCTCCTGTGAAGTTTTAAAACCATTCATAAGTGTAACTAATAGTTTAATTAGGCATCAATACTTTTGAATACTAAAAATACTACTTAAACACTCACTTTATAAAAATTGAGAACACGAAGGAAAGTAACATGGTAGCAATTTGAAAACTTGATCACAGCATTTTTTTTCAACAGAATACAATTCTAATGGAACATGCGTGCAAAAACCAAGGAACACGAATACTCCGCCCAAAAAATTCCAAACTGCCAGTCTTCCGCTCCTCAAATCTTAAAAATTGAATTATAAAATCTTTAGATTTCAAATTCGAACTCTGTGAGATGTCCATATATTTACTATAAGTAGACAACTTATCCATTACCACCAATTACATAAGTAGCTATTTCTCCATCAATCATGGTCCGAATATAGCAGCCCAAGTTCGCAACCCGACCATACTGATTAGTGCTTGACCAAAGCTAGTAGTAATTTTTCAACAAATAGTAAAATTCAGCGCTATCTACACATTCAAGAAGTTATAAAAAAAAAAAAAACAATCAAACTTGTTGCTCAAAAAAAATTACAACAGTTTGAGCCCTCTGATCAAGGATCAAGATTAGCAACCCCAGACCCTCAATTCGAAAAACCCATGTAAAAAAACACACCTTTTTTTGTGAAATTTCACTAAAGATAGATTAGAACCAACCCCAGACCCTCAAATTGAAAAAACCCTAGTTTTACCAAGCTGAATTTTTTTCAACCCAATGATATATAATTGTATGCTCTAAACATGTAATATAATGTAATCACACAAATCAAACCGCATTCGTTAAAGGCAATCACACAAATCATACACTCAAGTACAGGGAGAGGACTTTCTCCGATAAATGAGAAGAGAACTTACCCGAGAGCTGTGGCTTTGGGCGAGGTGGGGTCCACCTAAAAAGGGGATTTTTCCGGCGAGAAACTAACGGCGGCGACGGGAAGCGACGACGGAGCGGCGGAATCTGGAGCATGTGAGAGCGAGGACGGAGATCGCAAGTTCGTGCTTTTTCTAGGCGAGAGTCACTTGGAATGAATCATAGGAGCTGAATGGGTTATATACTTGGGGTATTTTTGTCATATTTGAAAACCATGTTGGCCTTTAAATAATAATCTTCAAACATTAGGGGTATATGTGATAACACATTAATTTCTCATCAAAAAGAAATCATTAGTCTCCTAAGGGCATCTCCAACACATGGCTTTTTCCCCCTCCTCTCACGGGCCCACCATTTTCTCCCTCCCCCTCCCCCAAACTACTACTCGTCTACAACCATGTGAGAGGAGGGGAAGGGGATGGGGAGAGGTGTTATGGGGAGAATTTTTTCCTTAAGTGAGGACATGTTCAAGGTAAAATTTCTCTCCATAGCACCCCTCCCCCTCCCCTTCCCCCCAAAGGGTTGGACATGAACCGTATTTTTATACTGTTTTTTCCCTCCCCCCATAGAGTTGGCATCTCCAACTCCATAAGGGAAGGGGGGGAAGGGAAAAACCGTATAAAAATATAGATCATGTCCAACCCCATGGGGAAGGGGGAGGGGTGCTATTGGGATAAATTTCTCCTTGGGTGTGGGATGGTTAGGGGGAATTCCCATGGACATCCATTCCCCCTCCCCCTACATGGAGTGATTAATAAACTTAATATTTGACATTATTAATTTCACTTAGTAATATTTCAGGACTATATTATGTGTTTTTTATTAGGATTACTGCATCCTACTTTTTTTTATTATTTATAAAAATTAGTAATGTATTCACGATTGTCGAAAAACATATTACGAAAAGTTATTGTTATCTTATTGAAAATTTAATATATTTTATTTTTTATACTGTTAACAATTATAATTATTAAATAATGGAAAAAACAGGGTTAAAAAGTGTCAAGTTGATTTTTAAATCATTGTGTGTGTGTGTGTATATGTTAAAAATTAATTTTGTTAGGTGGGGAGAAAAAATGGGTTGAAAATGAGTAGTAGTTTGGGGGAGGGGGAGGGGGAGGGAAAAAATGGTGGGCCCGTGCGGGGAGGGGGGATGGGAATGGAGGGGAAAATGAAATGAGTTAGAGATGCCCTAGAAAATTCATTAAGGTGACTAGGTTGGTTTACATCAATTGTGGTTGCTCTCCAAAATTGGTGAGAAATTACTCTGTGATTACAATCATATACCGATACAAGAGGGAATCTCTCCAATCATGTAATTTGACATTAACTTTATTTACTGGAATACATATGTTGGGTGCTGAATTGTACTACTAGTGTACCACCAAGGTGACTTGGTTGGATTACAAGTTCCCTAAAATTTGTGAAAAAATAACCAGGTGTTCACAATCATGTACTAGTATGAGAGTGAACCCTAATCATGCAATTTGACAATATAACTCTACGATGTAAACCGAGAGTTACCCGCTAGCTGCCTAATTGTATGCCTAGAATCTTGATCAATAGCTTTCACTTTCCCAAGTCCATCTTGGTCTTAGACTTTTTGTTCCCGATCTAGCGAGACATCACATTTATTAGCACACCAATGGTACTACACTGTTTCATTATGCTCCATATAAGTGAGACAGTAGTTCTGTCTACACCAAATTTAGTGGATGTGTCCCCAATTGTTCCTTTTTTTAGTACAATCTCACAACTTTCACGTAACAAGAAATATTTTGTGCACTCACGGCTTGGTAATGACATTTTACTTGCTCTGTTTGTTTGGGTTTTCTAGGTATAAGAAGTTGTAGAGTTTGATGATGTTGTTTGCTAATGTTGATGGTGTTGATGTCGTTGTGGATGTTGTTGTTCAGGATATGCTATTATTGATGATTGCTCAACCTCTTTTTTTGACAATTTATGTTTTTGTTACTTTACCTTTTCATGTTCTTCATGGTATTCTTCACGAAGAATATGAACTGTATGTCTAATTTTGTTTTGTAACTGAATTTTATACCCGATTGTTGTTGGTGGTTTTGATTGGGCATTAACTTTACCTCCAATTGATGTTAATTTATAGCTTAAATTTTTGGAAGGAACATTTAACTTCTTCATGATGTGATTACCTCTCAAATTTTGTGTGCCCAACACTTTAATTACTACAACTCGTGAAGGGTGACAAGGTAAATGAAATAACTTTCTTAATAGTTGTGCCAACCACAAGAACTTTTTCTCAGGGGAAGAATAGTTTCATAAATTAAACAATGCTTACATACTAGATCAACACATTGTTGAACCAAATTGAGAATCCATACCATTGCATGGAAAATATCATATTTTTAGCTCTTGACGCAAAAAATTGAGATGCATAGTTTGCTTCCCTGGGATCCAATGCAGAGTGTAACCATCGAGCTCAAACAATAGAAACTTAACCTCATACAATTTCTCCATTGTTCGTGAGCAGTCACCCACGTCTTTACCACTAAGCAATCGTCAGAGATCATCAATTACCACATTTGCTTCGCCTTCTACGATTACTCCTCGGAGTCTCATGTCAGAGAGTGGTTTCAGACCGGCGAGCATTGCGAAAGCTTCTATTTCGCGTGGGCTTCCCATATCGGACCAGCACATGATACTGCACCTAGTATCTTCCCTTCGATGTCCTGAGTTATCAAACTAGCCCCATATTTTTCCAGCCGAACGGTCATGAGGCCCAACAGAGTTTAATTTGTAGAAACTGTTCAGTGGTCTTTTCCATTCTGCTCCTGCTGTGTCTGTAATACCCCGCTTTTATACGGGTAAATTACATGCAATTCGTAAAGTTTAAATGTGAATTGGGGAGGTATTTGTAATTTAAGAAAAGCTAATCTAGTTAATGTAGCGGGGAGGAAGTTGTAGTTTGAAGAGAGTTTAATACTTAAAGAGTAAATACATATAAGTGAATTAAATAATAAAAACCAAAATAAAAAGAAATAAATAAATGAAATAATAAAATATTTGAGGTAGGTTTTTCCACCAGTACACACAAACACCTGCTGAAGAACTCTCCCATACATCAAGAAGACTTTGTCTTCTTCTTCAACTCCTCCCTTCAAAAATCACACCCTGCCTCCCTCTTCTCCCCCGTCACCACCACCAACACCACCACCACCTCCATCACCAGCAACACCATCACTGCCACCACCACATCCCCCTTCACCTCTCTGCCATCCCTCTGTCTCCCCCTCCCCTGTTCTGGCCAACGAAAACAGAGGAAGCAGCAGCAGCGGCAAAGCTGCTGCCTCCCCGTCGGTAACGCCACCACAACCAGCCACATCAAGCTCCCCCTCACCACCTCTGATCTCTCCCTCTGTCTCTCTCTCGCCTCTCTGTTCTCTCCGACGAAAACCAGCAGAAACAGAGCAGCGGCTCAAGCCGCTGCCGCCTCCGGCAAAAACCCCGACGGCAAAACCGTCGCCACCACCACCTGCATCTCTCTCCAACTCTCTGCTTTAACCCCGTAATCATATTCCCCTCCCTTTTCCGAGCCAAGACGAAGCAACCACAACAGCTAATCGCTGCAGAGGCGACCCAGAGACCGCCGCCGACCGCCGGGCGCCATTGACGCCGGCGAGAAGCTCGCCCGAACCCTCTGGCGGTACCCACTCCCTCAAATCAATTGCAAATCGCTCTTAGAGGTCCGAGGAACTCACTGGTAGCAACAATCGGAGCCAACAACACCTTAATCGTCGGATTCAACCATCACCGCCGACCACCATCGACGGCGAACCCAATCGGACCCAAATCTTGACCGTTTCTCGCGATTTTTCGCTTGGGTAACTCCTAAATCACCCTCTGATTCATTTTTGATCATCAAAACATGATTTTAATAGCTCTATATCGAATCGAGTTGTTGGATTTAAGCTTGTTCTTGTTGGGGGGTCGTTCTTGTACTTTCTGAAAAGTTATGGGTGACTAGTATAACATAATAAAACTGTTTTGTTGATTGGAAGGGTGATTAGATGGCATTAATGAAAAGTTGGGGGATCTAATTAGTATTTGCATAAACTGCATATATAATATAACATTTGAAATGCAATTTTATAGTAGAATTAATTTATAATATTTCTAGTAATTGTTTTAATTATATAAAAGATGTTTTTGCTATTTAAAGTTATATATATATATATGTATTATTTAATATGGGATATTGTTGTTTTATTGAAAAATAAGCAAGATAAAATATATAGTTCTTTAATCATATAAATTTAGTGTGTTTAAATAAATATTGCAAGTACTTATAAATTTGTGTTTTGAGTAAATATGTTAATTTTTCAATATTGATAAAATAAAATAAGTTAGGGAGATATTTTAGAAAATATGTAATAGTAAACTCCTTTATCAATAAATAAATAAAGCTTGATTATTATTTGTAGATATTAGAAATTTTTTCTCCAAAATTTAGTTATAAATTATGTGAGACTAAACACTTATTTTATTTGAATAAACATTTTTGTGAGTTTTAGTATACACATTTTTAATAAGTCGCAATAATTAAATTGGTCGGAAATAAATTTTGTAGTCACTTACAAATAAATGTGTTGTAAAATAGATTGTTATTTTCTAATTATGAGAGTGTATAAATTTAATATGGGATTTCTTACTTAATAATTTTAAAGAGCTAGTATTTGTATAAGTAGTGATTTTCTATGAGGAAAATAAATAAATAAATAATAGATAAATAAATATGTGGTTTACGTCACCCGTTTACTATATAAATATTGAATACTATAAATTAATGGGGTTATGGGAAAAATAAGACTTGTTAGGAATTTAGCATTTCACAAATCATACTTGGACTTGTGATTGATTTAGAAATTATAACTGTAGGTGACGAATTTATAGACGAAGGTTACGTCTATGTGTGAAAGCCGACGCGATATTGGCCGTATTATCAAGGTAAGTAAATATGCCAAGTCTAGCGTGCCTAGCTTCTTTCGTGTCGAAATGTGATTTTATAAATTGTCTCAAAATATGTTTTATGACTTGCAAGCTCTACTTGAGATTGATTATGTTTTGAGATGAATGTTTTGAGAATGTCACACGAAATAAATAATCCATTAATGATGTAAAGTGGAAAGAGTTGTGCGGGGATCGTTATATTATTGCTAGATTGGTCGTGTTGACTTCGTTCACTCGACCCGTATTATTTAACCCGGTCGCAACCTGCCGGGTCGCTCCATGTACTCACCTCTCTGGCCGCGAGGAGTCTTAGGGGGGTGCCGGCACTTAAGGTCTTGGTAGCTTAGTGAAAGTAGATCTTCCCCGTATCAACAAGTTAATAATATGGAGTTCTTTGAGAAAGAGATTTTTATGAAAAGAAAGAAGAGATAGATTGGGAATAATATTCCCCGTTTTGATACAAGAGAAGGACTGAGATGCAAAGTAACAAGAAAGAGAATTTCATATGTGTTCCAGCATTCGCACTTTATTTACTCGTATTGACCATTCTCATTTATACTTGTTTTTTTAAAGACATGCCTCGTCATCTGTTTACAAGCTTGGGTGTTTACTTACTCAGTATTTCATTGCTGACTTTAGAAAAACTGCGGTTCCTGTTTATTTCCCACCGCAGGTCTAGACGACGAAGGCTTGGCTTAGCTTGGGGAACGCAGACTCACCTAGTACTATCAGTATGCTTAGTAACTCGAACTACTAGACGGTTTGGAACTTTTGTGTAATAATATTTTAAGACAACGTTTAAGACAGTTGGGCTATGTAATGTATAATTATGGTAGTGTTTGTTCTTGATTTCCGCCATTTCATATTTAGTGGCACCCACCCGGGCTCTCCGGTCCGGAACGGAAAGTCTGGGAATCATGGGGTGTTACAGGTGGTATCAGAGCGGGCTGTCCAAAAAGGGAAATTAAAAACCTGTAGGGCAACCTTAAAATGAAACTAGGAAAATATAATTAAAAATTGGACAAGCCGATTGGGTTATGGGTAGCCTAAGTTCTGGTCTTATTAGTCCCACCCGCCCACATCCTTTTGTTAGTTACCAGACACGTTGTGTGCTTGACAGTACTTGGAGATATTAGTTGTGATGATCTTTATTGCTATCTGTGGGATATAATTTGCTCCCATAATGAAGGAAAAGAGTTTTGTATTCTAGATGTTTGCCTGAGAAAAGGCAATTATACATTGAGAAAGTTTATGGAAGCAAGCATGAATTACGAATTGTTAGATGTTGCGTGTCTTGATTCTTATGTGGTAGATGATATTTAAGCGTGATACACGTGTTACATGGACTGCTAAACATGTATTTTTATGAGGTGATTTATGTTTATCTTTCAAGCCAATAATAGATTAAGAAATGATACAATAGGTGATAGTGTAGGAATATGACTGATAGACCACTGCGCTACTACACCAGGAGGGTTCGGCAAGAACAGATGGCAGAAAACAACAACAACAACAACATGGAGCAATTCTTTGCTCAAATGGCTCAAATGATGGGCAATGGAGCTCGGACAGGAGTTAACTGGGCCAAGCAAGTGGCCGACATGAAACCGCCAAGTTTCATGGGAAATGAAGACCCCGTTGAGCTGGAAGACTGGATCATGGAGATGGACAAGATCCTTGAGAATGTGGAATGCCCTGAGGACCGGAAGGTAAATTGTGCGGTGTTTTATCTGAAGAGCGAGGCAAATCTCTGGTGGAGGAATGCTCGAGAAACTCTCTTGGCTCAGCCCAACTTCGATTGGGAATCCCTCCAGACTGCTCTCAGATCCCGCTTTTATCCTTGTCATGTGAAAAGGAGCAAGCAACAGGAATTTCAGAATCTGGAGCAAGGAAGTGACTCGGTAACTGAGTATTTCCGAAAATTTACAGAGCTGATGCGGTTTGCGGGTAATACGATTCCCGATGAAGAGTCCAAAGTTTCAAAATTCATATCTGGATTGCAAGAGCGGCTGCAGACGTCTCTGCTGAGCAGAACTTATCCAACCCTTCATGAAGTTTATGACAGAGCCGCCGATATCTGGAGAGTTCAGGCAGCCCAGGATGAAAGGCGTAAGAAACGCAAGATAGAAGAGGCAGGCGGAAGTAACAACAACTTAGCAAGGGGGAACCAGAGGTTTAGGCCCAACAATGGAGGAGGAAACCAAGTTCAGTATCGAGGCAACCAGCAGAATCAGGGAAATCAGCGAGTTCGCCGCTATTACTGCAAGAAATGCCCAAGAAACCACCCAGGAGAGGATTGCGCTGGTAATGTTGTCACCTGCAACAACTGCGGTAAAAGGGGACATCGAGCCTATGAATGCCGATCGCAACCAGCAGGGAACCAGCAAGTGAACCAAGGAGGGAACTTTCCGAGGCTGCAACAAAACAACTACCAGGGGAACCGCCAGCAAAATGGGAACAACTTTGGCCAGTACCAGCGGTATGGGAACCAGCAGCCAGCTAACTTGCAGATTGGGTATGGCAACCAACATCCAGCTAACTTGCAGATTGGGTATGGGAACTTTGGAAACCATCAAAACAATGGAGGTAATGGCTATGGAAGGCAGCCAAACTACAACCAGGGAAATGCCAGACAGAATGGAGGCCAGAACCGCAACAACAATGCTGGAGCTGCGGTCAAAAACAATGCAGCAGGAGGAGCTGGAAACCAGAATGCCAATGTCGGAAGGATTGCTGTCATAACAAAGACCGAGGCAGAAGCTGCTCATGGAGTTGTCACTGGTACATTCCTTATCCACAAGCAACCAGCATTTATATTATTTGATTCTGGTGCATCTTACTCGTTCATATCATCATCATTTGTTGATAAACTGGGTTTGAGTAAGTCATCTACCATATCCATTCCCGTAGCAACCCCTACTGGACAAATAACAGTATGCAACACCATATTTGAAGGAGTTGAGCTAGAAATCCTATCAAGTATCCTGCCAGCCAACTTGATAAAGTTTGACCTTGGGGGTATAGATGTTATACTAGGGATGGATTGGCTCGCGATGTATCGAGCAGTTATTGACTGCTACGATCAGAAGGTTCGGTTGAAAGGACCCAAAGGGGAGAAGATCACCTATCGTGGTATCACAAGGGAACCTCGCATCAGACTAGTGTCAGCATTGACTATAGTCAATCAAGTGAGGAAGGGGAACTCCGCGTACCTGTGCTACATCCAGGACGTATCCAAGAAGGAAAATCTACTGGAGGAAATACCTGTCGTAATGGAATTTCCTTACGTCTTTCCTGACGAGATCCCAGGGATGCCACCCAAACGAGAAGTGGAGTTTACCCTTGATTTAGTACCTGGAACCGCTCCTATCTCGAAGGCACCGTATCGGATGGCACCAGCAGAATTAAAGGAGCTCAAGGATCAGCTGCAAGAACTCCTACAGAAAGGGTACATACGACCAAGTGTGTCACCCTGGGGAGCACCAGTGCTTTTCGTGAAGAAGAAAGATGGGAGTCTGAGGCTGTGCATCGACTATCGAGAATTAAACAGCGTGACCATCAAGAACAAGTATCCTCTACCCCGGATTGACGATCTGTTCGATCAACTACAAGGGGCCAGTGTCTTCTCCAGGATTGATCTGAGGTCAGGGTATCATCAGCTTCGGGTAGCCGAAAAGGATATTCCGAAGACTGCCTTCAGAACCAGATATGGCCATTATGAGTTCACAGTGATGCCATTTGGTCTGACCAATGCACCTGCAGTGTTTATGGATCTGATGAATCGGGTGATGAGGCCATTTCTGGATCGATTCATAGTGGTCTTTATAGATGACATCCTTGTGTACTCGAAAAGCAATGAGGACCACGAGGAACATCTTAGAGAAGTGCTGCAGACTCTGAGGCAAGAACAATTGTATGCCAAGCTGTCTAAATGCGAGTTCTGGTTGGATCGTGTTCCATTCTTGGGTCACATCATTTCAAAGGAGGGGATATCAGTGGACCCAGGAAAGATCTCAGCAGTTAAAGACTGGCCAACACCCAAGAACGTGTCTGAAATAAGGAGTTTCCTTGGCTTAGCAGGTTACTATCGACGCTTTGTGAAGGATTTCTCCAAGATTGCCAGACCACTGACAGCGCTAACGAAGAAAGCGGTGAAGTACCAGTGGGACGACAGCTGTGAAGAAGCATTTCAGACTCTAAAGGAGAAGCTGACTACGGCACCAGTATTAGCTCTACCAAACAACTCTGGCGAGTTTGAAGTGTACAGCGATGCATCGAAGAAAGGGATAGGGTGCGTGCTTATGCAAGACGGAAGAGTAATTGCCTACGCCTCAAGACAATTGAAGCCCCACGAAGAAAACTATGCCACACATGACTTGGAGTTGGCAGCAATAGTGTTCGCGCTGAAGATATGGAGACATCATCTGTACGGGGCTGTTTGCAAGCTCTATACGGACCATAGAAGCCTAAAGTATATCTTCACCCAGAAAGAGCTGAACAACAGACAACGAAGATGGCTAGAGATTATCAAGGACTATGACTTGCGTATTCAGTACCATGAAGGAAAGGCGAATGTGGTCGCCGATGCGTTAAGTCGGAAGTCGAGCCATGCGGTGAATACCATGTTAGCCTTGCCAAGCTGGCTATGTCACGAGTTCGAGAAGCTCGAAATTGAAGTGGTAAAACAAGGAACAGTACAGGGCCTACTTGAAAGCATGACAGTTGTGCCAGACTTCATTGAGGAAATAAGAAGCAATCAAGCCGGAGACGTAAAGCTCGAAAGGATCAGGAAGAAGATTGCAGCAGGAGAAGCCAAAGACTTCAAGATTCACAAGGATGGAAGCATTCGCTACAAGGGAAGGTGGTGTGTACCGCAAAAATGCGCAGAAACCAAGGAAAAGCTAATGCGCGAAGCACACAACACACCTTATTCTGTTCATCCTGGGGGTGACAAACTCTACAAGGATTTGAAGAAGACTTTTTGGTGGCTCAACATGAAGAAGGAAGTAGCGGAGTTTGTAGCACGATGCTTAACCTGTCAGAAGGTGAAGTTCGAGCACAAGAGAATGGGAGGCTTAGTTCATCCATTGGACGTCCCAGTTTGGAAGTGGGATTCCATCTCTATGGATTTCGTAACTGCTTTGCCGACTTCGAAGAATGGACTCAACCAAATATGGGTAGTGGTTGACCGATTGACCAAGACAGCAAGGTTCATTCCAATGAAGGACACATGGAACATGGAGCAAAGAGCTGATGCGTATATCAAGAAGATAGTGAGATACCATGGAGTTCCGAGTTCAATAATCTCAGACAGGGACCCTAACTTCCTCTCACATTTCTGGAAGGCTCTTCAAGAAGCATTGGGAACTCAACTGAGGTTCAGTACAGCGTTCCACCCAGCTACAGATGGACAAACAGAAAGGACTATTCAGACACTGGAGGACATGCTAAGGGCTTGTGTCATGAATTTCCAAGGATCATGGGTTGACAAGTTGCCACTGATAGAGTTCTCTTACAACAACAGCTATCACGCCAGCATAGGCATGGCACCCCACGAAGCTTTGTATGGGAGGAAGTGTCGAACGCCTCTATGTTGGAGTGACATCAGCGAGACAGTGGTGTTAGGCCCACAAATGATTGAGGAAATGACAGATCAAGTACGACTCATCCAGCAAAGAATGAAGGCAGCACAAGACAGGCAGAAGTCCTATGCAGACCAGAAAAGAAGACCATTGGAGTTCAAAGTGGGTGAAAAGGCATTTCTTAAAGTTTCGCCTACGAAGGGAGTAACGAGATTCAATCAGAAAGGGAAGCTAAGTCCAAAGTTCATCGGACCATATGACATTCTGGAAAGAATTGGAGAAGTTGCGTACCGTCTGGACCTACCTTCGAATTTGGGACGAGTACACAATGTTTTTCACGTGTCGCAGTTAAAGAAGTATGTACCCGATCCATCTCACGTATTGGATCCCGAACCAATTGAGTTAGACCCGTCTTTGACATATGAAGAGCATCCTATCAAGATCCTCGATACCAAGACAAGAGACACGCGTACCAAGAGCGTTAAGCTAGTAAAAGTCCTATGGACTAACCATGAGACGGAAGAGGCTACCTGGGAAGCAGAGGATGAAATGAGAAAGAAGTATCCGCACCTCTTTGACGAAGTTAACTGAGTTCCGAGGACGTCACTCCTCTAAGGGGGAGAGGAATGTAACCCTTTAGTTTTCCGTAACCTTAATCCTTGTGCCACATCGAACCAAATAGTAATTTAATTAATAAATTGTGTGTGTGTTGACTGTTCCTACATATCATATTATGAGGATTGGCTGTTATGATACATATAAAGTCTTATATTAGTATTATGTGGATTAGCTGGTTTGCGCTTCGAGGACGAAGCTCTATTTAAGGGGGGAAGGATGTAATACCCCGCTTTTATACGGGTAAATTACATGCAATTCGTAAAGTTTAAATGTGAATTGGGGAGGTATTTGTAATTTAAGAAAAGCTAATCTAGTTAATGTAGCGGGGAGGAAGTTGTAGTTTGAAGAGAGTTTAATACTTAAAGAGTAAATACATATAAGTGAATTAAATAATAAAAACCAAAATAAAAAGAAATAAATAAATGAAATAATAAAATATTTGAGGTAGGTTTTTCCACCAGTACACACAAACACCTGCTGAAGAACTCTCCCATACATCAAGAAGACTTTGTCTTCTTCTTCAACTCCTCCCTTCAAAAATCACACCCTGCCTCCCTCTTCTCCCCCGTCACCACCACCAACACCACCACTACCTCCATCACCGGCAACACCATCACTGCCACCACCACATCCCCCTTCACCTCTCTGCCATCCCTCTGTCTCCCCCTCCCCTGTTCTGGCCAACGAAAACAGAGGAAGCAGCAGCAGCGGCAAAGCTGCTGCCTCCCCGTCGGTAACGCCACCACAACCAGCCACATCAAGCTCCCCCTCACCACCTCTGATCTCTCCCTCTGTCTCTCTCTCGCCTCTCTGTTCTCTCCGACGAAAACCAGCAGAAACAGAGCAGCGGCTCAAGCCGCTGCCGCCTCCGGCTAAAACCCCGACGGCAAAACCGTCGCCACCACCACCTGCATCTCTCCCCAACTCTCTGCTTTAACCCCGTAATCATATTCCCCTCCCTTTTCCGAGCCAAGACGAAGCAACCACAACAGCTAATCGCTGCAGAGGCGACCCAGAGACCGCCGCCGACCGCCGGGCGCCATTGACGCCGGCGAGAAGCTCGCCCGAACCCTCTGGCGGTACCCACTCCCTCAAATCAATTTCAAATCGCTCTTAGAGGTCCGAGGAACTCACTGGTAGCAACAATCGGAGCCAACAACACCTTAATCGTCGGATTCAACCATCACCGCCGACCACCATCGACGGCGAACCCAATCGGACCCAAATCTTGAGCGTTTCTCGCGATTTTTCGCTTGGGTAACTCCTAAATCACCCTCTGATTCATTTGTGATCATCAAAACATGATTTTAATAGCTCTATATCGAATCGAGTTGTTGGATTTAAGCTTGTTCTTGTTGGGGGGTCGTTCTTGTACTTTCTGAAAAGTTATGGGTGGCTAGTATAACATAATAAAACTATTTTGTTGATTGGAAGGGTGATTAGATGGCATTAATGAAAAGTTGGGGGATCTAATTAGTATTTGCATAAACTGCATATATAATATAACATTTGAAATGCAATTTTGTAGTAGAATTAATTTATAATATTTCTAGTAATTGTTTTAATTATATAAAAGATGTTTTTGCTATTTAAAGTTATATATATATATGTATTATTTAATATGGGATATTGTTGTTTTATTGAAAAATAAGCAAGATAAAATATATAGTTCTTTAATCATATAAATTTAGTGTGTTTAAATAAATATTGCAAGTACTTATAAATTTGTGTTTTGAGTAAATATGTTAATTGTTCAATATTGATAAAATAAAATAAGTTAGGGAGATATTTTAGAAAATATGTAATAGTAAACTCCTTTATCAATAAATAAATAAAGCTTGATTATTATTTGTAGATATTAGAAATTTTTTCTCCAAAATTTAGTTATAAATTATGTGAGACTAAACACTTATTTTATTTGAATAAACATTTTTGTGAGTTTTAGCATACACATTTTTAATAAGTCGCAATAATTAAATTGGTCGGAAATAAATTTTGTAGTCACTTACAAATAAATGTGTTGTAAAATAGATTGTTATTTTCTAATTATGAGAGTGTATAAATTTAATATGGGATTTCTTACTTAATAATTTTAAAGAGCTAGTATTTGTATAAGTAGTGATTTTCTATGAGGAAAATAAATAAATAAATAATAGATAAATAAATATGTGGTTTACGTCACCCGTTTACTATATAAATATTGAATACTATAAATTAATGGGGTTATGGGAAAAATAAGACTTGTTAGGAATTTAGCATTTCACAAATCATACTTGGACTTGTGATTGATTTAGAAATTATAACTGTAGGTGACGAATTTATAGACGAAGGTTACGTCTATGTGTGAAAGCCGACGCGATATTGGCCGTATTATCAAGGTAAGTAAATATGCCAAGTCTAGCGTGCCTAGCTTCTTTCGTGTCGAAATGTGATTTTATAAATTGTCTCAAAATATGTTTTATGACTTGCAAGCTTTACTTGAGATTGATTATGTTTTGAGATGAATGTTTTGAGAATGTCACACGAAATAAATAATCCATTAATGATGTAAAGTGGAAAGAGTTGTGCGGGGATCGTTATATTATTGCTAGATTGGTCGTGTTGACTTCGTTCACTCGACCCGTATTATTTAACCCGGTCGCAACCTGCCGGGTCGCTCCATTCAATAAGTTCACAAAGTACACGTACCATATACTTTTACCAGGACAATCCCTCCATACCACTCTCTCTGGCCGCGAGGAGTCTTAGGGGGGTGCCGGCACTTAAGGTCTTGGTAGCTTAGTGAAAGTAGATCTTCCCCGTATCAACAAGTTAATAATATGGAGTTCTTTGAGAAAGAGATTTTTATGAAAAGAAAGAAGAGATAGATTGGGAATAATATTCCCCGTTTTGATACAAGAGAAGGACTGAGATGCAAAGTAACAAGAAAGAGAATTTCATATGTGTTCCAGCATTCGCACTTTATTTACTCGTATTGACCATTCTCATTTATACTTGTTTTTTTAAAGACATGCCTCGTCATCTGTTTACAAGCTTGGGTGTTTACTTACTCAGTATTTCATTGCTGACTTTAGAAAAACTGCGGTTCCTGTTTATTTCCCACCGCAGGTCTAGACGACGAAGGCTTGGCTTAGCTTGGGGAACGCAGACTCACCTAGTACTATCAGTATGCTTAGTAACTCGAACTACTAGACGGTTTGGAACTTTTGTGTAATAATATTTTAAGACAACGTTTAAGACAGTTGGGCTATGTAATGTATAATTATGGCAGTGTTTGTTCTTGATTTCCGCCATTTCATATTTAGTGGCACCCACCCGGGCTCTCCGGTCCGGAACGGAAAGTCTGGAATCATGGGGTGTTACAGTGTCACCCCATTGTTTGCTTGATCAGCCGCAACCAATTGCACTTCCTTAAGTCGCTTTTCAATGTCCGAACATATTTGGTGGTCTCCTTTAGTTTCACCATTGAAAGTTGTTGCATTTCTTATGTTCCAAAGTTCTCATAACATATAGGAGATTCTGCTCTTATCACGTGGCGCAGCCCCAAAAAGAATGTTGGCTAACCAAATTTTGTACAACATGCCAATTCTTACAATCTCGATATTGAAAGCCACACAAACCCATAATTTCTTTGTTCTGGAGCAGTGTGAAGATATATGAGTCTCCGTTTCACCATGATACCCACATAGGACACAATAATTGCCAACTTGTACATCCATGCGTAAAAGATTCGTAGAGGTAGGAGGACTTCATGAATGCACCTCCAAATAAAATGTAATATTTTATTGGGATCTCTAATCTTCCATAACAAATAATAGAAAAAAAAGATCGCCCAAGGTTCATTAGTTGATCTAAAACCGCTTTCCAAAGTCACGGCAACTTCACAACCGAATATAACCGTGTAACTATCTTTTTCTTCATGATACCAAATAATTATATCCGGCCAAGGGGTTGCGAGATAGGAATTGCGGATATAGCATTGGCATCAACATCCCAAACACAAGGATTTAGCAGAGAAACGGATAATGTAGAATGTTTTAGAGAAATTCTTATATATTTTGGTGGAAGAAGTTTGTAGAAAAAATGATGCTGGAAATATTTTTTCTACATTCACATATAAATAATTTGTACCTACACCACTTTGTATCAAAATAATAATAATTGAAGTTCTCCTTTCACATATAGCTCCACAGCTCTCTCAAAAAATTCCTTCACTCTCGTCTTCAACAAAACTAGCTTACTAAACTGTTCATATTTCTAACAAATACACATAATGATGGAGTAGGGAAGGATAATATGTTATCCAGTCTTAAAATCAGACTGGTGTCAGATGCTTTAGTCGTGTGTGGATAATACAAAACAAAAATAAAGAAAATTGCATGAGTCACATATGAAACATGTGTGGGAGAATGAATTATATACACTTTTGATATTCCAAGTTGAGTAATGATTCAAATGTGGAAGTCACATCTCAAACTAAGGATAATATAAATGGGAATGTCACCAGATCGGAATTGTCGCCACCAAGCTCAGGAAAATCTTTTGCTTCACAAAGAACTCATCTGGGGCATCCAAATCGCTAATCCTTTCTCACCATAAAACAATGCATCCTACCTTCAGACCATGCCACAGAGAGTCTGCACACAACTCCTCATACACACACTAGAGTAACTAGTATAACTTTCTAGCTCTCCGGTCTTTACATGACAGAAAAAATAAACATATTCGGATATAGGAGTCATTCATCTTCAGCCTTCTCATGGTAATCTAGAGCAAGAACAAAAATGAGACATAGCTTCATCGGAAAACTAGCGGAAATGTTATCGAGTATGAAATGAGAAATTTGTTCATACTAATTCAGATGGGTAAATAAAAAATAACATTAGCCTATTAAAGCGAACACGACACGTTATGTCAAATTGTAAGTAATGCCTAAAATGACAGTCATGAATAAAAAACAAACTCAATAGTTGAATGGACTTCTTTAAACCATTGGACTGCTCTTCATTAGTTGAGTAATTACGAAATAGTTATTAGCTTTATAAAAGTCACATTGTGTAGTACGGCAGAGCACAGATCAGGTTGGACAGGTGAGGGGTGTGTTTCTTCGCAATCCAATGATCTCATGTTGGTCACATCGATACCCAAACCCAATTAAGTAGTCAACAAACTCAAACACAATCAAGCCTTTCGACTCGGACCGGTTCGGTCGGGTTTATACAGGTCAAAATGTTACAAAAGTATTTTGCATTTTTGGTTTATACGGGTTCAAAAAAAACATTTTGCAAATGTATGGTTTGTAACACCCCTTGGTTTTCGAGCTTTTCGTTCCAGACCGGAGAGTCCAGGAGGGTGCTACTCATAATGAAGCGGTGGAAATCGAGAACAATACATCTTGTAATTATATATTACAACTGATAAACTGTCTCCAACATGGTGAAATTTAACTAAAAGTTCGACTTATTAAAAGTGCTACCAACTACTAGAGAAGTTTGTGATCCCTTTATGCTAAGCTCCCAGCTCCTAGACATGCGGGGGAATGAAACAACGACCGCAATTTTCCATAACTCAGCAAGCAATGCTGAGTGAGATACACCTTAGCATGTAAAAACAGAAAGCTTAAGAAAGCCTAAAGGGTCACGTGTTAAATAAAATAAGAGTAACAAAGTATAAGTAAAACGTTACAAGAGTTTTCAATGGCTTAAAAACTGCATTAAATAACGAAATAGTCCCAAAATAGCATCCAATAATTTAACCGTTATGCACATTAACTAGATATAAAAATGCCAACGAAGGGCCTTCCAAATAATAATGCCACTACTATAAAACCTGCTTAAAACGACAGTTCAAAACTTCCTTAAATTGTATAAAAAAACGCCTTAAAAACAACCACGACGGTTTTGTGGCGGTTTTTAAGGTGACGTCAAGAACGGCGTTGCTAATAGTAGAAGGGCGGAATAAACCGACATCATTTTTATTTCGGTGGTTCTCAGAAAGCGCCTTAATTCAAAAGGCAAAAGTTTCCCTTAACGTCTATTCACTTACAACTGCCTTGTATTAAAATTATTTATTAATTAATAAACTAATTTTTTTCAGTAATCAGTGATTTGAATTTTTTTATAACTATTTGGCATTTTACACTGATTCATGAAGTCTTGTCCAGATCCAACTCCTCCCAAGAAAAGTCCATAATTTTAACATGAACTTGAAAGACATCAAGTCAACCCAGATCAGATCGAGGGGGAGATCGATGGTATGCGATCTAGAAAGCACAAACACACACACAGAGGGAGAGAGAGAGAGAGAGAGACACTGCCGGTGTTGAGTCGCCGGAAAAGTGTGATGGCAGCGACGGAGGAGCTTCTGGCGTTGCAAGATCTTCATTGTCCGATCGAAGAGAGAAGAGAACAAGAGGACGAAACTGATCGGAAGACAGAAACAGAGCAGATCGCGATTTGAAGAGGATGGTTGCGAGTGGAAGGCAAGCACAACATCAACGTTGTGGCTCTGATGGTGGGGGTTCTCCACTGTTCTGGGCGAATAATACAGCTGGAATGTGAAGCAGATGGTTGGGAGGGGAGGAGAGGGAGAAGACGATGAAGAGAACTTGTTGTGAGGAGAGAGAGAGGGAGAAGAGGGAGAGAGATGGGAAGAAAGGGGATGAAGTAGCCGCCAGCGGAAAGAGTGTGGGGATATAAATAGAAGTAGGGTTTTGATGGACGGTCATGATTTAGATCTGAAAAGTGAATAGATGGTGAGGATTTTAGTAAGCTAAATGGCGGTTAAAACAGTCGTGAAAAATTTTTAATCCACGTCAAAAAGAATAAGCGACGTAAATGTGATCCCCTACACGGCGCTTTTCTAATAAACAGCCTTAAAGAAGTTCAACTACACGTCGGTTTCTATTTCCGCTGAAAATTCGATCATATATACGTCGGTTTACCTAAAAACCGCCTTAAATACGTTCAATAATACGTCGGTTTGCATTTCTGCCGAAAATACAATCATATATACGTCGGTTTTGCTAAACCGTCGTGAGTAAACCCTTATAATGGCGGTTTTTAAATCCGCCGTACTTAAAACCGCTGTGATAGGCCCCTTTTCTAGTAGGCTGCCAACAAGATCGTCAAATTATCGATTATTCATTTCACAGTACCCGGGTAGACCGGTGACCACATCAGGAATTCTAGACCAGAAGTGTTGTAACACTCTCCTAAGAGCGTCAATCAAAGGAGTGGTATCTAGAAGCAGTACTCCAGCCTACGGCGAAAGAAGTCGGGGTGCACTTAGTGCCATATCTTTAGGGACCAAAGCCCAGTGAATCGTCGCCCGTAATAAGTAACATAACTGGTTCCGATACATGCGAATTATTTTACTTTACACAGGGGATCAAACTCGAATATCTCTTAAGGGACCTGAGCCCAGGGAACCATCACCCGAGTAACATCACTGATTCGTACAACATTACGTTATTACTGATTTCCAATTTCAATATTTTTTTCCAAGTTCATATGACATTACGAAGATTCTAAAACAAGTAAACACATTTATCAAGTAGGGGATTCAATAGGACAACTATTTTCAGTTAAACAAGTAGTGGACACGTAATAAGCTAGCACCCAAGGCTAAGCATGTAATTTTACTAACCAACCCCAGACCCTAAAATTGAAAAACTGTAGTTTACCAAGATGAAATTTATCAACCCAATGATACATAATTGTATTCTCTAAACATCAAATCTAATGTAATCAAATAAAAGCGCCTTCGTCAAGCGATTCCTTGTATACATATATGCATGTAAAGGAGAGGACTTTTCTCTGATAAATGATATGAGAACTTACCCGCGAGCTGTGGCTTTGGGCGAGGTGGGGTCCACCTATAAAGGTGATTTGCGGCGATAAACAGACAGCGACGACGGGAGGCGAGTCGAGAGCAGAGGAATCTGTAGCATGTGATAGTGAGGACGGATAAGATCGCAAGTTTGTGTTTTTCAAGGGAGAGATAGTAGTTGAAGGATGAGAGTGAATTGGAATTAGAGCAGTTGAATAGATTATATACTTGAGTCGTTTTTTTCCTTTGATGAACATGGTGGGCTTTTCAGAATCGTTTTGATCATTGAGGGTATATGCGAAAACAAATTAAACGAATAAACCTGGGTGGCCTCAAAATAAATGTAATTCTTTATTGGTATTTTGGTTTGCAAAATGCTAAACGTCACCCATTTTTCTTGACTAATTAATTTCACCCTATGTATGAGTGTTTTCAATTGGTGATATAATTCTAAAAAGATCTTAAAATTGTTACTGACAGCATATAAGGTGAAATTAAAATGTGGCACATAAAAAAATTAGCCAAAAAAATGTGACTAATAAAAGGAGAAGCATATGGTTGAGTTTGGTAGAATGATTTTTGGTGGAAAAACAAGTTTTTAGATTGGGGTGGATTTTTTAGGGTTTTTTAAATAGATTATTTTTAAACCAGCATGTTTGAAGATGTTTTTTAATGTAAAACAAAAATTGGAGAAATATGTTTGGTAGTGGTTTATGGATGCAGTATAGTATATTAAATGACAAATATATCCTCCACTAGTATTTTTTTTTACAGATTCACGAAGAACAAATTCAAATAAAAAAGTTAAAAGATTTCACGAGCATCAACGATATCATGAAATATAACAAATTGAAGAACAAATTAACAGTAATGTGATACAAAAAAATCAAAATTTGCGTACTTGGATTCAATAAAAAGTTAACAATTTCATGAAATTTCGATCACATCAAAATTCGAGACTTGTTGTTTCATCAAATAGCAGTAAGAGCAGAAAAGGGAGATGAAAAACTATTACAATAAAACCTCTATAAATTAATACTCGATAAATTAATAATTTCGATAAAATTAATAATTTTTCCAGTCCCAACTTGGGGCCAGTACAAAATTGGACCCCAATCGATAAAATAATAAGATAGTTTTTTTTTTTGAAATCCCTGTGTATATATATTGGTCCCAACTAAACTATAAATTAATAATTACTAAAAGATTCCAATTTCTAATAATGGCTAGTGAAAAATGAATCTATAGCCACTTGTTTTTTGTTGAACTTCAGATTTATGGTCAGTTCATCTTTAAATCTCCTCACTGCAATTAGGATTTGCAACAAAAAGTTGTGAATAGTTGTTGCCGCTTGCAATGCTTCTTTCCGAGTAAACTGTTCCAATGCTATTGAATCATCATCAACTTCGTCATCGACCGGATTTTGAATAGTATCCGCCACGATTTATTCAATGCTTTGAACCTCGTAACATTCATGATTTTCACCAGGATAATTTAGGAAGTGATTCACATCCATTTAATAAGGATAAAAACAGTTTGTTTTTGACTAATATACATTTTAACTAGTACATCGGACTTGGAAATTTAAAGATCATACGTAAAATCTCTTTAAATTAAAATTTTATTAATTTATCGATATAATAGTATCTCGCTAAATTAATAAAATATCTCGATCCTAACATTATTAATTTATAGAGATTTTACCATACATAACTCTGATAAGAGAATGACCTATTGTAACTTTGGATATATAATGTGAGGGCAGTATAGGATCAGCAGAAAACAAAAGGGTAAAAGACATTTTTCCACCCTCCGACTATGGAGAAAAGACATTTTACTCCCCCCATTTAATTGAAAAAAGACATTTTCCCCCTTGTTAACGGATGGAGGGTGGACAGATACCACCCTTATGATAGAATCCGTTAGTGGAGGGGTGCAAACTGAACTTTTGTGACCATTTTACCCTTATTGATTGTGGACAAATTTCACCATTTTTCGTTTATTATAGTGTTCTTGGTGTTCTTGTGCACCACCTCCACTACCACCAAATCCACCGTCAACACCACCACCACCACCAACAACAACAACACCAACAACAACACCACCACTGAATCCCCACCAACAACAACAAATCTGAAATTCAAATTAAAATTGATAGTGCAGCCGGCGAGTTGGGGCTTTTCCGATTCTCCGATGCCTAAACCCATATGGATCTGGTCGTTGTCGCCGGAGGCTCGGCGCGTGGATCGGATTTTAAGGAGAACTTCGGAAAAGAATCAAGGCCGAGAGAATGGGAGCAGTATGCTGCCACAACTCAGACAACACACCAACACACCAACCTACCTTCTCCACCATAACTGTAACACCCCGTATTTTTCTGAATATTTTTGACGTATTTTTCGTAAAGTTTAATAAGTTGTTTTTGAAATTTCATGTCGTGTGGGGAGGTATTTGTAATTCTAAATGTTAATAGCTAGTTAATAATAGGGGGTGTTTGTGTAGTTAGCAAGAACTATAAAGACTAATAGCTAAATATTAATAAGTTAATAAAATAAAAGGAAAAACATTTGTTTACCCACATTTTTCAACATCTGGTGTTTTCTCCAACTCCAACACTTGCTTCCCAAACCCCAACACCCTCTCCTCTCTCCCGTACATCTCTCCCTCTCTCACGTCTCTCTCTCCCTCATTCCTACGCGACCAGAAGAAGAGGAAGAAGATGGAAACAACAGCAGCAGCAGCGCTGCAATAGCAGACCGCCGCCAACACCGGCGAACCACCATGAATTCCGGCGAGTTTCTCGCCGGAGTTCAACCACGACGATCCAAGCCGCCAAACCAGTTCCATTCGACTCAGAGGAGTCCGACCGAGCTATAGGAGGCCTCAACCGAGGCCAAGAATCACCGGAGAAGACCCGACGAAGCTCCATCTCCGGCGACACCGACGGCGACGACGACCCGACCTTTTTCTTCACCGTTTCTCGCGATTTTTGGACTGGGTATGCTTGAAATCTTCCCCTGAGTTGTTTTTAGTAATCAAAATCAAGTTTTAAAGCCTTGAATCCACGTTTTAATCGGTTAGTTTGAATGTTCATGCTTAGGGGGTTAAAGTGTCATTTTCAGAAACTTTTCTTGGGGGTTATTATGTCATTTCAGAAACTTTGGGGTACTGAGTATAATTTTTAATTTATGATTCATTTATAAAATTTGTTTTTTTATATTATTATTTATAAATTAATTTGGGGGTAAATATTATTAAAGAAAATATATTTTTGGGTTAATAAATAAGTTAAAATGAATATTTTATTGAGAAAAATAAAATGAGCTAGAAATATATATAGGATGTATATTTGTTGAGATTGTATTAAGTTTGAAGCTCCGATTTGTAGGTGACGATTTCGTAGACGAGAACAAATTATAGGACGTGCTTGGATTTTTTGAAGTTAATATGCCTAGCCTCGTGTGCCTTCCTTTCATTTCGCGTATCGCGTGAGTTATTTGTGAAATACTACCGTACTTGATTTATTTGAGTTGTTTATTTGTTTTGAAATACTCCTCTTTGAAGTATTGCATGAATCAAATCTAAAAAAAAATCCGAAAGATGAACATCTAAAATAATATTGCGAAATACTTGTAAAATTAATTCCCCGAGACGGACCACGTCATTGGGTTGGAAGTACAAAATTTTAAATCGTTGCCTCGGTTACCAAGAGTAGCACACCGCTTACTTATTGCTCAAATCAGAATATCTCTCTCAATCACACATCGATTATTATTTTGTGCCACACCGGCTTTAGTTCGGAGCTCCTTACACGATTCTACATATTAAAAGAAATTTTGTAATTATGTAAAGTGGAAGCTGTTGTGTGGGGTTGTGCCATATCCCTGATACGATACATTTCTGACATATTGTGTTCGGTTACTGTTATTAGATTATGAGATTATGAGGCTCTGACTTCCTTTTGATTAGTTATGGTTATGAGGCACTATGATGCGAACCTCCTGTGATTGAGTTATGGTTATGTGGGTGCTTTTGCACATATGAGTAAGAGGTTGTGGATTGGATATGGTCACGCCACGTATCAACTAGTTGTTAAAATGAATTTCTGGACTCGATTCTTATCGATGAGAATAATTATCTTGAGATTAAAGTAATATTGTGAATTGCTATTAACAGTGATTTCCCGAGATGGACCACATCTTTGGGTCGAAATACGAATTTTGAGATCGTTACGGAGTTTGACACACCAAATCAACGTGAACGCTTTTCCCGCGAGTATTTGATATTTATTTATCAGCGAATTGGTTATTCTGTCATATGTCTCATAATCTGTTTACGTGCTATGGGTGTTAGCTTACTCAGCCGTTTGCTGATCATTTTCTGTAAAAACTGCGTCGACTTTTGCTATTTTAAAACCGCAGGTTGGCTATCGAGGTGGGGGAAACGTTCACGAATCAGCTGCATAGAGACAGAATTGGTGCTTAGAAGATCGATCACCTAGTATTATCATATCACTGAAAATTGTATTCTTGACGTTTCAAATGTCACTTGTTTATTTGGAATTGTAATAAACTATGGTTTGAATTAATGTTGATGGTTGTACTAGCTGTGAACCGACGATCCTTATCCGTTCCCAATGAGGCTCATCACCTCGGGCGGAGGCATTTCCCTTGTTTAATAAGGGGAGTGTTAAAATAACCTTTTAATAAACCCTGCCTATACCTTCACCTCCTACTCCAAACCATGACCAATTTCCTTATCTGCAAATTAAACCAAGTCACCCTCACCATTAAATCATCTCTAAGCTAAAAACCCAAGCCTTAACAACCTACGGCTACCTCCTACATCACAGTAACCAACTCACCAAAAATACAAACACGCCACCATTTTAATAATCATCAGACCCACCTAAACAACAAACATCAACCTACACCTACTGGCACTGCTACACACAACCACACCCTCCTACACCATCACATCTGTAACCCAGATTACAACCTTAACATCACCAACACCCAACAAACAGTAAACCCAAACCAACCCAGACCCTGACTTCACTACCTACAAACACAAACTCAACCACCATGATCGTCTCCATCTTAGACCAAACCAATCCAGAGCCTAAACCCATATGGATTTGATTCTTCTGGGTCTTCTCTCTCGGCTAACTTTGTCTTATCCTACAGTAGAAGACCACATGTGAGAGAGGGGAAGAGGGAGAGAGAGACAAAGAGAGAGAGGGAGAGAGGGAGAGCAAGGAAGAGAGAACTTACCCGATCAATGTCGTCGTTGAGCTCGGCGGCGGCGTCAGAACCAGACTCACCCCAAATAGGGGTCGCCAAACTCGAATCCACGACCTGGGTTGCTGCCGGCTTTGCCGGCGGTTCCTCCGGCTGGGTTTTGGTGGTCCGACGGGGAGAGAGAGACAAAGGGATGGAGGTGAGTGAGATGTTTGTGATGCGGTTGTTGGTGTTGGTGGTTCAGTAGCCAAAACAGAGGAGGTGGGGGCTGTTGTTGTTGTGCGGTGAGAGGAGAAGGGAAAGAAGTTCTGAGAGAAGAGAGAGAGAGGAAGATGGTTAGGGTTAGGAAATTAGGAGGAGAGGGATGGAAAGGGAATTTATAGTGGGGTAATTTCGTAAATGTCATGGGTATTTTTGTCTTTCTATCCCTCTACTAGTCAACCGTTAATTTTTAACTCTGACAGAGGTGCAAAATGTCTTTTCTTATAAACAGGGGGGTAAAATGTATTTTCTCCATAGTCGGAGGGTGGAAAATATCTTTTACCCAAAACAAAAATACCGAAGAAAAAGACCACCAAAACGTGGGGGGTTTCACATGCCAAAAGCTGGAAAAGAAACTGTAAACTAGTTTTTAAAACTACACAAAACAAACTCTTTGAGAAAATCGTTTGGTGGAAAAACTAAAAATAAAATAAAAAAATAATTTGCCAGACAGACCCTATGGTATTATGGATAGTGGTCCTCTTTTGGTTATATGGATTACACATGTTAAATCGGACTAGACCTTTTTTTCAGCTGAAATTGTAGCATTATATTAATGGAGTAAAGAAGAGTTTACAACCATTCCTCCATCACAGTAGAGGATTTAAGAGCCAACTTGGCATTACAGTGAGCCGTGAAATTTAACTTCCTTGGCACAAAGAAAAATTACAAGAACAAAAAAGAATCAACTAACCTCTTGCAATCAAGAATGACAGGTGCAATCTGATAAGGAGGAGCACTAGAATTGCTTGTAAGGCATTGAGCAAGAGTCTGACAATCAGTGAATACACATATCTCTGAGAAATTTTTAGACAAATCCAAAAAAGGAGCTTCCCTCACAGCTTCTCCTTCCAACACTACAGGGGTGATTTTATCCTCACAGGGCATTAAGAATCTTCCAACAAGATTGTCAACCTTGTCTTTAAACACTGCAGCAACACCTCCCAAATTTCTTCTCTTATCAATAGCAGCATCTGTGAAAATGTTTATCCACTTAAACAAAGAGAATGAGGAATTATCTGCATGATCATTGGGGGAGAAAGTGACACAAATAAAACACGATTAGCTTCCCGTCGGATCTTACTGAATATGATATCATTCCTTGCAAGCCAAATCTCCCAGCAGATAGATGCAAAAATACCCATAATTAACATTTTTTGTTCGGAAGTCTCAGCATTCACATTAATCTCATTCCACCATCCATGAAGTGATAAATCCATATTCAAATTGGAAATGAATCTAAAGGGGGAGAGCTTCCAGACTTTGAGTAGCTAAAGAGCAATCATATGTGAATTACAGTCTCCAAACTTTCCCCACAAACACCACAAATAGGATCAATAGACCACCCTTTCTGATATAATGCAGTTGCACAAGGTAAACAAAATTGTAGAAATCTCCAATAAAAGATTATAATTTTAGGAGGGATTGGCAGACTCCATAGCCTATCCCAATGCATAACACTAATTGAGCCCGATCCAGCACTTGGATTATCAGATAATTGACTTCTAATAAATTTATATGTTGACCTGGTAGTAAATGCTCCATTAGAAGAATAACTCTAGATAATTTATCAGGACATGAATATGAGCCGACTGATAATGATAAAATTAAAGAAGCTTCCTCCTCATTCAACATGCCTTTGATGAGATCTTTGTTCCAGCATCTGCCATCATATTTGATTAAATCAGAGACTTTTTGTAAGTAACACAGAGGAATTCTGACTGATTCAACAAAGAAATTATTCGATCGCGGTAGCCAAGGGTCTTCCCAGATTCTAATGCTATTACCGTTACCAACACACCATCTCCCGCCCCTCGATATTATATTCCTCGCTTCAATGAGACCCTTCCAAGTCCAAGAGCTTCCACTAGGACATTTAGCATACCAGAAGTCCCCGTGAGGGAAGAATTTTCCTTTGAAAACCCTTGAAAATAGAGTAGAGCCTCCCTTAACCAGTCTCCAAGCTTGTTTAGCAAGAAGAGAAAGGTTATAGATGTGTATATCTTTAAGTACAAGCCCGTCGGAAGCTTTGTCATCACACATTTTGCTCCACTTTCTCCAATGAATCATGGAATCTCCTTGTTCCTTGCCCCCCCCCCCCCCAACCAAAAATTAGCCATAATAGATGAAATTGCATAGACCAATTGGTAACAAATAAACTGACATTGCATGAATGGGAAGAGCAGTTAGAACATACTTAATGAGAACTTCTTTCCCTCCTGAACTTAAAAAAGATTCTTTCCAACCATTCAATTTGACAGCGAACTTATCTTTCAAAAAGTGAAGTGTTTGCCTCTTGGATCTTACCAAAAAGGAGGGAAAACCAAGGTAAGAACCATCTTTGAAGTCCTTTGAAATTCGAAGATAATGCTGAATAAAACCTTTTAATAAAGTACTAGTGCTTGGGCTGGAAAACATTGCGATTTTACTCTATTAACAACTTGCCCTGAAGCTTACTCATATAGCATTAAAACCATGTTGATAGCGCTGCAATCAGAAATGGTAGCCTTACAAAATATGATGCTATCGTCAGCAAACAATAGGTGGCTTATAGGAGGGCAAGATCTATCTTCGTGGTTCATGTTTGTTCTTCATCATGTTCCTCTTTTGTCGTTTCTTCACTTATACTCTCTCCTTTCTTCTCTTGAGCCAGATCGGTAGACATCTATTAGAATATGCTTGTTACTCTTCTTTTGTTCTATTGCTTTTTTCTGTTTTACTTGGTCAGTTATTTGAGGAATGAATTATTTGAGGTATATATTTGCCAATACTTCGATTATGGAGGAGCAAAATTCAATTAACTAATATATTCATCAACGGGTAGATAGATGAAAAACATATGTGACATTCGGATAATTTGATTCAAAACTGAGGATCGATATGCAGTCATTGAATTCTTGGTATTCTTGATGTTCTTGGTGTTCTTGATGATAAACATGACAAAAAATTCCAGAAAAATACCAGACTTCTAACGATTGGACTGAATTTGATGTTCTTGGTGTTCCTCTTTTGTCGTTTCTTCAATTAAATGGATAATTATGTTTTTTTATTAAGTGGTACTTTTTTTTGTCCAAAAAGTAAAGCTCTTGCCAGGAATTGAACTGAATCGAACTGAAAACCAACATTTTGCAAACCAAACTTCTAACGATTGGACCAAAGTACCAACAATGTTATAGCTAAGGGTACAAATATATATTCAATACTGGCATAACTAAAAAAGAACTAAAAATAAGAATATCCTAGTGTTTTCAGAAAAGTTAGCGCGGCATGCTGGATGATGCTATTTCAAGTAACATGTTGAGCAAGAATATGAAAAGAAGAATGTGTTGTAACTATAATTTATATATTGAATGCATTTATCAAGAAAACTAAATCAAGTATAATAAAATCTGTTCAATTCGAGTGGTAAATCGTTGGAAGCCTCTCAATGAGGACTCGGGTTCAAACCCGTTTGATGACAGAATAATTTCTCAAAAAAAAAAAAAATATAAATATAAAATACAACTAATCCAAACTAAGCGTGCTAACAAAGGCACGATTTTTTTTGAAAAAATGTTTTGTCGTCAGCTGGAATTAAACCCAGAACAACTTGATGCATGTGTTTCTAACGCTCTACCACTTGGGCTACCACCTTAGCTGCAACAAAGGCACAAATTAAGGGTGCAAAATTCTAATAAAATCTGATTTTTCATTTTAATTTTGGATAATGTTCAATTTAGGTCAATTTGACCTAAAAACATTAGCACATTGTTCATATATAGTAAATCTATAAATCTTGTGTCTGCCAATTATGAGTCAATCTAATCGCAATCTTAAAATGTGAAAACAATAAGTACAACATTAATGCCACAATATTGTACCCCCCAAAAAAAAAGATAAATGCAATAAGCCAATTTCAGTGCTCCACAGCTTCATAATTTTTTGTTTGAAAACCATCATCATAAAATTGTTAGCAAAGTAGTAAGTATTGCCACTAACTGGTATCATTTGCGATTCTTTTAGGCAGATCATTTGCTATTTTTAGTTAGTGAAAGAAAAAGCAAAAGTATGCGAGTGGTTTTCCTCAAAATAAAAGGTAGGAGAGTGGTTAATTTTCCCTTAAATAAATTGCCCGTCCCTGTCTAACTTTTAACCATAAAAAAGATCCTTTCTAACTGCCCTTATTATCCCCGAATCTTAAAGTAAATAAAAGGAAAATGGAATATCTTCAGTTGGCTAAATCGGTTTTATTCTCGGCAATATAAATCCTTCTAATAGATTTTAGGATATTTTCTTCGTCAATCAAAATTCAAACATTTCTTTTAAAACACACATTAAGAAAAATCTCTAGCAAAAAAGGACAAAAAAATCATAACGGATACAGTTGCAATTTGTCAGTTAATCCTTACTATAATTGACAGATCAAATTTCTTTAATTTGTACTACAATGGCTATAAAATGTAACCCGTGATAAACCAATTTCATCAACCAAAACATAGGAGTGAAGAGTGAACACAAAGCCATCAATGGGGTTTCAGAAGATAAAGCCTAAGATCTTGATGTTTCCATGGCTAGCTCATGGACACATCTCACCATTCCTCGAGCTATCTAAGTCTCTCGTTGATAGAAACTTCGATGTTTACTTGTGCTCTTCTCGTGTTAATCTTGACTCTGCGAAGAAAATCATTAGCGACGAATACGCTAATGATATACATTTGTTGGAACTCGATGTGCCAACAAATAAACTTCCTCGGGAATACCACACTACCAAGAACCTACCGCCCCATCTCATGGGAGCCCTCAAGGAGGCCTTTGACATGTCGAAAGGGAGCTTTTTCGATATCCTCGCAAAGTTGAATCCTGATGTCCTCATTTACGACACCATCCAACCTTGGGCGCCGGTGATGTCCTACAAGCTTGGTATACCGGCTGTTGCTTTTGTTAGCACAAGCGCTACCATGACTGCCTTCATGATCCACCACTATGAGAATGGAGGTACGCACGTAGTCATTGAAATTTATATTTTGCCAAAGTTTCACAATATGTTTTTTATAATATAATAATTTTACCCACAATATGATGCAATACTACATTTGTTTTGCCCCAGAGTTGTTTGATAATTATAATTTTGCCTACCATATGATGCAGATACTAATGTAATCGTATTGGATTGCATTAGTATATGCATCATTGCGTTAGTATATGCATCATATGCATCATATGGTGGGTGCAATTATAATGTAAAAAAAAATTGTTAATAATTTTGCCTACTATGTGATGCAGATGCTGAGTTTGGTTTGCCTGAGATTTATCTCAACGAGCACGAGGAAGCAAACTTCGAGCATTTGATACATGCTCCCGAGAATTTTTACAAGACGAAAGGGCGTTTTTTCGAGTGCCTAGAGAAATCTTGTTGCTTGATCTTGATCAAGAGCGCGGAAGAGATCGAAGGAAAGTACCTAAAGCATCTATCTCTTCTAGCCGAGAAGAAAATCGTGGCGGTGGGTCCCCTAGTTCAACCCTCTTCGAACTACTATGATCCTTTCAAAATCATCGATTGGCTCGACAAGAAGGAGATTGGATCGACCGTTTTCGTGTCGTTCGGGACGGAATATTTCCTCACCAAGAAGGAGATGGAGGAGGTTGCCTATGGGTTAGAGTATAGTTGTGTAAACTTCATATGGGTGGTTAGGTTTCCCGCGGGGGATAAGGTTATCCTCGAGGAGGTGTTGCCAAAGGGGTTTTTAGAAAGGATAGGGGATAGGGGATTAGTTATCCAAGGTTGGGCACCACAAGTGCAAATATTGGAGCACCCAAACACTGGTGGGTTTGTGAGTCACTGTGGTTGGAGTTCCATGATGGAAGGAATAAAGTGTTGTGTGCCTATCATAGGTATACCTATGCACCTTGATCAGCCAATCAATGCCAGGCTATTGAAGGAGATTGGTGTTGGTTTGGAGGTGAATAGAGATGGGGATGGGAACTTGGTGAGGGATGAAATAGCTAGGGTTATCAAAGAGGTGGTGAGGGAGGAATCCGGCAAGGCGGCGAGGCGGCGGGAGAAGGAGTTGAGTGAGGAGATAGGGAGGAAGGAGGTGATGGTGGTGGATGAGGTGGTCAAAGATTTGTTTATACTTTGTAAGATGAAGTGGTTGATTCAGATAATGGCTAGCAGACATCATCAAGGTCTTTAGGTGTAGTTAGGGTTTTGGTCTTTTCATGGTTCCAACTTTTGTTTTAGTATTCAAGTTGGCTAGTTGAAGGAGATCATTTGAAATCCATTGTTTTTAATGGGGGATTTTGATGCTCCTTTCTTATTTCAATCAGAAGTTAATTGTAATAAAGTGGGTTTATGTAACAAATTTATAATTTTAATGAGAATTTGTTGCTGACCTCAATATTCTACTTAATATCTCTATACTTTTTGGAATCCATGAGTATTGTAGCACGTAAACTTGTCTGACAACATATTTATCTAAGAAAAAAAATTATATTGCAACAACTCCCTTATCCGGCTCGGGACAAGACCGGGAGGGCGATGCTTAATAGAAGTGGCGGAGATCAAAAGCAATACATTTCACAACACATAGTTATAATATTAAACAAAGACTTTAGGTCTTACAAACTAGATGATTACTATTACACAACAGCTTAACTATCATTACTAGATACTAAGTGACATAGACCGTCTAGTTGTGTCTCGCGCCCCTTCTACTTTACAGTCCCAGCTCCTAGACCTGCGGTGGGAAGAAAACAGCAAGAACCGCAGTTTGAAAGTCAGCAAGAAATGCTGAATGAGATACACCTTAGCGTGTAAAACAGGGAAGATGAGTTGTATTGCGTGGTCACAAGTTAAAATAAACCACAGGATATGAGTAAAACTTTTATCAGAGTTTGCAGCAGAATCAATAGTAATACCAGTAAAATTCATCCCGATATAAATCAACTTTCAAAATATGTTATTGCTCACAGTAACCAGGGTAGACCAGAGTAATCATAATAACAGACCTCAATCGGATATCCAGATCGAGGGTTGGGAAAACCTTTCCCTGGGAAACCTTCCCGTGTAGGACGACAACGAGAGAGAAAACCTTTCCTCCGTGCCTGGCGTTGTGGAGAACCTCTCCCGCCCCTACTTATATAAACCCTACTAGACCTTAAGTGTCGACACCCTCTAATGGATCGTAAGTCCATAAGAGTAGTACTAGATGGGACTTTAGCCAACAAGGCAAAGAGCAGGGCCAACGAAGGGCCAAACTAACCCAATAAGGGTAAATATAGCCAACTCAGGGCAAATCCAAACCACTGATTCCGGTACATGTGAGCTCAATTTCAAAACAATCATTCCGAACGTAATCAAACTCAAGGAAAGCATGTATTTCGCAAAACTCATTTTGAGACGTATTATAAATCATTCCTTGACACGAAAGGAAGCTAAGGCTCAAGGCTAAACATGTGAACTCACCTGAAGTCAACTCAGCAGTCGTACAACGGATGTTCGACAAAACCTACGTCCACGTATCCGTCTCCTACAATTTATTAATCTCTAGTCATAACGGTGTTATCTTTGAATAAACAAATACACTAACCCTATAAAATTGCTCGGTTATGTCGAATACTAATTATTTCTCTCACGACCCCAATTCGTCTTTACGTCATATTCTTCTATAAAGAAGCATTTCGAAATAACTTGATTGCTATTAAATCAACGTTAATAAATACTTTTCCGAAATAAACAAAATATAATTACTAGCAATATTGAGAAAATAGCGTTATCTCCTTTATAAAAAGTTATTTTAGCTAGAAATCAATATCAAAATAAGTATACTTTATCAATAAGTAATTAAATAAATAATTCAAACTCATTAGATAATAAAACTATAGGGATATTACACAATAAATATTTATGAATGCAAATTATTTTATTATCTCAAATAGGATTCTTGCTAAGAAGAGTTTATTGAGCAAATACTCGGAAATCACTATTTAAAGTGACGTTTAGTATTTAAAATGACATATTTTTCAAGAAAATAATGATTTTCTCACATCATATTCTTACAACTAAATTAATCGTCTTACTTTATTAAAACATACTTTTATTTTTAAGAAAAATAATTTATTTTGCCATAATTATATTTTTTATTCCAAAGCATCAATTTTTATTAAATTTATTTGAAACACATATTAATATAACATTACTAAGCTAATAATCCAATTAGAAGCTATTTCAGAATCTATATACTACAACCAAACCCCAACAGTTTCTTCAACATACACTCACAACCCCCAAGTTGTAGAAAACTTCTTTCTTAAAAGACACTTAGCTCCCCCAAACTTGAATTCTCAAATCGATCAATATAAACACGAATTCGAGGCATAAAGACGTGATTTTGATTACATAAAACAACTCAGGAGGTAATTTAGGACTTACCCACACCAAGAATTGCAAGAAACGGCGAAGAAACGAATCGGGTCGGGTTGTCGAAAAACTCACCGGAAAGTGGAGCTCGACCGGACGGTTTCCGGTGGTTCTTGGCCTCGGATGAGAGCTTCAGGATCTCAGTCGGACCCCTAGGATTCTAATGGTAGGGTCATAGAGCCGTGGGTGGTTCTGGTTCATTCCGGGTGGAGTTTGGCCGGAGCCTCGCCGGTTTTAATGGCCGACGGTGGTGGCGGCGTGCTCTGTTTTGGGTGTGGATTGTGGCTGCCTTTGTCTCTGTTTTTGAACATGGAGGAGGGTGAGACAGAGCAGAGAGAGGTAGGAGGGGAGAGGGATAAGAGCATGGGGTGGTTCCCGTCGGCAGCGGTGGTGGTGGTGGCGGCTTCGGAGCTTGTCGCCGCTACTGCTGCTGGGTCTCTGTTTCTGGACAGAGAAGAGAGGCAGAAACAGAGAGAGAGAGACAGAGAGGGAGAGACTAGGGAGAATGGCAGGGGGTGTTGGTGGTGATGATGGTGGTGTTGGTGATTAACGATGATGGTGAAGAGGGAGGGATAGGGAGAAGAGATGACCATTTATATAGACAAATTTTCAGATTGGGGAGCAAGGAAATGGGTATTGTGTTGGAGAAGGGTTGTGAAATCTTATGGGAGAAGATTTGGAAATATTGTGGAGGAAGGAATTGAAAGCTTGTAGGAGAAGCTTATGGTGGTGTATGAGAGAAAATTGAAGAGTATTGTTGGAGAAGATAGGAGGAGATTTTAAGGTGTTTTGGTGTACCAAATTGAAGAGTGGAAAAGATTTTACATAAATGATTTTGCTAGTATAATTTGTGAAAGAACAACAAATTTGGGTTGATAAAAATAGGTTGTTAGGGAAACTAAACAAAAAGACAAAATTGCGCATAATACTTGCTAGAATTGTTGATAAATATTTAAGCGAAAGCGCGCGCGTAAATTTTCTCACCCGTTAAAATTACTAAATTATCCCTACGAAAAATACGGAGTATTACATCCTCCCCCCCCCCCCCCCTTAGGATGAGCTTCGTCCTCGAAGCTAGGACATGTTACTAGAGTCTCGATAGGTCTCCTAGATGAAGTGCACAGAGATTAAGGTTAGACTGTTTACCTTTTGTATTGTTCAGTGCTTGTGCCTCCGTTTGGCTCAACACAAAAACTTGTCCAGGCGGCCTCTGGTTGTTTCCATTTCGGTTGTTGTTGCCAGCTTGGTTGTTCCCATCATTAGCTACATTCCTGTTTTGTCCTCCACCCCTGTTTCCATTTCCATTGTTGTTGTTGTTCCGGAACTGATCTCCTCCATCCTGATTGTTCTGTCGGTAACCATTCCCATTCAGATTCTGTCGGTTTCCTTGGTAACCTCGCCCATCGTTCTGGTCGTTCCACTGGTTGTACCTTCTACTGTCGTTCTGTCGTTGCTCTGCTTTCTTCCTTTTCTCACATTCATATCCCCTGTGACCTAATATGCCACAATAGTTGCATGTTACCTTGTTTCCATTACAATCAACTCCTGGATGGTCCCCGTTGCACCGTCTACAGTTGTAATGACGATTGGGCCTTGCCATCTGGTTCTGATTCTGATTTCCCCAATCATTTCCTGACTTAGGACGCTTGTCCGTTCCTTGGTTGTTCCTGCCTTGTCCATAGTTGTCATCCTCTTGGCCTTCCGCTTTTCTCTTCTTTTGTTGTGTCATCACCTGATCGACTGTAATACCCCGTTATTTAGAAACGGGTATTTTTAGATAATATTAAGTGTTAATATGTTGAAACGGTTATTTTATGAAATTATTGAGTGTTAATATAATATTATTGAGTGTTAATATGCTAATATTATATTTTATAATCATATTAGGTGTTAAAATAATGTTAGTTTAAGTTTTGGGTATTAGTTTAATTATTTAAAAGTTACTTTTTATTGTTTTAAGCTTTAGGGGGCTTTAGTGTCTTTTTCGTAACTTAAATAGTGCAGTTAATATAATTCTTGTGGGTAAAAAGTGTCTTTTAACTAACTAAGGGGGGTGAAAGTGTCTTTAACCCATAAATATCATCTTCTTCCTCTCCTGGTAGTAACAGGAGATGTGTTCTTCTCCTCCTTCGACCCAAAGACCCACTAACACCAAATTCTACTCCAAATCTTCCAATTTCCGTCCCAATACACTCCCTATTCGACATAGATCGATTCTTTAGCACCAAGAAACCAATTTTGCCCAAAATAGTGAACCAATTCGGAATCAAAAATCAACCCGGAGGAATCCTCCTCTTTGCCGGATTCTTCGAATTGAAGCCTATAAATAGCTTGTGAAATCAGAAACGAAACCCACATCAAAACCCACCTCCAAGCTCTCTCTCTCGCTCTCTCTCCCGTTCGAATCACCAACCAAACACCCAACCGCCGCCGGGTCCGGAGAGCCGAACCCGACCGCCCTGTCCGACGCCGCCGCCGTCTCCGGCGTCCTCCCCCGTCGCCGTCGACGTCGCTGTTGCCGTCGGCCGCCTCTCCCTTCGCCACCACCGCGAGCCACCACCTCTTCACCATCGTCGTCGTCCTCTGGTATAACCCGTCTGTTCTCTCTTTCTTATTCTATTTTGTTCTTTTATTTTTATTTTTTTTCTTTTATAAACACTAGTCAACTGTTGAATACATATCAATAATATATGGGTAGATTTAACAAAATGGGCAGTGGCCCAGTGGTAAAGGTTGGCTGTTAATATTGGGTTGGTCTAGGGTTCGAGTCTCATAGGTAGCAAGTATTTTTTTTTACTACTCTAAACTCAATATTTAAAAGAGAAGTTTTGGGGGAAAGAAAGCATTATTAAAACACTTGAGAATTATTTATTTAGGAAGTTTATTTTCTTGTTTAAAGGTTAATCTTTTGAAAAATAACACTCTTGGGTTATGCTTTATAGTAGTAAAAATTAGATAATCATTTTTATACAAGTTTAAAGTAATCTTTTTGTACTCATCTTTACCCAAAAATAAAAGTTTATTTTTCTTATAAGTTTATTACAAATTAGAATAAGTTATTTTCTTCAAATAAATTTGTTATTTCTTTTAAATAAAAGTTAGTTAGTTTATAATTTATTCTCTACTAAGGCTTGTTTGGTTGGGAGAAACTACTATTTGAATTAAAAGTGTGCTTCTCTACCCTAAATAATAAAAGGGATATTTTATCTAATCTTATAAGTTATATTTATATAACTATAGCTATGTTTTTACAAATAATAAACGTTATAAAGCATATTTTATTATAAAAGATGTTGTTCACCTTAGCAAGGTTGGGGAGAGTTAATAAGGGGATTACACTTGCATTGCATATAGGACTTGTTTGTATTTGTGTGTTAGCGATAATTGATTAGATATTATCGAATTGTAGGAAACGAATTCTCCGACGAAGGATAATTCGAATACTACGATTGATTTGCTGTGATTTCTATTTGTTGAGGTAAGTAATCATGCCAGGCCTAGCGCCCATATCTTCTTTCGTGTCTAAACTGCTTTTGTGATTTATCGTCTCAAAATTGGAATATCTACTTGAACTGTTTATTTGAGAAAGTTTACTGATTTTATAAATGTGATTCTATCACAACTATCACATGATTAATAAGACGTAAAAACGTAAAGTGGAATAGTTGTATCGGGGATCAATATTTTGAGCTTTGGTCGATGTGGACTACGTCTCTCGACCCACTTTATTTTATTTTGCTCGGTCGCAACCGCCCCGAGTTCGCTCCAGTACTTACCTCTCTGGCCGCAAGAAGTCTTAGGGGGGTGTCGACACTTATGGTCTGGTAGCCAGTTATTAGTAGATCTTCCCCGTGTCAACATGATAATATATGTTTTCTGAATGATGGACCTTTATGATTGAGAATTGGAAGTCCCGATTGGACAAATGAAGAGTTTGGGAATGTTTCCCCACAAGTGAAGTGATAAAGGAAAAGATTTGTGAATTCTTATTTCATACTTATACTCTTACTCGAATTCTTTACTCTTCAAACTCATGAGTCGTTTTTAAACTGCTTCATAATCTGTTTACATGCTTGGGTGTTGCTTACTCAGTATTTTCAGCTGACTTTGGAAACTGTGGTGTTTCTTTTTGTTTCTGCACCACAGGTTTAGGTGGAAGCATGGCTTGGGGGAAATCGAGACACATCACTTTAGTAAATTTAAATTTCACATCTAGACTTGTTTTATTTAGTAGTTGAAGTTTAGATTGGAATAGTGCCCATGTTTGTGGCAAGACGAGTTTTAAAGTTTTAATTAATTATTTTATGGATTTTTGGTTTGGATATTCTGTTATAAAATCTCCTTGTATCCGGGTTTAATCTCGGGTACGGAGTGACATCCCTGGGCTACCGGGTCGACCTTTTCAGACTTCCGGCTTGGCGGTTTTGGGGGTGTTACATCGACTCTCCAGATGTTGGCAGCTACTCCATACGCCTCAGACAGTGTGTCGTATGTTCTGGTGAGCATGGTCCTCTGAATCTCAAGCTTCAGACCTCCGATAAAACGAGTGACCAAGCGCCTTTCGGTAGGTACAGTATCTTCTGCGAAACGAGCTAACTCCACGAACTTGTCGTAGTAGTCAGTCACTGAATCGTTTCCTTGCTTCAGTGCGATGAACTCCTGATACTTATGCTCCTTAACATGCTCCGGATAAAAGGCAACTCTCATTGCAGTCTTCAGGGCCTCCCAGTTAAAACCTTCCTGAGCCATGAACCTTGCTCGATTGGCAGTCCACCAGTTGTCAGCTTTTCCCTTGAAGTAAAACGCTGCCTCCTTAACCTTCCTAGCTTCTGGGCATTCCATGGCCTGGAAAATCTTATCGAATTCCCTAATCCAATTCTCAAGTAGCACAGGATCTTCTTGCCCAAAGAAGCAACTCGGGTTTCGACGAGCTATCTTTTTAGCCCAATCAGGTTCTTGTTCAACAGCAACATTGTTATTGTTGTTCTGGTTGTTGTTGTTCATTGCCTGAACAAACTGGTCCATAAGACCGATCAACTGGGCTACTTGAGGGTGTAGGGCTTCTTCTCCTTCCATTTTTCCCTTTCAAAGATGTAATGGTACTCCTAGTGATGACGTACCCCAAACGATTCTTTACCGCAACACACGTACTTCCCCAAATAACAGGTCACAACTAATAAGTATTCAATACCAACAAATCACACGATATATCTCAGCGAGATATACAAAAGAACACACACACATAAAGGATACTAGAGATACGGTTTCATAACCATGTACCGTATTGGTATTAGGGTCTCAGCACGAAACAACTTAAAGTCAGATAACACGTAGCAACTTGTCAGGAAAGAGGAAGTAACCAAGAACTCCCCAAATACCCGGCGTTTCCGTATTTTATCTTTCCCTAAGTTCATTTTAGGTTACCCTACAGGTTTTAATCCCGTGTTGGAACGAACTGCTCTGATACCACCTGCAAACAACCCCCTTATCCGGCTCGGGACAAGACCGGGAGGGCGATGCTTAATAGAAGTGGCGGAGATCAAAAGCAATACATTTCACAACACATAGTTATAATATTAAACAAAGACTTTAGGTCTTACAAACTAGATGATTACTATTACACAACAGCTTAACTATCATTACTAGATACTAAGTGACATAGACCGTCTAGTTGTGTCTCGCGCCCCTTCTACTTTACACTCCCAGCTCCTAGACCTGCGGTGGGAAGAAACAGCAAGAACCGCAGTTTGAAAGTCAGCAAGAAATGCTGAATGAGATACACCTTAGCGTGTAAAACAGGGAAGATGAGTTGTATTGCGTGGTCACAAGTTAAAATAAACCACAGGATACGAGTAAAACTTTTATCAGAGTTTGCAGCAGAATCAATAGTAATACCAGTAAAATTCATCCCGATATAAATCAACTTTCAAAATATGTTATTGCTCACAGTAACCAGGGTAGACCAGAGTAATCATAATAACAGACCTCAATCGGATATCCAGATCGAGGGTTGGGAAAACCTTTCCCTGGGAAACCTTCCCGTGTAGGACGACAACGAGAGAGAAAACCTTTCCTCCGTGCCTGGCGTTGTGGAGAACCTCTCCCGCCCCTACTTATATAAACCCTACTAGACCTTAAGTGTCGACACCCTCTAATGGATCGTAAGTCCATAAGAGTAGTACTAGATGGGACTTTAGCCAACAAGGCAAAGAGCAGGGCCAACGAAGGGCCAAACTAACCCAATAAGGGTAAATATAGCCAACTCAGGGCAAATCCAAACCACTGGTTCCGGTACATGTGAGCTCAATTTCAAAACAATCATTCCAAACGTAATCAAACTCAAGGAAAGCATGTATTTCGCAAAACTCATTTTGAGACGTATTATAAATCATTCGTTGACACGAAAGGAAGCTAAGGCTCAAGGCTAAGCATGTGAACTCACCTGAAGTCAACTCAGCAGTCGTACAACGGATGTTCGACGAAACCTACGTCCACGTATCCGTCTCCTACAATTTACAAATCTCTAGTCATAACGGTGTTATCTTTGAATAAACGAATACACTAACCTTATAAAATTGCTCGGTTATGTCGAATACAAATTATTTCTCTCACGACCCCAATTCGTCTTTACGTCATATTCTTCTATAAAGAAGCATTTCGAAATAACTTGATTGCTATTAAATCAACGTTAATAAATACTTTTCCGAAATAAACAAAATATAATTACTAGCAATATTGAGAAAATAGCGTTATCTCCTTTATAAAAAGTTATTTTAGCTAGAAATCAATATCAAAATAAGTATACTTTATCAATAAGTAATTAAATAAATAATTCAAACTCATTAGATAATAAAACTATAGGGATATTACACAATAAATATTTATGAATGCAAATTATTTTATTATCTCAAATAGGATTCTTGCTAAGAAGAGTTTATTGAGCAAATACTCGGAAATCACTATTTAAAGTGACGTTTAGTATTTAAAATGACATATTTTCAAGAAAATAATGATTTTCTCACATCATATTCTTACAACTAAATTAATCGTCTTACTTTATTAAAACATACTTTTATTTTTAAGAAAAATAATTTATTTTGCCATAATTATATTTTTTATTCCAAAGCATCAATTTTTATTAAATTTATTTGAAACACATATTAATATAACATTACTAAGCTAATAATCCAATTAGAAGCTATTTCAGAATCTATATACTACAACCAAACCCCAACAGTTTCTTCAACATACACTCACAACCCCCAAGTTGTAGAAAACTTCTTTCTTAAAAGACACTTAGCTCCCCCAAACTTGAATTCTCAAATCGATCAATATAAACACGAATTCGAGGCATAAAGACGTGATTTTGATTACATAAAACAACTCAGGAGGTAATTTAGGACTTACCCACACCAAGAATTGCAAGAAACGGCGAAGAAACGAATCGGGTCGGGTTGTCGAAAAACTCGCCGGAAAGTGGAGCTCGACCGGACGGTTTCCGGTGGTTCTTGGCCTCGGATGAGAGCTTCAGGAGCTCAGTCGGACCCCTAGGATTCTAATGGTAGGTTCATAGAGCCGTGGGTGGTTCTGGTTCATTCCGGGTGGAGTTTGGCCGGAGCCTCGCCGGTTTTAATGGCCGACGGTGGTGGCGGCGTGCTCTGTTTTGGGTGTGGATTGTGGCTGCCTTTGTCTCTGTTTTCGAACAGGGAGGAGGGTGAGACAGAGCAGAGAGAGGTAGGAGGGGAGAGGGAGAAGAGCAGGGGGTGGTTCCCGTCGGCAGTGGTGGTGGTGGTGGCGGCTTCGGAGCTTGCCGCCGCTGCTGCTGCTGGGTCTCTGTTTCTGGACAGAGAAGAGAGGCAGAAACAGAGAGAGAGACAGAGAGGGAGAGACTAGGGAGAATGGCAGGGGGTGTTGGTGGTGATGATGGTGGTGTTGGTGATTAACGATGATGGTGAAGAGGGACGGATAGGGAGAAGAGATGACCATTTATATAGACAAATTTTCAGATTGGGGAGCAAGGAAATGGGTATTGTGTTGGAGAAGGGTTGTTAAATCTTATGGGAGAAGATTTGGAAATATTGTGGAGGAAGGAATTGAAAGCTTGTAGGAGAAGCTTATGGTGGTGTATGAGAGAAAATTGAAGAGTATTGTTGGACAAGATAGGAGGAGATTTTAAGGTGTTTTGGTGTACCAAATTGAAGAGTGGAAAAGATTGTACATAAATGATTTTGCTAGTATAATTTGTGAAAGAACAACAAATTTGGGTTGATAAAAATAGGTTGTTAGGGAAACTAAACAAAAAGACAAAATTGCGCATAATACTTGCTAGAATTGTTGATAAATATATAAGCGAAAGCGCGCGCGTAAATTTTCTCAACCGTTAAAATTACTAAATTATCCCTACAAAAAATACGGAGTATTACATATATATTCATCGAGAATGTAAATATCTTTTACAACAATTTCTCATTTTCACATTTTTATAGTCGCTATATTTATAATTTGTATGAACACATGTCTCTAATCGATAAAATTAGGATGAAAGATGTATTTTACCCGTATATATAAGAAGGAACTATGGAGAATAGCCTATCCTAATAATGTGACACATAGGCCCAAACAAGTGACAACTCCTATTCACAGTTGGATGAGTACTTTGGGTAGTTTACAGAAACTAACCCCGAGTTTTGGTAATTATGCACTCATTACCCTTATTGTTTGCTAATAGACAGGATACACCCTTATCTTTTGCGTAAACAATCACAATTAACACCCTTATGTTAATTGGAGTTAACTGGGCGTTAACTTGATTTGGGGCTACACTTGACTGTGCCAATGGCACCCAATTTACCCTCAATTCAAGTATAATGTCCACTTTATCCTCAGAGAAGATGACATATTACACAAAAAAATCTCTCTGTGTGTAAATGAAACTGACTCGTACCACTTTAGAAGCACTTCTTCATACTAGGTTTAACATGATACGACGATATGGAGCATCGTCCTAAACAGAAACTTCGATTTCATACTTCGAATCATTGCTCTCTCCCTTCAATTTCACTGTTTTCTCTCCGTTCTTCTACATATATCTTTTTTCTCTCTCGATTGGTTCGTTCTTGCATTGTGTCTCTCGCTTTGAGTTCATAGTTTGTATGATAGAGGAAAGATCACAACAATCATAGAGGGGGTAACAAAGTCTTTTATCAGTTACACACCTTTTGCAATTTAATATGGTATCAGAAAGTGAGGGTAAAATTGTATTTTCTGCAACTTTGTCAGAGTCCATCCAAAATAAGGGCCTCTCTTGGTAATTGGCAAACAGTAAGGATAATGAGTGCATAACTACCAAAACTCGAGGGTAGTTTCTGTAAATTACCCGAGTACTTTCTATCCATGGTTATCCCACCATCGTCAACAAAGTTCATTCTGCTTTCTCTTCATCTAATCTAATTGGGCATCACTTCACTCTCTGAAGCGCAGTTGCAGCAGAAACGCATCAGGTAAAAATACTCTGTCGATTTCTTAGCTGGATCTAGGGTTTCATTTACTTTTAGTTCTTCAAATGATGTTAATGGAGTAAATACAGGTCATTAGTTCTTCGGTAACATTGTCTTGGTTTGTCTGGTCCCTATTTTGAGTTTCAGGAACTAACACAAGGTTAACAAACGAACACTTTAACAACAAACGCAGATCAAACGGGCATGCCACTTAAAAATAGTACTTCCTCCTTTGACGCCTCTTTCTTTACGTTTTGACTTTTGTCACTATTCGCTGGGTCACTTTGACCCGGTGATTTGGATAGCAAAACGATCTAATTTTTTGCTAATTTTTTCATGGTGTTGTAGGGTAAAAGTTGTTCTATAATACAGTGAAAACATTATCAACAAATCGTATGATTCGTATCGTTTTGCAATCCAAATCACCCGGTCAAAGGACTCATATACGAGACAAAAAGTCAAAACGTAGAGAAAGAAGCGATACGGAATAAGTAATAGATTTGGATTTTTTTGACGGGATAATATTGGATATTATGTCTATCAGATGATCGGCCTTACCTATGCATTCCAATTGCTTTCATGCATTAGTTGTGTTATATACATGACCAGTCCTAATTTGTTGTATAGATTCAACAGAGAGAGTGGATTTTAAATTCTTCATATTCATTGTTTTTTTTTTGAAAACATATTCATTGTTAAGAGGACCTGATTCTGGTGCAGGTTATATGCTAGAGATCACTCTGAAGGCTATTTCGAAGTCTTCTAAATTTCAGCTTTAGCATTGTCTTCCTTCTCTTTGTGCTTATCATTAGGTAAGTCGAAAATTCTTTTCATGAATACTGTTTGTAATTGTCAGTTCATACGAATTTTGCTTATCCTCGGTAGCCTTTCTCTATCTCCAAAAGTTCATTGTCGTGTAATTCTCAATTCATATTTTGCTTTAGTATTTCCTTTCATCACCAGTTCCAATTTTTAGAAGTTGGTGTTAGATTTCTATTCTTTACTGTTGCGCCTTAACCCCTAATCATACCCCATGGTAGGACATCTTAAGATTCAACAGGAAAGAAATATGGGAGTTAGAAGCTGAGCAGAGTATAGTTTTGTTGAAAATGTTGATGGCTAATGTCCTTTTGCTCTGTTTGCGACAAGGTTTGCCGTCGAGTTGTTGATGTATTCACTGTTGAGAAGTCGGACACTTAAGAAGAAAAACAAGAGATAATTAGTTCATTGGTTGCCGCCTCATTGCCAATCGGTTTTGAGGTGGCCGAACATCGTGACTTTGTTTGGCTGTTGTACACAGAGTGAATTTTGTACAAAATAAAGTGGATTATTATTTTATTTTCTTTACGTGGCTTAAAGCCTTTGGAATATTCGGAGGAAAATTTTCTATTTAATTTTACGTAAGAATGTAATTGCTTTTGCATCTGGAAAGGAGTTACGACTGATTGGTTTGGTTCTTCTGGTATAGTTGCTGCCATACGCCCGTGCCTAGAAGCATACATGTTCGTGATTCTTGTGAGGTAGTGCCCTCGAGCACGGTTATGCACTAGTACAGTAATAGTCTCCGAGCAAGCAGTGCGGGTTTTTTTACACCTTTTAGCAAGAAAATGTCCAAGTTAGCCTCCGCCGGCGAGCATGTTGCCGGGATCGAGGATCTCCTCCGACAGATACTCCTCCGGTTGCCGGCAAAGTCGCTAATCAGATTCAAGCTCGTCTCCAAGCAGTGGCTATCTCTCATTTCCGACCCCGAATTCGCTCAATCTCACGTCCTGAGAAACCATAGCACTCCCCCATCGGGTATGTTCGTCGAATTCAACCCCTTCCGAGACTTTGATACTTGTGAAATTGATTTCTTCCGCCTCGGAGGTGACGATACACAGCAATCCAAGCCCTCATTCGATTTCATTGACAATGTGTTCCAACAAATTCAGAGACCGTTCTCTGACAAAGGTTACAAGGTTAGCGTTTTGCATTCCTGCAACGGATTATTTCTGTGTTGCACTTGCAAGTATAATTACCATTTATGCGTCTGCAATCCAACTACAAAGCAGTACATGTTTATTCCACCAATTCAAGTCAAAGAATGGTTAGTATCTGGTGTAGGATTTGCTTTTGACCCTGCAATCTCGCCTCATTACTATGTAATTTGTGAAAAGTACTCACGTATTCGAACCAATCACACTTGGAATCTCCGCATTGAGCTTTACTCATCCGAGAACCATCAATGGAGGATGCTCCATGAATTCAACGAACCGGAACAATCCCCTGTTCACGTCCAACATTATGACGGGGTATTTTGCAATGGCGGGATTCACTGGCTTGGTTATGGTTCCTTCCACTTTGATCTGAAATCTGGTAGCCTGGTACGAAGACAACAACTTCCTTGGAACGAGGTCAGAATTATTACTACTACATCCTCTATCATCATTCCTAATACGAGTGTTGGGGTGAGGGATAAATATATGTACATCATTGCTGATGATAGGTCTGTTGGGGTGAGGGATAGATATATGTACGCCACTTCTACTCGCCCTAAGAGTCTGTATGTCTTTGAAATGAGCAAAGACTATAGCAAGTGGGTTGTCAAGTACAGCCTCAGTGTTTCTGACTTGGCATCCGTGTATCCTGAAATTCTTACCACCAAGAGATTCAACGGGCGAAATGATGCAAAATTTGCAGTTTGTGCAGTTGGTGTTGTGGAAGGGCTCAAAGGGGAAGATGCTGTACTCATTTTGGCAATTCCTGACAAGATTATATCTTACAATTTCGTGCAACAGACCGCGAAGACAGTTTATGATTTTCCAGCTGAACCAGCTGAGAAGTTTAAAATCCACGCCTTCCCATTCGTTGAGACTTTAGCTCCTGTTTGAGAACGACATCTTTCCCTTCTAAATTATTCAGCTTGCATATGTCTGTTTTCTATTTCTCTAATCCAAAGAAGCCATTGAAGAAACTATGCGCTCCATTGTTGAGATTGAACTTTCGCAAGTTCAGCAAGTAGTAGTTGTGATGTGCGAGTAGGTTTGGTGGGATTTTAATTTCTTGAAGAAATGACTCTGGAAGAGACATGAAATTGCTACATCGCTGGAGTGGATTGTTTGCCGTTGCCTTTGCCTTGTCTCTGCTGCTCTGTTCGCTGAATGCCTAATTTTAGAACTGAAGGTATATTGCTCTTCTATAGTCATATCTACCGTCTTTTGTTCTGGAATTTCATTCAAGTGTTTATCTAGTATTCTACCTACTTGGTTTATATGCTAGTATATATGTTTTGAAATATTGATTTTTTTTTTTTTTTTTTCTGAATTGGAGTGCTGAGTTTTCGGTTGATTATTCCTGGTTTATACACTAAAACACAACAAAATGTCACTACAACTATTGTATTCGGTCAGTTACTGGCTCTGGAAGAATTTTTTTTCTATCTCCTTGAAAAAAATCATGGTTACAATATTATTCTGGGGTTTTCTTTCCTCACACAAACCCTCGATTCCGAACATAGCCTAAATCGCTCTAGCTTTGATTTTAGTCGCAGCAGCAGCAGAGACAGGCGAGCTTGGCATCAACTCTTGTCTTCGGAAGACCAATGCGTGGACTCAAAGGTGCCTAAGAGTAGTGAGCTGGATCCACAGGTGCCTACGAAAATTGTATGAAATTTTCTAATGCTCTATTGTAGTAGTATGTAAAACTGTATGAAATGCTTAACAATTTCAGAAAAAATACTTGTGATCTGAAAAATATTTTAAGGGAAATGCTAATGTGTCTCATTTTGCAACCAATGTCATTGCTAAATGTTTGTATAAATGCTTTTTAGTTAGGTGGTTTCATGAACCCGCTCATGGTAATTCTTGATGTGGGCCTTAAAAGTCTACTACGGGTGTTTGTGGGATGGTATACTATAAAGTAAATTTATAAATTATTTTGGATTATTTGGGACATCGACTCCGGTAGTTAGATAATTGAATTTCTAAGTTAAGCCATTGTACTTTAAGGGTATCTGAAAATGTATTGGGATGAAGTCTGTGAAAAAGTTGCTGACTTGCTGGTGCTTATATAGAGGAATATACGTGGTTGGAATGTTGGATAGAGGGTTGTAGAGCAGTAGAAATAGGCAGGAATAGTTTGGGTCTTGTGAAATAAGATCAATGGATATAACACAGCAAACTGCAACATACTACAGAAAATGAGAAGAATTATAGTTTTAATTGATTGCTGGGTTTTTTTAGCTACTATGCACCTAGCCTTTTATTTACACACCTTCTTGTTAATTCACAACGCATGCACTGACTTAATTACATGAAATACGCTCCGTCGTACAAGGAGGATATGGAGACATTGGCGTTAGACTGCAATCCCATAGATATTGAATATAACCCTCAAGCTTAATACTAGTACCCATATTGTAGGGGAAAGCATTTGCATTACACTGACTCAAATTTGTCCTCCAAAAAAGAAGAAAATGCTAAATTGTATCCAAATTTTAGAGTCTACACTCTAGAGCGATGCGTTTTGTATACAATCTTCAGAAAATATTTAGGGAAGTTGAAATTAATCGCAAAAAGATTATAGAAAAATAGTCAATAGGTGTCCACCACGAGGAAAGTATATTAACAAATACACAAACACACATCTATAATCTCATAATCTCACAATCCAAACAGAGCTTTTTTATCACATCAATAACAATTATACAAGTACACAACTTTCATACATACTAGTAATTTTCACCATAAGATGCTTGCCACCAGCATTCACGACTTAAGAAATCAATCCACAGCTTGAGCATCAAACGTTGTAATTAACACTTCCATCAGCCTACTGACCATGGTCATGCAAGCAGGAAGAAGAGAGGAGCCCCAATCTCTTTGGTGCAAGTGTCGCAAATCCTCTTGGGTTAGGGGGACAGTTTAAGTGATTCCTTAAGGAAGTACATTAGATACAAAATTGTTAATGGGGAGACAGCTTTTCTGTGGTATGACTATTGGCTGCTATCACAAGAAGTGCAAGAGTTTTATGAAGTTTTGTGTAATGGGGTCTGAATGAAACTAAAAACTGCCAACCATCACCGTAACACCAGACATGTTAGTTTGGGTTGGGAACCGTTAGTAGCTCTGACTACTCTGTAATATATTTCAGTTTGTATATTGAAAGTCAGAGTTGTTCAGTTCATCCCTTGCTCGTGTGTGGGTTAATTCAGCTGCTTCTGCAATTTCTCCACCAGACCCTTGGATGTATTCAACCCAGTAGGCGGTACAATGTCTTTGTTCATGCTGTGTTGGCGCAAATTGAAGATTCCCAGGTTTTTTCCATACAGCAGATAAGCTGACCCATGGGGAGCGGTGGTGTTGGCTGATCAGCAAGGGCGGAGCCATGTGAGGGCAAGGGGTGGCACTTGCCCCCCCCCCCCCCCCCCCCCCCCCGAGTTTTGAAAATTTCCACTAGCACCCCTTATTTTCTAGATTTTAAATGAATAATCCCTACGAAATATACTATCTTGCACCCCCAAAATTAATAACTATCAGTTCTGCCCCTCTCTATCAATTCTTACCCCGGCCGACTTGATTTCCTAGCTCCGCCGCTGCTGATCAGGGCAAGATCTGTAATGCACGAATTGAATCTAGAAGTACATGTTCTTTGCTTGCGAGTTTTCTAAGAAGATGTGGTAGTAGTCTAATACTACTGGTCTCCTTTTCTCTTTGCTCGGTCATATGTGGAGAGTGACGAAGAAGAAGGTTTTTGAAAGGCAGAATACCACTCCAGAAGTTGCTATTAGAGTTATTGATATCAGAGCTAAAGGGTAGGGGATGCGGCAGATCAAGTTGACTAGTAGATACATTGAGTTTGCTAGACACTGTGTCGGTGTATATGTTGGATTCTTAGTACATTACAGAATCTGAGAAGAAAAGAAGAAACAGAAAGTTAAGAATTACAATGAATCAAAAAAAACACAAAAGTTACAGAGTTGTGAGAAGCGCTGCAATAACTTGGAGAAATCAGAGACAATCGCGAACATAGGCTCGATTTCCTTAAGGCTAAATTCGCTCCCTGTAGGTGCTTTTGAACCGGAGCGAAGGCCTCCCAGGATAATTGTCCCTCACTGTGTAATCGGGTAGCACCACCGGATTACACCCTACGAACCCTCAAATGGAATGATAGCACTCTGGAAAGTTTGGAATGTTTCTGGAATTTTGGGAATTTCGGAATGACTGAAACAGGGAAGGGTGCTCTGCATTTAAAGAAGCAGAGACACCCGTTGGAGCAGTTGGGTCTGTTCACGAACGGTTACGAAACCGTTCCAGAACCGTTGGAAAACGAATTTCAAAATTCAGGTAAAATTTCGGGTGGAAAACTAATTAAAATTGGGCCAAAAAATTAAATGGGCCTGAACCTCATAACAAGCCCAGCCCACACACAACACACCGCACCGCACCGCGCCACGGCCCGGCCCGTGCCCGAACCCGAGACCGAGCCGAGCCGAGCCGGCCGGACGGCGGCGGCGGCGCGCGTGTGGTGGTTCGGACCATAGCTAGGTCCTCTCTCCTACACAAAATGTGTATCACCCAAAGGGCGTGCCCTATTGTGCAATCTTGAACTATATTAAGTGAACAAGATTGTTCCACCCTCCAATGTGGGATGATTTAATTTCCCTCTTGGAGTACTATCTTAGAAGCCATCTTTACCCATGAATTTTTCATTCACCCGGTCACGACTTTGGATGAAGTAAAGTTGTAGGATGTTCACCTAGCTCTAAGGTATCCATAGCAACTTTCGTTTTCATGAATCGATTAGTCGATTCTTCAAAAATTTCTTCCAAAGTTGTGCGAAAAACTGAGTTTTTCCAACAATCCCCCACATGAATGATAAAATTGGCATAAGAGCCGGTATATCAAAAAAGGAAGAAAGAGTGCCATCTAGCGAACAATAATCGCATTGAGAAGGTGGCCTGAGACCTTGAACGTTCTCTAGTGGAATACTACAGGGTATACTGGCTTGTCAGTGGCGAACCGCCTTGAACTGCTTGCCGTAGTGTATACCTAGTCAATAGTACCCACACGGTTATTATTCTTTCCATATCAGGTTCTCATGGTCGTGTCCGTTTTGGCCATGGAGCACTTAATCCTGGTTTCGTGAGTGGTCTTAGAGAATTTAGCCTCGTCATTCTCCTAGAACCGGCCCCCAGTTCCCACTCATATAGGTGAGTCTCATAAAGAGTATCTTGCCATACCCCACTTGTTTTTCCAAGATATGAGCTCATTAAAAGCCAAATGCTTATCCTTAACCAATGCAAGTGTCACTCGGTGTCGCCCTAGGAATGGGTTTGGAAATAAAAATTTCCTTACAGTGACTAATTTTGCATAGTAGTTAGGTTGTCCCTTTGAACCTAGTTCTTGGGATCTCCAATCATCTAGGTTGGGTTTTCCACTACGTGCAACTCGGTGAGATAGGCTTTAATCCCATTCCCCTTGACGAACTCAAGACTTGCTCCCTTGTTAACCCCTTTGTTAGGGGATCCGCTAAGTTATCCTTAGACTTCACATAATCGATCGATATTATTCCGTTTGAGAGCAATTGCTTAATGGTGTTATGCCTTCGACGAATGTGTCTAGACTTACCATTGTAGATACTACTTTGTGCCCTCCCGATAGCCGACTGGCTATCACAATGAATGCATACAGCCGTCATTGGTTTGGGCCACATTGGAAGTTCTTCCAGGAAGTGTCGAAGCCATTCCGCTTCTTCACCTGTCTTATCCAACGCAATGAATTCAGATTCCATGGTGGATCTTGCAATGCAAGTCTGTTTGGAAGATTTCCATGATATCGCTGCACCTCCTAGGGTAAACACATACCCACTCGTGGATTTAGAATCCGTTGTATCGGATATCCAATTGGCGTCACTATATCCCTCTAGTACTGCAGGGTATCTAGAGTAGTGAAGTCCGTATGTTGAGGTGTACCTCAAATACTTTAATACACGAGTTAATCCTTTCCAATGATTATTACTTGGATTACTGGTATATCGACTTAGTTTGCCAACCGCTTGGGCGATATCCGGTCTGGTGCAATTCATGAGGTACATTAGACTACCAATCACTTGAGCATACTCGACTTGTCTTATACCTGCACCATGGTTCCTGGCAAGATGGAGATTAGGATCAACAGGAGTCCTAACTATCTTACCATCATTTTTGTCGAATTTCTCAAGTATTTTCCCAACATAGTGCGATTGAGATAATGTGTATCCATTAGTTGTCTTAGTGATTTTCATCCCTAAAATAACGTCAGCGATACCCATATCTTTCATATCGAACTTAGTTGTCAACAATTTCTTTGTTGATTTGATGATAGTTGAATTACTTCCCATAATCAACATATCATCGACATACAAGCATACAGCGACATAACCATCACGTGTAGTTTTGGAGTATACACACTTGTCACATTCGTTAATTGTGAATCCGTTTGATAGCATAGTGTTATCAAACTTTACATGCCATTGTTTTGGAGCTTGTTTCAGTCCATAGAGAGATTTAACTAGTCGACACACTTTGTTTTCTTGTCCGGGGACAAGGAAACCTTCCGGTTGTTCCATGTAAATCTCTTCATCTAATTCACCATTCAAGAAGGCAGTTTTTACGTCCATTTGGTGAATTTCAAGGTTATGTATAGCTGCGAGAGCTATAAGCGTACGAATAGACGTAATCCTGGTTACTGGTGAATAGGTATCGAAATAGTCAATACCTTCCTTCTGTTTATACCCTTTAGCTACAAGTCTAGCCTTGTATTTCTCAATTGTTCCGTCAGTTTTAAGCTTTCGCTTAAATATCCACTTGCAGCCTAGTGGCTTACAACCCGGAGGAAGATCCACCAATTCCCATGTGTGATTTTGAAGTATTGGTTCAATCTCACTATTTACTGCCTCATTCCAATAGGTTCCCTCAGAGCTAGACATTGCCTCCTTATAGGATTGAGGTTCATTTTCTATCATATATGTTAGAAAATCCGGGCCATAATCCTTAGTGATTTTTGCCCGCTTACTACGCCTAGGTTCGGCTTCTTCTTCGAACTGTACGGGTGTAGATTCTCGAGTTCTTTTGTTAGAATTTTCTACATCCTTCTTCTTATATGGAAATACGTCTTCGAAGAAAGACGCGTTACATGACTCAAAGATAGTGTTTACGTGTATGTCCTCGATTTCTGATTTAATAACCAAAAATCGATATGCACTACTATTTTGAGCATAACCTATGAAAACGCAGTCCACTGTTTTCGGTCCAAGTTTTACCTTTTTAGGTTCTGGTATTGCTACCTTTGCAAGACACCCCCACACTTTTAGGTATTTGTAGGATGGTGGCTTTCCTTTCCATAACTCGTATGGAGTTTTGCCAATATTCTTTCGCGGAATCCTATTTAGGATGATATTGGCCGTTAGGAGTGCTTCCCCCCACAAGTTCTGAGGTAAACCCGAACTAAGTAGTAATGCATTAAGAATTTCTTTCAAAGTTCTGTTTTTCCTCTCGGCTATGCCGTTTTGTTGTGGTGAGTATGGAGCCGTGGTTTGATGAATAATTCCGCTTTCTAAACAAATTTCTTTTAGCGGACATTCATATTCACCTCCTCGGTCGCTACACACCATTTTTATCTTCTTCCCCAATTGATTTTCTACTTCATTTTTATAGTGCTTGAACATGTCAATTGCTTCGTCTTTACTCCGAAGGAGATAGACGTAACAATACCTTGTGCAATCATCTATAAACGTAATAAAGTATTTCTTTCCTCCCCTTATTTGTAGAAACTTTAAGTCGCAAATATCCGTATGGATCAATTCGAGGGGAGTAGTCGATTTTCCATCAATTGATCGGAAGGGTTTCTTAGTTAATTTTGCTTCAACGCATGTCTCACATTTGTGGGATTTGTCGATTTTTGCACTAGGAATGTGTTCCATAGACATTAATTTGCGAATCGATTCAAAGTTTGCATGACCAAGCCTACTATGCCATAAAGTAGATGACTCCAACAAGTAAATAGAATTGGCATTCTTATTCATAGCCACTTTGGGCGTCACGGTCATTACATTAAGTTTGAACATGCCGTCGCTAAGGTAACCCCTGCCTACGTAGGTACCATTCTTAACTAGTACAATTTTTTCGGATTCGAAAACAATCTTGAATCCTTTCTTAACTAATACAGATCCCGAAACTAAATTCCTACGAATTTCCGGCACATGAAGCACATCGTTGAGCACCACCATTTTTCCCGAAGTCATTTTTAGGATGATGGATCCTTTCCCTTCCACGGTGGATGAAGATGAGTTGCCCATGAAGAGTTGCTCTCCGTTTTCCACTTCCTCGTACTTGTGGAACATTGCTTTGTCGGAGCATATGTGGCGTGTGGCTCCGGTGTCAATCCACCATTCCTTTGGGTTGCTGCCGATCATGTTTGCCTCCGACACTACCGCGGACAAGCGGATTCCATCGTCGTCGTCGTCTTTCTTTTCAGCCATGTTTGCCTCGGTTTTGTTCTTGGGAACCTTGCGCTTCTTCTTGCACTCGCTTCGACGATGGCCAATTTTTCCGCAATTGAAGCACTTTCCCTTGAACGCCTTGTCTTCCCCATTGCCGTCGTGAGCCTTCCGTTTGTTCTTGGAACCTTGCTCCACGATGTTGGCCTTGGCTTGCACAATTCCTCCTTTGTCTGAGTTGCGGTTGTCTTCCTCGATCCTTAAGCGGACGATGAGTTCCTCCATTCGGATTTCCTTGCGCTTGTGCTTGAGATAATTCTTGAAATCCTTTCATGAGGGAGGGAGTTTCTCAATCATACAAGCAACCTGAAATGACTCACTTATGGTCATTCCTTCAGCATGAATATCATGAAGGATAACCTGCAACTCTTGAACCTGACTTATTACAGTTTTGGTATCAACCATAGAAAATTTGAGGAACTTAGCAACTACAAATTTCTTTGCCCCTGCATCCTCAGTCTTATACTTTTTGTCAAGAGATTCCCAAAGTTCTTTTGCAGATTTAGCAACACTATACACATTATACAGAGTATTATCTAATCCGTTAAGAACATAATTCTTGGCCAAAAAGTCTGAATGTTTCCAAGCGTCCACCGCGGCGAGTGTTTGTTTGTCTGCATTCTCCGGCAGTGGTGGAGCATCTTCTTTCAAGAACTTTGCCAAGTGCAGGGTCGTCAAGTAGAACAGCATCTTTTGTTGCCATCTCTTGAAGTCCTTTCCGGTAAATTTTTCTGGACGTTCCCCATGATTCCCAATCGACACCATTGAAGGTGTTGAACCCGTAGGGGCTGCCTGACTAGTGCTTGCCTCAGGAGTGTTGTCAGCCATCGCTGAAATTTGCAAAGCAAATTATCAGTCTCAAATTACAGTAAACTTTCTGTTATTGTGTTGTTTAATAAGTGCTATTGAAAACTCGTTAAACAACAATCTGTGAGTACTTTAGAAACTCTCAGATTACGTAAACTGTTGTAATTGACAAGTACTATTGAAACTCGTTAATTACATACAGATTGTGTTAGAATCCAGAAGAATTTAGCCTTAAGATTGTTGGATTCTTAGTACATTACAGAATCTGAGAAGAAAAGAAGAAACAGAAAGTTAAGAATTACAATGAATCAAAAAAAACACAAAAGTTACAGAGTTGTGAGAAGCGCTGCAATAACTTGGAGAAATCAGAGACAATCTCGAACATAGGCTCGATTTCCTTAAGGCTAAATTCGCTCCCTGTAGGTGCTTTTGAACCGGAGCGAAGGCCTCCCAGGATAATTGTCCCTCACTGTGTAATCGGGTAGCACCACCGGATTACACCCTACGAACCCTCAAATGGAATGATAGCACTCTGGAAAGTTTGGAATGTTTCTGGAATTTTGGGAATTTCGGAATGACTGAAACAGGGAAGGGTGCTCTGCATTTAAAGAAGCAGAGACACCCGTTGGAGCAGTTGGGTCTGTTCACGAACGGTTACGAAACCGTTCCAGAACCGTTGGAAAACGAATTTCAAAATTCAGGTAAAATTTCGGGTGGAAAACTAATTAAAATTGGGCCACAACGCACCACGGCCCGTGCCCGAGACCGGGCCGGACGGACGGCGGCGGCGCGCGTGGTGGTTCGGACCATAGCTAGGTCCTCTCTCCTACACAAAATGTGTATCACCCAAAGGGCGTGCCCTATTGTGCAATCTTGAACTATATTAAGTGAACAAGATTGTTCCACCCTCCAATGTGGGATGATTTAATTTCCCTCTTGGAGTACTATCTTAGAAGCCATCTTTACCCATGAATTTTTCATTCACCCGGTCACGACTTTGGATGAAGTAAAGTTGTAGGATGTTCACCTAGCTCTAAGGTATCCATAGCAACTTTCGGTTTCATGAATCGATTAGTCGATTCTTCAAAAATTTCTTCCAAAGTTGTGCGAAAAACTGAGTTTTTCCAACAGTATATTGGGGTTGATGGGTCAGTTTCCATCTAGTTTGTGTGTGTTCTATCATGTCGCGTCCTTCTGAGCCAGGGGTATAGTAGGTACTGTGCACTCCTATCCTGTTCTATAGTATACTGAATTTACGAATAAACAGAAAAGTGAGAAGTGCTAAATTGTGGTCAGCCTTTTACGGGCATACCAGAGGAGGGCTTAAGCACCTGAGGCATGACAGGGATGGTTGGTGATGTGGGGCTTTTGGCATGACAGGGATGGTTGGCAACATAAAACATTTGAATGGAGATACATGTCGTCTCATTATTTGGTGTGTTTTGTCGTGGGTTTCTTTATGAATTCCATGAGGTATATAGCTTTGCTAAATGAGGTATATAACTGAAGAAACTAACAGAAAATGCAATTCAATCTATGAATTCCATGAATCAAACAGCTTTGCTACATGAGGTATATAGCTCTGGTTCGGTTTGTTAGAAATCGTTACTAACTTTAACTAACTATAAACTGACTTATTAACTTTATCATAATTCTACTGGAACCCCATTTCTCTGTTTACAGTAACTTCACCCAGCTCCCCATTTCTACTTGATACTACCCTTAACACACCGCTGCAAGACCCCTGAAGAGATACGTCAACATTGGCGAATCATCAGTTCTGTACCTAATGATCATCAGTTTCCACTATAAATCTATGCATCAGAGATAGTGTCCTAAAGACCCCTGAAGGTTGCAGACTTGCAGATAACAATCTGGCATTTAGTCCTGTCCTAAAGACCCTTGGAGGTTGCAGATAACAATCCATTGTAGGCAAGGCTCAATCTATGTGTTTTTGCAGCTTCGTAAGGGTCAATCTCTTCAAACTAAAGGGCAGATACGGATGACCCCTTACAAAGTTGTTGAGTGGGTTCAGGACCCTATAAGTGTATCAATTATCCTTGAAATCCGAAAGATAATATACTCTCTGGAAGTCCATATGAATACGCAGGTCAGACTTGGTAGAAGAAATAGGCAAATTGAATAACCTGAACAAAATTTCAGTCTAATAGTAGTATCTGTTTAGGGATGTGCTTGTGTTGCTGTGAAAATCTGGCCGAGTTTGGAGAATCGCGAAAACTGTGCTGAACAAAAGTGTACAAAAGGGGGTGTGGGTGGTTAAGATTCTAACAATGAAAATATGTTAAAACAATGTGACGCGTCCGCACGGATACAAACTTTTATTACGTCAATAAGAAATACACAATTATACGCCATTCATGCAAAGTAGTTACATGGCTAACTAGCTTAGTGCATGCCTCTGTCACCACCAGCATTGAGTCACTGAACAAACCAGTCAATTACACTAACATAAAAACCTAGTAACACTTGCTCCTTAAGTACCAACCTACACCACTGTTAAATTGAGATTAAATCATGCATGTTTTTATGGGTTGGTGGTGGAAGTGGCGGCAGAGCAGGGAGTGCGGGGAGTTCTGGCAGATCGCGGAGCACAGGGAGTGGTGGCAGAGCAAGGAGTGGTGCAAGGAGTGGCGACGGAACAGGGAGTGCGTGTAGCAGCTGCATAAGCAGGGAGTGCAGGGAGGGCTGGAAGTGCAGGGAGTGCAGGAAGCGCTGGGAGTGCGGGCAGAGCAGGGAGTGCTGGAAGAGCTGGGAGTGCGGGTAGCTGCAAAAGCTTACGCGAATTAGCTGATGCAGCGTCAATGGTGGTTATTGTTGCTGCGAGCAAGAGTGTCGCAAGGAAGAGGAAAGCAAAGAGCTTGGAGGAAGCCATTTCTTTATGGGAAATCAAAGGTTTTTGTTTGGCGAAGTTGATGAAGGCTAAGCTGTGGAAATGTAGGAAATGCCACTGAGTTTATATGCAGGGAGAAAGGCACATTGCACATGTGATAGCGATAAGTCCGGAGATGTTTGTGTGTTGTCATTTTTTGTGTTTCTTGGAATTTTATGGGGACATCAGTAGTCATAGGCTCATAGACTTAGCTGGTGTTTCAGGTGAGCTAACTGTGTTTGTTCTTGTTTGTTTGGAGGAAGTCATTTCTGGGTTATGCTGCTGGTAGCAACTTTTTATGGTTCATTTCTTTGGCCATGTTTAGTCTCTGTGGGTATTTTTGCAGACATGTACACGATGAATTATCTGTATCAACAATCACATGGTAGCAGTATATAGTCCATCGTGTAGTCGAGTTGGTTGGTCATGTATTCTTAAAGTCTTTTGGGTATTGCTTAGAAGTCTTGAGTTCGAAAACTTGGATAAACCTAAATCCTGCTAATTGGTCTTCGGATCTTCGCATTTGCAAACATGTTAGTCAGGGTTTTGTCAAGCAAGAGTTAAGTGTCATGCTAGTTTGCGTCTCTGGTGTGGTTAGCAACTTAGCAGGCTATTCCACAAAAGCGGAATTTATCCAGTGCCTACACAAATGACAGCAACAGCAGATTCCCAAGGTAAGAAACATTGTAGTGACATGCTGAGAAACAGACTTGTAATGCAGCAGTTAGTCCTTGTAGTTGGTTTTAATTTAGAACTAGCATATGAAGGATCTCTGAAACTTCATTATTTTGTCCTCTACTTGTCTCATATATTTCACAGGCCATATGATAATGCTTCTCATCGATTTACCGCTAGAAAATAAAGGTACGTTTATGTATATTCATAGTTGTTTGATATGGCTTACACTATTTTAATGTTTTATGATAATAATTTCGCCCACCATACGATGCAGATGCCAAATTTGCTTTGATCAAGATTTATCTCAACCAGCACGAGGAAGCAAACTTTGAGCATTTGATACATGCTCCCGAGAATTTCTTCAAGACGGAGGGCTGTTTTTTCGAGTGCCTTGAGAAACCTTGTTGCTTCATCTTGATCGAGAGCACGGAAGAAATCGAAGGGAAGTACCTAAAGCACCTATAGGTTTTAGCCGAGAAGAAAACCGTGGTTGTTGGTCTGCTAGTTCAACCCTCTTCCAACTAACTACTGCTATCCGTTCAACATCATCGATGGGTTTGACGAGGAGGCAGTTTTCGTGTCGTTCGAGACCGAATAGACATGGTTGAAGTCCAAAAATGACAATTTTTGTTACTTTTAACAGAAACGCACAAAGAAAAACTCTCACATGGATAGTTTTTAAAACATTTGAAATCACTGGAGGTATTTCGCACAAATACTAACCTTAAAATGCAAATATATAACCATATAACTTATACTTTAATGTCACTTCAATAGTCATCCCAAACTATGAGATAATACATTTGTCGAAAAACTAATGTGACATCACCTCCAGATGGGGATTGGGTTGACACAAACCCGCAAAGGGTCGACTCGAAAGTGACACGGAAATAAACAGGTCAGTTAGTGCCAACCTTCACAACTCGAAAACGACCCGTTTGAACGTGCCTTCACAAATAACCGTCTTTTGTCACGTTAGTCATTCTCTCAGAAAAAACTCATGCATATTCCTCACAATATCTGGTTCGACACGACAACGAGATACAAGTTAGCGAGTTTGGGACGACAGGAACTCGCAACGGGTCACAAAAAGGTCCAACCTGAAAGTAATACGAAATAAACAGGCCGAGGTTGGGCTGTCCCGTTTGTGACCAAACAAGGTTCGACCCGACCCGCAACCCGACGGATTGACCCGGATCGCCATGCCTAGATGGAAGTGCCCAAAAATTCCAAATTGTCCTCTCCAAAACTAAAGGCGGTTAAACTCTCTTTTGGCTCAAACTTAAGGGGGTTGGGTGGGGGGGGGGGGGGCGGGGGGGGGGGGGGGGGGGGGTGAAAGTGTCTATTAACCTATAAACTTTTTGTAGTATATAAAGTGGCGCGCCTAACCAGAAGATCGCTAATCACTTGCACTTTGTAGCCACAATGTTCAAGTTCGCCTCTGCATATCCTTCCGCCGGCGAGCATGTTGCCGGGATCGAGGATCTCCTCCGGCAGATCCTCCTCCGGTTGCCGGCAAAGTCGCTAATCAGATTCAAGCTCGTCTCCATGCAGTGGCTATCTCTCATCACCGACTCCGAATTCGCTCAATCTCACGTCCTGCGAAACCCTAGCAGTCCTCCCCCTTCGGGTATGTTCGTCGACATCTGTAAACCCTATAAAATCGATTTCTTCCGCCTCGGAGACGACGATAATAACACGGATAAGCAATCCAAGCCCTCATTTGATCACGGGGTATGTATTTTGAAGTCATGTAACGGACTATATCTATGTCGCTCTTTCGATTATTCTCATTTATGCGTCTGCAATCCAACCACAAACCAGTACAGAATTCTTCCACCAATTGAAGGCTTATCGATGCGATTAGAGGGGGTACCTTGTTTAGTGTTTGCTTTTGACCCTTCAATCTCGCCTCACTACTATGTAACCTGTGAACACTACACCCACATGTGGACTAGGGTTGAGGTTTACTCATCCAAGGATCATAAATGGAGGCTGCTCCATGAATCCAATGAAATTGTAACAAATGAATTATTTGATTTTTACGACCACGTGTATTTTGATGCGAATGGGATTATTTGGCTCGGTCACCAGTCCCTTTGCTTTGATCTAAACACTGACACTCTGGTTCAAAGACAGAGGCCTTCATGGACGTCGATACGTTCGATGTTAGGTAGCCCTCGCTTCATGGGTGGGATGATGGATAAATATGTTTACCAAAGGGCTTCTCGCGGGGGAAAACTGATTGTCTATGGAACGAGCAGAGACTATCGCGAGTCGCTCGTCAAGTACAGCCTTTGTGTCAGCCGTTTGGCATCTGTGTACCCTGAAATTGTTACCACAAAGACACTCAATGGTGCAAAGTTTGCAGTTAGGGCACTTGGTGTTGTGAAAGGGCTCAGGGAGGAAGACACAGTACTCATATTGGCGATTCCTGACAAGATCATTTCTTACAACTTCGTGAAAGAGACGGTCAAGACAGTTTATAATTTTCCGGCTCAACCAGCTGAGACACGTGATATCGGTGCCTTCCCATTCATTGAGACTCTATCTCCCGTTTGATCATTGTCGTAACACTACTTGGTCTTATCTCATTGTTTTCCACGTCTTTCGCTTCCTCATTATTCAACTTGCATATGAATTATTCAATTTTTTTTTGTGGGTTTCTGGAATTCAAATGTCGAGTTTTTGGCTGGTTCATCCCGGTTATTAAGAATAACCAATCCATGGTTACATTCGGAAGATTTTTGTTTCTATCTCATCGCAAAAGTCATGGTTACAATATTCTTGGGTTTGTTGCATTTTTCTTTTATTTTCTTGTCTCTTCCCACGTCTCAATTCTAAGCACAGCCTGAATTGCTTGCCCTTTGATTTTGGTAGCAGCAGCAGTGAGCAGCAGTGACAGGTTAGGTTGACCTTGACTCTTGTCTCCGGAAGATCAGTGGCTGGTGTCTTATAATTTATTTTTGCGACAACGACAAAAAAATATAACAAAAAAAAATAGTTAAAACCTATCATAAATGTTACTCAAGTCCATAAGTCTGAGGGAATGAGGCCCTCTAGAGATAAACGAGTACTACCAAAAATTGAATGTGCGTTTAGGCTTGAGCTAAGGATCATCAAGTTACACTATAAAACTATGCATCAGCGATACTCAGATGATCATCTGACGTTGAGTCCTGTCCCAAAGAACCTGAAGGCTGCAGATAAGGATCTGGCATTTAGTCCTGTCCTAAAGACCCTTGGAGGTTGCAGATAACATTCCATTGTAGGCAAAGGTACTATGTACTTTTGTTACGGTTCTAGTCTTCTAAAACTTCTTCAACCTAAAGGGCAGATACGGATGACCTCTTACAAATCTGTTGAGATATAACGGATCAATTAACCTTGAAACCCCACAGATACTCGTTGGAAATCCATATGAATGCGCAAAATAAGGCTTGGTAGAAATAGGCAGATTGCATAACCTGAATTATTTCAAAGGTTTAGTCTAATAGTATCTCAATAGGAATGTATTTGTGTTAAGTGCTGTGAAAATCTGGCGAGTTTAAAGAATTGGAAAAAGTGTACTGAACAATGAAAATAGGTTAAAAATAAGGGTCAAAGACACTTTCACCCCCTCTAGTTTCACTGAATGACACTTTCACCCCCTCTAGTTAAGAAAATGACACTTTCACCGCTTCAATTTTCCGAATTTCAAATAATTTACACTCTCTAGCTGTGACACCCGTAGTCTGGGAGTAGGGTCCGTCATTGAAAATAAATTTAGAGACCAATTTGACCCCCATATCTTGCAAAAAGTCAAATATACCATTGGGTAATGTCTACAATTTTCATAACATGAATTTTTACTGGCAGTTCCCATTTCTAGACTAACGGTGTAACAATATGGGGTGTAAATTACATGAAGTTCGACACACAATGAGGGGATGAAAGTGTCCTTTAATAAAACTAGAGGGGGTTAAAGTGTCTTTTAACTCTAAAAATAAATGTGACACGTACACAGGGATGCGAGCTTTTACTACGTCAATAAGAAATACACAAACATACCAGGTGAGATTGGTTATGGCCAATCGAACATGGTTAATACTGAAACAAGCCGGATCCTACGGTTCGTGCTAGTACAACTTAACGATAATCCAAAGTGTTTTATTATATAAATAAAAGGGAAAACCTTCCTTATTGTTTAAAAGGAAACAAAGATGACAAAGTTGAAAATCGAAATGTAGCTCATGCTAACAATTAACTAGGTGTTTCCTAACTTGTTATTCGCCTTCAGCTACGTGTGGGCGTTCCCCCACCTTTGTTCATAACCTTCGGATTTTCAAATGGCAAAAGCCGACTCACAAAAACATTTATCAGTGAAAACTGAGTAAGAAATATACCACAATATGTAAAACAGAGTTTTGGCTAAAAGAAGAAAAAGAATGTAACTGAAGAGATTCCACATTTTAGCTTATTACTTGAGCTGAGGCGTATTAGAGCCCAGCGGGTAACGAATGCCCACAGAGAGGTCACGATGCAATAATATCATCACACAAGTACCTCTTGGGATATCACAGTCCATCCCAATTCACCCTGAGCGTTTGTTGGTAGCCCGACACTACCCCGCCCATCACATAGCTAAAGGACATTAAGTGTCGACACCCCTATACTGTTGTGACCCACACATGCATAGGTAGTACTCTATAGCTTTCACAATTTTATAAACCCGTATAGGGTAGGGTATGAAACCCTAGGTGGTTCGTCTCACGTGCGCCCCCGACCTTAGCCTTCACACACATCCTCTGTACATTTCCCATATCATTTATCGTTCGTTAATATATCACAAGATCATTCGAGAACCATTGGTTTGAAATTCAGAAGTTACCACATATTTTCGAAAAGATATTTGCAAGAGAGATTCTAAATATTCAAGACTTTAAACCGTTGCTTGAAACGCAAGTAACACACGCCAAGACACATTTCGATAGTTAAAGTATTGTGCGCATAAACTTACGTGGAATGGAGAGACAACTTCAAACAAAAGCAAGTACGTAACTAGTAGTAGGGGTCCTCAACGGATTCGTCTCCTACGAAATTTGAATCTACAATAATCACATAATCCTATATTAACACATATTCATTCACACCGCAATTACAATTAAAGTGTCCTATATGCAAGCAAGTGCAACCCCACTAAACACCCAAAACCGAAATATTTATTTTTAATAATGAACCGCGAGTTAAAAGCCTAAATTTATAGGAGAACAGTTGCGTATAAAAAGAATAAAGATTGAACTGTTGCAACTTTTTATAAAACAATCTATTTGATCTAAGAGGCCAGAGTTGTTTTATGTTAAACAAAAGATACCAATTAAAACATATTCGTTTAACAACTAAAACCCTATTATTGTTATTTGACTAAGAATATTTTTCTTATGAAAACAATAAAATTTTTTTACTTGTTTTATATTTATAGAACTCAACAAGACATTTTACTAGAACATAGTAACTAACAACATAACAATTCTACTTGTATTCACAAAGTACTACTACCTCTGTTTCTTCTCTTTTATCTTACTTCACTTTTTGACACTATTCACTGGGTCACTTTGACCCGGTGATTTGGTTGACAAAACGATACACGAATTTTGTAATTTTTGCATGATCTTGTAGAGCAAACTTTACTCTACAATACTATGAAAAAGTTACAAAAAATTACATCGTTTTGCTATCCAAATCATCGAGTCAAAGTGACCCAATTACGGGTAAAAAAGTCAGCCGCACTTGAAAGAGAAGAAACAAAGGTAGTACTAGTTTAGATTAACCAAATGGGTAAAAAAATATTTTGACTAAAACTGATCAATAATTTTGGGAAAAGTAATTTGTTCAGGTAAAGGGGTTGGAGTCAAAATGAATATAAAACCAATATAGCACCTATACCTATACCTATACCTATACCTATACCTATACCTATACTACTAGTACTATTATAATATTATATTACATCACTACTCACGTTTGGTGTCGGGATTGAAAATTGGGGGTACATGAGGTCCTACAGTATTATAGGGTGTATTGATATTAATGGAGTATTAATTATATAGGGAGGATTATGTAACATGTTTGTTTGCATAAGTATAAATAGGGGTATTAAGCCTTTAGTATTGAATCCCTCCTACATGGTGGGATTAGATTTTAGGCATAGAGGGGGTAAAGATAATAAGGGGGGATTGAATCCCCCTTGAAAGTATCCCTGCACTAAACACCAGTTATTACCCCCTACTGGTATTATTATTACTGTACCCCTTCTCTATCCCTGCATCAAACATGCCCCCTGCTACCATCAAACCACATCACCCCAATTAAACCCACTGTATCTACAACCACACCCACGATTTTCACATCCATGCTCAACAACCTAAGCTATGGGGGAGAATATGAAATAAACGAAGTGAATGAAGAAATTACAGGAAGTATTTTGGATTTACAAATCGAGGAGAGACGAATGAAGGAGACGGCGGCGTCGAAAAATGGAACAGAGGAGGACGGCGGCACTGGCGGCGTCGTGATTGCCGGGTTCGGCGGCGGCGTCGAACTCGGTGGTTGCTGGGTTCTCTCGGCAAACCAACAGGGAGAAGAGGGAGAGACAGGGTGCGAGAGAGAGACCAGAGAGGGAGGGTTTGGGTGTGCTCTTGGGTGAAAACCCAAACCGAAAAAAATAAATCCGTGGATGACGTTTTGAGTTAAATTGGAATGTCAAAATGGAGCAATTGATGAAAGGATTGATCTTTGACTTGATTAAAACGAATCGGGACAAAATTTGGTAAAGAGGAGGTCAAAAATTGAGTCTTGCCGTGGTGGGGATTTCGCCGGAATATGGGGAAGAAACGCTGGCTCCCAAAATGGAAGGATGAGGAAGATGATGGTGAAAGTTTATGGTGCGGCGGGTATACCAATTTACGCGGTGGTTCGCTTCGCGATATCCAATTAAAATCACGTTTTGTTTACATTAAAAACATTACACGACCCGCTATACTTCACTAACAATTATACACAAGAATAATTAAAAAATGTCATCTTCGAAGAAAATACTTTTGATAAAAATAAATAAAATAACAATAACAATACTACTATTAGTATTAATAACAACAACAATAATAATAGTAATAATAATAATAATAATAATAATAATAATAATAATAATAATAATAATATGAAAATAAAACTATTTAGTGAGGAAATAATTTTACAAGTCTCAAATAGAGGGCCAAAAAGTTCGTTAAACTCCAAAAAATACCCCCTAAAAATCAGGGTATTACAAATACCGCAAGCCATGTATAGTCTGCGTAGAGAAAGCCATATGAGAGAACTGATTTCGGTTTGCATATGTGCGACATTTCAGTACTCGGGTTGGTAGTCATAAGGGCTGTTGGACTTACATGTGCATAGTGGTCCTTACTAGATAAGACATGCGCTCTCATCAGAGTTCCAAACACTATGGCGCATATTCCCCGGAATAACGCGCGCTTATGAGTGACCATGAGGTGATGAGTGGAATTAGTCCATGGGATTCATCATCGCGTGAACCTCGTCGATCACACAAATATGATTGACACTGTATACCATTTGTACTTTCATCTGTGTCATGAGGAGACACGTTGGTGGTGATATTTTGGTGTGACACCTTACGGAAATGGATGATTCGGTCTTCCGGACACTGCCGGGAAAGCAGCTGAGCCGAATCTAAGTGACACATGTATGTAAGGAAAGATTCTCATTGCATCGCTCTTTGTTATCTTCATTGGGCCCACTTACAAGATCTTATGGGATCGTGCAGGATATTAAAATAATAAGGGAGTTTTGGACTCATTGGAGCATGGACTACGGGACAAAGCAGATGCTCATGATCCACGAGATGACAATTGGAGGAATCTGGGGGATACGAGATTTACGGAGTGCATTATTACTGTTATTCTTCTTAAGGGTGTCTTCCTGCGCTGACTATACGAGTTTGGTGTGCGGATCTCTCGAGAGGGTGCCTTCCCACGCTTACTATACGAGTTTGGTGTACGGATCTCCCGAAATGCAGGTACTCTCACCGGTCACACGCCACGACTACAACAATACTCTTTTGTAGATAATAAATAGTTGGAGATTGATAGAGACTAGATTGATTGTGCAGCCCCATTGTGCGAGTGGGAGATGTTGGCAATTGGTGCGCCTATGTGGGGTGCCCAATGCAAATACCATAACCTTATGGGGTTAATTGCACTAAGGCATAAACCTAAAGGGCATTAGTAGCACAGGCTCAAACCCTAGGGGTTTATGTGTAAACCTAGGAGAAGTTTTGCCTATATAAGGAGGCACCCTCCTATATATTATAATGCTAGTCTATTAAGTAAAGTTACTCTGTCTAGATTCATTCTCAAGTTATAGAGAACCCTAGTCTCTCTCCAACTACATCCATAGGAGGTGAAACGTGGGGTGGAACATAGTGTTCTTCCTCGAGATTCGCACTAGATTGGTGGGATCAAGACGTTGAAGGAAGCACGTAAAAGCAAGCAATCAACAATATCACAATCCGTTGCGCTAGGAACTAAGGAAGAAAATGTACACATAAATTTTCCGCTTTAATTCATGTTGTAGATCTATGCATGATTAGATCATCCTTGCCCTTCACTTCGCCTTTCGTGGATTGCTTTTGTACTTTATTCCGACTATAATCTAATGTTCTCGTCCTTTAGCTAAAAAAAACTAATGGAGGTTAAAGTGTCTTTGGCTCAAACTTAAGGGGGTGAAAGTGTATATTAACCTATAAACTTTTTGTAGTATAAAGTCAAAGTGTTTTCTGGCTATACGATTGCGATCGCTAATCACTTGCACTTGTTTAGCGACAATGTCCGAGTTCGCGTCTGCAAATCCTTCCGCCGGCGAGAAAGTTGCCGGGATCGAGGACCTCCTCCGGCAGATACTCCTCCGGTTGCCGGCAAAGTCGCTAATCAGATTCAAGCTCGTCTCCATGCAGTGGCTATCACTCATCACCGACTCCGAATTCGCTCAATCTCACGTCCTCAGAAACCCTAGCAGTCCTCCCCCTTCGGGTATGTTCGTCGACATCCGTAAACCCTATAAAATCGATTTCTTCTTCCTCGGAGATGATGTTAACAATACGGATAAGCAATCCAAGCCCTCGTTTGATTTCATCACCAACGCCTTCCAACAAACGCCGTCCGATTGCGGTGAGGTATGTATTCTGCAGTCATGTAACGGACTGTTCCTATGTCGCTCTATTGATTATCATCATTTATGCGTCTGCAATCCAACTACAAACCAGTACAGGTTACTTCCACCACCAATTGGAGGCTTATCAAATAGATTCGGGTTTGCTTTCGACCCTTCAATCTCGCCTCACTACTATGTAACCTGTGAACACTACTGTAGGGTTTGGGTTTACTCATCCAAGGCCCATCAATGGAGGCTGCTTTATGAATCTGAATTATCCGACCACGTGTATTATGATGGTGGGAATGGGGTTCTTTGGCTCAGTCACAAGTCGTTTTGCTTTGATCTGAACACCGAGACTCTGGTTCAAAGACAGAGGCCGTCCTGGCTTTCGGCGATAAAGTCGATGTTATGTAGCCCTACCTCCGTCTATCTTGATAAGTTCGTCGGGGTGAAGGGTAAGTATGTGTACAAAATGGCTTCTCGCGGGGAGAAACTGTATGTCTATGGAATGAGCGGGGATTATAGCGAGTGGGTTGTTAAGTACAGCCTTTGTGTCAGCCGCTTGACATCTGTGTACCCTGAAATTGTTACCACGAAGAGATTCAATGGGCTTGATGATGTGAAGTTTGCAGTTTGGGCACTTGGTGTTGTGGAAGGGCTCAGGGAGGAAGACACTGTACTCATATTGGCGATTCCTGACAAGATCATTTCTTACAACTTCGTGAAAGAGACGGTCAAGACAGTTTATAATTTTCCGGCTCAACCAGCTGAGACACGTGATATCGGTGCCTTCCCATTCATTGAGACTCTATCTCCCGTTTGATCATTGTCGTAACACTACTTGGTCTTATCTCATTGTTTTCCACGTCTTTCGCTTCCTCATTATTCAACTTGCATATGAATTATTCAATTTTTTTTTTGTGGATTTCTGGAATTCGAATGTCGAATTTGGGGCTGGTTCATCCTGGTTATTAAGAAACACCAATCCATGGTTAAGTTTGGAAGATTTTTGTTTCTATCTCATCGCAAAAGTCATGGTTACATTATTCTTGGGTTTGTTGCATTTTTCTTTTATTTTCTTGTCTCTTCCCACATCTCAATTCTAAGCACAGCCTAAATTGCTTGACCTTTGATTTTGGTAGCCAGTGACAGGCTATGTTGACCTTGACTCTTGTCTCCGGAAGGCCAGTGGCTGGTGTCTTATAAGTCATTTTTGTTTTTCAGCGACAACATAAAAAAAAAAAATAGATAAAAGCTATCATAAATATTACTCAAGTCCATAAGTCCGAGGGAATAAGGCCCCCTAGAGATAAGAGTACTACAAAAATTTGAATGTCCGTTTAGGCTTGAGCTAATGATCATCAACTTCCACTATAAAAACTATGCATCAGCGATACTCAGATGATCATCTGGCGTTTAAAGAATTGCAAAAAGTGCTGTGAAATCTGGCGAGTTTAAAGAATTGCAAAAAGTGTACTGAACAATGAAGATAGGTTAAAAATAAGGGTAAAAGACACTTTCACCTAGGGCTGGCAATATTTGACACGACACGACAACATGACTCGAAAACGACACGAAGTTAGCGGGTTTGAGTCGACACGAACCCGGAGCGGGTCACTGACGGGTCTACCCGAAATCGACACGAAAATAAATGAGTCGGGTTATGGTCAACCTGGACAACCTGAAAATGACCCGTTTCAGCCCGCCTAACACAACTTTAACAATCTTTTTTATCGTTGGCATTATTTTAGGAAGCCACATAGGCGAAATCCGAACAATATATGGGTCGACACAATGACCCGACACGAACGCGACACGAACCCGCAACCCGACGGGTAAAAATGGGTTGACCCGAAAGTGACACGGGAATAAGTGGGTCACCTTCGGGTCAATTCCTATTTCACCCCTTCAATTTGCCGAACTTCAAGTAATTTACACTCTCTAGCAGTGACACCCTTAGTCTGGGAGTAGGGTCCGTCACTGAAAATAAATTTAGAGACCAATTTGACCCCATACCATGCAAAAAGTCAAATATACAATTGGGCAATGTCTACAATTTTCACAACATGAAGGTAAATTTATCCCAAAAATTATTTTTACTGACAGTTCCCATTCCCTGGCTAACGGTGAAACAATATGGGGGGTGTAAATTACATGAAGTTCGACACACCAAGGGGGTGAAAATGTCCTTCAATAAAACTAGAGGGGGTGAAAGTGTCTTTTAACTCTAAAAATAAATGTGACAAGTACACAAACATACGTCATTCATGCAAAATTGTAGTACATAATTAGCTTAGTAAGTACATGCCTCTGGCAGCACCAACATTCAGTCACTGAACAAACTGTTGTATAAAAGTTCAAAAATATTATTTTTGATATTTAAATTTAAATATGTGATTTTCCTGAAAAGTTGTCATGTTTCCAATAGTTGTAACTTTTACAACAATTGTGTTTTTTCATAGTATCTTTTCCTAAAAGGTGCTTCAAGCACCCCTTTGGTTCCTATAAATACAAGTGTGTCTTTCATGTCAAATGAAGTTTTTAGATTTGTGTCTCTCTTCTTCAATCACTTGTCTCGTGTCCGGGTTGGGTTCTAATTTAGGAGAAGACAAGAAGTGCAATCTTGCTTCTTCTCCCCGCGGTAGGCATTGTATCGGTGGGTAGAATTTCCGTGTAACCCATTTTGCACCATATAGTGGGGGAAATTACTATCCTAAAGATAGGTCCTGGACCGCCTTAGCCTACACCATTAATCTCTACATCCACTACAAAATCGATAAGTTCTTCTATCTCTTTTTCTCATTATTCTTTATTTTATGTTTGAGTTTTTTGATTCATCTTTTTATACTAACACAATTCTGAAATTGTTTGCTTTTTAGTGGATTTTCCACAATAATTTTAGGATAGTAATTCGTCTCTTCACGAAAAGATATGACTGGTGAAGCACAATTTCAGAATATATATTGATTGATGATGATCAGTGATCACTGCCGCCTTCCAGAAGTTATCATGGAGTTAATATTCTTTTTAAGGGAAAGAAGTGTTCATAATTCATCATGAGAGTACAGGAACCCTCAAGGAGGTCGAGTATTGAAAACTGCATACAAACGATGTGTTGGGCAGTTACCAGATAAGTATTCTTTATTCTATCAGAGGGCTCTAATTATTGTTTTAATATATTGATTATATACTTTCATTGCAGATGATGCCAATTTGCATGTGGAAACTCTTAATTTAGTAAAACTCGTACATTGTTTAATATATGATTGTGTGAAACTGCATGTTTCAAGCATTGATCCATCCTTCATATGTTATTATCGGTGAAATTTTCTGGGGTAAAGTTACAAATTCTACAGTTATACTGAGAATGAATTGTTGTCCGCAATTAATTAAGAACCCCATGACAAAGAACAGTTTAACCTTGTGTTGGAAAAACTTTGTGTTGGAAAATGAACTTTGTATCTATAACCCGTGAACTGCTCGATGTTGAAGCAATTGAGTTTTTCAAATTAGGACCTACAACTTTCCTTTTGTCTTTATCTCACACAAACTCTTTTACAGACCTTCTAGAAATGGACAAGAGTATCAAACCTTCCTGTAAATAATAAGTGTCGTGACACATAGTGGTAATTTATAATTGTAAGTGCTATTATTTTAATTTGTGAAAGAATCTTTTAGTTGTCTGTAAAAGGTTTTGTGCATACCCCCGATTGGTGTTCAAAGATTCTTCTGGTGCTAATGAATTTCAGTTGTTTAAGGAAATGAAAATCTTTGCAGCATGGCAAAGAGAATATTGAATTATTTTTGTGGTAATATATTACTTGTATGTTGTCTAACATATGTTTTGTAAATACGCAGTTTTGAGAAATGTCTATCTTCACTGAAGAAGAAAGACTCGAGCACCATTTCAACAACAGGGAGAAAAGAAAAAAAATTATTATTCAGTGAATCGGATGTTACCTGTTATGGCATCCGACAGCAATATAGGGGCAGAGGCTATGAGGGAAATGAAAAAAACAAAAGAATCATCATTTTCCTATATTAATGGGATATTAATATTATTGTGTTATTATATTGTGCTGCTAACTTTGTTTGTGAAGTTGACAGATGTAAGAATAATTTTTGAGTTAACGTCGACACAGTAACGACGCAGACATTGAATTTGAAAATTTATGAGAAATTTTCATGAATATTACTACTGTGGAATAACGCGGCGTTTAAGCACTTTCAGGCGTATGAGGAGAAGACTACTTTGGTGATACTTGTGAATTAATTTTGAGGAAATAACTATCATGGTAAAAGGTAATGTGTGGCGCAATATATCTTGTGAACAAATGAGGTATCCCCATAAATGGGATGTGTCTTTTAGACAAATTTCATGACAATTGAGATAATGAGTGAAGTCCCAGCCTAATATTACTAGGTTGATGAATTTAAAGTCATGGAAGATATGGGACTATTACCGATCTATAGAGGTGTCTAAATTGAAACCTACCTCATCATGATAATGTCGGTCATTACCGAAAATTACATGCATGGAGGTTCAAGGGAAATTCAATTAAAAGACTACCCGTGGAATGCTAGTGTGAGACTACATTCCAAGTGCATTGCTTTATTTTAAGGAATAGTGGGGGTATCAACTTCTTACTAAGAAATGAATGCTATTCCTTCAAAGTCCCGTATCTGACTAATGCACTGTTCATCCACAACAATATTAGTAGGTTGGACGCAATGTCCTTAACAGAACTCATAGCCTTTATGGTAGAGCGATTAAGCGGTTGTGGACGCTCTCGATGAGTCTGCCTTTGCAAGTAAGAAAGTGAGAGGCCGCTTTCTAGGGGTTACTCGGTAAGACCCTGAGAGTACTTGCTAAGACCGATTCAGCGCAAGGCCCATTAATAAAGCGCTGCCTCTTGAAGAATTAGAACCCGGTACCTACGTGAATAGTTTCTTACTATCCTCACGGATATAAGTCTCTATTCAAACCACGGTTCAAGGCCCAGTCCACCGTTGGCGATACGTGATACTATACCCAATCTTATTTACTTCCGTGTCTATTTATTTTTGAGTATAATATTTTAAGAACTTTTAGTGGGGGATTGTTGTATAAAAGTTCAAAAATATTATTTTTGATATTTAAATTTAAATATGTGATTTTCCTGAAAAGTTGTCATGTTTCCAATAGTTGTAACTTTTACAACAATTGTGTTTTTTCATAGTATCTTTTCCTAAAAGGTGCTTCAAGCACCCCTTTGGTTCCTATAAATACAAGTGTGTCTTTCATGTCAAATGAAGTTTTTAGATTTGTGTCTCTCTTCTTCAATCACTTGTCTCGTGTCCGGGTTGGGTTCTAATTTAGGAGAAGACAAGAAGTGCAATCTTGCTTCTTCTCCCCGCGGTAGGCATTGTATCGGTGGGTAGAATTTCCGAGTAACTCATTTTGCACCATATAGTGGGAGAAATTACTATCCTAAAGATAGGTCCTGGACCGCCTTAGCCTACACCATTAATCTCTACATCCACTACAAAATCGATAAGTTCTTCTATCTCTTTTTCTCATTATTCTTTATTTTATGTTTGAGTTTTTTGATTCATCTTTTTATACTAACACAATTCTGAAATTGTTTGCTTTTTAGTGGATTTTCCACAACACAAACCAGTTAATTACACCAATATAAAAACCTAGTAACACTTGCTCCTCAAGTACCGACCTACACAACTGTTAATTGAGATTAAATCATGCATGTTTTTATGGGTTGATGGTGGGAGTGGTGGCAGAGCAGGGAGTGCGAGGAGTTTTGGCGGCATATCGCGGAGCACATGGAGTGGTGGCAGAGCAAGGAGTGCAGTGAGTGGTGGAAGAGCATGGAGTGGGAGTGCTTGAAGTGCTGGGAATGCAGGCAGAGCAGGGAGTGCTGGAAGAGCAGGGAGTACAGGTAGCTGCATAAGCTTACGCGAATTAGTTGATGCAGAGTCAATGGTGGTTACTGTTGACGCGAGCAAGATTGTCGCAAGGAAGAGGAAAGCAAAGAGCTTGGAGGAAGCCATTTCTTTCTGGGTTATGTTACTACTACTAGTTGCTAGGAAATCGAAGGTTTTCAGTTTGAGGAAGTTGATGAAGGCTAAGCTGTGGAAATGTAGCAAGTGACAGTGAGTTTATTTACAGGGAGAGAGGCTAGTGTATGAGGAACAGTGCACATGTGATAGCGATAATTCCGGAGATGTTTGTGTGTTGTCATTGTCAATAGTCATAGCCTCATAGACTTAGCTTGGTGTTTCAGGTGAGCTCACTGTGTTTGTTCTTGTTTGTTTGGAGGAAGTCATTTCTGAGTTATGCTTCTGGTAGCAACTTTTTGGTGTTAATTTCTTGGTCCATATTTAAGTCTTCGTGGGTAATTTTGCACAAACATGTACATGATGAATTATCTCTATCACCATGGTAGCAATCTATAGTTCGGCGTGTAGTTGAGTAAGTTGGTCATGTATTCTTAAAGTCTTTTGGGCGTGGGTTAAAAGTCTTGAGTTCAAAAACTTGTTGAAACCTAAATCTTGCTAATTGGTCTTGCAAACATGTCTGTCGGGGTTTTGTCATGCAAGAGGTAAGTTAAGTGTCATGCTAGTTTATGGTAGGTAACATGTTTGGCATGGCACAGAATTGGAATATCCGGTGCACATACAAATAATGTCATAGTAGTACTATATTATGTACATTCATAGTTGTCCGATATGACCTACATTGTTTTATAATAATAACAATTTCACCACCATACGATGCAAATGTTGAATTAGATTTTCCCGAGATTTATCTCAACAAACACGAGGAAACAAACTTTGAGCATTTGATACACTCGTCCGAGAATTTCGTCAAGACGAAGGGTCGCTTTTGTGAGTGCCTAGAGAAACCTTGTTGCTTGATCTTGATCAAGAGCGCGGAAGAAATTGAAGGGAAGTACCTAAAGCACCTATCGGTTTTAGACGAGAAGAAAATCGTGGCTGTTGGTCCACTAGTTCAACCCTCTTCCGACTACTACGATCTGTCGATCTGTTCAAAATCATCGATTGCCTAGACAAGGAGACTGTCTTCATGTCGTTCGAGACCAAGTAGACAAGTCAAGTAAAAGAATTTGACAGTTTTTGATACTTTCAACGGAAACGAACAAAGATGAAATCTCATGGAGAATGTTTGAAATATTTTGCACAAATCGTAACCACATATAGAGGTAAAATGCAATTAACCACATACTATATACATTAAATGTGACTTCAATAGTCATTCCATACTCTTAAGATAATAAGTTTGTCGAAAAAACTAATGTGACATCACCTCCAGACTAACAGAGTCACAATCATGCAGATTGGGTCGACACAAATTTACAACGGGTCCAAAAAACGGGTCGACTTGAAGTGCATGGGAATGAACGGGCCAGGTTAGTCCAACCTGCAAACAATCCGTTCCAACCTTCCATCCCAGAACCAACCCTATTTTTTTTGGTAATCAACGACCCTATTTCTTTCACATTGGCCATTCTCTCAGGAAAAACTTGGGCATATTCCTCACAATATTCGGATCGAAACGACAACAATACACGAAGTTAGCGGGTTTAGGATGACACGAACCCACAACGGGTCACAAACAGGTCAACCCACAAGTGATGAGAAATAACGGGCTGAGTTTGGGCTGACTCGTCTCTGACCAAACTAGGTCCGACCCAACCCGTAGCCCGACAGGTTGACCCAAATCACCAGACCCGTATGTAAGTGCCCAAAAATTTCAAATTGTCCTTTCCAAGACTACTACTACTAAAGGGAGGTTAAAGTGTCTTTGGCTCAAACTTAAGGGGTGTGAAAGTGTCTATTACCCTATAAACTAGTTCAGTTTTTGACAGTGTTCACTGGGTCACTTTGCATTATTTTGTAGAGTAATGTTTACTCTACAAATACTACGAAAAAATTGCTAAAAAATTATTAATTTTGCTATCCAAATCATCGAGTCAAAGTGACCCAATCACGGATAAAAAAGTCAACCCCAAGAAACTAGTATAAAACATTTTTCGATTTTCTGGATTTACGATTGCGCGCCTAACCAGAAGATCGCTAATCACTCTCACTTTTCAGAGACGATGTCCGGTTTCGCCTCTGCAAATCCCTCCGCCGGCGAGAAACTCGCCGTAATCGACGACCTCCTCCGTCAAATCCTCCTTCCTCTTCCAGCTAAAACCCTAATCAGTTTCAAGCTCGTCTCCAAGCGGTGGCTCTCTATCATTTCCGACCCCGAATTCGCCCAATCTCACCTCCTCACAAACCCTAGCCCTCCCCCTTCAGGCATGTTCCTCGACACCATCAAACCCTGGAAAATCGATTTCTTCTTCCTCGGAGATGATGTTAACACGGATAAGCAATCAAAGCCCTCGTTTGATTTCCTCAACAACGCCTTCCGACAATCGCCGTTCGATTACGGTGAGGTATGTGTTTTACAGTCATGTAACGGACTATTCCTGTGTCGCTCTATTGATTATGCTCATTTATGCGTCTGCAATCCAACTACAAACCAGTACAGGCTAATTCCAACGATTGGAGGCTTATCAAACACATTAGGGTTTGCTTTTGACCCTTCGATATCGCCTCACTACTATGTAACCTGTGAACACTACGCCTTAGGCTACACCTACTCTAGGGTTGAGGTTTACTCATCCAAGGTTCATGAATGGAGGCTGCTCCATGAATTCAATGAATTTGAAACAAATGAATATGAATTAACCGACCACGTGTATTATGATGGTGGGAATGGGGTTCTTTGGCTCGGTCACAAGTCGTTTTGCTTTGATCTAGACACTGACACTCTGGTTCAAAGACCGAGGCCGTCCTGGTTTTCGGCGATAAAATCGATGTTGAGTAGCCCTACCTCCGTCTATCTCGATAAGGTCGTTGGGGTGAAGGATAAGTATGTGTACAAAATGGCTTCTGGCGGGGAGAAACTGTATGTATATGGAATGAGCGGGGATTATAGCGAGTGGGTTGTTAACTACAGCCTTTGTGTCAGCCGCTTGACATCTGTGTACCCTGAAATTGTTACCACGAAGAGATTCAATGGGCTTGATGATGTGAAGTTTGCAGTTTGGGCACTTGGTGTTGTGGAAGGGCTCAGGGAGGAAGATACTGTGCTCATTTTGGCGATTCCTGACAAGATTATATCTTACAATTTCGTGCGAGAGACTGTGAAGACTGTTTATGATTTTCCCGCTGAACCAGCTGAGAAAATTAACATCCGCGCCTTCCCATTTATTGAGACTTTATCTCCTGTTTGATCATTGTCGTAACACTACTTTGTCTTATCTCATTGTTTTCCACGTCTTTCGCTTCCTCATTATTCAACTTGCATATGAATTATTCAATTTTTTTGTTGTGGATTTCTGGAATTCAAATGTCAGAGTTTTTGGCTGGTTCATCCTTGTTATTAAGAAAAACCAACCCATGGTTACATTCGGAAGATTTTTGTTTCTATCTAATCGCAAAAGTCATGGTTACAGTATTCTTGGGTTTGTTGCATTTTTCTTTTATTTTTTTTGTCTCTTCCCACATCTCAATTCTAAGCACATCCTAAATTGCTTGACCTTTGATTTTGGTAGCCAGTGACAGGCTAGGTTGACCTTGACTCTTGTCTCCGGAAGGCCAGTGGCTGGTGTCTTATAAGTCATTTTTGTTTTTCACCGACAACGCAAAAAAATAAAAATAAAATAATAATAAAAAAAGCTATCATAAATGTTACTCAAGTCCATATGTCTGAGGGAATAAGGCCCCCTAGAGATAAACGAGTACTACAAAAAATTGAATTTCCGTTTAGGCTTGAGCTAATGATCATCAACTTCCACTAAAACTATGCATCAGCGATACTCAGATGATCATCTGGCGTTTAGTCCTGTCCCAACGATCCTGAAGGCTGCAGATAACGATCTGGCATTTAGTCTTGTCCTAAAGACCGTTGGAGGTTGCAGATAACATTCCATTGTAGGCAAGGGTCAGTCTATGTTCTTTTGCAGTTGGTAACGGTTCTAGTATTCCAAATTTTCTTCAACCTAAAGGGCAGATACGGATGACCTCTTACAAATCTGTTGAGATATAACTGGATCAATTAACCTTGAAACCCCACAAATACTCGTTGGAAATTCATATGAATACGCAAAATCAAGTTTGGTAGAAATAGGCATATTGCATAACCTGAATTATTTCAAAGTTTTAGTCTAATAGTATCTCAATAGGAATGTATTTGTGTTAAGTGCTGTGAAAATATGGCGAGTTTAAAGAATTGGAAAAAGTGTACTGAACAATGAAAACAGGTTAAAAATAAGGGTAAAAGACACTTTCACCCCCTCTAGTTTCACTGAATGACACTTTAACCCCCATCTAGTTTGGAAAATGACACTTTCACCGCTTCAATTTGCCAAACTACAAATAATTTACACTCTCTAGCTTTGACACCCCTAGTCTGGGAGTAGGGTCCGTCATTGAAAATAAATTTAGAGACCAATTTGACCCCATATATTGCAAAAAGTCAAATATACCATTGCGTAATGTCTACAATTTTCATAACATGAATTTTTACTGGCAGTTCCCATTCCCAGACTAACGGTGTAACAATATGGGGGTGTAAATTACATGAAGTTCGACACACAATGAGGGGATGAAAGTGTCCTTCAATAAAACTAGAGGGGGTGAAAGTGTCTTTTAACTCTAAAAATAAATGTGACACGTACACAGGGATGCGACCTTTTATTACGTCAATAAGAAATACACAAACATACCAGGTGAGACTGGTTATGGCTAATCGAACATGGTTAATACTGAAACAAGTCGGATCCTACGGTCCTGCTAGTACAACTTAACGATAATCCAAATTGTTTTATTATATAAATAAAAGGAAAACCTTCCTTACATTGTTTAAAAGGAAACAAAGATGACAAAGTTTAAAATCGCAATGTAGCTCATGCTAACAATTAACTAGGTGTTTCCTAGCTTGTTATTCGCCTTCAGCTACGTGTGCGCGTTCCCCCACCTTTACTCATAACCTGCGGGTTTTCCAAATGGCAAAAGCCGACGCAGAAAAACATTTATCAGTGAAAACTGAGTAAGAAATATACCACAATATGTGAAACAGAGTTTTGGCTGAAAGAAGAAAAACAATGTTACTGAAGAGATTCCACATCTTAGCTTATTACTTGAGCTGAGGCTTATTAGAGCCCAACGGGTAACGAATGCCCACAGAGAGGTCACGATGCAATAATATCGTCACACATGTATCTCTTGGGATATCACAGTCCATCCCAATTCACCCAGAGCGTTTGTTGGTAGCCCGACACTACCCCGCCCATCACATAGCTAAATGACCTTAAGTGTCGACACCCCTATATTGTTGTGACCCACACATACATAGGTAGTACTCTAGCTTTCACAATTTTAAAAACCCGTATAGGGTAGGGTATGAAACCCTAGGAGGTTCGTCTCACGTGCGCATCTGGCCGTAGCCTTGACACACATCCTCTGTACATTGCCTCATATCATTTATCGTTCGTTAATATATCACAAGATCATTCGAGAACCATTGGTTCAAAATTCAGAAGTTACCACATATTTTCGAAAAGATATTTGCAAGAGAGATTCTAAGTATTAAAGACTTTAAACCGTTGTTTGAAACGCAAGTAACACACGCCAAGACACATTTTGATAGTTAAAGTATTGTGCGCATAAATTTACCTGGAATGGAGAGACAACTTCAAACAAAAGCAAGTACGTTACTAGTAGTAGGGGTCCTCAACGGATTCGTCTCCTACGAACTATGAATCTACAATAATCACATAATTCTATATTAACACATATTCATTCACACCGCAATTACAATTAAAGTGTCCTACATGCAAGCAAGTGCAACCCCACTAAACACCCAAAACCGAAATATTTATTATTAATAATGAACCGCGAGTTAAAAGTCTAAATTTTGTAGGAGAACAGTTGTTTATAAAAAGAATAAAGATTGAACTGTGGAAACTTTTTATAAAACAAATTATTTGATCTAAGAGGCCAGAGTTGTTTTCTGTTAAACAAAAGATACCAATTAAAACATATTCGTTTAACAACTAAAACCCAATTATTGTTATTTGACTAAGAAGATTTTTCTTATGAAAACAATAAAAACTTTATACTTGTTTTCTATTTGTAGAACTCAACAAAACATTTTACTAGAACATAGTAACTAACAACATAACAATTCTGCTTACTTGTATTCACAAAGTACTACTACCTCTGTTTCTTCTCTTTTACCACTTTTTGACACTGTTCATTGGGTCACTCTGACCCGGTGATTTGTTTGACATAATGATACACAATTTTTGTAATTTTTGCATGATCTTGTAGAGCAAACTTTAGTCTACAATGCTATAAAAAAATTACAAAAAAATTACATCGTTTTGCTATCCAAATCATCGAGTCAAAGTGACCCAATTACGGGTAAAAAAGTCACCCGCACTTGAAAGAGAAGAAACAGAGGTAGTACTAGTTTAAGATTAACCATATGGGTAAAAAAAATATTTTGACTGAAACAGATCAATAATTTTGGGAAAAGTAATTTGTTCAAGTAAAGGGGTTGGAGTCAAAATGAATATGAAACCAATATAGCACCTATACCTATACCTACACTACTAATACTATTATAATATTATATTACATCACTACTCACATTTGGTGTCGGGATTGAAAATTAGGGGTACAGGGGGTCCTACAGTATTATAGGGTGTATTGATATTAAGGGAGTATTAATTATATAGGGAGGATATGTAACATGTTTGTCTGCACCAGTATAAATAGGGGTATTACGCCTTTAGTATTGAATCCCACCTACATGGTGGTATTAGATTTTAGGCGTAGAGGGGTTAAAGATAATAAGGGGGGATTGAATCCCCTTGAAAATATCCCTGCACTAAACACCAGTTATTACCCCCTACTGGTATTATTATTACTGTACCCCTTCTTTATCCCTGCATCAAACATGCCCCCTGCTACCATCAAACCACATCACCCCAATTAAACCCACTGTATCTACAACCACACCCACGATTTTCACATCCATGCTCAACAACCTAAGCTATGGAGATTGGGTTGAACATTTTTTTGTGTCGTCAGGGACTATACACATTCAAGTCCAAGACTGATTCTGTTAGTTTTAACAGAACCACAAACAAAAATGCACATGGAGATATTTTGAAACATTTGAAACTACTAGGGATATTTTCGCACAAATTCCTAACCCTACAGAGGTAAATTACAATTAACCTTTTTGCCAAAAAAAGATGCAATTACCATATAACTTTTACATTCAATGCGACTTAAAGTAGTCACTCCATACTCTAAGTCTGTGTTCATTTGTCAAAAAAGATATGTGAATAAATGATTTCTGAGAAAGTTGTAAGAAAGGAAAAGAAAGGAAATGAAAATATTAGAAACTTACTAGTTTTCCATGTGTGTTCATTTCATAAGAAAGTATATGTGAAAAAATAAATAGTAATACAACTTTCCTGCAAAATCATATGTTTTTAAAATGACAAAATTTGAAGGCAAATATTTTCTGCAGGAAAATAAAAATGGTTGAAAACAAAACAGTTTTTATTTTCCTTTTCCCTCACTTTCCTTCACTCTCTTGACAAGTGAACGGAGCCTAAGGAATGTCGAAAAAAGTAATGTGACATCACCTTCAGACAATGGGATTGGGTCGACACGAACCCGAGTAAAAATGGGTCGACTCGGAAGTGACACGGGAATAGAAGGCCCGAGTTAGTGCTAACCTGTACAGCCCGAAATCCTACTCGTTTCGACATGCCTTCAAATTAATAACCCTATTTTCTCACATTAGTCATTCTCTTAGAAAAACACAGGCATATTCCTCACAATATTCCAGTCGACAAGACAACAAGACACGAAGTCTATGGGTTTGGGATGACACGAACTCGCAACGGGCACAAACAGGTCAACCCGAAAGTGATCCGAAATAAAGGAGCCGAGTTTGGGTTGACCTGTGTCAGACCAAACAAGGTTCGACCCAACCCGCAACCCGACGGGTTGACCCGAATCACCAAGCCAAAAAATCACAAATTGTCCTTTCCAAAACCAAAGGAGGTTAAACTCTCTTTGGCTTAAAATTTAGGGGGGTGAAAGTGTATATTAACCTATAAACTTTTTGTACTCCTATATAAAAACATTTTTCCATTTTCTGGCTCTACACCATTGCGCGCCTAAAGCGACAATGTCCAAGTTCGCCTCTGCAAATCCCTCCGCCGGCGAGAAACTCGCCGTGATCGACGACCTCCTCCGTCAAATCCTCCTCCCACTACCAGGAAAAACCCTAATCAAGTTCAAGCTCGTCTCCAAGCGGTGGCTCTCTCTCATTTCCGACCCCGAATTCGCCCAATCTCACCTCCTCACAAACCCTAGCCCTCCCCCTTCAGGTATGTTCGTCGACACCAACAAACCCTCTAAAATCGATTTCTTTCACTTGATTTCACTCGATGATAACACGGATAAGCAATCAAAGCCCTCATTTGATTTCCTCAACAACGCCTTCCAACAATCGCCGTTCGATTACGGTGAGGTATGTGTTTTACAGTCATGTAACGGACTATTCCTATGTCGCTCTATTGATTATGCTCATTTATGCGTCTGCAATCCAACTACAAAGCAATACAGGCTAATTCCCCCAATTGGAGGCTTGTCAAACACATTAGGGTTTGCTTTTGACCCTTCAATCTCGCCTCACTACTATGTAACATTTGAACGCTACTCTAGGGTTGAGGTTTACTCATCCAAGGTTCATGAATGGAGGCTGCTTTATGAATTTAAGGAAATTGAACAGAATGAATCTGAATTAACCGACCACGTGTATTATGATGGTGGGAATGGGGTTCTTTGGCTCGGTCACAGGTCGTTTTGCTTTGATCTAGACACTGACACTCTGGTTCAAAGACCGAGGCCGTCCTGGTTTTCGGCGATAAAATCGATGTTGAGTAGCCCGAGCTCCGTCTATCTCGATAAGGTCGTTGGGGTGAAGGATAAGTATGTGTACAAAATGGCTTCTGGCGGGGAGAAACTGTATGTATATGGAATGAGCGGGGATTATAGCGAGTGGGTTGTTAAGTACAGCCTTTGTGTCAGCCGCTTGACATCTGTGTACCCGGAAATTGATACCACAACGACATTCAATGGGCGTAACGATGTGAAGTTTGCGGCTTGGGGGCTTGGTGTTGTGGAAGGGCTCAGAGAGGAAGATACTGTGCTCGTTTTGGCGATTCCGGATAAGATTATATCTTACAATTTCGTGCAAGAGACTGTGAAGACAGTTTATGATTTTTCCGCTGAACCAGCTCAAAAAACTGATATCCGCGCCTTCCCGTTCATTGAGACTTTAGCTCCTGTTTGACCGTTGTGGTAACATTACTTGCTCTTATCTCATTGTTATACACATCTTTCGCGTCCCTGTTATCCGACTTGCATATGGCTCATTTCTATTTCTCTAATCCAACAGATCCATTGAAGGAATTTCGAACTCCAAAGAGTCGAGAATAGTTGCAGTTGAACTAGAGCAAACTCAGCAAGTAGTTGGTGTGATGTGAGAGGAAGTTTTGGCAGAATTTTAATTTGTTGAAGAAATGACTCCGGGAGAGAAGTGAAGTTGTTAGATTGCTGAAGTGCATTGCTTGCCCTGTCATCTGCTGCTCTGTTCCTCGGATGCCTATTTTGAGAACTGAAGGTATATTCCTACTCTTGTGGTCGTTCTTCCATCTTTGTTGCTGGAAATTCAATTCATTGTTTAAATATTATTCTAGTTGTTTTTTATGTTTTGAATTATTCAATCTTTTCATGGATTTCTGGAATTCGAGCCGAATTTTGGGCCGGTTCTTCCTGGTCTATAAAAATCACCAATCCATGGTTACGTTCGACAGAACTTTGTTTCTATCTCCTTGCAAAAGTCATGGTTACATTATTCTTGGGTTTGTGGCATTTTTTTTGTACTCTCGGCTCTACGCACACCTCAACTCCAAGTATAGCCTAAATTGCTCGACCTTTGATTTTGGTAGCAGCAGCAGCAGTGACAGGCTAGCTTGACCTTGACTCTTTTCCCAATGGGTGGACTCAAAGACGCTAGACAGCAGTGAGCTAAACCCACAGGTGCATGCGGAAACTGTATGCAATTTTCTGATGCTCTATTATAGTACTTTGTAAAACTGTATAAAATACTAAACAATTTCAGAAAAAAAGTACTTGTGATCTTCAAATAATTTTTATGAAAATGCTAGTAAGTCCCATTTTGCAACTAATTCCATTGCTAAATGTTTGTATAAATGAATAGTTTTAAAACTTTTAATTAGTCGTTTTCATGCAGCTGTTCATTGTAATTCATGACACGGTCCTTATAAGTTAATTGTGGGGTGTTTGGAGGATGGCAGATGACTTAATTGTTTTTGAAGTTTATTATGGGTACTCCTGGGGTATGCACCTTTTTTGTTTAATAATACATTGAATTTACAAAATAAAAAGAAGTATAAGTGTGTGGTCATCTTTTGTGGGGATCACCAGAAGAGGGCTTAGGCACCTGAGGCCCAACAGGGATGGTTGACGATGTGCACAGCCATAACCGAGTAGGTGGAGGATCACCGGGTACCTTAGGCAATGTTGACTCTTCCATAAGCTTACGTGAGTCTCAGGCAGTGTCAGTGGTTAATTATTTTTGGTCACTGGCTAGGAAATGAAGGTTTTAGTTTGGAGAAATTGATGAAGGCTGTGGAAATGTAGCAAATACTGTTGGTGAGATTTCATTATAGGGAGAACTAGGCAAGTGTATTAGTATGTACACTGATTGAGAAACAATAATGCTAATGGGATCATAGGGGATAAGTCTCGAGATGTGTATTTGGTCATATGCTTTATCTATTTGGGGCGCTATGATGTCGATTAGCTGGTGTCTTACAAGTCATTTTTGTTTTTCACCGACAACGAAAAGAAAATACTAGATAAAAGCAATCATGAATGTTGCACAAGTTTATAAGTCTGAATGAACAAGGTCCGCTAGAGATAAATGAGTGCTAAAAGAAATTGAATGTCCGTGTAGGGCTCTAGGCCAGAGGTGAAACTGGGCTTCTTTTTAGTCTGGTTTGGTCAGGTTATGTGCTGCATTGAATAGCTTGCAATTAACTTTTACCATGTTACTTAAAATTAGCCAAAAAGTTGCTCCAAAACGGATGTCGAGGGAAGTTTTTTCTTTACATATATGTGATACATGTTTGGTTTCGAGAAGTTAATTTACAAAACGTTCTTGAGTAATGAAGTGATAGAATTTTATCATTAACAGTCTAACACATAAGAAGGTACTTATGAATTAGTGCTGCGAGTGATTTTGGTCGTGCAGTGCAGATTCCCATTTATGTGCCAACATATGAATTTTCAGAAGTGTAGAGATCTCTATTGTGGGTTTTGCCTCTCCCGATAAAACCCTGACACACTGTTATTTGGGTTCAATCTAAGGTTATCATGCTTACGGGGTCCGGCCATCTTTACCCTGAGTCGAAAATTGTTGTCAATTACTCCTGGGTTTTTGCTTCAGTTTACCTTCATGATTCTTTCACAATAATGTTATCTACTAACAAACCAGAGATACTGCCTAATAAGATAATACTATTTTCATTTCAACCTTCATAAAAAATCATTTTAAACTCATGTCACAATTGTCATCAACTACTTGGAAAATTTGTTTTGAATTCCCGTAGTTGATTACAGGAAATTACGTAGAGTTAGGTTTGAAGGGAGAGTTAAATTCAGCAATTTTAAACCTTGTTTGTTTGATCAAATACAATTTTACAAATAGAATAACGTGAATTGTTTCAGAATTTTAGTCTCATATCTTTATAGCGAGACCGTTGTATTAAGTGCTGAAAATGTATGTTGATGGGTTTATTACCAATGAAAATATGCTACATAAATGCGATACAGACACGGGTACACACTTTTGTATTACATAAATAAGAAATAGACAAACATACATCATTCTTAGATTGTAGTACATGCCTCTGCCACCAGCATTTTAGTCACTGAACAAACTAGTCAACAACGACATTAACATAGAATCTAGTAACGCTGAACAAACATACATAGTAGTACATGCCTTGGCACCATCAGTCAGACGCTGAACAAACCAGTCGGTCAACAACATTAACATAAAATCTAGGAAAACACTTCTTCCTCAAACACCAACCTGCACGGCTGTTAAATTGTGAGACTTGATCATCTTTTTAGGGGTTGATGACAGGAAGTTTGGGCAATGTTGGAATTGCAGCTGTGGGGAGTGTTGGCAATGTGGGGAGTGTTGCCAGAGTGGGGAGTGTGGGGAGTGTTGCCAAAGTGGGGAGTGTTGGCAGAGTAGGGAGTGTGGGTAATTGCATAAGCTTACGTGAAGCTGAGGCAGCATCCATGGTTGCTGCGAGTGAGAGTGTTGCTAGGAAGAGGAAGACACAGAGCTTGGAGGAAGCCATTTATGGATTATGTTACCACTTGCTGGGAACTTTGAGGTTTCAGTTTGGGGGAGTTGATGAAGGCTTTAGCTGTGGAAATGTAGCAAGTGATAGTAAGGTTATATATAGAGGGGGATGCCTGTGCTTGTACATGTGATCGAGCTGGATACAATGCACTTGGGATAGGGATAAGTCTACAGATGTTTCCGGTCAGTTTCACGTAGTCTTCTACTCTGTCCTTTTTGGAGTTTTGCAATCAATAGGCAAGACTTGATTGCCTGGTGTTACAAGTCTCTATGTGTGATTTTGTTTGTTTGCTGCATGGGTTGTAAACTAGGAAATGATGCAGTTTGTCTCATTGTGTAGACTACCCTTGGCCTGAGGGCACTGTCACAACTAAAAATATCTTGTCCGCGAAGAAATTCCTCCGTGGGTAGTGCAAGAGGGAGAGCAGGAGTTATGGAGGGATAATCTGGAACCTAGACTTTCATTTGGGTTGGGGATAAAGTAGGAGGATTAAAGACTTGTTATCCTTGTAATATCAAACCTGCGTTTGGACGGAGAATGTGAAAAAACTATATTCCACACCCATTTTTATATCTAAAATCTCATACGGGTGGAAGTGGTATAAGAAAGGATTTGAGTTTTGGGATAGGAGTCGTGTTAGAAAATTACTTATTTGTCCAATAACAATTAAGGAAAAAACACCTCAGATAAGCATAGTTTCTTAGACAAGTTATCAATATATCTTGCCCTGCCTCATTTCTTGTCCTAATCATAGAGACACTAGTAACATATCATGTCCTATACTCCTATCCTTCATTTCCCCCAAGACATGTCATATCTTTCTCCTTCTTATCACCCACCTAAACGAGGCCAAATGATTTAGATTAGATGGACCAAGACAGGGTACATGGAACCTGACTTTAAAGGTCAAAGAAATGTAGAAGATGAGACAATAACAGTCGGTCCATAATATGTGCCGACGACCATTCCCTTCAAATATGTTTGGGTTAGTATTACATAGTGATTGAGAGATACTCCCTCCGTCACATACTATCTGTCTTGTTTGACTTTTCAGATAACTTTGACTAGATTATTTTAGTAGCGAAATGGTATGAGAACTTGTTAAACTTTCGTGATGTTGTAGACTTGAGATAACTGTACAAAGATTAAATAGGGTTAACAAATTGTTGTATCGTTTCGCTATCTATATCACATAGTCAAAGTTGCGTGAAAAGTTAAATATGACAGTAAAATGGGACGTAGAAGTATATAAAAGTGCCACCCATTAGATAAGAGGTGGGTGGCTGATACGGAGTAGTGCATATGACGAGTTGTGAAACCATAGAGTTGGCACTAAAATTTCAAACCAAGTATTTTTTGGCGTTAATAATGAAGCCTCAAATTTAAGAGTATCACCCAAGTAAATTTGAAATAGACTGTCTGGTTTCCAAAAACATCAGGAGTCTATTTGGCGGATTTTCGACATGTCGAATACACTGACAATTCATATGTCAGGAGAAGATGAAAATCATTTCAATGATATCTTAAAATATTCGTAGATAATATATAGGCGAGGGTATTTCAACAACTGACTTGAATATATATTTTGTTTGATGAAAAACTGACTTGAATATTTGCACGAGCTTACGGGACGCTGAAGCAGTGGTGGGCGGCTATTGGAAGTTTAGGCAGAGGTGGCAGAGTCGGGAGAATAGTCAAAAGAATGGGCAGATTGAGTATTTGCATGAGGTTACAGGACGATGAAGCAGCTTCTGTGGTGGTGGCTGCGATCGAGATTGTAAAGAGGAAGAGGAAGAGGAAGGCAAAGAGCCTGGGTGAAGCCATTTCTGGTCATGCTACTTTTCAGGATTTTGATGTTTTAGATTGGGGATATTGTTGAAGGCTGTGTGGAAATGTGGTAAGTGATGTAAGATTCTATGTAGGGGGAGGTAAAAATTTGTATTATGCGATTGAGAAACAATGGACACGGAATTGGGATAGGTCTGGAGAATCTCGTGTTCTCATACTTAAGGTTAAAGTTAATTTGCTACTAAAACAATTCCAGTTTTGTATCAGCCTAGGAGTGACTTGTCTATTATCTCATGGGTTGAGTGGGCTCCAATTTCCTTGTCCACACTAGAAGCAGTCATAAGAAAACAAGTCAGTTCTATCTATGGCAATTATCAGAGCTTTGAATCCCAAAAGAGAGACGTCAACATTGGCGCATGATCAAAACGGTAGCAAATTATCATCAGGTTCCACTTTTAAAGTATGGATATGATACTCTGATCATGGTGTGCTATCTATATAACTTTGCAGTTGGTCATGATTCTAGCCTTCTAGAATCTCTTTAAAGTAGTGATGGGGTTCAGGACCTTGTCAGTGGATCAATTTTCCTTGAAATCCTAGAGATACTATTTGCAATTCCATATGGATAGGCAAGGTCAGGTTTGGTTGAAATGGGCAAAATAGAAGAACCTGTTATTTTTTTATTATTTTTATTTTGAAAGTAGTATCTCTACAGGGATGCGTTTGTATCATGTGTTGCAAAAAGTGTGGGAGAGCTTAAAGAATTGCGAAATTGTCCTGAACAAGTTCAACACAAGTCGAGCAAGATATTAACGAGAATAATGTTAAATAAATGCAACAGGCACAGGGGTGTGCACTTTTTTATTACATCAATAAGAAATACACAAACATACACCATCCTTCCGTCCATTAGTATGTATAACTAGTTTAGTACATGCCTCTGCCACCTGCATTCAGTCACTGAAAACCAGCCAACAGCAGTAACATAAAATCTAGTAACACTTCTTCCTCAAATTCCAACCTTCACCACTGTTAAATTGTGAGATTCAATCATCCTGGGAGAGTCAGAAGAACGGAGGTTTGGGGAGTGTTAGCAATGTGGGGAGTGTTGGCAGAGTGGGGAGTGTTGGCAATGTGGGGAGTGTTGGCAGAGTGGGGAGTGTTGGCAGAATGAAGAGTGTTGGGAGTGTTGGCAGAGTAGGGAGTGTGGGTAGTTGCATAAGCTTACGCGAAGCTGAGGCAGCGTCAGTGGTTGCTGCGAGCCAGAGTGTCGCAAGAAAGAGGAAGGCAAAGAGCTTGGAGGAAGCCATTTCTGGGTTATGTTACTACTTGCTGGGAAATCAAGATTTTCATTTGGGGAAATTGATCAAGTGTAGCTGTGGAGATGTAGCTAGTGATTGTAAGTTTACATATAGGGAGAATCTAGTGTTTGTATGTGTGATTGAGATACAACACACTGGATAGCTTTAAGTATAGGGATATCTCTGTGTGGTGAATTAAATATAGTCCTCCAGTTTGTGTTTTTTGGAATTTTATGATCAATAGTCAAAGACTTAACCGTTGTTTGATGTCTCCATGTGTGAGTTGGTTTCTTTGTTGCATGGGTTGTGAACTAGAAACTGATATGTACTTGGCTCAGTGTGTAGATTTGATGAATCTCTGGAAAGGATTATGCAGTAATCATAGTCCTCCAGTTTGTGGTTTTTTGAATTTTATGATCAATAGTCAAAGACTTAACCGGTGTTTGATGTCTCCATGTGTGAGTTGGTTTCTTTGTTGCATGGGTTGTGAACTAGAAACTGATATGTACTTGGCTCAGTGTGTAGATTTGATGAATCTCTGGAAAGGATATGCAGTAATCTGTCTCTGCAATGTATTCAGCTTCCTACTTTTCACGGACACGGATGTTATTTGAAAATGGTGTTTTCAACATCGATGAAACAAGAAGTTGGCTAAATGGTGTGTTAGAGTTCTGGATGGATCATTTCGACCATGGACACTTTGTTTACGTTGGGGAGGGATTAGATGTGTCATCTTTTAGTTTGATTACCTTCTTTTGGGTCCAGTATATGACAAATCCTTCCAATATCCTATCCCCATTTGTAACAAAAATCTTAGACCACATAGGAGGAGGTGGTGGTATGAGCTAGGATATTGGCTTGGGAACACAGGTTGGTGCTAACTAGACCTATTGCCCTTTAAAAATTGAAAATAAGACATCCCGAATGAGCATATACATTACTTTTGAGTTTTGACATATTATCGTGTGTCTTATCATCCGTCATGCCTTTTCCTCCGTTAGACAAATGTTACCATGTATCCCAATATGTTCATATCCTACTCTTTCTTATCCCTCACCCAAATGAACACAACTAATTCAGAATTTCAGATTAGTTGAATCTGGACATTGTACATGTAATCTGATCTTAAAGGTCACAGAAAGGTAGAAGGTGAGACAATATGTGCCTCCTATCTTTCAATATAAATATCTTGGATTAGTTATACATAGTGATTGAGAGATAGACGAGAGTGCTTCTATAAGATGAAGAGTAGGGTGAATGAAATAGAGTAGTGAGCACAAAATGATTACTTACTTCTTATTGCATTTCAACATTATTTGGTAAAGATAGACGAGAGTCTGAACTAATTGAGGAAATCATTAAAGATATAAAGGAAATCATTAAAAATAATACGACAGGGTCCCATTCTTTTATTACATATTTATATTTATTAAAACGCGAAATAAACACAAACATATATCGGAATACAAAAATATACTTACTACATGTCTCTGCATGCCACCAACATTCATTCATTATAGCAACGTTACATCAAGTGTTGTAGCACAACTTCCTCAAATTTGAACCTTGCACCATATGAAATGTGATATTTAATCTTTTAAGGGCGGATGACCCGGTTTGGCAATATAGATCCTCCAACAGGGAGAGTTGGAACTGCAGAGGGAGGTGTCGGAAGCTGAGGCACAGGCGGCGACGTTGGGACTCCAGGGATGGGGGTTGTTGGAAGCTCAGGCATCGGGGGCGATGTTGGGACGCCGGGGATGGGGGGAGTTGGAAGCTGAGGCAACTGGGGCGATGTTGGGACGCCAGGGATTGGAGGCGTTGGAAGCTGAGGCACCATGGGCGATGTTGGGATGCCGGGGATGGGGGGAGTCGGAAGCTGAGGCACAGGGGGCGATGTTGGGACGCCGGGGATGGGGGGAGTCGGAAGCTGAGGCACCGGGGTCAATGTTGGGACGCCGGGGATGGGGGCGGTTGGAAGATGAGGCACTGTTGGGACGACGGGGATGATTGGCAATGTAGGGGGTACTGGAAGTGTAGGTAGTGGAGGGAGGGCTACTGGAAGTTTAGGCATAGGTGGAAGAGTTGGGAGAGGAGGAAGAGGAACAGGCAGGTCGGGTAGTTGCATAAGCTTACGCGATGCTGAGGCAGCCCCAGTGGTGGTCGCAATCGAGAGTGTTACGAGGAAGAGGAAGGAAAATAGCTTGGAGGAAGCCATTTCTGGGTAATTAAAGTTTTTGTTTGGGGAAATTGATGAAGGGTGGATGTGGATATCTAGTAACTGATGATAAGTTTATATACAGGAGAATGCAACATTTTGTAACATGTTATGAAGAAGCAATGCACATGGAATTTGCATGAGTTTGTGGTGATAGATTTTTTGGAATGTTTTTGTTCAAGAATTAGCTGGTGTTTTATGTCTCTATGCATCAGGTCATTTGTTTCTTGCAAACTGGATTGAAGGTTGCGTTGTTGTCAATGGTGGAGCCGTTGGCATGCAGTGTCAGGGCTGGAGGCAGACGACAACCGGGGACCTTTGCCAATGTTGGTGCCACGAGTTCACACGGCGCCGTGATAACATCTGTGCTTGCAAGTGACAACAAGATAACCATAAAGTTGGACGGAGCCATTGTAAGTACTTTGGAGTAACTGAGGATGTAATTTGGATCAAAGTTTGTGAAAGAGTTGCCGCTGTTTTTATATAGAGGATTCTATGTGGTTGCTCTGTGGGTACGAGTTTAGGTTGATTTTCCTCAGAAGAAAAAGAAATTAGATTGATCAGAAAATGTAGCAACCTTAAATATAATGCTAGGACACATATTATGGGTGGCAGTTTTTGCATTACACTGACTCAATTATCTCCTCCAAGATAGAAGAAACTGCTGAATTGGTTCAAGATTTTAGAGTCTAGTGCGATGCCTTATGTATGCAATCTTCAGAAAATATCCAGGAAAATCTACCAAAAAATAGTGTATAGTATGCAACATGGAAATGATAATTAACAACGAAAATACCCTTCCGGTCATTTTACTTTTACGCAGTAGGTTCACGGTCGATTTCACCTAACACTAAATCACTCAATTATCCAGTAACACGTATCATTTACCAAACAACATTTTATAAGAAAATGACTAGCTTCACCACAATATTTTTAATACAGTAGCTTCCTTCACCACGACAGTGATGTGTAGGCACAGTTGAGACAAAGTAGGCGGAGGATCATGAGGCTCATTAAGCGATGTTGACCATTCCATAAGCTTACGTGAAGCTGAGGCTCATTAAGCAATGTTGACCATTCCATAAGCTTACGTTTAGTGGTTAATTACTTCGAGTTGGTTACTTGCTAGGAAAAGAAGGTTTTAGTTTGGGGAAGTTGATGAAGGTTGTGGAAAATGTAGCAAGTGATGATGAGTTGTTTATAAATAGGTAGTGTCAGGGTCAGCGACTTCGAATCAGGAGCAAAAGAACTCCGACGCATATCGACTTGACATTATTTGCGCACACTATTGCTACTTGGTTCTGGCTGTTTACCTCAAAGATACAACACAGTTACCAATTTACAGCCAAACAATATTTTGGTGTCAGTGATTAGACTTTGGTCAAAACTGGTGATTAACCAAGGAAGGTAGTAAGGTGTAGAGAATATTCCATTATGAACAACTTAATTTAACCTATTAGTATCTACTGTACTAAGATCGCTACGGGTTTTACTATTTTCCTAAGTAGTGTTGGCTAAATATTACTCCTTAGATTGGAGATAGATTCAACGGCTGAGATTTGAGGAGGAAGAATAAGTGTAATAGTTCCAATTGGGCAGAGTGTATCCTTGTGGACCACTAAATAACACCAATGGTGTCTTTTCAAATGGTTGCTCTATTTCTAAAGGAAGAGATGTAAAAACTATTAGATCTCAACAATTACTAAAAACATTCTTACTCCATACCGACATCGAATTATAATATTTATACCGACATCAAATTACAAGCTACACAGATTGGGATCATAGAGATAGCCAAGCAAGTGTGTCAGTATATACGCTGATTGAGATGCAATAATGCACAAGGGTTCATAGGGATAATTCTGTCTTTTGGAGTTTTGTTACTGTACTTAGCTGGTGTATCACGGGTCATTTTTGTTTTTCACCGACAAAGCAGAGAGAATAAATTGGAACAAACTGGTTCAAAAGAATAATTTGCTTTGATTTGTGTTTGAGTTTATTGTATCCCAGGAGTAGCAGAGATTGAATAATTTTTTTTAATGGGATGGTGGTAATGCTACGTTCCTTCATTTAGCAGTCACCAATCAAAAGGATATTGTATGTCTGGCCTTCTTGGACTAATGAAATGGGATTAGACTGGACTTTTTGATACTATGTTTGTTCTTGTGTGGTATGAACTTGTATATTCATCAGTCTGAGTTCATACCCTCGTGTAGGAGGGTACTAAGATAGAGATTAAACACTAATTTTCACTACCTAGTACCGCTATTAAAAATAGTCCAGGCCTAACCAAACAGAGTACTACTAATATCCACACGATAGTTAGTCCAATACTAGTTGATGCGAGTGATTTTGATCCTGCGGCACTGACAACCCTTTAATGTGCCAACGTAAAAATATCATTTTAGTCTTCCATAATGAGTAAATTTTATGTCCAACACATACAAAATTTGCAAAGTGTGAGTATATAGAAGATAGTTTTGCATCTCCCAGTGAAGCCCTTTCTCCACACAAGCTACTTGAGTTTATCATGTTTGAGAGATCCAACCATCTAATACCCGAGTCTCAAGGTGTCAGGGCCCTGGCCTGGGCCGGGTTTGGGCGGGGGCTGCTTGGGAGCGGACCGGGCCGGGTTAAGTGCCCGGTGGTAGAGGGGGCCGGGTTGAAATCGAGGGAAGTTGAACCCCACAGGGGCTGGGCCAAAAATCCGAGGTTGAGGGGGCTGGGTCGTTTTAATATTATATATATATATAAAAATTAATAAAATAATAATAAACAGTGGGGTGGGTGGGCGAACCGGCCGGGCTGGGGATTAGGGGGCCGGGGCAGTTCGGGTGTTGGAGGGGGCCGGTCCGGGGCTGGGTCTAGCTCATTTGAGTGCGGGCCAGGCCGGTTTCAAGCCCGCGCCGGCCCCCTTGACACCTTGCCCTGAGTATGAGCATTGTTAGTAAATCACTACAGGCTTTTATTAAATAAATGCAACACGCACACGGGTATAGGCTTTTATTACATCATTAAGAAACACAAAAAACGTAGTACATCATACATACACAGGAGTACACAACTAGCTTACTACATGCCTCTGCCACCGGTATTCTGTCACTGAACAAAACCAGTCAACATAGGTACCAACCTGCACCGGTGTAAGATTGTTGCAATTGCAAGGAAGAGGAAGGCAAAGAGCTTGGAGGAAGCCATTTCTTTTCTGGGTTATGTTACTATTTGCTGGGAATTGAGTGAAGGTTTTTGTTTGGGAAAATTAATGAAGGTTTTTAGCTGTGGATATGTAGAAAGTGATAGTAAATTTATATAGAGGGAGAGATGCTAGTGTTTGTATATGTGATTGAGAAACATTGCACATGGGATAGCGAGACTTCTGGAGATGTGTGTGTGTGTGTGGTCATTATCATGGAGTCCTCTAGTTTGTTTTTTTGTGGAATTATATTATCAATAGTCATAGACTTAGCTGGTGTTTTGTGTCTATATGTGTGAGTTTGTTTCTTTGCTGTCTGATTTTGTGAACTAGAGAATAATGTAGTTTGTCTCATTGTGTAGATTTGATGAATCTCTGGAGAGGAAATATAATCTGTATCTGCGGAAACTTGGAAATACTCCTCTGTGGTATTTGCAAAAGTTTATGAGAGACAGAGACAACCTTTAATGGGGGTTGCGATCTAGAGTGTTATGAGGAAGAGGAAGGTCTAGAGCTTGAAGGAAGCCATTTATGGGTTATGTTGCTACTTCATGGGTATTTTGAGGTTTTAGTTTGGGGGAATTGATGAAGGCCGCGTTGAAATATGTAGTAAGTGATGGCAATAGGATTATGTAGAGGGGGAGGAAAATTTTAGTGTTAGAGCATCTCCATTCTCTGTTTTTCGATTCTGCAGTTTCTTGTTGTTGGGTTTGTAAGTAATGAGAGGCAGAGAGACGAGTTCTTGTTCTTGGTTCGGTTTTGTCTCAATTTGATTTCGTCTCCAAACCTTGTGGTGGTCCTATGGAATTATATAATCATGATGCATCAGAAGGATTTGTAATCGTTGTTGGTTTTGTTGTTCTTGGTGGTGATAGTAGGGCGTTTGCTTTGGTGTTGGTGTATATTCGAGTTCGATTTGAGATAAAAGAACCCACCTTTGATTCAATGTGAGAAGATCTGTTCGAGAAATTGGGTTTTGATTTGTGTTCCAATTCAGGATTAGACTGTATTTCAATTACAATATAAATAGTGGGTTTTCATTTTGGGGTGTTCCTGAGATTGTTGCATCAACCCCTTCTCCTTATTCAACTCTTAGAATCTACCAACATAAAACCCATAGAAATTGGTTGTTGTTGTGGTAAAGACCAAGAACACCAACAACATGAACACCAAAAACATGACACCAACAAATATGGGTAAATTGTAAAAAAAAATGTTATTTTTTTTTGCTTTATGGACGGAACCTAGCTGAGGGGTGCAATACGTCCTCACTTTTTCCGTTATAGGGGTGGTCAAGTGTATTGTTCAAAACACACGGGGTCTGAGAGTCTTTTCGCCTAAATATAGGGGTTCAAAGTGTCTTTAACCCTTTAGTTTTTACATCTCATAGTTATGGAAAGTTAAAATATGTAATTGTGGAACGCATGAGAGGAGAGAGATAAACACAAATTTGCCTCCCTACTTTCTAGTTGGCTGAATATAGGAGGGAGGATGCTTGTTTTGTAAAATGCATGGTTTATTTGGGACCAAATGTAAATGACCTATTGGAGCTTGTTATTCTGCATGTTTTTGCTAACATGGGGCTTTGCATGGCATAACTGGAGATGCTCTTGTGTGATTAATAAACAATGCTCATTGAATTGGGATAAGTCTGGAGAGGTGTGTGGTCATTTACATTTGGTCCTCTAGTTTGTGTTTCTTGGAATGTTTTCAAGAATTCGCTGATTTTTATATCTCTATGCACAAGTCATTCGAGTAGATTGAAGGACCTTTGAGACTGAAATTTTGGATATATGTTTCTGCGGTAAACATGAACATACGCCAACACGGAAGGATAATAAATGGAACAATATTGACTCTACGTGTAAATGAAATCTATCTTACATGATGTTAGGGTTTGGAAAGTTTACCGATGCCTCTCAAGGAGATTATCTGTTGTCCTAAGTTTGTACACATTGTAGTCACTGGAAAGAATGTAGAGAGTCAACTGGTTGAATGAACCAAAAACATCATTTTTAGTCCCATTTATTTTTTCCCCTCTCCAAAAGGAAGGAAGAACTAGGCTACTATCCTATGGGAACGAGAAATTTTTATTCAACATGCCAACACACTGATCAAACAGACGCAGTAACATCATGGCCTCGTGGGAATACTTCACTGTCGATGTTGAGATTATTTTTGTGGAGATCCAGATATAGTACGGACATCATGGTCTGGCATTAAGTCGCGTCCTAAAGATCCTTGAAGGTTAAAGATATCCTCTAGAAGCTGAGCATGAGACAAGGATAACCCAAGCCATTGTAGGCAAGGGTCAACCTAGGATCATGGTATTCTAGAATCTCTTGAACCTAAAGGGCGGTTATGGATGAGATCCCTCACATAGCAGTGAGTGGGTTCAGGACCCTGTCAGTGGATCAATTATCCTTGAAATACTAAAAATATTCGTTGGAAATATATATAAATACACGAGGTTCAGGCTTTTTAGAAATAGGACCTAATGCTATATTTATAGGGGTGTGTTTGTATGAATTGTTGAGGAAATATGTAAGCTGAATTTAAAGAATTATAGAAACTGTACTTAGCAAAAGGCTACACAAGGAGGATAAGATATTAACAATGAGAATAGGTAACATAAATGCCACACTCACACGGGTGCACGCTTTTTATTACATAAATAAGAACTACATAAATATGCATCATACATACGTAGGAGTATACAACTAGCTTAGTACATGCCTCTGGCACCAGCATTCAGTCAACAACCTTAACATAAAATGTAGTAACACTTGTTCCTCAAATACCAACATGCATAACTGTTAAATTGTGAGGCTGAATCATCATTTTAAGGGTTGATGATGGGAAGTGCAGGAAGTGCTGGCTGAGCAGGGAGTGCCGGCTGAGCAGGAAGTGCTGGCTGAGCAGGGAGTGCTGGCTGAGCGGGGAGTGCAGGTAGCTGCATAAGCTTACGCGAATTAGCTGAGGAGGCAGCGTCAATGGTTGTTGCTGCTGCGAACAAGAGTGTCGCGAGGAAGAGGAAGTGAAAGAGCTTGGAGGAAGCCATTTCTTTTCTGGGTTATGTTCTTCCTTGCTTGGGGACTTTGATAGTATGGGGAAATTGATGAAGGTTTTAGTTGTGGATTTGTAGGAAGTGATAGTAGTAAGTTTATATAGAGGGAGAGAGGATATTCTGTACATATGATTGAGGAACATTGCACATGGGATAGCGAGAAGTCCGGAGATGTTTGTGTGTGTAGTCATTTTCATGTAGTCCTCTAGTTTGTGTTTCTTGGAATTTTATGATCAATGGTCATAGTCTCCTGTTGCATGGGTTGTGAAGTAGAGAATAATGTAAATTTGATGAATCTCTGGAATGGAATTGTGGGGTAATCTGTTTAGGCGTGAACTTGGAAATACTCTGACTTGGTTTCAAAGTGTCTCAGACTACTAAGTTTGACAGACACCAATTGAACCGATAAAGAAATCTAACGATGACCATAGTATGTGATATTTGCAAATGGTGTTAGCTTTGAATTTCAGTTTGATGGAACAAGAAGTTGGATAAACGGTAAGCTACCGTTATTTGAGAGATAATTTAGAATCTAAACACTCTTTTTGTATTGAGGATAAAGAGGGAGGGATGCAGTGTAAGTGGTTAATTAAGTCTGGTCACTGGCTGTGAAGTTTAAGGTTTTAGTTTGGAGAAGTTGATGAAGGCTGTGGAAATGTAGCAAATACTGCTGGTGAGATTACACTGTAGGGAAAACTAGGCAAGTGTGTTAGTATGTGCACAGATTCAGAAACAATGATGCATATGGAATCACAGGGGATAAGTTTCGAGATGTGTTTGTGGTCATCTAGTTCATTTTTTCTGATTGATACGATGGCGTTTAGATAACTGGTGTTTTATGAAGCAAGTCCTTTTTGTTATTAACTGACAAAGCGAAGAAAAAAATAATAATTAGAAGCAATCATAAATGTCACACGACTCTATAAGTCTGAGGGAACTAAGGTCCCCGAAAGATAAGAGTACTAAAAAAATGGAATGTCCGTCTAGGCTAGTGGTGGAACTGATCTTCTTTTTTGTCTGATTTGGTCAGATTATGTGCTGCGTGACTTGCATGCGATTGACTTTTACCATGTTACTAAAAATTAGCCAAATTGTACAAAAAATTGTGCTGAACAAAGAAAATAGGTTAAAAATAATTGTGAAGGGGGCAATTTTTTTATTACAGAAATAAGAAATACGCAAACATACATCATTCCTAGATAGTAGTCCATGCCTCTGCCACCAGCAGCCAGTCACTGAACAAACCAGTCGACCAACAACATTAACCAAAATCTTGGAAAACTCTTCTTCCTCGAACACAAACCTGCATGGCTGTTATATTGCGATTTTTGATCATCTTTTTAGGGATTGAGGCCGGGAAATGTAGGCATTGTTGTTGCTCCAGGGAGATTCAGATTATAGCTGTGGGGAGTGGGGAGTGTTACCAGAGTAGGGAGTGTGGGTAGCTGCATAAGCTTACGCGAAGCTGAGGCAGCGTCAATGGTTGCTGCGAGCGAGAGTGTCGCAAGATAGAGGAAGGCAAAGAGCTTGGAGGAAGCCATTTCTGCGTTATGTTCCTCCTTGTTGGCAAATCAAGGTTTTCGTTTGGGGAAATTAATGAAGGCTAGCTGTGGAGATGTAGCAAGTAAATGTGAGTTTACATATATTATAGGGAGAATCTAGTGTTTATATGTGTGATTGCTGCGAGCGAGTGTTTCAAGTGAGAGGAACGCAAAGAGCTTGGAGGAAGTATTCTTTTCTGCAACTATATTACCTATGGTGAATTGGTTATACATCTTTTCCAATAGAAGAGAACATCTTATTTTCACAACGTTTTAGTTTTGAGGGTTAAAAGGTATTGGAGGAAGATTTTAGATTACTTACGTGGTGAATAAAATTGTCACTGCGGTAAAATAAACTGTGTAAGCACCAAAAGAGCTCGTGTACGAATCATAACCCTTATTAGATTGCACAAAAGATGAGATACACAGTAGAGGCTCGATTGCCTGAAACACTCTACGATCTATCTACGACCGGCCAGCGTCACCACAGAGAAACCTTGAATCAGCTCGTTAGTTACTTAAAGTGACTTTCAGTCTCCAAGTAATGATACCCTCCCCCCGGATGCATTTTTTTGTGTGAAAAGTTAAAAAGAAATATCCAGGCAAACCTTCAAGAATCACAAAATCTGTTGCCCCAAAAAATCTAACCATTAGAATTTATGGAGTTATAACAGCTTTGTTATAGATATTACACATCAATGCGAAAACATAATTTAGTACATGGCTCGGCATGCCACCGGCATTCGTTTCATTAAAAAAAAAATCAAACAAGAATCTTCAACATAAAATCTTATAACATGAGGCAATCGCCGGGAATGGACAACATAGTTGAAACCTGAGGATTTAATCTTTTATGGGTTGTTGATGGGAGGAAGCTCTGGCAGTGTAGATCCTACAACAGGGAGTTTTGGAAGCGCAGGCACCGGGGGCAGCGTAGATCCTCCAACAGGGAGTCCCGGTACTCCAGGGACTGCTGGGAGGCCGGGGACACCTGGAATCCCAGGCAGCGTGGGCAGTGTAGATCCTCCAACAGGGAGTCCCGGCACCCCAGGGACTGCTGGGAGGCCCGGGACACCTGGAATCCCAGGCAGCGTGGGCAGTGTAGATCCTCCAACAGGGAGTCCCGGCACCCCAGGGACTGCTGGGAGGCCGGGGACACCTGGAATCCCAGGCAGCGTGGGCAGTGTAGATCCTACAACAGGGAGTCCCGGCACCCCGGGTACTGCTGGGAGGCCGGGGACACCTGGAATCCCAGGCACCGTGGGCAGTGTAGATCCTCCAACAGGGAGTCCCGGCACCCCAGGCACTGCTGGGAGGCCGGGGACACCTGGAATTCCTGGTACTGCTGGGAGGCCGGGGACACCTGGAATCCCTGGAACAGATGGCAGTCCTGGTATTGGAAGTGTAGGCACAGGTAGACTAGGCATAGGCAGAGGGATAGGCAGAGCGGGTAATTGCATAAGCTTACGTGAGGCTGAGGCAGCCTCAGCGGCGTTGGCTGAGATGGATAGTGTTATGAGGAAGAGGACGGCAAAGAGCTTGGAGGAAGCCATGATGTTGTTAGTTTGTGGACTTTGAGGTTATAGTTTGGGGAAAATGATGAAGGCTCGATGTGGAGATGTAGCAAGTGATAGTAAGGTTATATATAGAGGGAGGTGCCTCTGCATGTACATACACGTGATTGAGCCCGAAACAATGCACATGGGTTAGGGATAAGTATTACAGATGTGTCTGGTCTGTTTCACGTAATCCTCTAGTTTGTGTTTTTTTGGAGTTTTACCATCAATTGGCAAGACTTAGCTGTTGTTACATTTCTCCATGTGAGATTTTTGTTTGTTTGCTGCATGGGTTGTAAACTAGAAAATAACGTAGCTTGTCTCATTGTGTAAACTACCCTTGGCCCGAGGACACTCACAACTGAATCAAAAATATCTTGTGGCGTCGGTAGTGCAAGAGGGAGAACAGGAGTTTAATTGGGAGGAACGTAGAAAAGAGTCTTGACTAGAATCTTTTTAACCTAAAGGGTGGATATGGATGACCCCTCAGAAAGCAGTGACTGGGTTCAGGACCCCATAAGTGGATTAATTATCCTTGAAATCCTAGAGATACTATTTGGAATTCCATATGGATGCACAAGGACAGGTTTGGTAGAGATGGGCAAATAAAATAACCTGAATTCGTTCAACTTTTTTCATCTAATAGCATCTTTATAAAAGACACATTTGTGTTAAGTGTTGTGTAAATGTGTAGGAGAGTTAAAAGAATAGTGAAAACTGTCCTGAACAAATTCGACACAAGTAGAGGATAAGATATTAACAATGAAAATAAGGTTAAATAAATGCAACACGCACACGGGTACGGACTTTTTTATTACATCAATAAGAAATACACAAACATGCATCATATGTCCATAGTATACATAACTAGCTTAGTACATGCCTCTCAGTCACTGAATGAACCAGTTGACAACATTAACATAAAATTTAGTTACACTTCTTCCTGAAATTGCGAGATTCAATCATCCTGGGAGATTCAGAATCACGGAAGTGAGATTCAATGTGGGGAGTGCTGGCAGAGTAGGGAGTGTGGGTAGTTGCATCAGGTTACGTGAAACTGAGGCAGTGTCAATGGTTGCTGCAAGCTAGTGTGTCGCAAGAAAGAGGAAGGCAAAGAGCTTGGAGGAAGCCATTTCTGGGTTATGTTCCTTCTTGTTGGGAAATCAAGGTTTTCGTTTGCGGAAATTGATGAAGGCTCACGGTGGAGATGTAGCAAGTGACAGTCAGTTTATATACATGGAGAGGATAGTGTATGCATATGTGATTTGAGTAACATTGTACACTGGACAGCGTTATCTGTGTGGGGTCATTTGCATATAGTACTCCAGTTTGTGTTTATTTTTTTTACTTTTTTTTTTCCCTTTTTTTGGAGTTTTCTGATCAATAGTCAAAGACTTAGCCAGTGTTTGATTTCTCTCTGTGTGAGTTTGTTTCATTGTTGCATGGGTTGTGAACTAGAAGCTGAGATGTACTTGGGCTCAGTCTGTAGATTTGATGAATCTCTGGAAAGGATTATGCAGACTTCTACTTTTTGACAGACACTAATTGGAACGATAAAGAAATCTAGCGATGACCATACTGCATGTTATATGCATAAAGTGTCAGTTTGATGGATGGAACAAGAACTTGGCTACTAAATGGCATGTTCGTGCTATGGAGGAGAGATCATTTCAAACATAGACAATTTGGTTAGGTTTGGGAGGGATTAGACGCGTGACCTTTAGTTTGATTACCTTTATTTGGGCTGAGTATATGGCAAATTAATCCCTCCAATATCATATCCCCATTTTTATAACAAGAACATGCCATTTTAACCTTTATATTTTACCAAGTAGAATCCTACAAATAGAATAACCTATATTAATTCTGGTTAATTTTGAAACAATATTGTTTCAAAATTAAAGTGGCGTAGTATCTTTGTAACGACGCGGTTGTATTTAGAGCTGTGAAAATATGTAGGCCGAGTTTAAAGAATTGCGAAAACCATGCTCAACAAAGAAAAGTGTACACAAAGGTGAATAAGATATTAACGATGAAAATAGGTTAAAAATAAATGCGAAGGGTGCAAACATTTTTATTACATAAATAAGAAATACACAAACATACATCATTTCTAGATAGTAGTAGATGCCTCTGCCACCAGCAAGCTAGTCAACAACGACACACTTACATGAAATCTAGTAACGCTGATTAAACATACATAGTAGTACATGAAATCTAGTAACGCTGAATAAACATACATAGTAGTACATGCCTCTGGCACCATAAGCCAGTCACTGAACAAACCAGTCGACTAACAACATTAACATAAAATATAGGAAAACACTTCTTCCTCAAACACCAACCTGCACGGCTGTTAGATTGTGAGATTTGATCATCTTTTCAGGGGTTGATGACGGGAAGCTTGGGCAATGTTGATGCTCCAGGGAGTGTCGGAATTATACCTGTGGGGAGTGTCGGCAATGTGGGGAGTGTTGGCAGAGTGGGCATTGTTGGCAGAGTGGGGAGTGTTGGCAGAGTAGGGAATGTGGGTAGTTGCATAAGCTTACGTGAATTAGCTGTGGTGGCAGCGTCAATGGTTGTTGTAGCTGCGAGTGCGAGTGTCGCAAGGAAGAGGAAGGCAAAGAGCTTGGAGGAAGCCATTTCTGGGTTATGTTACTACTCTCTGGGAACTGAAGGTTTCTGTTTGGTGGAAGTGATGAAGGCTTAGATGTGGAGATGTAACAAGTGATAGTAAGGTTATATATAGAGGGAGAGGCCAGTACTTGTACATGCGTTTGAGACCGATACAATGCGCATGGAATAATAGGGTAAACGACACTTTCACCCCCTCTAGTTTCATTGAAGGACACTTTCACCTCTTCTAGTTTGGAAAAGGACACTTCCACCCCCTTCTGTGAGCCGAACTTCAAGTAATTTATGCCCTATGATTGTGAGCCGAACTTTCACCCCTTCTAATATGGGAGTGGGGTCTGTCACTGAATATAATTTTACAGACAAACTTGACCCTCATATCATGCAAGAAGTCCAATATGTCATTGGGTAATTCCTACAATTTTCATAACATGATGGCAAGTTTGTCCCAAAAGTTATTTTTTCTGACAGTTTTCAATTCCAGACTAACGGTGTAACAATATGGGGTGTAAGTTTTCTAAAGTTCGGTTTACTAAAAGGGGTGAAAGTGTCCCTTCTCAAACTGGAAGGGGAAAGTGTCCGTCAATGAAGCTAGAGGGGGTGAAAGTGTCTTTTACCCGGAATAATAGCGATAAGCTTACAGATGTGCCTGGTCGGTCAGTTTCACGTAGTCCTCTAGTTTGTTTTTTTTGGAGTTTTACGATCAATTGGCTAGCTAGTGTTACATTTTCTCTATGTGAGATTTTTTATTTGTTTTTTTGCTGCATGGGGTTGTAAACTAGGAAATAACGCAGTTTGTCTCTTTGTGTAGACTACCCTTGCTCCGAGGTCACTCTCGCAACTAAATCAAAAATATCTTGTGGCGTCGGTAGTGCAAGAGGGAGAGCAGGAGTTGAATTGGGAGGGATGGGAGAAAAGAGGCTAAATATATCTAAGAGACGCTAAAATATCAGCGTTTGGGTTGCCACATCCTTCCTCCGTTTCTTCAGGAATGTCCTGGTTTGATTTTTTAACCCGTAACTTAATCACTTTGACTTGGTGATTTAGATAGCAAACGATATAATTTTTTGGAAATTTTTCCATAGTGTCGTTGAGTAAAGTTTACTCTACAAAATCATGCAAAGATTATAAAATTCTTGTATCGTTTTGCTAATCAAATCACAAAGTGACCCAGTGAATAGTGACAAAAAGTGATGTAGGTTGAAAGAGAAGAAACAAAGGTAGTATATTAAGAGAGTTGGGAAGGGAATTACGGTTGTCATATAATACATCGGAGCGTCCTAAAATGTGCCAACCCTCCTCCATTAGTATATAGATATTATGTATCTCTGGGAAAGAATTGTGTGTTAGTCTCTTTCTGCTGAAACTTGGAAATACTTAGATGTGTGTGGTCTAACAAACACCAATTGAAACAATTGAGTAATATCTTGCCATATCCTAGTCGTAGGGATACTAATTGCATTTCATGTCCTATTCCTTGTCAATCAAATGTTACCTCATAATCCCCTAGTAATGTCATATCTTGCTCCTTCTTATTAATAGCACTAATATCAACATAATTACACATAGGTCCCTATACATTTCTATCATCACCTACTCGGAAACTTTGTTTTGAAGTTGCGTAGTTAATTGCAGGAAATTACATAGAGTTAGGTTCAAAAGAAGAGAGCTATATTCATCAGTTTTAGACCTTTTTATTTTACGAAGCAGAATCCTACAAATAGAATAACCCGAATTGCTCCAAAATGTAAGTTTAGTAGTATGTTTATAACGGTGCCGTTGTATTGCGTGCTGTGAAAATATATAGGCCGAGTCTAAAGAATTTCAAAAATTGTACTGAACAAAGAAAGTGTACACAAAGGTGGATAAGATATTAACGATGAAAATAGGTTAAAAGTACCTTTTTTTATTACATATATAAATAAGAAATGCGCAAACATACATCACTCCGAGCTGAGGCAGTGTCAATGATTGCTGTGAGCGAGAGTGTTTGAAGGAAGAGGAAGGCAAAGAGCTTGGAGGAAGCCATTCTTTTCTGCAACCATATTACCTATGGTGAATTAGTGATACATCCTTTCCAATAGAAGAGAACATCTTATTTTCACAACGTTGTCGTTCTGATGGTTAAAAAGGTATTGGAGGAAGATTAAAGATTACTTACGTGGGCAATGAAATTGTCACTGCGGTAAAATAAGCTATGTGTAAGCACCAAAAGAGCTTGCGGAAGAATCATAAACCTAATTAGATTGCACAAAAGATGAGATATATGGTAGAGGCTCGATTGCCTGAAACACTCTCCGATCTATCTACAACTGGCCAGTAGGGGTAATAGCGTCACCACAGAGAAACCGGAATCAGCTCGTAAATTTACTTAAAGCAACTTTCAGTCTCCAAGTAGTAAGTAATGATATCCACCGCCCCGATGCATTTTTGTATGGAATTACAAAAACTGTTGCCCCAGAAAACTCAAACCATTAATATTTATAGAATTATGACAGCTTTGTTATAGATATTACACATTAATGCGAAAAATGCAATCATATATCGTACAATACACACAATTATCTCAATACATGGCTCGGCATGCCACCAGCATTCATTTCATTAAATATAAAAAACAATAGTCTTTAACATAAAATCTTGTATTATGAGGCAATCGCCGGGAATGGACAACAGAGTTGAAACCCGAGGATTTAATCTTTTATGGTTGGTTGATGGGAGGAAGGGCAGTGTAGATCCTACAGCTGTAAGTGTCGAAAGCGCAGGCACCAGGGGACAGTGTAGATCCTCCAACAGGGAGTCCGGGGACATCTTGAACCCCAGGCACTCCTGGGAGTCCAGGGCCATATGTGCCAGGGACACCAGGTGTCCCAGGAGTGCCAGGTGTCCCCGGAGTCCCAGGAGTGCCAAGGATTCCAGGTGTCCCTGGAGTCCCAGGAGTGCCTGGTGTCCCCGGAGTCCCAGGAGTGCCAGGTGTCCCCGGAGTCCCAGGAGTGCCACGGATTCCAGGTGTCCCCGGAGTGCCAGGTGTCCCCGGAGTCCCAGGAGTGCCTGGGACTGGAAGTGTATGCACATGTAGACTAGGGGTAGGCAGAGGCAGAGGAATAGGCAGAGCCGGTAATTGCATAAGCTTACGCGAGGCTGAGGCAGCCTCTGTGGCGTCAGATGCGACTGATAGCGTTAGGAGGAAGAGGAAGGCAAAGAGTTTGGAGGAAGCCATGAGGGGTGTGGTTTTTTTAGTTTTGGGGGAATTGATGAAAAGGCTAGCTAGGTGTGTGGGAAATGTAGCAAGTGATAGTAAGGTTATATATAGAGGGAGATGATTCAGCCCGATACAATGCATATGGAATAACATCGATAAGTCTTACAGATGTGTCTGGCCAGTTTCACGAAGTCCTCTAGTTTGTGTGTTTTGGAGCTTTACGATCAGTCGGCAAGACTTAGCTGTTGCTACATTTTTCTATGTGAGATTTTGTTTGTTTGTTTGCTGCACGGGTTTTAACCTAGGAAATAACGTAGCTGGTATCATTGTGTAGATTTCCCTTGGCCTGAGGTCACTCTCAGAACTAAATCAAAAATATCTTGTGGCGTCGGCAGAGCAAGAAGGAGAACAGGAGTCTTCTAGAATCTCTTCAACCTTAAGGGTGGATATGGATGGCCCCTTAGAAAGCAGTGACTGGGTTCAGGATCCTTTCAGTGGATCAATTATCCTTGCAATCCTAGATATACTATTTGGAATTCCATATGGATACTCAAGGTTTGAGTAGCTGCATAAGCTTACCCAAATTAGCTGAGTTAGCGTCAATGGTTGTTGTTGCTGCGAGTGCCAGTGTTGCAAACATACATCACTCCGAGCTGAGGCAGTGTCAATGGTTGCTGTGAGCGAGAGTGTTTGATGGAAGAGGAAGGCAAAGAGCTTGGAGGAAGCCATTTCTTTTCTGGGTCATGTTACTATTTTCTGGGGACTTTGTAGTTTGGGGAAAATTGATGAAGGATAGAAGTGGAAATGTAGGAAGTGATAGTGAGGTTATATATAGGGAGACTAGGGGATTGCCCGTGCCCGAGGGCACTACCCCAAAAACACATTTCACGATCTATTGTAATGTCATAAACATGGGAAGAAAACTGAGACAACATAAATAATTGTATTAAATAATTAGGAACAAAGGAAATTATTTTTTTATAATTATGATAAAACTAGGGGATTGCCCGTGCCCGAGGGCACTACTCCCGAAAAACATCGATAACGTTTCACCAATTGTAATGTCATCAACAAAATAAGTACTTCATCCACAAATACAGAACAAAGAAAAATAATATTGAAGCTTATTTTCGGACAGACGAAAGTTACTAAATTAATTTCCACCAAAATCACTAACAAAACTTAAAAAGTAATTTATAGGTATATATTGGTAGCCTTGTAGGTATATGTTCAAATTGCTGTAGTACAAATCTGAAAATCAAAATTAATTTAACCATTATTTTTTCCAACTACCATATTTTATTTCCACGTGTCAAGTTCTTTCCAGTATACTTTGCTTACAGTGAGCACTTGTTGTGCATCGAAACGGTGATGTTCCGGACCTTGATCTCTCCGTCAAAGCTCCCACTAAACACGTTCAACCTTCCGGCACCCATCTCATCGCCCACAACCGCCGGCAGCGACTTCGCCGGATTCTCATGGCCGTCGAGAACATTCAAACACCAATACTTCCCTTCCCGCGACGTTGCCAAATCCTGACCGTTCGATCAGCGGACCCACTCAGCAACAAATCAGAGGCTTTGATAGTATCGCGTCGAGTGTCCCCTCAGAGCACCACCAACCACCAGAATCGATCGGTCACACGCGCCGGAGAACAAAACGGCGCCGTCTTCGTTCAGAGCCAACGCGTTCACCGACGATTTGTGCTTCCAGCGTCGCCACCAACGCGTGCTTCCTCTCGCCGTACGCTCTTCCCCAGTCTTTGATCATCCGATCGGCCGACGCCGTGTAGATCGTGGCTTCACCGGTATCAATGGGGTCGCGTAGTCCTGTAGGGCGTTTGAGTGGGTTTCAGTTCGTTGTGGGTTCGATTTTGGCGACGATTCCTCACCCTAATCAATTTTTGTGTTATGAGAAAAGAAATGAAGAGATAGAGTTTTTTTTGAGAAGCATGAAGAGATAGAGTTACAAAACCAAAGAGAGAGAGGATGGGTAACGGCTGAAAGAGACACACGATCTGCCCCAGTACCTATATTTGTGGGTATTCTAACAATAACTGGTGATATCTAAAGGCTGGGGTGAATTTAATCCAATGGCCTAAAAGACATTTAAAGTCAACCGTCCTATTTTATTATATAGATGCCAGTGCGTGAACATGTGATTGAGCCCAATACAATGCACAAGGGATAGGGATAACTCTACAGACGTGTCTGGTGTTACATTTCTCTATGTGAGATTTTTTTGTTTGTTTGCTGCACGGGTTGTAAACTAGGAAATAACTTAGTTTGTCTCATTGAGTAGACTACCCTTGCTCCGAGGGCATTCTCGCAACTAAATAAAAAATATCTAGTGGATTTGGTAGTGCAAGAGGAAGATCAGGAGTTAAATTGGGAGGGACGGATAAAAGAGGCTAAATATATTGAAGATATGCTGACGCAGCGTGGGTCCCCACATATATTAAGAGAGGGTTGGGAAATATTTACCTTTACTGAGGAGGGAAGAAATTGCGGATGTCAGACAATACATATGAGCGTCCTAAAGTGTGCCAACAATACAATATGGACAAACACCAATTGAAACAATGAAGTACTCCCTCTGTACCAACATTTTTATCCTCTATTACAGATTTAGATGTCTCAATTTTTTTTGGCCACTTTCCTTTATTGTAGCTCAGAATATAGTAGTTTATCTCACTGGCCCTCGAAAAATAAAAGTGACATCATCAAACAGTTAAAACGTGGGGGTATTCAAGGGAATAACTTGACAAAAATTAGTGAGAGTGTAATGCTTACAAGCCCCCTTAAATAGTTGGACTCCCCAAATGTTACCTCATCCCCAAGACATGCCATATATTGCTCCTTCTTATCACCCCCCAAAATGAGGCCAAATGATGTAGATTAGTAGGACCAAGACATAGTACATGGAACCTGACTTTAAAGGCCACAGGAATGTAGAAAATGAGACAAACAAGTCCGGATTTGGTCTGTCTCGCTCCTGTGACTCATACTAAAGGTTAAGGTTATTTCGCTACTAAAAAACCATCCCGGTATTGTATCAGCCTAGAAGCGACTTGTTTATTATCTCATGGGTTGACTAGGCTCCAATTGCCTTGCACACACTAGTAGCAGTCATAAGAAAACAAGCCCCCTCTCTCCATGGCAATGATCAGAGCCTTAATCCCAAAAAGAAAGACACGTCAACGTTGGCGAATCATGAAACCGGAGGAAATGATCATGGTCTGGCATTTAGTAGTGTCCTAAAGATCCTTAAAGGCTAAAGATGACCTTTGGTTCTGATTAGGACTTGTCAGTGGATCAATTATCCTTGAAATCTTAAGATGCTCTTTCGATAAGCAAGGTCAGGCTTAGTAGAAATTATGCAGACTGCTACTTTTTAATGAATCTCTGGAAAGGATTGTGCAGACTACTACTTTTTGACAGACACTAATTGAAAGAAATCTAGCGATGACCATGCTGCATGTCATTTGCATAAAGTGTCCATCTGATGGATGGAACAAGAACTTGGCTACTAAGTGGCTGTTATGGAGGGATCATGTCAAACACGGACACTTTGATTAGGTTTGGAGGGATTAGACGTGCGACCTTTATGTAGGCAGAGTGTATGACAAATCCCTCTAATATCATATCCCCATTTTTATAACAAAAATCTTGTACCAGCTATAACATGCCATTGTAACCTTTATATTTTACCAGGTAGAATACTACAAATAGAATAACCTGAATTAGTTCTGGTTAATTTTGAAACAATACTGTTTCAGAATTAAAGTCTCGCAGTATCTTTGTAACGATTTTGTTGTATTTAGTGCTGTGAAAATATGTAGCCCGAGTCTAAAGAATTTCAAAAACTGCACCGAACAAAGAAAGTGTACACAAAGGTGAATAAGATATTAACAATGAAAAGAGGTTAAAAATAAATGCGCAAGGTACAAACTTTTTATTTATTACATATTCAGAAATAAGCAAACATAGATCATTCGTAGAGAGTAGTACATGCCTCTGCCACTAGCATTCAGTCACCGAACAACCTAGTCAACAACGACACTAACATGAAATCTGTAAATGCTGAATAAACATACATAGTAGTATATGCCTCTACTACCATCAGGCAGTCACTGAGCAAACCAGTCAACCAACAAAATTAAGATAAAATGTAGGAAAACACGTCTTCCTCAAACACCAACCTGCACGGCTGTTAGATAGTGAGATTTGATCGTCTTTTCAGGGGTTGATGACGGGAAGCTTGGGCAATGTTGGAATTGCACCTGTGGGGAGAGTTGGCAGAGTGGGGAGTGTTGTCAGAGTTGGGAGAGTTGGCAGAGTGGGGAGTGTTGTCAGAGTTGGGAGAGTTGGCAGAGTGGGGAGTGTTGTCAAAGTTGGGAGTGTTGGCAGAGTAGGGAGTGTGGGTAGCTGCATAAGCTTACGCGAAGCTGAAGCAGCGTCAATGTTTGCTGCGAATGAGAGGGTTGCAAGGAAGAGGAAGGCAATTAAGAGCTTGGAGGAAGCCATTTCTTTTCTGGGTTATGTTACTACTTGCTGGGAACTGAATGTTTCTGTTTGGGGGAATTGATGAAGGCTTAGATGTGGAGATGTAACAAGTGAAGTAAGGTTATATATATAGGGAGAGGCCAGTGCTTGTACATGCGTTTGAGACCGATACAATGCACATGGAATAATAGGGTAAAAGACACTTCATCCCCCTTTAGTTTCATTGAAGGACACTTTCACCCCTTCTAGTTTGGAAAAGGACAATTTATGTCCTCTGATTGTGACGTCGTTTGTCTGGGAGTGGGGCTGAAAATACTTTTAGAGACAAATTTGACCCTCGTATCATGCAAAAAGTCTAATGTGTCACTGAGTAATCCCTACAATTTTCATAAAATTGAGGGCAAATTTGTCCCAAAATTAATTTTACTGACATTTCTCAAGTCCAGACTAACGGCATAACAATATGGGGTGTAAGTTTTATGAAGGCTTACTAAAGGGGTGAAAGTGTCCTTTCTCAAACTGGAAGGGGTGAAAGTGTCCTTCAATGAAACTAGAGGGGGTGAAAATGTCTTTTACCTGAAATAATTGCGATAAGTCTTACAGATGTGTCTGGTCAGTTTCACGTAGTCCTCTAGTTTGGGTTTTTTTTTGGAGTTTTACCATCAATTGGCAAGACTTGGCTGGTGTTACATTTCTGTATGTGAGATTTTTGTTTGTTTTCTGAATGGGTTGTAAACTAAGAAATAACGTAGTTTGTCTCATTTGGTTGACTACCCTTGAACTGTGGGCACTCTCACAACTAGGTCAAAAATATCTTGTGGCGTCGGTAATGCAAGAGGGAGAAAGGAGTTAAATTGGGAGGGACGTAGAAAAGAGGCTAAATATATCGAAGATATGCTGACTCAACGTAGGTCCCCACATATATTAATCGAGAGTCGGAAAATATTTACTTTCACAGAGGAGGGAGGGAATTACGGTTGTTATACAATACAGCTGATCAGCGTCCTAAAATGTGCCAACCCTCCTCTATAAGTATATAGATATGATGAATCTCTGGGAAGGAATTGTGTGGTAGTATGTTTCTACAGAAACTTGGAAATGCTTTGATATGGTCTATCTAACAAATTCGAGTTGGAACAATGAAGTAATATCTTGCCATGCCTCAAATCCTGTCCTAGTCATAGGGATACTAATTGCCTATCACGTACTATCCTTTGATAACCAAGTGTTACCTCATAATCCCCACGACACTGTCATATATTGCTCCTTCTTATCACCCACCAAAATGAGGCCAAACGATTTTGATTAGTAGAACCAAGACAGAGTACATGGAACCTGACTTTAAAGGCCATAGGAATGTACTTGAAGAGGATAATCTGTCCTGTTTGACATATCACTAGATTATTTGGCTAGCAAAACGGGCACGAGAACTTGCTCAACTTTTCGTAATTTTATTGACTTAAGATAACTCAACAACATTATGAGAAATGTTAACAAATTGGTGTATCGTTTTGCTACCCAAATCACATAGGCACAATTGCCTGAAAACACCAGGAGTCTGTTTGGTGGGATTCTCGACATCTCATATACACTGATAATTCATACGTCAGATGAAAAGTCATCTCTATGATATCTTTAAATATTCTCTAAAAAAATATTGGCGATATCCAAAAAGATATTGCATATTTGAACAACTGACTTGAACATTTGTACGAGCTTACGGGAGGCTGAAGCAGAGGTGGGGGCTATTGGAAGTTTAGGCAGTGGTGGGGGCTACTGGATGTTTAGGCACAGGTGGCAGAGTTGGGAGACTATGCAAAGGAACTGTAGTAAGCAATGTAAGATTCTATATAGGGAGAGGCAAAGCTTTGTAGTATGACAAATCCCTGGGATTGGGATAGGTCTGGAGAGTCTAGGTAACTTTGCACTTGGTAACAATTTGAGTCTTCTAGAATCTTTTCAACCTAAAGGGTGGATATGGATGACCCCTTAAAAACCAGTGACTGGGTTCAGGACCCTGTCACTAGATCAATTATCCTTGAACTGCAAGAGATACTATTTGGAATTCCATATGGATAGGCAAGGTCAGGTATGGTAGAAATGGGCAAATAGAATAACACTTTCATTCGTTAATTTATTTTTATTTTTATTATTTTTATTATTATTATTATTATTATTATTATTATTATTATTATTATTATTATTATTATTATTATTATTATTATTATTATCTAATAGTATTTCTCTATAGGGATGCGTTTGTATTAAGTGTTGTGAAAATGTGTAGGAGAGCTTAAGGAATTGCGAAAACTGTCCTGAAGGATAAGATATTAACAATAAAAATAATGTCAAAAATATGCAACAGGCATACGGGTGCACACTTTTTATTATTTATTACATCAATAAGAAATACACAAACATACATCATCCATCCGTCCATTAGTATACATAACTAGCTTAGTATATGCCTCTGCCGCCTGATTTTAGTCACTGAACAAACCAACCAACAAACATTAACATAAAATCTAGTAACACTTCGTCCTCAAATTGTGAGATTCAATCATCCTGGGAGATCCAGAATCATGGAAGTTTGGGGAGTGTTGGCAATGTTGGGAGTGTTGGCAAGGTGGGGAGTGTTGGCAGAGTGGGAAGTGTTGGCAATGTTGGCAGAGTGGGAAGTGTTGGCAATGTTGGCAGAGTTGGGAGTGTGGGGAGTGTTGGCAGAGTAGGGAGTGTGGGTAGTTGCATGAGCTTACGCGAAGCTGAGGCAGTGTCGATGGTTGCTGCGAGCGAGAGTGTCGCAATAAAGAAGAAGACAAAGAGCTTGGAGGAAGCCATTTCTGGGTTATGTTCCTCCTTGCTGGGGACTTTGAGGTTTTAGTTTGAGGACCTTGATGAAGGCTAGATGTGGAGATGTAGCAAGTGATAGTGGGTATATATATAGAGATGGGATAGTGTATGCATATGTAATTTGAGTAACATTGCTTACTGGATAGCTATAAGTCTAGAGATACCGTGAGTGGTCATTTGCATCTAGTCCTCCAGTTTGTGTTTATTTGGAGTTTTCTGATCAATAGTCAAAGGCTTAACCGGTGTTTGGTGTCTCTATGTGTTAGTTTGTTTCTTTGTTGCATGAGTTGTGAACCAGAAACTGAGATGTACTTGGCTTAGTGTGTAGATTTGATGAATCTCTGGAAAGGAGGTTCATCAAACCCCCAAAATTCCCTACCCATCTCTACCCGACCCGACCCGACCCGGAAAACCCCCCGAAAATCCCGAAGCCCGAATGCATCCGTAAACAGTGCACCCGAACCCGCCCCATACTCGAAAAGTCCTTACCAGTTTCTACCCAAACCCGTCCCATGCCCATCGACCCTATCTGATTACTAAGTCAAACCAAACCCCACAAATCAACACAGCCAAAGTACATAATTTCAGGATGAAGGTTATGAAACATAGATAGATTAATACACTAGACAGTGAAACCAAAGTTCCGTAACAGCTGTGTGATTTATCGGGTAAGCATCAGGTACCGCGGGTGTACCCCACCCGAACGGGTTTTTGACACACCCGTACCTGAACCGCCCGAACCCGTAATTAAACATGCCCGATTTTCACCCGAACGGGTCGGGTAGGGTTTAGACCCGAACTTTTAACCCGAATTGCCATCCCGACTCATGTCCTATCCCACTCTTATCCCCACCCAGATGAGGGAAACTAATTTAAAAGATGAGACAATTATTTACAGTCCGTGGACAATGTGTGCCGCCAATCTTTCACTATAAATATCTTGGATTAGTTGTACATAGTATTGAGAGATAGACGAGTGTGCTACCTATAAGATGAAGAGTAGGGTGGATATCTAACAAAAAAGTAGGGTGGATAAATGGAGTAGTTTAAGTGACATTGTTTTTATAGAAAATGCAAATGGCAGAGTTCCGAGACTGAAAAGTCCAACTTTGATTGAACTGCAAGTCTTCGACATTTAGGATAGTATGAATTTTTATTATCAAATATCAATCGACATTTCAGATTGCACAAAAATGACTACTTAAAGGTCGTATTATATAAAAATTTCAGTGTAATAATACCTCAGCCTCGATGCATTTTCTATGAAATGTTAAAGAAATATCACAAAACTGTATTAATAAATCCTTAAGTATCCAGTTTTAGCACTTGTGCAGGGTAAGGAAAATAATAGAGGAAAGAAGTCAAGGTAACACAATAGGGTCACATTATTTTATTACATATTCATTTATATTACATCAAAACGAAATACACACAAACAGGTATCGTACACACATAATATACTCAGTACATGCATCTGCATGCAACCAGCATTCATTCACTATACCATTCGATCTTAACGTTAACATCAAATCTTGTAACACAGCTTCTTCGGATACCAACCTTGCACCATGATGCAATCACCAAGAATCGGGGAACACAATTGAAATGCCAGATTCAATCTTTCAAGGGCGGATGGTAAGGTTTGGCAAAATAGATTCTCAAACAGGGAGAGTTGGAACTGTGGAGGGAGGGGTCGGAATCTCAGGCACCGGGGGCAATGTTGGGACGCCGGGTATGGGGGTTGTTGGAAGCTGAGGCGGTGTTGGGACGCCGGGGATGGGCGCCGGAAGCTCAGGCACAGGCACTGGAGGCAATGTTGGGACACCTGGGACGCCGGGGATGGGGGTTGCCGGAAGCTCAGGCACTGGGGGCGTTGTTGGGACGCCGGGGATGGGTGCCGGAGTCTCAGGCACGGGGGGCAATGTTGGGACGCCGGGGATGGGGGTTGTCGGAAGCTGAGGCACTTGGGGTGATGTTGGGACGCCGGGGATGGGTGCCGGAAGCACTGGGGGCAATGTTGGGACGCCGGGGACGGGCACCTGGGGGGATGTTGGGACGCCGGGGATGGGGGTTGTCGGAAGCTGAGGCACCTGGGGCGCTGTTGGGACGCCAGGGATGGGCGCCGGAAGCTCAGGCACAGGCACTGGTGGCAATGTTGGGACGCCGGGGACGCCAGGGATGGGGGTTGTCGGAAGCTGAGGCACCTGGGGCGCTGTTGGGACGCCGGGGATGGGCGCCGGAAGATCAGGCACGGGGGGCAATGCTGGGACGCCGGGGATGGGGGTTGTCGGAAGCTGAGGCACTGTTGGTGCGACGGGGACGATTGGCGATGTGGGGGGTACTGGAAGTGTAGGTAGCTGCATAAGCTTACGCGAAGCTGAAGTAGCGTCAATGGTTGTTGCTGCTGTGAGCAAGAGTGTCGCAAGGAAGAGGAAGGCAGAGAGCTTGGAGGAAGCCATTTCTTTTCTGGGTTATGTTACTACTTGCTTGAGGACTTTGAGATTTTAGTTTGGGGAAATTGATGAAGGCAGTTGTGGAGATGTAGTAACTGATGATAAGTGTATATATAGAGGGATGCAAAATTTAGTATCATGTCATTAATAAGCTATGCACATGGAATTTGGATATGTGTGGATAACTGTGTGGTCGCTCATAAGTGGTGATAGACATCTTGGAATGTTATTGTTCATGAATTAGCTGGTGTTTTATGTCTCTATGCATCTGTCATTTGTTTTATTGTACATTGGGGTCGCAGGCCGCAAATTTTGTCATTCGGGGAACTGTTGGCAGTGTCAGGGCTGAAGGCAGTGGAAAACTGGGTACCTTTCCCAATGTTGGTGCCAAGAGCCAATACGGTGCTTGCAAGTGGCAACAAGACATCAAGGATTTCGGAAGAAGCCACCGTATATAATCTTCGGAAAATATACGGGCGAGTTTGTTTGAATGGCATTAAAAGTGTCGAGAAATAGTCGATAATTGTAAGCATGATTGAAATATACTAACAAAATATACCTTTTGGTTATTTTACTTTCATACAGTAAGTTCACGGTAGATTTCACTAAACACCAAACCACTCTATTAGCCGTAAATACAGTTCTCACGCGATATTTATCAAACCGACATTTTGTAAACAATAAATAAAAAACTATAGCTTCACCACGGTTCTTCTCGTACAGTAGCTTGGTGCACTGCTGCATTATCCTCAAACTGGCCCTTAGCCACCTAGCATGACGGGGATGTGTCGAGACAAAGTTGGTGAAGGAACACGAGTCTCATTAGGCAATGTTGACCAGTCTGTAAGCTTACATGAAGCTAGCAATGCCAGGTTTTAGTGGTTAACTACTTCCAGTTGGTTAGTTGCTGGGAAACCAAGGTTTTAGTTTGTGGAATTAGATGAAGGCTGTTGAAATTGTACCGTGTGATGATGAGTTTATAAATAGAGAGTTTTGGGGTTAGCGATTTCGAACGACTTACCCTATCTTTAAGGTATTGATTGCTCCTACTATTACTACTGGGTTCTGGCAGTTTACCTAAAACATATGACAAAGTTACCAATTTACAGCCAAACACTCTTGTACATTTGGTGATTAGACTTTGGTTCAAACTGCTGATTAACCAAGAAAAGTATTTAAGGGGTTGAGAACAGTCCATTATGAATAACTTAATTTATCCTGTTCATATAGACCTCCAAAATAACACCAATGACGTCTTTTCAAAATGTTTCTGTCTCTCTTGTAACTATTCAAACTGAAACAGAATGAACTACTATTAGATATGAAACAATTACCGAAAGAATTTTCTTACTTAATTCGATATCTATACCAACACAGAATTATAATATCTATACCGACATAGAATTACATTATACAACTGATTGAGAAACGATAATGCACACGGGATCATACTGATATGTAGCCGAGCAAGTGTGTCAGTATGTATACTGATAGAGAGATACAATAATGCACAGGGGATCATTCTTGAGATGTCTGTGTGACTGTGTGTGGTCATTTGCATACAGTCCTCCAGTTTGTGTTTCTTTGGAGTTTTCTGATCAATAGTCAAAGGCATAACCAGTGTCCTTGCCAGTTCCTACCCAAACCCCCAAAAAGTCCTTTGGGGGGGGGGGGGGGGGGGGGTTGGGGGTTTTGCATATAGTCCTCCAGTTTGTGTTTCTTTGGAATCATAGGATAGTGTATGCAGATGTACTTGGCTCAGTGTGTAGGTTTGATGAATCTCTGGAAAGGAGGTTCATCAAACCCCAAAAAGTCCCTACCCATCTCTACCCGACCCGACCCGAAAATCCCGAAGCCCGAATGCATCCATAAACAATGCACCCATACTCGAAAAGTCCTTACCAGTTTCTACCCAAACCCGTCCCATGCCGATCGACCCTATCTGATTACTATGTCAAACCAAACCCCACAAATCAACACAGCCAAAGTACATAATTTCAGGATGAAGGTTATGAAACATCGATAGATTAATACACTAGAAAGTGAAACCAAAGGTGACACAATAGGGTCACATTATTTTATCGGGTAAGCATCAGGTACTATGGGTGTACCCCACCCGAACGGGTTTTAGACACACCCGTACCTGAACCGCCCGGACCCGTAATTAAACATGCCCGATTTTCGCCCGAACGGGTCGGGTAGGGTTTAGACCCGAACTTTTAACCCGAATTGCCATCCCTAGTCATGTCCTATCCCACTCTTATCCCCCATCCAGATGAGGGAAACTATTTTAAAAATTGAGACAATTATTAACAGTCCCTGGACAATATGTGCCGCCAATCTTTCACTATAAATATCTTGGATTAGTTGTACATAGTATTGAGAGATAGAAGAGTGTGCTGCCCATAAGATAAAGAGTAGGGTGGATATCCTAAAAAAAGCAGGGTGGATGAAATGGAGTAGTTTAAGTGACATTTTTTTTTTTATTATTTTTAGAAAATGCAAATGACACAGTTCTGAGACTGAAAAGTCCAACTTTGATTGAACTGCAAGTCTTCGACATTTAGGATAGTATGAATTTTTATTATCAACTATCAATCGACATTTCAGATTGCACAAAAATGACTACTTAAAGGTCGTATTATATAAAAAATTCGGTGTAATAATACCTCGGCCTCGATGCATTTTCTATGAAATGTTAAAGAAATATCACAAAACTGTATTAATAAATCATTAAGTATCCAGTTTAAGCACTTGTGCAGGGAGAGGAAAATAATAGAGGAAAGAAGTCAAGGTAACACAATAGGGTCACATTATTTTATTACATATTTATATAGATTACATCAAAAAGAAATACACACTAACAGGTATCGTACACACATAATATACTCAGTACATGCATCTGCATGCAACCAGCATTCATTCACTACATTCGATCAACAACGTTAACATCAAATCTTTTAACACAACTTCTTCAGATACCAACCTTGCACCATGATGCAATCACCAAGAATGAAGGAACACAATTGAAATGCCAGATTTAATCTTTCAAGGGCAGATGGCAAGGTTTCTCAAAATAGATTCTCAAACAGGGAGAGTTGGAACTGTGGAGGGAGGGGTTGGAATCTCAGGCACCGGGGGCAATGTTGGGACGCCGGGGATGGGGGTTTTAGGAAGCTCAGGCACAGGGGGTAATGTCGGGACGCCGGGGATGGGGGTTGTCGGAAGCTGAGGCACCTGGGGCGATGTTGGGACGCCAGGTATGGGCGCAGGAACCTCAGGCACTGGGGGCAATGTTGGGACACCTGGGACACCGGGGATAGGGGTTGCCGGAAGCTCAGGCACTGGGGGCACTGTTGTGACGCCGGGGATGGGGGTTGTCGGAAGCTGAGGCACCTGGGGTGATGTTGGGACGCCGGGGATGGGTGCTGGAAGCACTGGGGGCAATGCTGGGACGCCTGGGACGGGGGTTGTTGGAAGCTGAGGCACCTGGGGGGATGGCACTGGGGGCAATGTTGGGACGCCGGGGACGCCAGGGATGGGGGTTGTTGGAAGCTGAGGCACCTGGGGCGCTGTTGGGACGCCAGGGATGGGCGCCGGAAGATCAGGCACTGGGGGCCATAGTTATCAAAGTTTGATACGTATCGTGTATCGATAGTAGGATTTTCGTATCGTGTATCGTATCGTATCGCGTATCGGAACGATACGCACACCCTTCTTAAAGCAACTTAAAAAATATATAATGACCCTTATAGTGAAGAGTTTATTGGTTGCATATGACATTTACTTAGTCTAACTAGCACGTATTAACATTTTTGGTATGCAGCTAGAATTATAGAGTCCCATTATAAGGGGATGTTAATATATTTTAGACTCGTGTTCAATACTGAATCCCATATACACATTACATAAGTGAGAATAATAATGAATTAGAAGAATTGAGTGGACCATCAGTTATATGTAGGGTATATCTATGTGGCATCATATTAGTAGTTAAATAATATTGCTTATGTGTGGCAAAAGAACCCAATTAAATGGAACACAAAACTGGAATACTAAAGTTAGTGATCTCTAATCAGTACACACTACGAACAAAACCGTATTCCACTAGAGTCTTGTAAATAGAACAATTTGTCTTCTATCTGGCATTTTCTTCTTCACTCTTTCTCTTCTAAAGGCTAGATCAGTTATCAATAATTCAATACAATTAGTTTTTTGACTAGCAACATTGAGGCAAACCTAGAGAAGTAGGACCATCTAACAAAATATTCATATAATCCATGTAATACGAAGCTCAATATCAATAGGTTCTAACAAACCTATACCAGTTTCAGTTCTCAAACGTATCGTGTATCGCTCGATACGTATCGTATCGGATGTGTATCGCTCGATACAGTTTGATACACTTTCATTAGCGATACGGTGAACGATACGTAACGCTGATGGCATGTACCGTATCGTATCGTACGATACGTATCGAGTATCGCTCGATACTGATAACAGAGCTGGGGGCAATGCTGGGACGCCGGGGACGCCAGGGATGGGGGTTGTCGGAAGCTGAGGCACCTGGGGCGCTGTTGGGACGCCGGGGATGGGCGCCGGAAGATCAGGCACTGGGGGCAATGTTGGGACGCCGGGAACACCGGGGATGGGGTTTGTCGGAAGCTGAGGCACTGTTGGTGCGACGGGGACGATTGGCGATGTGGGGGGTACTGGAAGTGTAGGTAGCTGCATAAGCTTACGCGAAGCTGAATTAGCGTCAATGGTTGTTGCTGCTGTGAGCAAGAGTGTCGCTAGGAAGAGGAAGGCAAAGAGCTTGGAGGAAGCCATTTCTTTTCTGGGTTATGTTACTACTTGCTTGAGGACTTTGAGTTTAAGTTTGGGGAAACTGATGAAGGCTAGTTGTGGAGTTGTAGTAACTGATGATAAGTGTATATATAGAGGGATGCAAAATTTAGTATCTTGTCATTAATAAGCCATGCACATGGAATTGGGATGTCTCTGGATAAGTGTGTGGTCGCTCATAAGTGGTGATAGACATCTTGGAATGTTATTGTTCATGAATTAGCTGGTGTTTTATGTCTCTATGCATCTGTCATTTGTTTTATTGTACACTGGGGTCTCAGGCTGCAAATTTCGTCATTGGTGGAACTGTTGTCAGTGGCAGGGCTGAAGGCAGCGGAAAACTGGACACCTTCGCAAATGTTGGTGCCCAAAGAGCCAATACGGTGGCAACAAGACAACAAGGAAGTCGGAAAAAGCCACTGTATATAATCTTCGGAAAATATACGGGTGAGTTTGAATGAATGACATAAAACGTGTCGAGAAATAGTCGATAATTGTAAGCATAATTGAAATTATACTAACAAAAAATACCTTTTGGTTATTTTACTTTCATTCAGTAAGTTCACGGTAGATTTCACTAAACACTAAACCACTCTATTAGCCGTAAATGCAGTTCTCACACAATATTTATCAAACCAACATTTTATAAATAATAAATAAAAAAACTATAGCTTCACCATGGTTCTTCTCGTACAGTACCTTCCTGCACTGCTGCATTATCCTCAAACTGGCCCTTAGCCACCTAGCACAATGGGGATGTGTCGAAACAAAGTTGGTGAAGGAACACGAGTCTCATTAGGCAATGTTGACCATTCCGTAAGCTTTCATGAAGCTAGCAATGCCAGTTTTTAGTGGTTAACTACTTCGAGTTAGTTAGTTGCTGGGAAACGAAGGTTTTAGTTTGTGGAATTTGATGAAGGCTGTGGAAATGTATCATGTGACAATGAGTTTATAAATAGAGAGTGTTGGGGTTAGCGACTTCGAACAACGTACCCTATCTTTAAGGTATTGATTGCTCCTACTATTACTACTGGGTTCTGGCAGTTTACCTAAAACATATGACAAAGTTACCAATTTACAGCCAAACACTCTTGTACATTTGGTGATTAGACTTTGGTACAAACTGCTGATTAAGCAAGAAACGTATTTAAGGGGTAGAGAACAGTCCATTATGAATAACTTAATTTATCCTATTCATAAAGACATCAATATAGCACCAATGACGTCTTTTCAAAATGTTTCTGTCTCTCTCGTAACTATTCAAACTGAAACAGAATGAACTACTATTAGATTTGAAACAATTACCGAAAGAATTTTCTTACTTAATTCGATATCTATACCGACATAGAATTATAATATCTATACCGACATAGAATTACATTATACAACTGATTGAGAAATGATAATGCACACGGGATCATACTGATATGTAGCTGAGCAAGTGTGTCAGTATGTATAATGATAGAGAGATACAATAATGCACAGGGGATCATTCTTGAGATGTGTGTGTAGTCATCTGCTCTGTCTTTTGGGGTCTTATTGCTGCATTTAGCTGGTGTATCACGGGTCGTTTTTTGTTTCTCACCAAATAAGGCAAAGAGAACAAGTAGTAGATAAAAAGTCTTGTAAATATAAAATAGAACTTCATTCTCGGCTTTTTTTCCCATGCATGCAATGGACATTTTGCCTTCGAGTTACACAAAAATTTGGCCGAAGAAATAGATGCAAAACAATGGTTTGGTTTGATTTGCCTTCGATTTAATTGTATCCTAGGAATAGTGGAGATTGAAGAAACTTTGATAAGAATGGTGGTAAACTGGTAATGTGCTAGATTCCTACTGACTTTAATCTGGCCTTCTTAGACTAAAGAAATTGGATTTGACTGGACTTGATTTGATATTATGTTTGCTTTTGTGTAGTATCAACTTGGGATTCCATTATAATGTGTTAAACATATGGTTTTAATCACTCATAACGAGTAAATTTTATAGCAACATATAACTTTGTCATAGTGAGAGCATACTGGATGCGAAAGTGAGTTTTGCCTCTCCCGGTGAAGCCCTTCTCCATACAAGCTATTTGGGTTCAGCATGCATGAGAGTGTAGAAATATATGGGGTTCCACCTCAAAACCAATTGGCAATGAGGGGAGTAACTCATGACACTTATTAATCATTTTTCTTCTTCTTAAATGTCCGATGTAGAATTTCTCAACAGAGAGATCCAACCATCTACTAGTGTGAGCGTTGTCGGTAATCACTCCAGGTTTTTTCTTTAATTAACTTTTTTTTTTTAATTCACCATGAAGATTGTTATCTGCCATTAAAACATACTACTTATTACTTAATAAGCTACTACTGATTTCATTTTAACAAAACAAGCTACCTATGAATTAGTACTTGGAATACAGACTTTTATCAAATAACTGCAACACGCACACGGGTACATGCTTTTTTATTACATCATTAAGGAAGACACAAACATACATCACACATACATAGGAGTACACAAACAGCTTAGTACATGCCTCTGGTTCAGTCACTGAACAAACCAGTCAACAACACATTGACATAAAAAAATCTAGTAACACTCAGTTCCTCTAATACCACCAACCTGCACCACTACTGTTAAATCGTGAGAAACTAACATTGAGAATAGGTTTATAATAATAAAAATGCTCCACACACAGAGAAACACACTGGGGGTGCAGCGTGCAGAGTTTATTTATTTTAATTACGATTAGAACATAAATAAATAAGAAATACAAATACACAAACATACATAATCAATCAATATGAGATAGCAGTGGTAGTAGTTGCTTCTGCCACCAGCATACATCAACAACAGCTTGGTTTACGATCAGGGAATGTTCACAGTGACCTTTGTAGGGGATATGTCTACAGAAAGCTCGCCGTCACCTGGAATCTCAAAAGGGAGTGTGGGCATTCCTTGCAGAAGCTTACGCGAAAAGGCTGAGGAGGCAGCGTAAATGGTGGTTGTTGCTGCTGCGAGGGAGAGTGTTGCAGCAAGGAAGAGGAAGGTAATTAAAAGCAGCTTGGAGGAAGCCATTTCTTTCGTGGAGTTACTTGGGGACTTTGAGGTTTTAGTTTGGGGATATTGATGTGGGAGATGTAGCAGCAAGTCACGGGGTAAGAGGTTTATATATAGAAGGAGATCAAGGCCAGTGCTTGTACATGTGCTTGCGAGTGTGTGTGTGTTCATTTTCATGTAGTTGACTTGCTCGCTAGTTGTTGTTATGAATGTTATGGCCACCCACTCATTCACTGCCCAAATCAATATTAGAAGATTTGCTGATGCTACATACTCTTCCAAATCTGTATTTCTTTCAGCAAACAACCCAACACAATCACTAGAAGATAATATTGTTGAAGATTGTATTCACACTATTATTGAAAGTTATACCACTCCTTCTCTTTCTCTCTATTTGCCCTTTTGGGACGTTTCTTATTTTTCTCCCAATAGAGGAGATCGAGGCCAGTGCTTGTACTTGTGCTTGTACTTGTGCTAGTTGTTATGAACGTTATGGCCACCCACTCATACACTGTCCAAATCAAAATTAAGAAGATCTGCTGATGCTACATATTCTTCCCATAATTAATAAAAGTGCAATATTTCTTTCAGCAAGCAACCCAACTCAATCACTAGAAGATTGTTGAACAACATTAACATAAACAACATTAACATAAAATCTAGGAAAACACTTCTTCCTCAAACACCAACCTGCGCGGCTGTTAAATTGTGGGATTTGATCATCTTTCTAGGGGTTGATGATGGGAAGCTTGGGCAATGTTGATGCTCCAGGGAGTGTCGGAATTATATTTGTGGGGAGTGTTGGCAATGTGGGGAGAGTTGGCAGTGTGGGGAGTGTTGCCAGAGTTGGGAGTGTTGGCAGAGTAGGAACTGTGGGTAGTTGCATTAGCTTACGCGAATTAGCTGAGGAGGCAGTATCAATGGTTGTTGTTGCTGCGAGAAAAAGTGTCGCAAGGAAGAGGAAGACAAAGAGCTTGGAGGAAGCCATTTCTTTTCTGGGTAATGTTACTACTTGCTGGGAACTGAAGGTTTCAGTTTGGGGGAATTGATGAAGGCTTAGATGTAGAGATGTAACAAGTGCTAGTGAGTTTATATATAGGGGGAGAGGCCAGTGCTTGTACATGTGATAGAGCCTGATACAATGCACAGGGAATAATAGCGATAAGTCTTACAGATGTGTCTGGGTAGTTTCACATAGTCCTCTAGTTCGTGTTTTTTGGAGTTTTACCATCAATTGGCAAGACTTAGGGGGTACTACATTTTTCTATGTGAGATTTTTGTTTGTTTGCTGCATGGGTTGTAAACTAGGAAATAACTTAGTTTGTCTCATTGTGTAGACCAACCTTGCACCAAGGGCACTCTAAAAACTAGGTCAAAAATATCTTGTGGCGTCGGTAGTGCAATAGGGAGAGCAGGAGTTAAATTGGGAGGGGCGGAGAAAGAGGCTAAGAATGTCGAAGATATGCTGACTCAACGTGGGTCCCCACATATGTTAAGAGAGAGTCGGGAAATAATTACTTTTACAGAGGAGGGAGGGCATTACGGGTGTTATGCCTCAAATCTTATCCTAGTCATAAGGATACTAATTGCCTATCATGTACTATCCTTTGTCAACCAAATGTTGCCTCATAATCCCCAAGACATGTCATTTATTGCTCCTTCTTATCACCGACCAAAATGAGGTCAAACGATTTAGATTAGTAGAACCAAGACAGAGTACATGGAACCTAACTTTAAAGGCCATAGGAATGTAGTTGAAGAGGATAATCTGCCCTGTTGTATCAGAGGCTAGATTATTTGGGTAGCAAAACGGGCACGAGAACTCGCTCAACTTTTCATAATGTTATTGACTTAAGATAACTCTACAACATTATGGGAAATGTTAACAAATTTGTGGATCATTTTGCTACCCAAATCACATAAGCACAATTGCCTGAAAACACCAGGAGTCTGTTTGGTGGGATTCTCGACATCTCATATACACTGATAATTCAAATGTCAGATGAAAAATCATCTCTATGATATCTTTAAATATTCTTAAAACAACTATTTGCGATATAAAAAAAGATATCGCATATTTCAACAACTGACTTGAACATTTGCATGAGCTTACGGGAGGCTGAAGCAGAGGTGTGGCAATTGGAAGTTTAGGCAGTGGTGGGGGCTACTGGATGTTTAGGCACAGGTGGCAGAGTTGGGAGACTATGCAAATGAATAGGCAGATTGAGTATTTGCACGAGGTAACGGGAGGCTGAAGCAGCCTCAGTGGTGGTGGATGTGATCGAGAGTGTAAAGAGGAAGGCAAACAGCTTGGGGGAAGCCATTTCTGGTCATGCTACTTTCTTGGGCATTTGATGTTTTAGATTGGGGAAATTCACAATGGCTGCGTGGAAATGTAGTAAGCGATGTAATATTCTATATAGGGCGAGGCAAAGCTTTGTAGAATGACACTAGATCAATAATCCTTGAACTCCACGAGATACTACTTGGAATTCCATATGGATAGGCAAGGTCAGGTATGGTAGAAATAGGCAAATAGAATAACAATGTCATTCGTTCACTTTTTTTAATCTAATAGTATCTCTATAGGGACGCGTTTGTATTAAGTGTCGTGAAAATGTGTAGGAAACTGTCCTGAAGGATAAGATATTAACAATGAAAATAAGGTTAAATAGATGCAACAGGTACACGGGTGCACACTTTTTTTTATTACATCAATAAGAAATACACAAACATAAATCATCCTTCCGTCCATTAGTATACATAACTAGCTTAGTACATGCCTCTGCTGCCTATTTTAGTCACTGAACAAACATTAACATAAAATCTAGTTACACTTCGTCCTCAAATTTTGAGATTCAATCATCCTGGGAGATTCAGAATCATGGAAGTTTGGGGAGTGTTGGCAATGTTGGGAGTGTTGGCAAGGTGGGGAGTGTTGGCAGAGTGGGAAGTGTTGGCAATGTTGGCAGAGTTGGGAGTGTGGGGAGTGTTGGCAGAGTAGGGAGTGTGGGGAGTGTTGGCAGAGTAGGGAGTGTGGGTAGTTGCATGAGCTTACGCGAAGCTGAGGCAGTGTCGATGGTTGCTGCGAGCGAGAGTGTCGCAAGAAAGAGGAAGGCAAAGAGCTTGGAGGAAGCCATTTCTGAGTTTGTTGCTCCTTGCTTGTGGACTTTGAGGTTTTAATTTGAGGACCTTGATGAAGGCTAGATGTAGAGATGTAGCAAGTGATAGTGGGTTATATATATAGGGATAGGAATCATAGGATAGTGTATGCATATGTCATTTGAGTAACATTGCACACTGGATAGAGACAAGTTTAGAGATATCTGTGTGACTGTGTGTGGTCATTTGCATACAGCCCTCCAGTTTGTGTTTCTTTGGAGTTTTCTGATCAATAGTCAAAGGCATAACCAGTGTCCTTGCCAGTTCCTACCCAAACCCCCAAAAGTCCTTGGGGGGGGGGGGGGGGGGGTGGGGGGGGGGGGGGGGTGGGGGGGGGGGGTGGTTTGGGGGTTTTGCATATAGTCCTCCAGTTTGTGTTTCTTTGGAGTCATAGGATAGTGTATGCAGATGTAGTTGGCTCAGTGTGTAGGTTTGATGAATCTCTGGAAAGGAGATTCATCAAACCCCCAAAAGTCCTTGCCCTTACCTACCCGACCCGACCCAAGAAAAAACTCGGAAAGCCCGAAGCCCGAATGCATCCGTAAACAACGCACCCGAAACCTCCCCATACTCGAAAAGTTCTTGCCAGTTCCTACCCAAACCTGTCCCATGCCGACCCTATCCGATTACTCAATCAAACCAAACCTCACAAATCAACACAGCCAAAGTACATAATTTCAGGATGAAGGTCACAAATACACAGGGGCGGAGGGAGGATTTCAAATCGGATAAGGGCCTTTTTGTAGTTTTAAGAAGGGGTAGGGCCTTTTCCTAATTTTACCAGGGGCAAAGTTGTATAATTTCCTAAAACAGGGTTAAATAAGTGTAGTTTTCTAAAACAGGGGTGGGGCACGTGCCTTATGCGGCCGTGTGCTGCCTCCGCCCCTGCAAATACACAAAGAATGAGACACATATAGATTTATACACTAGACAGTGAAACCAAAGTTGCGTAACAGCTGTGTGATATATCGGGTAAGCATCAGGTACCGTGGGGGTACCACACCCACACCCGTATCTGAACCCGCCCGAAACCGTTACTAACCATGCCCGATTACACCCGAACAGGTCGGGTAGGGTTTAAACCCGAATTTTTGATCCATGCCATCCCTGGTCAAATCATATCCCACTCTTATCCCCCACCCAAATGAGGGAAACTAATTTAAAAGATGAGACTATTATTAACAGTCCCTGGACAATATGTGCCACCAATCTTTCACTATTAATATCTTTGATTAGTTGCACACAGTGATTGAGAGAGCGACGAGTGTGCTGCCCATAAGATAAAGAGTAGGGCGGATATCCTAAAAAAAAGCAGGGTGGATGAAATGGAGTAGTTTAAGTGACATTTTTTTATTATTATTTTAGAAAATGCAAATGACACAGTTCTGAGACTGAAAAGTCCAACTTTGATTGAACTGCAAGTCTTCGACATTTAGGATAGTATGAATTTTTATTATCAACTATCAATCGACATTTCAGATTGCACAAAAATGACTACTTAAAGGTCGTATTATATAAAAATTTCATTGTAATAATACCTCTGCCTCGATGCATTTTCTATGAAATGCTAAAGAAATATCACAAAACTGTATTAATAAATTCTTAAGTATCCAGTTTAATCACTTGTGCAGGGAGAGGAAAATAATAGAGGAAAGAAGTCAAGGTAACACAATAGGGTCACATTATTTTATTACATATTTATTTATATTACATCAAAAAGAAATACACACTAACAGGTATCGTACACACATAATATACTCAGTACATGCATCTGCATGCAACCAGCATTCATTCACTACATTCGATCAACAACATTAACATCAAATCTTGTAACACAACTTCTTCGGATACCAACCTTGCACCATGATGCAATCACCAAGAATCGGGGAACACATTTGAAATGCCAGATTAAATCTTTCAAGGGCGGATGGTAAGGTTTGGCAAAATAGATTCTCAAACAGGGAGAGTTGGAACTGTGGAGGGAGGGGTCGGAATCTCAGGCACCGGGGGCAATGTTGGGACGCCGGGTATGGGGGTTTTAGGAAGCTCAGGCACCGGGGGTAATGTTGGGACGCCGGGGATGGGGGTTGTCGGAAGCTGAGGCACCTGGGGCGATGTTGGGACGCCAGGGATGGGCGCAGGAAGCTCAGGCACTGGGGGCAATGTTGGGACAGCTGGGACACCGGGGATAGGGGTTGCCGGAAGCTCAGGCACTGGGGGCACTGTTGGGACGCCGGGGATGGGGGTTGTCGGAAGCTGAGGCACCTGGGGTGATGTTGGGACGCCGGGGATGGGTGCTGGAAGCACTGGGGGCAATGCTGGGACGCCTGGGACGGGGGTTGTTGGAAGCTGAGGCACCTGGGGGGATGGCACTGGGGGCAATGTTGGGACGCCGGGGACGCCAGGGATGGGCGCCGGAAGCTCAGGCACGGGGGGCAATGCTGGGACGCCGGGGACGCCAGGGATGGGGGTTGTCGGAAGCTGAGGCACCTGGGGCGCTGTTGGGACGCCGGGGATGGGCGCCGGAAGATCAGGCACTGGGGGCAATGTTGGGACGCCGGGAACACCGGGGACGGGGGTTGTCGGAAGCTGAGGCACTGTTGGTGCGACGGGGACGATTGGCGATGTGGGGGGTACTGGAAGTGTAGGTAGCTGCATAAGCTTACGCGAAGCTGAGGTAGCGTCAATGGTTGTTGCTGCTGTGAGCAAGAGTGTCGCAAGGAAGAGGAAGGCAAAGAGCTTGGAGGAAGCCATTTCTTTTCTGGGTTATTTAACTACTTGCTTGAAGACTTTGAGGTTTTAGTTTGGGGAAATTGATGAAGGCAGTTGTGGAGATGTAGTAACTGATGATAAGTGTATATATAGAGGGATGCAAAATTTAGTATCATGTCATTAATAAGCTATGAACATGGAATTTGGATATGTGTGGATAACTGTGTGGTCGCTCATAAGTGGTGATAGACATCTTGGAATGTTATTGTTCATGAATTAGCTGGTGTTTTATGTCCCTATGCATCTGTCATTTGTTTTATTACACTGGGGTCGCAGGCCGCAAATTTTGTCATTCGGGGAACTGTTGGCAGTGTCAGGGCTGAAGGCAGTGGAAAACTGGGTACCTTTCCCAATTTTGGTGCCAAGAGCCAATATGGTGCTTGCAAGTGGCAACAAGACATCAAGGATTTCGGAAGAAGCCACTGTAGATAATCTTCGGAAAATATACGGGTGAGTTTGAATGAATCACATAAAAGTTACCGAGAAATAGCCGATAAGTGTAAGCATCATTGAAATTATACTAACAACGAAAATAACTTTTAGGTTATTTTACTTTCATACAGTGGGTGGGTTTGGATAAGCTTAAATCAGATGAAATTATATCATTTTATTAGAATGAGTGGTTGAGGTGAGGAGAGAGATTGATATAATATGCTGATATAGTTTCAGCTGATTTCAGCTCATCCAAACATGTGTAGGTTCACGATAGATTTCACCAAACACTAAACCACTCTATTGGGCAGTAAATGCAGTTTTCACGTGATATTTATCAAACAATATTTTGTATATATAAAAAAGTATAGCTTCACCACGGTCCTTCTCATACAATAGCTTCCTGCACTGCTACATTATCCTCAAACTGACCCTAAACCACCTAGCACGACGGTGATGTGTGAGCATAATCGAGACAAAGTAGGTGAAGGAACACGATTCTCATTAGGCAATGTTGACCATTTCTTAAGCTTAGGTGAAGCTTAGGGCAATGCCAGTGTTTTGTGGTTAAATAGTTCAAGTTGGTTACTATCTGGGAGACGAATGTTTTAGTTTGTGGAATTTGATGAAGGCTGTGGAAATGTAGCAAGTGATGATGAGTTTATAAATAGGGAGTGTTAGGTTAGCGATTTCGAAACGGGAAGAAAACCCTGGCAAGGCATATCGACTCACCCCATCTCTAAGCTACTGATTGCTCCTACTTTGTGTCAGTTTACCTCAAAAATACAACAAAGTTACCAATTTACAGCCAAACACTCTTGTCGATTCACTGCTGATTAACCAAGAAAAGTATTTAAGGGGTAGAGACTAGAGAGTAGTCCATTATGAATTATTTAATTTATCGTATTCATATAAACCTCCAAATAATACCAATGAGATGTCTTTTCAAGAGGTTTTTGTCTCCCTAGTTACTATTCAAACTGAACATAATGAACTATTTGATTTGAAACAATTGCTAAAACAATTCTCTTATTCGATATCTATACCGACATGGAATTATAATATCTATACCGACGTAGAATTACATTATACAACTGATTGAGGAACGATAATGCTCACCGGATCATACGGATATGTAGCCGAGCAAGTTTGTCAGTATATATGTATACTTATAGAGATACAATAATGCACACAGGGTCATTCTTGAGATGTGTGTGGTACTCATCTGCTCTCTGTCTTTTGGAGTTTTATGACTGCAGTTAGCTGGTGTATCACGGGTCGTTTTTTGTTTTTTGCTGACAAGGCAAAGAGAACGAGTAGATGAAAGTCTTGTAAATATAAAATGGAACTTCATTCTCGGCTTATTTCCAAACATGCAATGAACTTTTACCTTCGAGTTACACAAATGCCAAAGAAATAGATGCCAAACAGTAGTTTGGTTTGATTTGCCTTGGAGTTCATTTTATCCTAAGAATAGTGGAGATTCGAAGAAACTTTGATAAGAATTGTGGTAAACTGGTAATGTGCCAGATTCGTACATTTAGCAGTCACTAATCTGGCCTTCTTGCACTAATGGAATTGGATTTGATGGACTTGATTTGATGCTATGTTTGGTTTTGTACAGTATTAACTTAGGATTCCACTATGATTAGTTCAATCGAGTTAATACCCTCATGTCGAAAGGTATTAAAGCGGGGCTAGTACCAAAAAACCAAACTTGATAAAGTACCATAAGAGTCAAAGACCTAACAAACAAAGGTACCTATGAATTAGTTATGTGAGTGATTTTGGTTGATGCAGCACACATATCCTAGGATGTGTTGAACATATTGTTTTAGTATTCTGCAAAGAGTAAATTTTATATCAAACATATAAATCTTCATAGCGAGATGATACTAGATGCCGAAGTGAGTTTTACCTCTCCCAGTAAAGCCCTTCTCCACCCAAGATATTTGGGTTCAGTTTGGTTGAGAGATCAAACCATCTACTAGTCGGTAATCACTCCAGGTTTTTGCTTTAACTTATTTAATTCACAAAGAAGATGTTATCTGAAATTAAAGCATAGATTATTACCTAATAAGCTAATGCTGATTTCATTCTAACAAAACAGGGTACCTATGAATTAGTACTTGGAATGCAGGTTTTATTAAATAACTCCAACACACACACGGGTACAGGCTTTTTATTACATCATTAAGACACAAACACACATCATGCATACATAGGTGTACACAAATAGCTTAGTACGTGCCTCTGGTTCAGCCACTGAACAAACCAGCCAACGACACATTAACATAAAAATCTAGTAACACTTGTTCCTCAAATACCAACCTGCACCGGTACTATAAAATTGCGAGATTTAATCAACTTTTCAGGGGTTGATGATGGGAATTGAGGGGAGAGTTGGCAGCGTAGGGAGAGTTGGGAGTGTGGGGAGAGTTGGCAGTGTTGGTAGAGTGGGGAGTTGCATAAGCTTACGCGAATTGGCCGAGGCGGCCGCGGCAATGGGTGTTTCTGCTGCAAGCAAGAGTGTTGCGAGGAAGAGGAAGGCGAAGAGTTTGGAGGAAGCCATTTCTTTTCTGGGCTATGTTCTTGGGGACTTCGAGGTTTTAGTTTGGGGAAATTGATGAAGAATTTAGCTGTGAAGATGTAGGAAACGATAGTGAGTTTATATAGAGGGAGAGTGGCTAGTGTGTGCATATGTGATTGATGAAAATTGCACATGGGATAGCGCGAATTCCGGAGATGTTTGTGTGTGTAGTCATTTTTCATGTAGTACTATAGTTTGTTTCCTTAGAGTTTTATGGTAACCTAGTCATAGACCTAGCTTCTGTTTCAGGTATCTACCTATGAGTATGTTTGTTTGCTGTCTGATTTGTGAAGTACTAGAAAATAATGTAGTTTGTCTCAGTATGTAGAGTTGATGAATCTCTGGAGAAGAATCGTGTGGTAATCTGTTTCTGTGGGAGGTTGGAAATTCTCCGATGTGGTTACACATGCATGCGAAATTCACTCAGTACATGATGCCTATGAGTATGTATACCCCCAGCACAATCTTTGTTGAAACTCAACTTCCTCAAATATCAAACCTTCACCATGATGCAATTACCAAGCATGGAGAACACTGTTAAAAATGTGAGATCCGATCTTTTAGGGTGGATGGGAAGATTTAATGTAGATAGTCGGGGCTGTTAAGAATCTTGGGGTTCTACCTCGAAACCAATTGACAATGAGGGGAGTAGCCCAAGTGTCTTATCACGCACAGGCTGAATATATAACGAGTCTCAATAGAGGCTCCATTGGGGAGCGTGCGAAAACAAGAAGAAGTTCAGTCTGATCGAAACACATACTATGTTAAGAAACCTAGGTTTTGTCTCAAAACCAATTGGCAGTGAGGCGAGTAGCATGAGTATCTTATAAGGCACATGCGGAACAGACATATTCCCGATGTTGGACAAACAACGAGTCTCAACAGGGACTACGTTGGGGAGTGTCGAAAGCTTGGAGGAGGCCATTTTTTTTTCTGGGTTATGTCACTACTTGCTGGGAAATTAAGGTTTTCGTTTGGGGAAATTGATGAATGGCCTTTGTGGCATAATGATGTCAATGAGTTGGCCCAGAGTCTCCTTATGTACGACAATAGCAGGCAGCATGAGGAATAAGGTGAAATATTGAGATGTATGTCATCCTGATTTATAGCCAAAATACAGCGGGAACATAAGAAAACTGGCCACAAGTGTTTACATATTCTGATGTCTAACTTAAAATTCATAAATGTAACCTATCTGACTCTGACGAGCAATTCTGGAACCTAACACTTTACAAAAAGGATGGCAGCACCAAGCTAAATTCCTATATGAACGAGCAATGCTAATCAACATGCCAACACACTGATCAAACAAATGCAGTAACCCCCGAGAATACTTTGCTGTCGATGTAGAGATTATTTTTGTGGAAATCCAGATATATTACGAACATCCAAGTATAACTCAACCCAGCATGACCAGGAAATATATATGATCAATTCTAGATCGAATACATTCAAAAAAAAAATAAAAATAACAGATTGATTCGAGAACTATGCAGCTGACAGAAGCATTAAACATGGTTCATCACACGATATAAATTTCTATCAGGAACAAGTTATTCCGAATTAAGGATTAAGGCCCCGTTTTGGAGGGGGTGAGATTATTGGATTAAGTTTACATCCAATCATTTAATTTTTTGGCTTTGTATTATTGGATGGTTTTCTGACATTGGCGATTTCTGATTGGACTAAACAGTTTGAACAGAGACATGTCATCTCATCATTATTACTCGCATTATGTGTATTTTATTCATCACCATAACAAATCTACTTAGTTGCTCCAAGAGCACCATTCATTACTAACATATATCTTCTTCATTATGGTTCACAATTGCTCTTAAGATGTAGATAAATATTAGGGTCCTACTCAGGCTATCTTCTTTCTCCTATTCACCCGACTGTCATTGAACATGTCAATTCGTGAGTGGTACGGTGCACAAATGTCATTTGTTCTAAGATCACCAGAATGGGTTACAGACTCTATCTGTGGATCGATTATCCTTTAAATCCTGAAGATACTCTTTAAAAATCAACAAAAGAATTTTAAAAACTCTTTCACAAAAGGCTAGACAAGCAGGATAAGATATTAACCATGATAATAGGTTAACATAAACGCCACACGCACACGGGTGCAAACTTGTTTATTACACAGTAATAGTAGTAAATAAGAAATACACAAACATAGTACATCATTCATACACAGGAGTCCACAACTAGCTTAGTACATGCCTGATGCCTCTGGAGCCAACATCCATCCAACAACCTTAACATAAAACATAGTAACATTTGTTTCCTTAAATATCAACCTGCCACATTTATTAAATTGTGAGATTGAATCATCATTTAAGGGTTGATGATGGGAAGTGCGGGAAGTGCTGGCAGAGCAGGGAGTGCCGGGAGTGCAGGGAGTGCTGGTAGAGCAACAGGGAGAGTGGGTAGTTGCATAAGCTTACGCGAATTAGCTGAGGCAGCGTCAACAATGGTTGTTGGTGCGAGAAAGAGTGTTGCAAGGAAGAGGAAGGCAATCAAGAGCTTGGAAGAAGCCATTTCTTTTCTGGGTTATGTTCTTCCTTGCTTGAGACTTTGAGGTTTTAGTTTGGGGAAATTGATGAAGGTTTTGGCTGTGAAGATTTAGCAAAAGATACTGAGTTTATAAACATGAGATGATTGAGAAACATTGCACATGGGATAGCGAGAAGTCCCGAGATGTTTGTGTGTGTAGTCCCCTTCACGTAGTCCTTTAGTTTGTTTTGCTTAGAATTTTATGGTATACCTACCTAGTCATAGACCTAGCTTGTGTTTTAGGTAACTGTCTACCTCTGAGTTTGTTTGTTTGCTTGATGTCTGATTTGTGTAATATGTTTCTGTGTGAACTTGGAAATACTTTTAATGTGTCTTGAGAATCGTTGTTTGTTTCACATGGAAATTTCGTTTGTTTCGTCTGTGCCTACTATGATGATACTTGGGTTTGAGGTGGAACTCCCTAGATTCTTACATGAAATTAGAGTCAGTCTCAGCCTGTCATTTGAATTCATCATATCTGTCTGTTTCACACGCACATCGTGGGGGCGTGTTGAGAATGGTTATTTGTCCCACATGAGAACTTTATCTGTTTCGTTTGTGCCTAGTATCATGAGGTAGAACCCCATGAATTCTACCCCATAACAGACACCAATAGAATGTCTATGGAAAAGAAATATAACAATGACCATGCATGACACACATTATCTGCAAATGGGGCGTAGTTTTGATTGAATAGAACTAGAACTTGGCTAATTCAGAAGTCTAAACATATAAGTATCAATCTGACGTCTCAGATTGCACAAATATGAGAGAGCTGGATATGACTTTTTTTTTTTTTTTTTTTTTTTTTAATATCAATTGTTGGTTCTCTATTTACACGGTAGATTAAAAGACTCTTCGATCTGCTAGCATCGAACACAAAAACCATCGAAGGTGAGTAATCGAGACTCTCAGTATGTTCTCTCATTTTGATAAACTAAAAACTACAAGAGAAAAAAAAATGTGTGCATTTAAGGAGTAAAAAGAAAATAAATAACAATTAGAGGTCTAGTTGTGTAAGAATTGTGTTCGTTGTGTAAATAAATGTGTGCATTTTAGACTCTGACGGCAGTTTCAGATGTCTCTGTCCCTCTGCAAACCCTAATGCGATCGGATCTCTCTGCGGCAGCCCCCAAGTCAATTTTGTTTGGCTGTCGGATTTGGTTGTTCTCCGTACCTTTCTAGTTTTTGGGAATAATTTTATTTGGCTGCCAGCACGGTGGAACGACCGAAGGAGCACCATCTGCGTGGTTCGCAAATGGTAATTCATATCTGACAGATCTCGAAACTGCGTGATTATTGTGGCTGGAGTGTACAGTGAGGAAACTACGTGATTCGCAAGTGGTAATTCAAACTCCGACATTGTCTTATGTTTTCAGTGCATATTATTGTATCTTACATTTTTTCTGCGATCAACCTAACGAACCTCTTTGGTTCCTTAAATACTCCACTGGAGGAAAACCCGTGGCTGTGCATCTTGTTAATCCGGTGAAATCTCTGCGAACCAGATTGAATGTTATAATTCTTTTCAATCTGATTCGCAGAGATTTCACCGGATTAACAAGATGCACAGCCACGGGTTTTCCTCCAGTGGAGTATTTAAGGAACCAAAGAGGTTCGTTAGGTTGATCGCAGAAAAAATGTAAGATACAAAAATATGCACTGAAAACATAAGACAATGTCGGAGTTTGAATTACCACTTGCGAATCACGCAGTTTCCTCACTGCACACTCCAGCCACAATAATCACGCAGTTTCGAGATCTGTCAGATATGAATTACCATTTGCGAACCACGCAGATGGTGCTCCTTCGGTCGTTCCACCGTGCTGGCAGCCAAATAAAATTATTCCCAAAAACTAGAAAGGTACGGAGAATAACCAAATCCGACAGCCAAACAAAATTGACTTGGGGGCTGTCGCAGAGAGATCCGATCGCATTAGGGTTTGCAGAGGGACAGAGACATCTGAAACTGCCGTCAAAGTCTAAAATGCACACATTTTTTTACACAACAAACACAATTCTTACACAACTAGACCTCTAATTGTTATTTATTTTCTTTTTTCTCCTTAAATGCACACATTTTTTTCTCTTGTAGTTTTTAGTTCATCAAAATGAGAGAACATACTGAGAGTATCGTAGGAGGTAGATTAGAAGAACATACTGAGAGTATCGTAGGAGGTAGATATACGCGTCAACACAAAGTCGGTCAAACGAGCAACATAAATTAGAAGAATAAGTTTATTGTATTATTACATAATGCATTCAGTCAAAAATGCTTCCGTTAGCATTCTTTCTTTGTATGAAATGCTAAAGAAAATAAGCTTGTTGTATTACTTAGTTCTGTCTCGCTCCTTGGACTCATACTTAAGGTTTAAGTTTATAAAGCTATATACCAAAACAATAACATTTAGGTCAGTCTCGACTCCTCTATTATCTCATGGCTAAAATTGCCATTTTCCCAAAGCCTTGAATCCCCAAAAGAAATATGTCAACACTGGTGAATCACAGAAGGCGACAGAAGATATTCTCAAAAAAAAAAAGAAGGCGACAGAAGGAAGGTAAGATATTAACAATGAAAGAAATATGTCCACACGCACATAAATAAGAATTACACTAACATAGCTTGGAACATGCCTAGTCGTCTAGTTTGTTTTTCTTAGAATTTATGGTAACCTAGTCATAGACTTAGCTTGTATTTCACGTAAGTCCTCTAGTTATATGAGTTTGTTCGTTTGCTGTCTGATATAGAATAATGTAGCTTGTCTTAGTGTGTAGAGTTGATGAATCTATGGAGAGGAAAAACTTCAGTGTGGCTATCTGAAAAACTTGGAAATACTCCGATGTGATTTACCGAGTGTTCAGACTACAACGTTTGACGACACAAATCTACGATAAAGAAATATATTTTTGACCATGAGACATGTTATTAGCAAATGGTGTGTAGTTTTGATTGGATAGAACAAGAAGTTTGCTAATTATCAATCGACGTCTCAGATTAAACAAAAATGAGAATCGGATGTTGTAAATTCTGATTTAGATTTCATAAATCATAAATGTATGCTTGTTTGGACAAGAATTTTAACAGTGAGGTGATTCTGAGGCGGGGTTAGGCCTAATCGTTTATGAAATGCCACACTCACACGGGTGCACGCTGTTTTATTACATAGTAAATAAGAACTGTACACAAACGTACATGGATCATTCTTACATAGGAGTACACAACAAGCTTGTAGTACATGCCTCTGGCACTGGCATATCATTTAACAACCTTAACATAAGTTGTACTTATTTAGTAACACTTGCTTCTCAAATACCAACCTGCCACAACTTATTAAAGTTGTGAGATTGAATCATCATCATTTTAAGGGTTTATGATGGGAAGTGCGGGGAGTGCTGGCAGAGCAGGGAGTGCCGGGAGTGCTGGCAAAGCAATAGGGAGTGCGGGTAGCTGCATAAGCTTGCGCGAATTAGCAAAGGAGGCAGCGTCAATGGTTGTGACTGCTGCGAGCAAGAGTGTTGCGAGGAAGAGGAAAGCAAAGAGCTTGAAGGAAGCCATTTCTTGCTTGGGGACTTCGAGGTTTTAAAGCTAAGCTGTGAAGATATCATAATTGGGAGTTTATATATAGGAGATCGTTGAGAAACATTCCACATGGAACAGCGATAAGTCCGGAGACGTTTCTGTGTGTGGTCATTTTCACGGCGTCTTTTAATTTGTTTGTTTTTCTTTGAATTTTTGCTCATAATTCGATATTCATAGACTTAGGACTACTAAAGTGGGGCTTCTGATGGAATGGCTAGATACAGTTAGCTTAAGGGATCTCTGTGATGACCTGAGCTTCTTATTCAGAAAATGGGGCTGTTTGGATGAGAGTATTTGAGAGGACTTCCGCTGCTATTAATTAGTTAGGGTTTGCTTTCCTCATTGGATAGATGGAGCGTTAACCATGTGTTCAAGAGGCAAAGTACCTCATATAGGGACTTCAAACGCTCAACACCACTGAGCTAGCACCCATTTGTCCGATGGTTCACTTTTGCATTGTGTTATGAACAATACATTGTAACACGCAAATGGCTAAAATTGCTTTATAAAAAACGTTGAACACTTGCTCTCTTGGACGATCTTGTTTATCCATGCTACGTGTTGTACGTAAATCTTCATCGTATCCTAATTATTTTTCTGAAAGGTTTCTAAACTCTGTCTTATTACAAAGCATGAAAAGCATTGACGTGCAAAATAAATAAACCCTAATAAAGGTATTACATTTACACCTGAGGTAAAACATCGCATGTAAAGAGACACCCTCCTTCATATTTCTTTCATTGGACATTCACCGTTTGAGGAGCAAATCTCTCTGCGCAGTTTTGAGGCATGCCTCGAAGGCCGATTAGTATGACCAAAATTTCAAAGGAGAGCAACCTCCAAGTAACTTTCTCAAAGAGGCACACTGGCCTCTTTAAGAAAGACATTGAGCTATGCACCTTTTGCGGAGCAGAGATCGCTGTAATAGTTTTCTCCCCAGTGAGGAACATCTTCTCCTATGGTCATCCTTCCGTGGAGGCGATGGTGAATCGCTTACTGGGGGCTAACCAAGAGAATAACCCCGACCCCAACCTTGCGGCTGACCTCATGGAAGCTCAGCGTGACCTGAACTTACAGTTGACTAACCATGAGAGCGAATTGGAGATGGAGAAGAATAGGACTGAACAGTTCAAAAGGAGGATGAATGAGAGCGCCGAGAGGTGCTGGTGGGAAGGGCCCACCGAATCGCTTGATTTGCAGCAACTGGAGCAAATTAAAGCGGCACTAGAGGTGCTGAAGAAGGCTGTGGGGAGCAAAATTGAAAAGGCAAGAATGTGCGGTGAGGGGCCGAGTGGAAGTTCGAATTAATTCTATCTTCATATGTACTCCTATCATTTACCTCAGTTATCTTCAATAAAATAATTATTTTCTTTTCCAATATATCATTTCATTTTTGTGCACAAAGTTTTTAGTATTCGACTAAAGGAAATGAACATGCAAATTCACTCTTCAATAGTACTCAGACTAACTCTTACCAGTAGTCCCTCTAAAAACTGTTGTTGATTCGGTAACCATTTTTTTACCACCCCTACAGAAGTAAATCAGTCTAAGAGATTCCATAAAAAAAAAAAAAAAAAAAAGTCTAAGAAAACTCAACCCACTCAACTACACCCTGAAGCCCAGTTATAAAATTTTTCCAAAGCCCAAAATCTTAAGAGTCTTAGGTTCCTTAAGAATGTTGTTACCGAATCAACAATTTTTTTTAAAGGAACTATTGATAAGATTTCTAATTTAATTTGATACCGTGCTTCACATGTATTAAGTATGGTCGTTATACAAACAGGTAAGTCTCGTTATAATTTATTTAACTATAAATTAGTGCACAACAAAAATAAAATGGATTTTCTCTAAAAAATGAAATGAAATATTTAAAAAACAACAATTTTATTGAAGATAATTGAGATAAAATAATAGGATTACATATGAAGATAAAATTAAAATGACATCCCACTCGGCCCCTCACCCCACATTCTTGCCCTTTCAACTTTGCTCCCCGCTTCCTTCTTCAGCACCTCTAGTGCCGCCTTCACTTGCTCCAACTGCTGCAAATCAAGCGACTCGGTGGACCTTGCCCACCAGTGCCTCTCGGCGCTCTCCTTAATCTTTCTTTTGAAATGTTCAGTCCTATCGTTCTCCATCTCCAATTCGCTCTGATAGTTAGTCAGTTGCAAGTTCAGGTCACTGTGAGCTTCCATGAGCTCAGCCGCGAGGTTGCGGTTGGGATTATTCCCCTGGTTAGCCCCCTCGAAGCGATTCACCATCGCCTCAACAGAGGGATGACCATATGAGAAGACCTTTCCCGCTGGAGAGAAAACTATCACAGCGACCTCTGCTCCACAAAGGGTGCAGAGCTCGCTGGCTTTCTTAAAGAGGCTATTGCGCCTCTTTGAGAAAGTGACTTGGCGGCTGCTCTCTTTTGAAATCTTAGTCATGCTAATCGGCCTTCGAGGCATGGCTGAAAACTAAGGTGATAGATTCGTTCCTCAAAGGTGAGAATGTCCTATGAAAGAAATATGAAGAAGGGTGTCTACTTATATGCACTGTTTTACCTCATGTGCAAATATACTTCCTTATTAGGGGTCTATTTAATTTGTATATGTTTATGTTTTTCCTACTTTGTAATAAGACTAAGTTAGAAAAACATTTCAGAAAAATAATTAGGAATTGATATTTTTGGATGAATCGTCGATTCACGTACAACACATAGCATTGATAGACATGATCGAACAAAAGAACACGTACGTGTTCAATGTAAATCATAATGGATTCATAGATAAGAGCACGATTTTGCATTTTTGCTTCTAGAATGTAGTAAAAGAATACAAATTGAACTAAAATTAAATGATTTACCTAAACTGAATGAAGTGACTTTAAACCTAAACTGAATGAAGTGACTTTAAGATAGACACATCAGAGGTTCTGTTCTACCACTCTGTCCCAGCTCTTTCTTCCCAATTTGACTTTTGTCACTATTCACTGGGTCACTTTGACCCGGTGATTTGAATAGCAAACCGATGTAATTTTTTGGTAATTATTTCATGGTGTTGTAGAGTAAAAGGTGTTTCACAATATGGGGAAAAAATTATCAAAAAAATCGTATTATTTTGCTATCCAAATCACCCGGTCAAAGTGATCCAGATACGAGTCAAAAAAGTCAGATGGGAAGAAAGAGCTGGGACGGACTGGTATATGTGTAACAAATATATGACTTTTTATTTGATATAAATACACAACAGCCTACATTTAACTAACTGGGTTAAATAGTTTTCCTTGTTATAAGATGTACATACATCGAACTATTTTATTAGAAAGTATTTTAATTCCACCGGCCAGAGACAATAAGAATTTAGAATGTTATCGGGCTCACAAGGAAAATCATAATGGCTTATTCAACGCCTTCAACATTTTGCTCAAAAAAAAAAGAAGTGGTACTCATAGTCTTCAACCGTTCAACCCCTCTTTCAAAGGAAATGTAGGCATGTGCGCGCTTGATAATAAATACCTATAACTAGCCAGCGTGGGTAATTAAAGGCCTAATAATTTCCTTAATTTCTCAACTTTTTTTTGAGGAAATTAATCTATCAACTTGAATATCTCTTGCAGGTGGGTTATTTCTCTCATGCTTGCATCTCTTCTCAATCTTCAATGTTGTTAAGTTGGTATTATTATTTATTTGATTTGCTCTCCGTGTCTTTTCTCAATATTTTGAGGAAATAAAAAAACCTCAAAAAATTTAGAAGAATCATAGAGATCAATTCAAATAAATAACAGTACCAACATAAGATTGAAGATTCCGTTTCTTTTACTATGTATACTATGCGTTTGATTTGTCTTAATATGAAATACTTGTTTCCCCTAAAAAATGAAATACTATGAATTAATGTAGTATTGGGAGGAAAAATATACTCCTTCATAATAGATAGGCAAAGAGACAGATTGGTGTTAGCTCAAGTGATAGAGCATTTAAAACCTCTGCATGAGGTCTTGGGTCCTGGGTTCGAATCCAGTAGACGACAAATATGTACGTCCACAAAAAATAAATAGGCAAAGAGTAAAATGACGGATTAACAACATTCATGTTTTTTATGTAGTTTTAATTGGAGGGTAAATCTCTTGAATAACAATCTATTTCAATTTATTTGAACTATTATGTCCACCAGCAAATATCAATATCTTTATGCAAAAATATGTAAAAGAAGATAAGAATTGCTTATCACCAACAAAGAATAAATTCAAAAATGATCCGTTCAAGTAGATTATCAAAATGAGACGACTATTAGTTCATATGAGTGAATGATACCTTTCTGGTAGGAGTAATCCGTGTGGTGCTCCAACGCCGAATGAAAGTTGTTGTCACATATCTGGCACTCGACAGAGCCTAGAGCCTCCACCAGCACGACCCGAGTTGTACCCATATTTACCTCTCGAACCGCTACTCCGACCCAAAGCACCACGACCCGATCCAGACCCGTATCGGGATCCGTAACTCGAATCGGGCTCATACCTGGAACCATACCGGTTACCATATCCACCAAATGAGCAAGAGTCGAACCATCCGCCTCGGTTTGAGTCGGATCCGCCACCACCACTCCTCAGACCCCTTCGTCCACCGCCAAAAGAACCGACCACCGCCGCCGCCACAGTGAGGATAAGCATTTGGAGGGAAGAAAGCGGTGGGATTGATAAGATCCGCGGTAGGAGTCTAAGATTCTAGCATTTGTTCTTCAGATCGAAGAAGAACGTGAAGTTTCTCAATGGAGAGGGGCTCCGATCGTTCGTATGGAGGACCGGAATGCGTTGAACTCCGGGGGGGAGGGGGGGGGGGGCATTAAGGGCACATAAGAGGATGTCTACATCGTCTCTGAGAATTGAGGAGACAACAAAGCTGATTTCGGAGAGATTTGAGCCTCTGCATGTATGAATCAACATATACAGTACCCTTTTTGTAAGTTTGAAGATGCGATTTTAACTGAAGAATGTTAGATCTTGTAAGTGAGGCATAAGACCTTTCTAAAGCCAACCAATTAGACCGACAATTAGAGCACCCCAATAACTAGGGTTAGGAATTATATAGAGAGTAGATCTGAGTATAGTGAGGATGACTGGGTCCTGTAAATGCCAAGATGAAAAAGCATAATTGCGGTAGATAGAGCACCATCAGGACCGGTAATAAACTCCGGTGGACAGAGAGATGAGCCATCAATATGGCCAAAGAGACTGTGTGTGCAAAAATTGATGCGAGTTGGTGTTTCCATAACACAAAGTTGGAGCCATCAAGTTTAAGGTATAAATATTCAAGAGTAAGTGTAAACGTGTGGTGTTGTGAGGTGGATTTACAGCGAGCATAGCTCTGATACCATATATGAACTTGAAGAGTTGTAGGAAAAAAATGCAGAAAACGTATAGAAGAGAGAGCGGCGGAGAGGTAGTGTATATACCGAGAGAGAATGATTCATTGTATTAACCCTAAAAGGGAATGAAGAGACAATACATACATGATAGCTAACGGATGAATTCAAACGGGTGCAATCGTACGGTGATGGTGAATTAGGGTTTTAGGAGAAGACCAAAAAACCATTATAAATAGTATGGGCTGTAAAACTGGTTGGGCTATAGATAAGATGGGCCTGAGAGAGTCTGCTGGAATATGGGCCGGCTGAATATAATTGACGAAATGTGATATGCGATTATGCATTACAGAATCTCAGATCATGGTACGACTTTTCTTTTCTCACTTGATTCACAAACAAAGTGTTAGTCTTGTACTAATTAAGGATCTTTAAAGGGTTTCACAGAGGTGAAACACACCATTGTAGGCAAAGGCCAATCTAGATATTTTTACTTTTTTAGGAGAAAATCTAGATATTTTTACCGTTGATAACATTCCAATCATGCATAATGGAATTGCAAAAAAAAAAAAAAAAAAAAAAAATTGTTCAAATAACGAAAGTGTACACAAGGAGGATAAGATATTAACTATGTAAGTTAGGTTAACATAAATGCGACATGCACACATACGGGTGCAAGCAGGGGCGGACGGGAGGGTATGTGCCCCCAACTTTCCCAGAAACACTAGGGTTTTTATTAGCTCTTTTTTAGTTGTACTGTGAATATTTTTACTCGAGTTCGAATCCTGACAGTGACAAAGTCTCTTTTTGAGACAAAAAACAAGTGTCACCTATTTAATATAAACAATAGTCACTTTAATTTTTTATAAATACACAAAAAAAAATCATGGTATTTATCACACCAACTTATTTTTTTATCATTGAAAGTATATACCCTCTCTACACCGATAAAAAGAAAAAACTGTGCCCTCCTTTCACCCAAATTCTTGCTCCGCCACTGAGTAGAAGCTTGTTTTATTACATAGTAACTAAGAAATGCACAATCACACATCCTTCTTGCATAGTAGTAGTACATATATAAGTAGCTTAGTACATGCCTTTTGGTACCAGCATTTAGTCACTCAACAAAACAGTCAACAACATTAATTAACATAAAATCTAGTAACACTTCTTCCTCAAACACCAACCTGCACCACTAGTACTGTTAAAATGGCAAGGTTTAATCATATTTTCAAGGGAGTGCTGTCAGAGCGGGGAGTGCTGGGAGTGCCGGCAAAGCAGGGAGTGCAGGAAGTGCTGGCAGAGCAGGGAGTGCGGGGAGTGCTGGAAGTGCGGGGAGTGCAGGGAGCTGCATAAGCTTACGCGAAGGTGAGGTCTCATCAATGGTTGTTGCTGCTGTGAGCAAGAGCGTCGCAAGGAAGAAGAAGGCAAAGAACTTGGAGGAAGCCATTTCTTTTCGGGTTATGTTACTCCTTGATTGGGGACTTTAAGGTTTTAGTTTGGGGAAACTGATGAAGGTTTTAGATATGGAGATTTAGTAAGTGTTAGTAAGTTTATATATTAGGAGAAGCTAGTAGTGTCTGTGTACTTGACTGAGATACAAGGGTAAAAGACACTTTCACCCCCTCTAGTTTCATTGAAGGATACTTTCAACCCCTTCTGTTTGGAAAAGGACACTTTCACCCCTCCATTGTGATGTACTTCGAGTAACTTATACCCCTTAATTGTGAAGTCGTTAGTTTTGGGGCGAGGGATGTCACTGAAAATAGTTTTGAAGACAAATCCGCCCCCTTATCATGCAAAAAGTATATTATATCCTTTTGTAACCCTTATATTTTTCATCAGATAGGGGCAAAATCGTTCCGTAAAACTATTTTAAATGACATGTCCCAATTCTAGACTATCAGTGTCACGATATGGGCTGTAAGCTTTCAGAAGTTCGGCACACTAAAGTCTCATTTTCCATACTGGAGGGGGTGAAAGTGTCTTTTACCTGAGATACAATGCATAAGGGATAGCAAGAAGTCTGTAAGTGTTTGTGTGTGTGGTCATTTCATGTAGTCCTCTAATTTGTGTTTTTCTTGGAAATTTATGACCAACTAGTCAATAGGATAGACCTAGCGTGTGTCTCAGGTAACTATGTGAGTTTGTTTGTTTGTTGCATGGGTTGTGAACTCAATAATGCTGTTTGTCTTGGTGTGTAGATTTGATGGATCTCTGGAAAAGGAAAAATTGAGAGATGATATGTTTCTCCCTACTACACTTGGAGAATTCTCAGACACAGCTTCAAAGTGTTTCCGACTACTAAGTTTGACGAACGTCATCAACTGAAACGAAAAAGAAATCTAACAATGAGCATTGGTTCATGTTATTCGACAATGGTATTAGTTTTGACTTTTAATTGATTGAGCCAGAAGTTGGATAAATGGTATGTTAGTGTTATGGAGGGATAATTTAGAACGTTTCATTTGGATTGGGGATCAACACGGAGGGATAATGATGCAGAAGTTGCAGAGAAAAGATAAAACACAAAATCGAGTATTAGATTTCTAGTATACAGAGGGTATGTAAGTGTCATTTTGACAACTTTGTGAAGAGCCAGAAGTTGGATAAATGAGTTGGTATTATATCGTATTATATCGCATGATGTCTTAGTTGAATTGACAATGAGAATCAATTTTTCCCTCTTTACATTTTCATATCTCTGAATTCCAATATCGAGATTTCATATCCAAGACGTCTAGGGTTTCATGATAATGCTCCAGATTAGTTGAGATGAGGAATGTGAGGACTATCAGTTTAGTATTTTAGGGCATATTTTACAATTTTTGTTTTATTAGTCAAATGTATTTTAATTATTTTAGCAATTGGGGTTTAGTTTCATTCTCTATTAATAGAATTGTAATCGGTTTCATAATTCGGAGTTTAGAGATGAAATTCAACGGTCGTGTGATTAGCCGATCCCTTGCGAGGGTGAAGCACTTGCTTCTTCTTCCTCTTTCTCTTCTTTTATTCTCTTAATCTCCTCCGAGCTGCCAGCCATGTTACTGTCAGTTTCCGTGACAGTCCACTTGCGTTTCCGTGCCCCAATTCCTTTTCCCAAACCCTAACCCTAGTTCTGTCCCACTTGAGATAACAATTGTTATCCGGATATGAAAAATACGTCCAACATCCAACGCACAAGTGTAGTAACTAAAGTCGGACAAAAAAAGTATAGCATGTCTTCTACCTCATCAAACAAATGGCACCACCCAAACGAGGCCAAATGTTTTGGATTAGTATGAAAAAGGCATTCTATATGTAATGTGACTACAAAAGTCATAGAAATGTGGAAGATGAATCAAAAAACAATCAGTGACAGTGCGTGTCAATGACCATCCATTTTAAATATATTGGATTAGACCTACCGCGTGTCTCAAAGAAGTTGCTCAAAGAAGGTACGTAAATTAGAATAAGCTCATATTACTTAAAAAAAACTTTCTCTGCAGTAATACCACCGCATCTGTGCATTTTGTATGAGATGTTTTTAAAAGGCGAAGTCACTAGCCCGTAGTACAGTAATCTCACAGCAATCTTACAGTATTACAGTAACATTACAACAATTGTATTACAGTATTAAAGTAATCTTACAACAACTCCCCCTTTTTACACTTCCGAATCATGTGTGGGCTTTTTGCAGTTTCAGGATTGTTGGCAACGTTGACGAATCCTCACTCATGAAACTATGTCAACATTGACGTAGTTTCTTTTCTCATGAAACTATGCATTAGAGATACTCAGATCATGGCACGGCTTCTATTTTCTCATTTGATTCACAAAACATAGAGTTATTCGTGTCCTAAAGATCGTTAAAGATTTCACCTGTAACAATTCTAGTCTTCTACGAAGCAATTAGCCTAATAGTAGTATCTTTACTGCGATGTGTTTGAATCTCAAGTGTTGAGAAAATATTTGTAGGAGAGTTCATAGAATTGCAAAAACTGTACTGAACAATAGTAGACACAAGGAGGATATATAAGATCTTAAGATCCTAACAATGCAAATAGGTTAAAATAAATGTGACAAGCACACGGGTGCACACTTTTTATTACAATAACAAGAAATACAAAAACATTACATAGTACATAACAACCAGCTTCGGTTTGTTCAGATTCGGTCACTGAACAAACCAACCAGTCAACAACATTAACATAAAATTCAGTAACACTTGTTCCTCAAGTACCAACATGCACCAGCACTGTTTTTAACCATCTTTTTCAGGGGTTGACGATGGGAAGTTTTGGGAGAGCTGTTAGAGCAGGGAGTGCTGCTAGAGCAGGGAGTGCGGGTAGTGCTGCCAGAGCAGGAAGAGCGGGGAGTGCGGCCAGAGCAGGTAGCTGCATAAGCTTACGCGAATTAGCTGAGGCAGCTCCGGCAATGGTTATTTCTGCTGCAAGAAAGAGTGTTGCAAGGAAGAGGAAGGCAAAGAGCTTGGAGGAAGCCATTTCTTTCCTGGGTTATGTTACACTACTTGCTTGGGGACTTTGAGGTTTGAGTTTGGGGAAATTGATGAAGGTTTTAGCTGTGGAGATATATAAAGTGATAGCAAGTTTATATATAGGGGGAGGTGTGTGTGTGTGTGTGGTCATTCTCAAGTAGTCATGTAGTTTCCTTTTTTACTTTTTGGAAATTTTTGATCAACTAGTCAATAGACCTACCGTGTGTCTCAGGTAACAATGTGTGAATTTGTTTGTTTGTTTCACGGGTTTTGATCTAGAAAATAATAATGCAGCTTGTAGTTGGGTGTGTAGAATTGATGAATCTCTGGAAAAGGAAAATGTGGGGTAACATGTTTCTGGGAAGAAATAATACGATGCGGTTTTGTAGTGTTTCTGACTACTAAGTTTGACAGACACTGATTGAAATGATAAAGATGGCAATTGCAGTCCTTGAATGCTTGGAGCTCTCGTCACCGATTGTTAGTCTTTGTAGACAAGATATTTTAGACTTCAAGTAATATCCCCTTCCTTGAATGTTTTCTCTTTATAATTTCTACTTGGTCTTGGTCTTATGTACCACCACCTTGTTCGTTTCGGGTTACGAGCCTAATCTTTTTTAAATTATAATATGCACTGTCATGCCGCTCTACCTAACGAATAGGTTCCTCAAAAACGAAACAATATAAAGAAGGAACTATTATAGAAAATACATAAAATTGAAAATTATTAACTACTAAGGTAGTAAAGGAAAAATAATTAGAAAATCAAGGACCTTTAAAAACTATTTTACTAACAAGGCAATAGTCCATAATTTAATATTGTGAATGACATTTATACCCATACTTTAACGAACTATTTATAATGAAATTATTACCATTATCTTTAGCAATCGTTACGATTAAAAGTTAAAAAAAAGGTCAATTAATATTAGAGTACTTTTTTTGAGTCAGATTAAGCACAGTACATGCATCACCAACTCAGTAGCCTCTGAACCTTTCATTGTTCTTCTTCTCCTTTACCTCCAACAACTAAACTCAACAGGTAAAGACATTAAAAAAATGGTCTTTTATACCCTACTTCAAAGGGCCAAACAATCCATGCCACCATTGCATTAAAAGAAGTTTGAAAACAGATTTATGCCCACCACCGTCACCAACAAACAGACCAACTCCCCCACCACCGTCGCAGCAACTCTCTGCCTCTTCTTCCATGACTGCTTCGCCGGCAGTTGTGACGCATCCGCCTTTCAACGAATTGAATCCACAAATTTCAGGAGTGTTTTGACGAATCCGAACCAACAAATCTTTAGAGGAGTCCCTTAGGGTTTCCCGAATGCGAGAACACATCAATTGGGGGGGGGGGGGGGGGGGGGAATTGACGATGAATAAGTACTTTTATTATTTTAATAAAGGATATAATTGTCATGCTAATTACAAAATTATGACTACTGCCTTGTTTGTAAATAGTTTGTTATTGATTTTTTAATTATTTTTTCTTTCCTGCCTTAGTAGTAAATAATTTTCAAGTTTATGCTTTTTTCATAATAATCCCTAAAAAGCCCTGACAACAACAATGACCATTGGTGCATGCATGTAATTTGCAAATGGTGTAGTATTGACTTATATTGATGGGACAAGAAGTTAGGATAAATTGTGTATTGCCAGCGTTATGGAGGGATAATTTAGACCCTAACACTTTTATCCTTATAGTTTGAAGACCTATGTTTGGGTTTGGGCCAAGAATATGACAAATCTGTCCAATATCCAACCCGGGGGGAGTGGCTAAGGGGTGGCAATTGTCACCCCCGGTCTTTTGATACATTTCACTAGTACCTCTGTTTTCATAATTTCAAATAATTATATCCTTACGAATGATACGTTAATTCCCAGACTGGATCCAAGTTTTATCACTACTGCCCTTGGAAAAAACACAAGTAGACTTTTCAGAACTTTACCTTTACCCCGTTCCTTTTAACCATAGTTAGTAAAATACGGGACGGAAATAAATCGTGGTACGGTACGTACGAGTATTATACGATTTTATGTTAAAAATACGTTAGTAAAAATTCAACTTAAAAATACGAGATTTGATTAATTCGAGTATTCTATACGTACGTGTATAATTCGTATACTTGTTATTCTTCGGAATTAAAAATACGGGTGCGTTTGTTAGTATTTTAGCATATATAATGAGTTATTTGTGTCCCATATTGCAATCTTTTCATATTTTTATCAAATATTTAAAATAATTTGTACTGCATGTACTCATTTGTTTATCATTTTTGTATAAATATACTATTTACTCATAACTAACACATTACTTATTTTACAATAATATAAAACTATTTATGATCAAAACTTCCATAAAAAAAAGCTAATGCTTATTCCCTAATCTTAAACCTTAATTATTTTGAGAATTAATAGTATAACACATAAGACTCAAGATGCATGTACATAGCTATTTCAACTTAAAATTTTAAACTTTTATAATAACTACTTGTAAATCTATATACTAATAAATCTTTATAATGGATAAAATATTATTCTTTACACTATTATTCTTTCTAAAAAAATATTTATAATGAAGAAATAGTATAAAAATATTTAATAATAACTAATTACAATAGCTTCTAATATTTTGGATGAAAATTTATTTATGGTAATTTTGTATGGAAGAAGTTTTATTCGGAAGTATTATACGTTAAAACGTTAAATACGAGTATTAAACTTTTTTGGTCAAAAATTCGAGTATTTTTCATTAGGTCCAGCAATAGTACGAAATACGGAAGTATTTTTCATCTATACGAACGGACGGGTATTAAACGGAAAAATTCGGAGTATTTACTAACTAGGCTTTTAACGCTACACCTCCCCCTCTCCCAATATATATATATTTTTTGTTTCTAACAGGCCTGCGTAATACAGTATACTGACTCCGTCTCTCTCGAGTCCCGACTCTCTAGTACCAAGGTAAGAAGATGACAACGATTCAAGCAAAGCGAAAAGAACTAGACCATACAAGTACTTATGTACAAGCACGGATTAATACCTATATTACTTATAGAAATTAATCTACAATAGTTATAGGAGCCAAGGCATATTTTACAAGAAAAATGAAGGTAAAATTGCAAAATAAAAAAACTGAGTGCGGGCAGACCCTAGCAGTGAAGAAAAATTATAGATTAGTGACTTTTGTTATAACTTCAATTATTTTTTATTTAACCCGGCTGATTTGCAAGAAAAATTATAGATTAGTCACCTTGCTTTGCCATGCCAGAAATGGGAGTAAGAGGTTGTGATTCAACTGAAGTGGCAGAAGAGGTAGTATCTGTAGCATCAAGTGTAGTAGGTGTTCTGCTATTGCCACGTGGAGTAGAGTCAACAGACACTCTCACTCCAACTGGTTGTAGAGGATCATATCCCTCAGAGAGATGGATGTCTCGTATAAAACCAGATGGTTGCCCAGTTTGAGACTGGGTATATGAATGAGGGACATAATTTGGAGTGAGACATGAAACAGAAACATCAGCATGTGAGTGTGGTGAAGAAGCAGTAGAAGTAGCAGTTGATGTAAAAGAAAAATCAAACTCATCAAATATAACGTCTCGAATAATATAGAACTCTTTGTGGTGAGAATCATAACATAGAAATCCTTTGTAACCAAATGCATAACTCAAAAAGGTTAATTTTCTTGTTTTGGGATCTAATTTAAATAGTCAACATTGGATAACAACTGCAACAAAAAACTTTTGGATGATTGTAATCAGGTTTTGATTTAAATAAGATTTCATAAGGTGATTTATCAGAAGTAGTTTTACTAGGCATTTTGTTGATTAAATAAATAGCAGTAGCAACTTCATGATATCATAGTAGTTTAGGAAGAGAAGCATTATATGACAATGTCACTGCAGTTTCTATAATATGTCTATGTTTTCTCAGTGCTACACCATTTAGTTGTGGGGTGTAGGCGCAAGACTTTTGGTGTAAATGCCATGTTCTTGAAGAAATTTCTGAACTATAAAAGCAATAAACTCACCACCACCATCTGACCGCAAAATTTTGATAGAGTAACTCAGCAATTTTTCAATAATTAATTTAAATGTAGCGAAGACTGTAGAGACATCTGATTTCAATCTTAAGGGGAATAACCAGGTAAATGTAGAGCAGCCGTCAATAAAGAGCACATAATATTTAAAATCATCAAAAGAGATAGTAGATGCAGGACCCCAGACATCACTGTGGAGCAAAAGTAAATGTGTTGTAGAAACAGTAGCATTGTTTGCATTTAACTTAACAGAAGGAGATAAACATTTAACACATTTTGACAAAACAGAGGAAGAAGAATGGTTAAGTCTTGAATTCCATAAATGAGATTTGACTGTTTGACCCAAAAAGACTTGAGGGTTGGACGAGGCAGACAGAGAAGACAGAGGGTAAAGCCCATTTTTACTGGCTCCCTCAAACAGAATTCGACCCTTAGATTTGGACTGAACATAAAATAAATCTTTATCAAAACAAATATGGTGTTATGATCACAACAGAATTTGTGAACAGATAGCAAATTCACAACTAAACCAGGGACATGTAAAGTATTAGAAAGCACATAAGACTTATTAGAAGTAGAGATAAATGAAGTACCGGAATTCTGGATAGGGAGAGAGGAACCTTTACCGAAGGTGACACGGTCATTTCCACAATATGGTTCAGCCAGAGACAAGTTGCGAAAATCAGCGGTCAGATGATTGGAAGCACCGGTGTCCGTTAGCCAAAGATCAAAAGTGGGAGGCGGAGCTTGTTGAGAAGAGGTGGAAGCGGCCATTTCGGAGAGCTGCTCGGGAGGTAACTTACCCTGGTAAGCATAATCCATCATGTGGTAGCAATCGATCGCAGAATGATAGTCGTATCCGCAGATTTGGCAGTTAACATGACCCGAGCCTCCTCGACCAGAACCACCTCCGCCTCGGTAACCGGAGCGACCCAAACCACGACCTGAACCAGAACTCGGACCGCATCCAGACCCGTTGTCGTAACTCGATATGGAACCACCTCCATACCCGGATCCATCGTCAGGGTTGGACCCAGATCCAGACACAAAATAGGAGCGGCCGTCTCTGGAATCCGATCGTCCACCGCCACCACTTCGATGACCGAATCGACCGCCACCCCACTGGCCGTTGGAGTTACGACCACCACTGCGACCGTCGCATTGGTGGTAGAACGTGGTGGGGTTGGAGAGATCGGCTGCCGGGATCTGGGCTGCATGCATCAGCTCTTCGGCCTTGAGTAAGACATTCAACTCTTCAAAGGGGATCCGCTCGGAGTGGATGCGGGGGGAGGATTGAAAAGAGTTGTACTCTGGTGGGAGACCATTGAGTGCATAGAGAATAAGATCTTCATCGGCCGTAAGAACCCCGACCACTGTAAGCTCTGATCATTTTAAGGCGCTGCATGTATAAATCAATCGAATCGGAGCCCTTTCGAAGGTTATGGAACTCAGCTTTGAGATAGAGGATGTTTGATCTGGTTAAGGAGGCATAGTGGAGCTCAAGAACAAGCCAAGCATCGCGAGAAGTGAGAGATCATATAACCAGAGTTAAGGTTTCTTGCGATAAAACGGCGTTTCATATGGTGTAAACTGCCTGATCTTGAAGTTGCCAGGCGGTGTATGACGGATTTGCAACCGGAGCACCATCGGTGGTAATTATCGAAGGGGGGCAAGGTATGAATCCGTTAAGGTATCAGTATAAAGTATGTGTGCGAAAAATAGAAGAGATTTGATGCTTCCATAAAACAAAATTGGATGAATCGAGTTTGAAGGGAAGCAGATTGTGTATGTTAGAGAGAATGTAAAGAGGCTGTGAAACCTGTTTAGTATTGGCAAGAGCTATTGAAAGACTCTGATACCATGAACGAACCCGTAGGGTTTCGCAGAGGGAAGACGAGAGAGCGGCGAGAAGATGAAAGGGAAAATGTAAATTTACAAAATGACGGATGAGAGACTTAAATAGTCTCTATCTAACGGTAATAATTGTATGACAAAGATCAACAGGAGGAAAGCAATTAGGGTTGCTGGAAGCTATAAAAGGACAGAATTACCCTTATAACTAATGGGTGTTTTTTTAATTTCTCTTTTTTTTTTTGAGGAAACTAATTAGGGGTGCAACTTGGACGGGCTGAGCCCGACCAAACCGAACCCAGCCCGGCCTAAATTCGGTCTTGGGCACATGTTTTGAGTAATTTGGACGGGCTCGGGCAAAAATTACCAACCCGAATTGCAATTAGGGTCGGGCTTGGGTACGAATTTTAAACAACGGGCTAGCCCGAATTGCCCGATTTGTATACTCATTACCTATAAGTGTTATATTTGGAGAGTATTATATAGCATATTGATCAAGAATCTATTATCTGTTTATTGATTATTAGTGATATTTTCAATTATGTTTATGTTCGTAACTATATATTTTTTTCACAAAACTGTAGTATACACTTGTATAAATGGATAATTTTTTAATTCACTTTAACAATATATAGTAGTTATTTTTTAGCCTTATATAAATTAAAAATTGAAGTGTCTACATTCGATATCTATTTTTACATTTAAATTAATTAACTTATTTTAAGGGGAATTAAGTTGAATATGATAATTATGTTAATTTATTTAGTTTAATGGGCTAGCCCGAATTCAACCCGAACCCGAATTGGTTTGTTCGAATTTGGGCTTGGACGGGTTGGCGATGCTCCTATCCCGGGCTGGGCTGGGCTTGGGCAACCCCGACAGAAATCGGGCTCGGGCTTGGACAAGGGTGTCAACCCGCCCAGACCGCCCGAGTTGCAGTCCTAAAACTAATGGTTGTTATAAGTGAAACAAATGAGCTAATAAAGCTTGCAAAACACGATGGGCCAGACTGTTGTTATGGGCTTGGAAGAGAGGCCCGTTGAGCTGCAAATATTGATCCGAGTATGTTAATTTTGCGATGGAATTTCATTTCCATTTTGACATTGACGTCTTTTCAGCAATAGGGGATGAAATCAGCTAGTTTTAGAACTGGTTGTTGCAATGTAATAGTTTGGGACTGGGATATGCATTAAGTAATTAAGCCTAAAAAGATTTGACGAGCACAAGGGTTAACACTTCTTATATTTCATTAACAAGAAACACAACAACATTCATAGCAGTACATGACTAGCTTAGCACATATATATAGTACATAATTGGTTTGTTCAGGAACAAACAAGTCGATGACATTAAACATAAAATTTAGTAACTCTTCTTCCTCAGGTAACAACCTGCAGTGGTACTGTTAAATTGCGAGATTAATCATCTTTTCAGGGATTGACGATGGGAATTTTGGGGAGAACTGTCAGAGCGGGGATTGCTGCTATAGCAGGGAATGCTGGAAAAGCAGGGAACGCGGGGAATGCTGGAAGAGCTGGGAGTGCGGGGAGCTGCATAAGCTTACGCGAAGCTGAGGTAGCGTCAATGGTTGTTGCTGCTGCGAGCAAGAGTGTCACAAGGAAGAAGAAGAAGAAGGCAAAGAGCTTGGAGGAAGCCATTACCCAGAAAAGAAATGGCAAAGAGTGTGATCAGTTAGCAAGTGAGTGAAGTTTTTAGCTGTGGAGATGTAGCAAGTGAGTGATCAGTTTATATTGAGGGTGGAGACTAGTGTGTGTGTGTGCTTGTGAGATTGAGAAACGTCGCACACGGGATGACGATAAGTCCGGAGATCTTTTTGTGTGTGGTCACTCTCACGTTTCAACTAGTTTTGTTTTTCTTGGAATTTTATCATCAACTAGTTATAGACTTTTAGCTTGTGTTTCAGGTAACTAGAAAAAAAGGTTAGGTTTTCTTGGAATTTATTGATCAACTAGACAACTAGTCTTAAACTTAGCTCGTGTTTCATATAACTAGAAACTAGAATGTAGGTCGTCTCATTGTGTAGATTTAATGAATCTCTGGAAAGGAACGGTAGGTACTCAGTCTCTGCGTAAACTTGGTAACACACCGACTTGGTTTCAACCTGTTTCAGACTACTAAGTTTGACGGACACCGATGGGAATGATAAAGATAACTAACAATGAATGTTATTTGCAAATGGTGTAGTTTTTTTTTTTTTTTTTTTTTTTTTTTTTTTTTTTTTTTCGGAGGAAGAAGTTAGATAAATGGATTATTAGCTTTACGGAGGGATAATTTAGAACATAAACAAAATATTTGGATGCTTTACGGAGGGATAATTTAGAACATAAACAAAATATTTGGATTGGGGATCAAGAGAACCAGATAAGACTGGTTAACCTTACAGTCTCAAAACCTTGATTTGGGCGGAGGATATGATAAATCCGTCCAATATCCCACGCTCGGTATTGTAACTAACATTTTATAGCACCTTAAGGGCACCTTTGATGTCGGGATTAAAAATTAGAGGTACATGGGGTCCTACAGTATTATAGGGTGTATTGATATTAAGAGAGTATTAATTATATAGGGAGGATTATGAAACATATTTGTTTGCACCAGTATAAATAGGGGTATTAAGACTTTAATATTCAATCCCACCTACATGGTGGGATTAGATTTTAGGCATATAGGGGGTAAAGATATTAAGGGGGGATTGAATTCCCCTTTAAATTATCCCTGCACCAAACACAAGTTATTACCCTCTACTGGTATTATTATTACTTTACCCCTTCTTCATCCCTGCATTAAACATGCCTTAAAGATTATGGTGGTGGTACAAGGAAAGAACTTCCGAATACGGGTGAGTACTAAATTGGAATTAAGTCCTTAAACAATTGAGACAAAGACACCTCCGTCATCACAAAGACACCTTCCATAAGCTTGCGCGAAGCTGAGGCGGTGTCAGTTGTAACTTTCCGGGAAATGAAGGTTTTTAGTTTGGGAGAATTGATGAAGGCTAGCAGCTGAAAAAATCATCATAAACCCACGGAGTCCCACTTGGAGCTTACAAGATTCAACTTGGACGATCGGGAGGGTTCTTTGAGCGTTTGTATATTCCTCTCCTTCTTTTCTATATTCGTATGAAAAAAATGAGTAGTTTTTTAGTTTTTCATATGAGTAGATAAACCCTTCGTTAGGTTCCTCGGTGAACCTAGGGCACATTGAAGTTTTATATGTCTTTAATTTTTAAAAGTTTACGTAAGTGTTTTTGAACACTAATATTTTACACTACCTACAATATCCCCCGTGTGTTAACTTAATAACTAAAATACCGTTAAAGGCCGTAATAAACAAAGAGTCACACGATAAAAAAACACCCTAACACGATAAAACCATCCCACGTCTCTCCCTGTCTCCTAGGTACGATTCTAAAACAAAGCTCAGGCACGGCCAGTGGCGGATCTAGTATAGGACTGGTGGGGGCTTTAGCCCCCACTCAACTCTAAGAAGTTGCACTTATTCCTTTTGTTTTGTCATTTTTTTTAATTTAGCCCTCATTTAGCCCCCACTCAACTTTTAAAATTTTGAATTTTACCCTTATTTTATTTAAGTTTTCTAATTTAGCCCCACTGTAAGGAATTCCTGGATCCGTCCCTACGCACGGCAACGTTGACTCTCTCTCTCCGACGACTCAATCAAACCATATAGCCTAAAAAGCCAATCTACGCCGATAACCTGCCATGTTGTCCATCATATTTGTTTGCAAACCTGGATTGCTTTCCTGCTTTTTGATTTTTTGCAGAACTACTCTTCAATCATCACTATGCATCCTGAGATGATTGACGGGAAGCCAGGGACGTTAGTGATCGAGTCTTTTTTAGTGGATGTGCCTTATGGGAACACCAAAGAGGAGACATGTGTCAGGATCCAACCTGACAGATAAGGAAATCGAAGCTGGATCCTCCCAATTTGTGGTAGGCATATTTGTGGTAGTATGTGTGTTGGATTTATGTGTCTTCTTGTGGCTTACTGCAGGAAGTGGATGATAGATACAGAGGTTTAGAAGATACCTAATTTATGTTGTCGGTCAGTATTTGTTGGATTTCACGAGTAAATCAGGATATTTGAATGTATGTTTAACAATAAAAGTATCGTAGTAAAACTATAATGGTTGTCCCAGCTCTTTGAGGGTAGTTATGTTGCTTCTTCTCACCCTTTGAATTGTTAAGCTATGTTCTCCAGTTGAGGGCTTGCTAATTGACTAATTTGACTACAATGACGCAGTGATAGGAATAACGTATCCGTAAACTAAAAAACTAAGGAAAAGTAGACGAGATAGATACAAGAGATAGCAGAGAGAGACAAGAGTTAGGGAGAGATTAGGATTGGGAGAGATATTCTTCTTATTGCTTGAATAATAATAAACGGCTGCGGTGCTTAAATAGATAAACTGGTACCTATCCTACCCTAACCCTAGACTTAACGGGCCAAGCCCGTATTATTAAATAAATAACTTGATAACACTACAACAAATACTGCCTCCGTTGACAGCAAAATTTGTCGGTAGATAGCCTAAATTTGTGGGAAGATATTCTACCGACAGAAATTATTTTGTTGATCCGTAGTCACAATAACTCCGTCGTTAGAGTGATAGCCGACAAGCGTTCTGTTTGTCGGCAGAAAGAGTAAACAGCGACATAAATTTCTGTCGGTAGTTTCGTTCTACTGACTATGTCATTTTGTCGCCTTTAAAACTGGCGACAAACATATATTCATGTGTAGTTAGATAGATGACATCCAGAATAGTCACTAGAAGAGAATTTTGTCGGTATTTCATCTTTCTTGTGACGTTCGTGCTTGTCACCTTTATCACAACTTAACAAAAAAAAAAGCACTTTTGAAGACCATCCAAACATGCTGCCAAACATAAACAAGATGCCATAAATTGGCATTTTACATAAGAAATAAGTTGGCTACAGACACTACTTGCATTCAGCAACATGTCATAGATTGCCAAAACTACATAAAACTTAGCATACAACCTAGTTCAAAAAATTCAAAGTCGCAGCAGATTCGAGCTTAGTTAAAAAACTACACAAGTCATTCTAGTCTAGTTAACAGAAATAATAGGCGCAGTTGACATGGTGGATGCAAAACTCCGTGGCATGAACTATATATAGAACTCCATTCATGAACACCTGGTCCAAAAAGCTAACTTACTCCATTCACGAACCCCTGCAAATATTCATACATAAAGTCACTGCCTACTTGATTCCTAAAGACACTATAATTGATGAAAGAATTTAAATTCAGAAACTTATTTAAGCATTTAAACAAAGTATTGAGGAAGATTTGGTACCGTTGAGAAGAACGATTTCTGGACGACATGAAGTGCTTTCCAAACAGCAAATTCCGACTGCGTACGAACAAATACAGAATAAGGGGGATGTGGCAAGAAAGCATAGAAGGAAGAAACAAGTATACTCATAAACTTTGCTATCTACTGCTAATTCCAGGCCGGTGCTTTTCCAGAGAAAACAAGGTTACAATAGAATTCTAAAATGCACCCGACATGTGTATAATCAGGAAGTCTCCCTACACGGGAGGGGTCAAACTGGTAGAAAATGAACTGACCACCTACCAAGCACAACACTTTTAAGAATATCCATGTCAGACATGTAACATGGAACAAGATTGGTTGTTACTCACTCCACGATATGAACCAAGCTCTAAAACAAACTACGCCAGAATTAAATACTTCTCATCCACAAATGCTATTTGCAGCACAGCTGCATGCATAGCTCATAGGCATATTATAATGGAGCTTCATCACCAATATTTCCTTCTCTGCTCGAATGTGGCAGATAGATGTGGTTCAATCTCTACTAGGTACAACCTAGACTTACTCTGATTTATACAAACTTAATGGACAGTATACAACCTTGGAAAGTTTTATAAGTAATTAAACTGAGGCAACGCATAAACGGAGCAGAAACTGACGGAATAGAGTGAAACAAAATGCTGTTCATCTTGATTTAAGAAAATCCAATCAGGAAAGATGAAATTCGAAACTTCATAGAATCTAATGAACTAAAGTAGTTTACCCGAGGAGAAAGATATATTGGCCAGTCAAGTTGTCAATGTTTCTTGTCCTCTGCAACAGAACCTACTGCGGAAGTATGGCAACATCTTCAAGATACAAGGAAAATGCCCACAGCATCTGTTGATTTAACTAGTATTTTGAGATGAGAAACAACACAAGAACACAATTCTATAATAGTATACAGAATGATCGTTTACAAATGGAAAAAATAATATTAAAACGGAACATTGTTTAGGCAAAAGTGAAGTACACGTCAAATACATCCAGATTCCACGATATGAACTCTGCAGTCAAGATATCATTAACTTATAAGAGAGAAAGTGATTTATTAGCATCCATACCTCTAGAAAAGTGAACTTCTCATTAATGACAAGAGCCAGAGGATACAAGGCAAGAGAAGAAACCAGTGGCGGAATGTGTCTTGATCTTTATCGTAAGTTCTGCGGACAGCCTTGTGACGCCTAATGTACCACACGATAGAGAACGAGCTGACTAGGAATATTAACTTAATCACAGTATTGTAAAGTGAGATGTAGGTGTTGAATATATCTAAGTAGCGAGTTGCAAACACTAGTGCAAGAAGCTCCTGAGTCTTCAAAGAAACGTCTGCATACAAAGGGAGATAAAGTTGCAGAAACTAAATTGATAAAAATCAGAACCATCCCGCGACACATTAAAAACCACATATCTGATGCAAGATTGCACAACATATATGAGTGGTAGGAGTAAATATGGAACATATGGAAGACATAGTGCGCAGTTGTCATTTTTGTTTCCATTATCCCATTTGTTCAATCATTGTAAGAGCAACAATTAGAAGAAGAAAAAAAATCGACGTCAGAAAAAAAAACGGAGTTCCATCCACTAAACTAGATTACCTTTCAATTCTTAAATCCCATATTAGGAGTCGATACACAAATTAAATATGTAACTAGCCAACAGTCTATCAGGACCTATCACTTTGTAAAAGATCTTTCGCGTTAATTTACCAATTACCATTAAGTCACGCTTCCTCTACACTTTGTACAATGAAGTTTCCAATCTATAACGACCATCCCTTTCACAGTTACTCTTTCATTGGTGTCTTAATTCAACCTAAATGAGTATCCTAGCATGCGGGTTGTCACACATACAGAAGAATTGACATTCATCACCTATGATAAAAGTAGAAACGGCTTCGAATAATACCTTATCACATTGTTCAATGTATAACCCTTTGTTACAAATATCGGTATGTTTACGTGCTAACTGGAAACTAAGAAAGTGACCAATGTTTGTAACAAGATACAATTACAACTCGGTGCAAGTTGAATAAATAAGCGGTCATTCCAGCTAGAACCTAAGCAAATAAGCATTCAAAACTTCAGAAGGAAACAAACTTCAAGAAAGCCAATCCAAGGTTCCCGCTCTAAGCCAATTAGTAATGAGGGGAGTAGCCCAAATATCTTATTAGGCACAGGAGGAACTGATAACGAGAGGTTCCAACTCTAAACCAATTGGCAATGAGGGGAGTAGCCCAAGTATCTTATTACGCAAAGGCGGAACAGATAACGAGTCTCAATAGGGGCCACATTGGGGAGCATGCAAAAACAGGAACATATTCAGTCTGATCGAAACACATACTATCTTAAGAAACCTAGGTTTTACCTTAAAAAAATTGGCAATGAGGTGAGTAGCACAAGTATGTTCTTAGGCACAAGCGGAACATACAAATTTTTGATGTGGGACAAAATAACGAGTCTCAACAGGGACTACGTTGGGGAGCGTCGAAAGCTTGGAGGAAGCCATTTTCTTTTCTGGGTTATTTCACTACTTGCTGGGTAATTAAGGTGTTCATTTGGAGAAATTGATGAGTGGCCTTTGTGGCATAATGGTATCAATGAGTTGCCCCAGAGACTCCTTATGTACGGAAATAGCACGCAGCATGGTGAGGAATAAAATAAAATATTGAGATGTCATCCTGATTAATAGCCAAAACACAGCGGAAGCATAAGAAACTGGCAACAAGTCTCTAGATATTCTGATACCAAATCTAAAATCCATAAATGTAACTCCGCCAACAAATTCTGAAACCTAACACTTCACAAAAGGATGGCAGCCAAGCTAAATTCCTATGTGAACGAGCAATTGCTAAACAACCGGCCAACACACTGATCAAATAGATGTAGTAACACCACAAGAGTACATCGCTGTCGATGTAGGTATTATTTTTGTGGAAATCCAGATGTATTACGAACATCCAAGTATAACTCAACCCAGCATTGTTAATTATTGCTTCAGAACTGCTAGATTATTTCTAATAGTTGACCAGATAATTTCCAATAACTACTCTGTCCTATTCTTCTGGAGGAGGTTAGTTTGTTATGGTTTTCTAGATTTTCATATCATGTGTAGTATTTAGGCTTTATTTTAGGGATTTTCAGTTATGTTCCAGCCTATTTAAATGTATGCTTCTAGTCAAATAAATCATTCACTTTTTCAGCATTTCTCCTGTACATTGTCCTCCATCAACTCAATTTCCTTTCTATCTTCTTCCATCTAATATTCCAACATCTGGTATCAGAGCTCTCTTCTTGATAGACCACTAAAATGGAAGCTGAAAGTAGTTTCTCTCATCTAGCTCTCCCTATTTTTGATGGAGAGAACTACCAGCTTTGGGCAGTGAAAATGGAGACATACTTGGAGGCCTTGGATCTTTGGGAAGCCGTGGAAGAGGATTACGAAATTCAGCCGCTGCCTAACAATCCTACCATGGCCCAGATCAAAGTTCACAAGGAAAGGCGAACCAGGAAATCAAAGGAAAAAGCAACTTTGTTTGCTGCTGTTTCACCAACCATTTTCACAAGAATCATGTCTATTAAAACAACAAAGCGAGCTTGGGATTATCTTAAGGAAGAATACAAAGGAGATGATAGGATTAAAGGCATGAAAGTGCTCTATTTGATGACGGAATTCGAGCTGCAAAAGATGAAGGAGTCTGAGTCAATCAAAGAATCTCGGACAGGTTGCTAGGTGTGTACGAGAGAATCCTGCAGAGAGAATTCAATATACACCAAGAGCAGAGGATAGAAATAACACAGGGAGTGTTGGGTTGTGTGTAGGGAGAGAGTAAGACAATAGTACTGTATGAGAGAGAGACAGGATTTTGGGCAAAGCTTTCGCGTATCTCGGTGGTTCTCCCCTGTATGTAAGGGTTAATGACCTATATATAACGGAGAATGTGACCGTTGTAGTGTGGTTAATGGGCCCATCAATGGCGGCTTAATTATCTTAACCACAACGGCACGTTCATCCGCGTATATAGGGACCGTTACAGCGCTTTGTCCGCGTATACCGGAACCGTTACAAGATTGACCGGGTTTGACCGGGTCTACCGGGTTTATGAAGCTCGTGCCATAAATCTCTCAAAAGCAGTTACTAGGGGTAGCGCGCGGGCTTGCTTGTCGCTCGCGCGCGGCAGGTTTTACTCTAGCCTCCAAACCACTAAGTCCCTACAAGTCCCGTGAGGTGGTATGCGAGGGCCCTGTCTCGCAGCCCCCACGTGGATCAGCGCGGCTGGTGATCCAGTGTGTGTGGAGCACAGTATGGTGTGCTGGATGGTCGCCACGTTGCTAAGATCTTCCTGTCCAAAAAGCACTATATACACTAGGCATCGCCAACAAAGTAAGGTTACTCGGCACAGAATTCACTGATTCTAGAATTGTGGAAAAAATTCTAGTAAATGTGCCTGAAGTATATGAACCATCTATTGCCGCTTTGGAGAATGGAAGGGATCCTTGTAAGATCACCTTGGCGGAGTTGTTAAATGCCTTACAAGCTCAAGAGCAACGGAGGCTTATGAGACAAGACCGTGCTATTGAAGGAGCTCTTCCAGCTAAGCACCATGAAGCCGGGCAAAACAAGAAGAAATTCTTCAAGAAGAATCAGAGTTCGAGCAACGAGAGAGCTGCAAACAGTCAGATCCAAAACAAGGGTAAAATCTCCAAGAAAGAATATCCGCCTTGCGAGCACTGCAACAAAATAGGTCATCCACCATTCAAATGTTGGAAGAGACCAGATGCGAGGTGTAGCAGATGCAATAAACTAGGACATGAAGCTAGAATATGCAAGAGCAAAACTCAAGAGCAAGAAGCACATGCCCAAGTTGCAGATCAAGATGAAGATGATCAAATCTTTGTGGCAACATGTTTCTCGGCCAATAGCTCTTCTGAAAGTTGGTTGATTGATAGTGGTTGCACAAACCACAGGACATATGACAAGACTCTTTTCAAGGATCTCAAACAAACTGGAATGACGAAGGTTCGAATAGTAAACGACGGTTACATTCCAGCAAAAGGAAAAGGGACCATTGCAATCACAACAAATTCAGGTACAAAAACTATTTCAGATGTTCTTTATGTACCTGATATTCACCGAAATCTGCTGAGTGTCGGTGAGCTTATAGAGAAGGGATATAAAGTATTATTTGAAGGTCAATGTTGCCACATATATGATGTCACTGACAAGGAAATTTTAAGAGTTAAAATGAGAGGTAAAAGCTTCTCATTTGACCCTACAGAGGAGAACATAGCCTACTCTGCTGACACGCGCAACACTGAGATTTGGCATAAGGGGCTCGGGCATTGTCATATTCAGCGTATGTTGAAAATGAAGAAGAATGACATGTCAAGAGGCTTACCCGATCTGGCTGTTCATATACCAAATTGTTGTGCATGTCAATTTGGTAAATTCAATAGGAAGCCATTTCCTAAATCAAGTTGGAGGGCGTCGCAAAAGCTCCAACTTATTCACACGGATGTAGGAGGACCTCAACGAACACTATCCTTACAAGAATTTAATCTATTTTGCGAGGAGGATGGCATTGAACATCAACTCACTGCTACATATACTCCAAAACAAAACGGGGTAATAGAAAGGAGGAATCGGGCCGTGATGGAGATGGCCAGATGTATGCTTCACGAGAAGGGGTTTCCGAAAGAGTTTCGGGCTGAGGCCGCAAATACGGTGGTCGTCTTGAAAAATTGGCTTCCAACCAAGGCATTGGAAGATAAAACTCCATTTGAAGCTTGGTATGGGTTTAAACATTCTATAAGTTTTCTTAAAGTGTTCGGTTGTGTGTGTTTTGCCTATATTCCACAGGTTAAGCGCGACAAGCTTGACAAGAAGGCAAAACCTGGCATCTTTGTGGGTTATAGCTCAGTTTCTAAAGCCTACAAAGTGTACCATCCACAAACTGAGAAATTGACTATATCCAGAGACGTACACTTCAATGAAGATGAGCAATGGGACTGGAATAGTTCAGAAGGACTGGAGGAGCCGTCACAAGATCCCAGAGACGAATCTCTCCAAGAAAAAGAAAAAGAGCGATGGATGGAAGAGCTAGAAGATGACCCTCCAGTTAGAGGAAGAAGGTCACTTTCAGATATCTATCAAAGATGTAACGTGGAGATATATGAATCTGCTCGACATGAAGATGCTCTCCAAGATCCCAAATGGAAAAAGGCGATGGAGGAGGAGATGTCGATGATTTAGAAGAACAAAACTTGGGAACTAGTTGATAGACCGGAAGGGAGAAAATTTATTGGAGTGAAGTGGGTGTACAGAACGAAGCTCAATGCTGACAGCTCCATCAACAAACACAAGGCCAGGCTTGTCGTGAAAGGGTATGCTCAAATTTATGGCATTGATTACTCTGACACTTTTGCTCCAGTTGCTAGACTAGACACAATCAGATTGTTGTTGGCCATAGCAGCTCAAAAGGACCGGAAAGTGTTCCAGTTAGATGTCAAGTCAGCTTTTCTAAATGGCGTTCTACAGGAAGAAATATACGTGGAGCAGCCATATGGATTTGTGGTCGAAGGTAAAGAAGACAAAGTGTACATGCTTAAGAAGGCGCTTTATGGGCTAAAACAAGCTCCTAGAGCTTGGTATAGCAAGATTGATGATCACTTGCTAAGCTTAGGCTTTCAAAAAAGTTTATCGGAGGCCACTCTTTACATGAAAGAGAAGGACAAGGATATTCTCGTCATCTCTCTTTATGTTGATGATGTTCTAGTAACAGAAAATAATGCACACCTTGTTGAAGAATTTAAACAAGAAATGATGCATGTTTTTGAGATGACAGATCTTGGTCTTATGACTTATTTTCTCTGTATGGAAATAAGGCAAAGCAAGAGTGAAGTATTCATCTCCCAGAAGAAGTATGCGAAAGAAATCTTGAAGAAGTTTCAGATGGATGAGTGCAAAACAACAAGCACGCCAATGAATCGAAAGGAAAAGCTCAGTAAAGATGATGGAACTGAGAAGGTTGATGAAGGGAATTTCAGAAGTCTTGTTGGTTGTTTGATGTATATCTTACCGCAACAAGACCCGACATTCTATTTGTTGTAAATGTTTTATCTCAGTTTATGCATTGTGCAAGTGAAGTGCATTTAACTGCAGCAAAAAGAGTTCTAAGGTATATCAAAGGCACTGTAAACTATGGTGTCAAGTTTGGGAAGTGTCAAAACTTCAAGTTATGTGGATTTTCCGATAGCGATTGGGCTGGATCTGTTGATGACATGAAGAGTACTTCCGGGTATTGTTTCTCTCTCGGCTCAGGAGTTTTCTCGTGGTGCTCACAGAAGCGGGAGAGGGTCGCACAGTCCACTGCAGAAGCTGAATTTGTTGCAGCGCTACAGAAGCAACTAACCAGGTCCGTTGGTTGAAAAAAATTCTATGTGGTTTACGTATGGATCAGGACAATACGAAGATTTTCGTTGATAATCAGGCAGCAGTTGCCATCTCTCACAATCCAGTGTTTCACAAGAAGACTAAGCATTTCAACATCAAGCTTTATATTTTAAGGGAGGTGCAGAAAAAAGATGGAGTAACACTCATTTACTGCAAATCTGAAGATCAACTTGCAGACTTGTTCACGAAACCACTTCCAGTTGTCAGGTTTGAATCTTTGAGGCATAAGATTGGAGTTACCAGTTCCTAAAGCAAGGTGGAGTGTTAATTATTGCTTCAGAACTGCTAGATTATTTCTAATAGTTGACCAGATAATTTCCAATAACTACTCTGTCCTATTCTTCTGGAGGAGGTTAGTTTGTTATGATTTTCTGGATTGTCATATCATGTGTAGTATTTAGGCTTTATTTTAGGGATTTTCAGTTATGTTCCAGCCTATTTAAATGTATGCTTCTAGTCAAATAAATCATTCACTTTTTCAGCATTTCTCATGTACATTTGTCCTCCATCAACTCAATTTCCTTTCTATCTTCTTCCCTCTAATATTCCAAGAAGCATGACCAGGAAACATTTATGATTAATTCTAGAGAATACATTATAAAAAGTAAAATAACAGACTGATTTGAGAACTATGCAGCTGACAGAAGCACTAAACATGGTTCATCATACAATATAAATTATTATCAGGAACAAGTTATTCCGAATTAAGGATTAAGGTCCCGTTTTGGCAGGGGTGAGATTATTGGATTAAGTTTAAATCCAATCATTTAATTTTTTGGGTTTGTATTATTGGATGGTTTTCTGACATGGCGATTTCTGATTGGACAAAACAGTTTGAACAGAGACATGTCATCTTATTATTATTCGCATTATGTGTCTTTTATTCATCACCATAACAAATCCACTTAAAGTTTTCTCGATCTCGTGGCTAGGAGAGCCCCGGAGAAATTCTTAGCTGCTCCAAGAGCACCATTCATTACTAACCTATGTCTTCTTCATTATGGTTCACAATTGCTCTGATAAGATGTAGATAAATATTAGGGTCCTACTCAGGCTATCTTCTTTCTCCTATTCACCCGACTGTCATTGAACATGTCAAAACGTGAGTGGTATGGTGCACAAATGTCATTTGTTCTGAGATCACCAGAATGGGCTACAGACTCTATGTGGATCAATTATCCTTCAATTCCTGAAGATACTCTTTAAAAATCAACAAAAGAATTTTAAAAACTCTTTCACAAAAGGCTAGACAAGCAGGATAAGATATTAACCATGATAATAGGTTAACATAAACGCCACACGCACATGGGTGCAAACTTGTTTATTACACAGTAATAGTAGTAAATAAAAAATACACAAACATAGTACATCATTCATACACAGGAGTCCACAACTAGCTTAGTACATGCCTGATGCCTCTGGAGCCAACATCCATCCAACAACCTTAACATAAAACATAGTAACATTTGTTTCCTTAAATATCAACCTGCCACATTTATTAAATTGTGAGATTGAATCATCATTTAAGGGTTGATGATGGGAAGTGCGGGAAGTGCTGGCAGAGCAGGGAGTGCCGGGAGTGCAGGGAGTGCTGGTAGAGCAACAGGGAGAGTGGGTAGTTGCATAAGCTTACGCGAATTAGCTGAGGCAGCGTCAACAATGGTTGTTGGTGCGAGAAAGAGTGTTGCAAGGAAGAGGAAGGCAATCAAGAGCTTGGAAGAAGCCATTTCTTTTCTGGGTTATGTTCTTCCTTGCTTGAGACTTTGAGGTTTTAGTTTGGGGAAATTGATGAAGGTTTTAGCTGTGAAGATTTAGCAAAAGATTCTGAGTTTATAAACATGAGATGATTGAGAAACATTGCACATGGGATAGCGAGAAGTCCCGAGATGTTTGTGTGTGTAGTCCCCTTCACGTAGTCCTTTAGTTTGTTTTGCTTAAAATTTTATGGTATACCTACATAGTCATAGACCTAGCTTGTGTTTTAGGTAACTGTCTACCTCTGAGTTTGTTTGATTGCTTGATGTCTGATTTGTGTAATATGTTTCTGTGTGAACTTGGAAATACTTTTAATGTGTCTTGAGAATCGTTGTTTGTTTCACATGGAAATTTCGTTTGTTTCGTCTGTGCGTACTATGATGATACTTGGGTTTGAGGTGGAACTCCCTAGATTCTTACATGACATTAGAGTCTGTCTCAGCTGTCATTTGAATTCATCATATCTGTCTGTTTCACACGCGCATCGTGGGGGCGTGTTGAGAATGGTTATTTGTCCCACATGAGAACTTTATCGGTTTCGTTTGTGCCTAGTATCATGAGGTAGAACCCCATGAATTCTACCCCATAACAGACACCAATAGAATGTCTATGGAAAAGAAATATAACAATGACCATGCATGACACACATTATCTGCAAATGGGGCGTAGTTTTGATTGAATAGAACTAGAACTTGGCTAATTCAGAAGTCTAAACATACAAGTATCAATCTGACGTCTCAGATTGCACAAATATGAGAGAGCTGGATATGACTTTTTTTTTAATATCAATTGTTGGTTCTCTATTTCCACGGTAGATTAAAAGACTCTTCGATCTGCTAGCATCGAACACAAAAACCATCGAAGGTGAGTAATCGAGACTCTCAGTATGTTCTCTCATTTTGATGAACTAAAAACTACAAGTGAAAAAAAAAATGTGTGCATTTAAGGAGAAAAAAGAAAATAAATAACAATAGAGGTCTAGTTGTGTAAGAATTGTGTTCGTTGTGTAAAAAAATGTGTGCATTTTAGACTTTGACGGCAGTTTCAGATGTCTCTGTCCCTCTGCAAACCCTAATGCGATCGGATCTCTCTGCGGCAGCCCCCAAGTCAATATTGTTTGGCTGTCGGATTTGGTTGTTCTCCGTACCTTTCTAGTTTTTGGGAATAATTTTATTTGGCTGCCGGCACGGTGGAACGACCGAAGGAGCACCATCTGCGTGGTTCGCAAATGGTAATTCATATCTGACAGATCTCGAAACTGCGTGATTATTGTGGCTGGAGTGTACAGTGAGGAAACTGTGTGATTCGCAAGTGGTAATTCAAACTCCGACATTGTCTTATGTTTTCAGTGCATATTTTTGTATCTTACATTTTTTCTGCGATCAACCTAACGAACCTCTTTGGTTCGCAGAGATTTCACCGGATTAACAAGATGCACAGCCACGGGTGTTCCTCCAGTGGAGTATTTAAGGAACCAAAGAGGTTCGTAAGGTTGATCGCAGAAAAAATGTAAGATACAAAAATATGCACTGAAAACATAAGACAATGTCGGAGTTTGAATTACCACTTGCGAATCACGCAGTTTCCTCACTCTACACTCCAGCCACAATAATCACGCAGTTTCGAGATCTGTCAGATATGAATTATCATTTGCGAACCACGCAGATGGTGCTCCTTCGGTCGTTCCACCGTGCTGGCAGCCAAATAAAATTATTCCCAAAAACTAGAAAGGTACGGAGAACAACCAAATCCGACAGCCAAACAAAATTGACTTGGCGGCTGCCGCAGAGAGATCCGATCGCATTAGGGTTTGCAGAGGGACAGAGACATCTGAAACTGCCGTCAAAGTCTAAAATGCACACATTTTTTTACACAACGAACACAATTCTTACACAACTAGACCTCTAATTGTTATTTATTTTCTTTTTTCTCCTTAAATGCACACATTTTTTTCTCTTGTAGTTTTTAGTTCATCAAAATGAGAGAACATACTGAGAGTATCGTAGGAGGTAGATATACGCATCAACGCAAAGTCGGTCAAACGAGCAACATAAATTAGAAGAATAAGTTTATTGTATTATTACTTAATGCATTCAGTCAAAAATGCTTCCGTTGGCATTCTTTCTTTGTATGAAATGCTAAAGAAAATAAGCTTGTTGTATTACTTAGTTCTGTCTCGCTCCTTGGACTCATACTTAAGGTTTAAGTTTATAAAGCTATATACCAAAACAATAACATTTAGGTCAGTCTCGACTCCTCTATTATCTCATGGCTAAAATTGCCATTTTCCCAAAGCCTTGAATCCCCAAAAGAAATATGTCAACACTGGTGAATCACAGAAGGCGACAGAAGGAAGGTAAGATATTAACAATGAAAGAAATATGTCCACACGCACATAAATAAGAATTACACTAACATAGCTTGGAACATGCCTAGTCGTCTAGTTTGTTTTTCTTAGAATTTATGGTAACCTAGTCATAGACTTAGCTTGTATTTCACGTAAGTCCTCTAGTCATATGAGTTTGTTCGTTTGCTGTCTGATCTAGAATAATGTAGCTTGTCTTAGTGTGTAGAGTTGATGAATCTATGGAGAGGAAAAACTTCAGTGTGGCTATCTGAAAAACTTGGAAATACTCCGATGTGATTTACCGAGTGTTCAGACTACAACGTTTGACGACACAAATCTACGATAAAGAAATATATTTTTGACCATGGTACATGTTATTTGCAATGGGGTGTAGTTTTGATTGGATAGAACAAGAAGTTTGCTAATTATCAATCGACGTCTCAGATTAAACAAAAAAGAGAATCGGATGTTGTAAATTCTGATTTAGATTTCATAAATCATAAATGTATGCTTGTTTGGACAAGAATTTTAACAGTGAGGTGATTCTGAGGCGGGGTTAGGCCTAATCGTTTATGAAATGCCACACTCACACGGGTGCACGCTGTTTTATTACATAGTAAATAAGAACTGTACAGAAACATACATGGATCATTCATACATAGGAGTACACAACAGGCTTGTAGTACATGCCTCTGGCTCCGGCATATCATTTAACAACCTTAACATAAGTTGTACTTATTTAGTAACACTTGCTTCTCAAATACCAACCTGCCACAACTTATTAATTAAAGTTGTGAGATTGAATCATCATCATTTTAAGGGTTTATGATGGGAAGTGCGGGGAGTGCTGGCAGAGCAGGGAGTGCAGGGAGTGCTGGCAAAGCAATAGGGAGTGTGGGTAGCTGCATAAGCTTGCGCGAATTAGCAAAGGAGGCAGCGTCAATGGTTGTGACTGCTGCGAGCAAGAGTGTTGCGAGGAAGAGGAAAGCAAAGAGCTTGAAGGAAGCCATTTCTTGCTTGGGGACTTTGAGGTGTTTTAGTTTGGAGAAATCGATGAATGCTAAGCTGTGAAGATGTCGTAAGGTATTGGGAGTTTATATATAGGAGATCGCTGCGAAACATTCCACATGGAACAGCGATAAGTCCGGAGACGTTTCTATGTGTGGTCATTTCACGGTGTCTTTTAATTTGTTTGCTTTTCTTTGAATATTTGTTCATAATTTCAATATTCATAGACTTAGGACTACTAAAGTGGGGCTTCTGATGGAACGGCCATCTACAGTTAGCTTAAGGGATCTCTGTGATGACCTGAGCTTCTTATTCAGAAAATGGGGCTGTTTGGATGAGAGTATTTGAGAGGACTTCCGCTGTTTCCTCATTGGATAGATGGAGCGTTAACCATGTGTTCAAGAGGCAAAGTACCTCATATAGGGACTTCAAACACTCAACACCACTGAGCTAGCACCCATTTGTCCGATGGTTCACTTTTGCATTGTGTTATGAACAATACATTGTAACACGCAAATGGCTAAAATTGCTTTATAAAAAACGTTGAACACTTGCTCTCTTGTACGATCTTGTTTATCCATGCTACGTGTTGTACGTAAATCTTCATCGTATCCTAATTATTTTTCTAAAAGGTTTCTTAACTAGTCTTATTACAAAGTATGAAAAGCATTGACGTGCAAAATAAATAGACCCTAATTAAGGTATTACATTTACACATGAGGTAAAACATCGCATGTAAATAGACACCCTCCTTCATAATTCTTTCATTGGACATTCACCGTTTGAGGAACAAATCTCTCTCCGCAGTTTTGAGGCATGCCTCAAAGGCCGATTAGTATGACTAAAATTTCAAAGGAGAGCAACCTCCAAGTAACATTCTCAAAGAGGCTGTCTCAAAGAGGCTGGCCTCTTTAAGAAAGACATTGAGCCATGCACCTTTTGTGGAGCAGAGATCGCTGTAATAGTTTTCTCCCCAGTGAGAACGTCTTCTCCTATGGAGAGAAAACTATCACAGCAACCTCTGCTCCACAAAGGGTGCAAAGCTCGCTGGCTTTCTTAAAGAGGTTAGTGCGCCTCTTTGAGAAAGTGACTTGACGGCTGCTCTCTTTTGAAATCTTAGTCATGCTAATCGGCCTCTGAGGCATGGCTGAAAACTAAGGTGATAGATTTGTTCCTCAAATGTGAGAATGTCCTATGAAAGAAATATGAAGAAGGGTGTCCACTTATATGCACTGTTTTACCTCATGTGCAAATATACTTCCTTATTAGGGTCTATTTAATTTGTATATGTTAATGTTTTTCCTACTTTGTAATAAGACTAATTTAGAAAAGAAATCCATAAAAATAATTAGGAATTGATCTTTTTGGATGAATCATCGATTCATTTACAACACATAGCATTGATAGACATGATCGAACAAAAGAACACGTGCTCAATGTAAATCATAATGGATTGATATATAATAGCACAATTTTGCATTTTTGCTTCTAGAATGTAGTAAATAATACAAATGGAACTAAAATTAAATAATTTACCTAAAATGAATGAAGTGACGTTAAACCTAAACTGAATGTAGTGACTTTAAGATAGACACATCAAACTTGTGAGGTTTTGTTCTATATATGTGACAAATTTATGACTGCTTATTCTACACGTATATATTTTATATAAATACACGACACCGTATAATTAACTAATTGGGTTAAATAGTTTCCTTGTTAGAAGATGTACATACATCGGACTATTTTATGAGGAATTATTTTAATTCCACAGGCCAGAGCCAATAAGAATGTTATCGGGCTCACAAGGAAAATCATAATGACTTATTCAACGCCTTCAACAGTTTGCTCAAAAAAATAATTTTTTGGAAGAAGATGTACTCATAGTCTTCAAGGGTTCAACCCCTCTTTCAAAGGAAATGTAGGCAGGTGCTTGAGAATAAAAACCAATAACTAGCCAGCGTGGGTAATTAAAGATCTAATAATTTCCTTAATTTCTCAATTTTTTTTTTAGGAAATTAATCTATCAACTCGACTATCTCTTGCAGTTGGTATTATTATTTATTTGATTTGCTCTCTATGTCTTTTCTCAATATTTTGAGGAAAAAAAACCTCAAAAAATTTAGAAAAATCATTGAGATCAATTTCAAATAAATAACAATACCAACTTAATATTGAAGATTTCATTTCTTTAACTATGCATACTATGCGTTTGATTTGTCTTAATATGAAATACTATTATTTCCCCTAAAAATATGAAATACTATTAATTAATGAAGTATTGAGAGGAAAACATATTTCTTCATAATAAATAGGCAAAGAGACAAATGGGTGTTAGCTCAAGTGATAGAACATTTAAAAGCCTCTGCGTGATTTCTTGGGTCCTGGGTTCGAATTCAATAGACGACAAATATGTTCCTCCTCAAAAAATAAATAGGCAAAGAGTAAAAAGACGGATTAACACAATTCATACTTTTCTGTAGTTTTAGTTTCCAAATCATGTTCCAGTGAAATGGATGCTACATCTCTAGAAACAATCTATTTGAATTTATTTGAACTATTATGTCCACCAGCAATTATGCATATCTTTATATCCTCAAAAGAAATGTATATCCTTATGCAAAAAAATGTGAAAGAAGTTAAGAACTGCTAATCACCAACAAAGAATAAATTCAAAAATGATTCGTTCAAGTAGGTTATCAAAATGAGACGACCATTAGTTCATGATTGAATGATACCTTCCTGGTAGGAGTAATCCTTGTGGTGATAACAGTCCAACGCCGAATGAAAGTCGTTGCCACATATCTGGCACGTGACAGAGTCTTCACTAGCACGACCCAAGTTGTACCCAGATTGACCTCTCGAACCGCTACTCCGACCCAAAGCACCACGACCTGATCCATAACCAAATCCCAATCCAGACCCGTATCGGGATCCGTAACTAGAATCTGGCTCATACCTTGAACCATACCGGTTACCATACACGGATCCACCAAATGAGCCGGAGTCGAACCATCCGCCTTGGTTTGAGTCGGATCGGCCACCACCACTCCTCAGACCCCTTCGTCCACCGCCACGAGAACAAGAAAAGGACCGACCACCCCCGCCGCCACGGTGAGGATAAGCATTTGGATTGAAGAAAGCGGTGGGACTGGTGAGAACCGTGGTAGGAGTCTAAGATTCTAGCATTTCTTCTTGAGATCGAAGAAGACCGTGAAGTTTCTCAATGGAGAGGGGCTCCGATGGTTCGTATGGAGGACCGGAATGCGTTGAACTCCGGGGGGAATTAAGGGCATATAAGAGGATGTCCTCATCGTCGCTGAGAATTGAGGAGACAACAAGCTGAATTCGGAGAGATTTGCGCCTCTGCATGTATGAATCAATAGATCCAGTACCCTGTTCGTAAGTTTGAAGATGCGATTTTAACTGGAGAATGTTAGATCTTGTAAGTGAGGCATAAGTCCTTTCTAAGGCCAACCAATCCGGACGAGAATTAGAGCACCCAATAACTAGGGTTAGGGATTCTGTAAAGAGTAGAATTGTGTATAGTAAGGACCACTGGTCCTGGAAATGCCAAGATGAAAAAGCAGAATTGACGGTAGATTGAGCACCATCAGGACCGACAACGAACTCCGGTAGACAGAGAGATGAGCCATCAATATGGCCAAAGAGACTGTGTGTGCAAAAAATTGATGAGAGTTGGTGTTTCCATAACACAAAGTTGGAGCCATCAAGTTTAAGGGAAGTAGATTATAAATATTCAAGAGTAAATGTAAATGGTTGGTGTTATGTGGTGGATTTAGAGTGAGCATAGCTATGATACCACATATGAACTTCAAGAGTTGTTGGAGAAATTTGCAGAAAACGTATAAAAGAGAGAGCGGCGGAAAGGTAGTGTATATACCGAGAGAGAATGATTCATTGTATTAACCCTAAAATGAATGAAGAGACAATATATACATGATACCTAACGGATGGATTCCAACGGGTGCAATCGTACGGTGATGGTGAACTAGGGTTTTAGGAGAAAGACCAAAAAATTCCTTATAAATACTATGGGTTGTAAAAGTGGTTGGGCTATAGATAAGATGGGCCTGAGAGAGCCTGCTGGAATATGGGCCGGCTGGATATAACTGATGAAATGTGATCTGCTACTATGCATTACAGACTCTCAGATCAAGGTACAACATTTCTTTTCTCACTTGATTCACAAACAAAGTTTTAGCCTTGTCCTGATTAAGGATCTTTAAAGGGTTTCACAGAGGGTGAAACACACCAATCTAGATATTTTTACTTTTTTCAGGAGAAAATCTAGATATTCTTACAGTTGGTAACATTCTAATCATGCATAATTGAATTGCAAATAAAAAAAAAGAAAAAAAAAAGAGAAAACAAAAACTGTTCTAAATAACGAAAGTGTACACAAGGAGGACATGCACACATACGGGTGCAAGCAGGGGCGGAGCCATGTAGGGGCACGGGAGGGTATGCGTACCCCAACTTCCCAAGAATCACTAGAGTATCCCTATTTTATTAGCTCTTTTTTCGTTGTACTGTTTAGAATATATATGTGTGCCCCCCTAGATATTCAATAATTGTATTGTAGTTTAACGGTTAGGAGTTTGTACTGTGAATATTTTTATTGAGTTCGAATACTTCGAATCCTGGTAGTGACAGAGTCTTTTTGTTTTGACAAAAAACAAGTACCACCTATCTAATATAAACAATTGTCCCTCTAATTTTTTGTAAATACACAAAAAGATCATGGTATTTATTACACCAGCCTGTTTTTTTATTCATTGAAAATATATACCCTCTATTCACAAAAAAAAAAAAAAAAAAAAAGAAAAAAGGAAAACATTGTGCCATCCCTTCACCCAAATTCTTGCTCCGCCACTAAGTGCAAGCATGTTTTATTACATAGTAAATAAGAAATACACAATCACACAATCTTCTTCCATAGTAGGAGCAGTACATATATAACTAGCTTAGTACATGCCTTTTGGTACCAGCATTTAGTCACTCAACAAAACAGTCAACAACATTAATTAATATAAAATCTAGTAACACTTCTTCCTCAAACACCAACCTGCAGCACTAGTACTGTTAAAATGGTAAGGTTTAATCATCTTTTTAAGGGAGTGCTGTCAGAGCGGGGAGTGCTGGGAGTGCCGGCAATGCAGGGAGTGCGGGGAGTGCGGGAAGTGCTGGCAGAGCAGGGAGTGCGGGGAGCGCTGGCAGTGCGGGGAGTGCAGGGAGCTGCATAAGCTTACGTGCAGCTGAGGCAGAATCAATGGTTGTTGCTGCGAGCAAGAGCGTCGTAAGGAAGAAGACGGCAAAGAGCTTGGAGGAAGCCATTTCTGGTTTATGTTACTCTTTGCTTGGGGACTTTGAGGTTTTAGTTTGGGGAAACTGATGAAGGGTTTAGGAGGGGAAATGAAGTAAGTGATAGTAAGTTTATATATTAGGAGAAGCTAGTAGTATATAGTGAGCATCTGTGTACTTGACTGAGATTCAAGGGTATAAAACACTTTCACCCCCTCTAGTTTCATGGATGGACACTTTCAACCCCTTCCATTTGGAAAAAGACACTTTCAACCCTCCATTGTGTTGTCACTGAAAATAGTTTTGGAGATAAATTTGCCCCCTATATCATCCAAAAAGTCTATTATATCCATGAGTAACGTTTATATTTTTCATCAGATAGGAGCAAGATTGTCCTGAAAAAACTATTTTTAATGACATATCCCAACTCCAGACTATCAGTGTCACGGTATGGGGTGTAAGCTTTCGGAAGTTCGGCACACTAAAGTGTCCTTTTCCAGACTGGAGGGGGTGAAAGTGTCTTTTACCCGAGATACAATGCAATAGGGATCGCAAGAAGTCTGTAAATGTGTGTGTGGGGTCATTTCATGTACTATTAGTCCTCTAATTTGTGTTTTTCTTGGGATTTTATGACCAACTAGTCAATAGGATAGACCTAGCGTGTGTCTCAGGTAACTATGTGAGTTTGTTTGTTTGTTGCATGGGTTGTGAACTCAATAATGCTGTTTGTCTTGGTGTGTAGATTTGATGGATCTCTGGAAAAGGAAAAATTGAGAGATGATATGTTTCTCCCTCCTACACTTGGAGAATTCTCAGACACAGCTTCAAAGTGTTTCTGACTACTAAGTTTGACGAACGTCATCAACTGAAACGAAAAAGAAATCTAACAATGAGCATTGGTTCATGTTATTCGACAATGGTATTAGTTTTGACTTTTAATTGATTGAGCCAGAAGTTGGATAAATGGTATGTTAGTGTTATGGAGGGATAATTTAGAACGTTTCATTTGGATTGGGGATCAACACGGAGGGATAATGATGCAGAAGTTGCAGAGAAAAGAGAAAACACAAAATCGAGTATTAGATTTCTAGTATACAGAGGGTATGTAAGTGTCATTTTGACAACTTTGTGAAGAGCCAGAAGTTGGATAAATGAGTTGGTATTATATCGTATTATATCGCATGATGTCTTTAGTTGAATTGACAATGAGAATCAATTTTTCCCTCTTTACATTTTCAGATCTCTGAATTCCAATATCGAGATTTCATATCCAAGACGTCTAGGGTTTCATGATAATGCTCCAGATTAGTTGAGGTGAGGAATGTGAGGACTATCAGTTTAGTATTTTAGGGCATATTTTATAATTTTTGTTTTATTAGTCAAATGTATTTTAATTATTTTAGCAATTGGGGTTTAGTTTCATTCTCTCTTAATAGAATTGTAATCGGTTTCATAATTCGGAGTTTAGAGATGAACTATTCAACGGTCGTGTGATTAGCCGATCCCTTGCGAGGGTGAAGCACTTGCTTCTTCTTCCTCTTTCTCTTCTTTATTCTCTTAATCTCCTCCGAGCTGCTAGCCATGTTACTGTCAGTTTCCGTGACAGTCCACTTGCGTTTCCGTGCCCCAATTCCTTTTCCCAAACCCTAACCCTAGTTCTGTCCCACTTGAGATAACAATTGTTATCCGGATATGAAAAATACGTCCAACATCCAACGCACAAGTGTAGTAACTAAAGTCGGACAAAAAAAGTATAGCATGTCTTCTACCTCATCAAACAAATGGCACCACCCAAACGAGGCCAAATGTTTTGGATTAGTATGAAAAAGGCATTCTATATGTAATATGACTACAAAAGTCATAGAAATGTGGAAGATGAATCAAAAAACAATCAGTGACAGTGCGTGTCAATGACCATCCATTTTAAATATATTGGATTAGACCTACCGCGTGTCTCAAAGAAGTTGCTCAAAGAAGGTACGTAAATTAGAATAAGCTCATATTACTTAAAAAAAAAACTTTCTCTGCAGTAATACCACCGCATCTGTGCATTTTGTATGAGATGTTTTTAAAAGGCGAAGTCACTAGCCCGTAGTACAGTAATCTCACAGCAATCTTACAGTATTACAGTAACATTACAACAATTGTATTACAGTATTAAAGTAATCTTACAACAACTCCCCCTTTTTACACTTCCGAATCATGTGTGGGCTTTTTGCAGTTTCAGGATTGTTGGCAACGTTGACGAATCCTCACTCATGAAACTATGTCAACATTGACGTAGTTTCTTTTCTCATGAAACTATGCATTAGAGATACTCAGATCATGGCATGGCTTCTATTTTCTCATTTGATTCACAAAACATAGAGTTATTCGTGTCCTAAAGATCGTTAAAGATTTCACCTGTAACAATTCTAGTCTTCTACGAAGCAATTAGCCTAATAGTAGTATCTTTACTGCGATGTGTTTGAATCTCAAGTGTTGAGAAAATATTTGTAGGAGAGTTCATAGAATTGCAAAAACTGTACTGAACATAGTAGACACAAGGAGGATATATAAGATCTAAAGATCTTAACAATGCAAATAGGTTAAAATAAATGTGACAAGCACACGGGTGCACACTTTTTATTACAATAACAAGAAATACACAAACATTACGTATTACAAAACAACTTAGTACATAATACATAAAACATAAACTGGTTTGTTATGCCACTGAACAAACAAACCAGTCAACAACATAAACATAGTAAAATCTAGTAACACTTGTTCCTCAAGTACAAACATGCACCAGCACTGTTTTTAACCATCTTTTTCAGGGGTTGACGATGGGAAGTTTTGGGAGAGCTGTTAGAGCAGGGAGTGCTGCTAGAGCAGGGAGTGCGGGGAGTGCTGCCAGAGCAGGGAGAGCGGGGAGTGCGGGGAGTGCGGCCAGAGCAGGTAGCTGCATAAGCTTACGCGAATTAGCTGAGGCAGCTCCGGCAATGGTTATTTCTGCTGCAAGAAAGAGTGTTGTAAAGAAGAGGAAGGCAAAGAGCTTGGAGGAAGCCATTTCTTTCCTGGGTTATGTTACACTACTTGCTTGGGGACTTTGAGGTTTGAGTTTGGGGAAATTGATGAAGGTTTTAGCTGTGGAGATGTAGCAAGTGATAGCAAGTTTATATATAGGGGGGAGGTCTGTGTGTGTGTGTGTGTGTGGTCATTCTCAAGTAGTCATGTAGTTTGCTTTTTTTAGGGAAATTTTTGATCAACTGGTCAATAGACCTACCGTGTGTCTCAGGTAACAATGTGTGAATTTGTTTGTTTGTTTCACGGGTTTGATCTAGAAAATAAATAATGCAGTTTGTAGCTGGGTTTGTAGATTAGATGAATCTCTGGAAAAGTAAAATTGTGGGGTAACATGTTTCTGCGAAGAAATAATATGGTGCGGTTTTGTAGTTTTTCTGACTACTAAGTTTGAAAGACACTAATTGAAATGATAAAAGATGGCAATTGCAGTCCTGGAATGCTTGGAGCTCTCGTCACCGATTATTAGTTTTTGTAGATAAGATATCTTAGACTTCAAGTAATATCGCTGAATGCTTTCTCTTTGCCATTTCTCCTTGTTCTTGGTCTTATGTACCCCACCTTGTTCGTTTCGGGTTGGGAGTTCAATTTCATATTATTTTATAATAATACGCAGGATAATGCCGCCCTACCTAACAAGTAAGTTCCTCCAAAACGAAACAATATAAAGAAAACTAACAATAATAAGGACCATTGGTGCATGTTATTTGCAACTGGTCTAGGATTGACTTTTAATTGATGAGACAAGAAGTTGGATAAATGGTGTGTGTTACCGGAAAGGTATCGGGGTTGACAAGTTTGTAAAAATTGACAAAACAGACCACATAGCTTATAGCCTACGGCGCTGTTTCTAGCAAACTAAGTGATTGACCGAACAAAGAAATCACATTTCAATTCATTCGATAAAAAAATAAACAAAGACTATACTTGTTTTAATAAACAAAACCTAGCTCTAGACTCTTACGGACTTGACATGGCCCGATCACGATTTGACTAAATATGTAATTAACAAAATACGAATATCAACTAATTAAATAAATACATCATTAAATAACTAATTAACTAAATACTAAATAAATAATATGGACGGCGACAATATGATTGACCCTTATAATTGTGCTAGTGTTATGGAAGGATAAATTAGAACCTAACACTTGTGATCCTTGTAGTTTCAAGACCTACGTTTGGGTCCGGGCCAAGGATTTGACAAATCTGTCCAATATCCCACCCGCAGGGGGGAGGGGGGGGGGAGTCTTTTGATATATGTATCTAACTAGTACCTCTGATTTCATAATTGTTATCACACATTCAATATATTAATGACAAATATTATTCACTAACAAAACTGAAATAGTTTCAAATTAAAAAAAAAAAAAAAAAAAAAAAACTAATTTTAATTAATTGAGAATATAAATAACATCTAATTAGTAGCACAATACACTAATTACAACTCTAATTTACATAAACAAATAATAACTCCCAATTTCGAACTTTTCATTCAAAATGAATTGAAATTTTAAATAAAACTTCTTATTTTAATTTTGCAATTGGTCTCAAGTTTGCTCCTCCATGATAAGACGGATACCATATCAATATTATTTAGTTCATTATTAGTTTATTAGTTATTTGAGTTATTTAATTATGTTCTTTGGTGTATTTAGTGATTCGGGTTTGGCCAGTAGGAGTCTATGGTTAGATTAAGGGTTTACTGGTTTGTCTATCTAAGCAATGCCGTCCTTCATTATTATTCAATCAAAAAATAATATTTAAAGTGTGTGTGTGTTGGGTTTGTGGAGACTTGATAGTGTCTAGAGTTACTATCACGTTAAGTAAATCCTAACAAACCGATACATTCGCGTATCAAATGACGTATTAAACAATTAGTGGACCCTCTTTTTACATGAACATAAGTCGATGAAGACGTAATATATTGTAAGTTGTTTTGGGATCTCTATACTCAAGCGTCTACCAATTTCACATATACCATCACACGTGAGAATGTGAGAGTACTGCAGAAGATTCTGTAAACCAACAAGGTTATCAGATTCTGCAATCATGGAGAGTTCATCCTGAGCTGTTGAGTAATCATCACATCCCGTTCAGTTTCTATTGTCATATCTGATAGGACAATTGACCCTAAGACCCTATGCAGTTTACCATTTGTGACCTTAAACTTCCAGCATTTTAAATTGCTCCAAAAAAAGTCTCTACAGTTGTGTTTTGGAAACGATAGCCTTCAATTACAAACGGGATTAACTTTTCTTAACGACAATATGGGTAATTGAAGGCCCCGTTAGATGTTAGCAGTAATATAGTATTAATATAGTAATACAAATACACTAATATCCATATTGCTGTTAAGAAAAGTTAGTCCCGTTAGCAATCGAATGCTATAGGGCCCAAAACACAAACTGGAGGAGATTTTTCGGAAAAACTGAAACTGCTGAAGGTTTATTGTTGCTAGGGGTGAGCAAAACTCGCCCAAACCGGCCGCCCCAAACCGGTCAGCATCAAACCGGTCCGAATTCAACACACGGGTATGCTACTTGATTGGGTATGGGTATAGAATTGCAAGCCCGAACTAACTTTGGTTGATCATGGTTTTGAAGTTGAAAAAAACTGATTAGGGCCGGTCCGGTTCCGATTAAAATTTTGTATGAAAAATTTATATATTTTTTAGTTACATAATACCGTCCAAGTTAAATTGTATAAGACCGAACAATTGTTTAGTTGATTTTCTTCAACTTATGCATTAATATGATTTCCTCCATATGTCAGATTCGCCTTTGTTATGTATTAGTAAGATTTAAATTTGTTTATTTTATTCCGATTTGCACTAAATATGTCTTGTTAATAGACATAAGTTTGCTAAAGGTTTGTAACATTTTGAACCCATTTAAACCCGACCGAACCGGTCCGAGTCGAAAGGCTTGATCGGGTTTGAGTTTGCCGACTACTTGATTGGGTTTGAGTATCGATATGACCAACCCGGGATCATTGGGTTGGGTAGGAATCAAAGTTCTCACCCGCCCAACCCGATCCGTGTTCTGCCCTAATTGTCGCAGATGATAAACTGCATAGGAGTTTAGGGTCATTTTTTCCCATCCGATAAGCATCAGTTGCTGGAGATTAGCCTTTTCGCTTCTTCTTCATTTCTTAATTGCTCTGTCAATTTTGGTTTCTTGATGCATTCAATCATGCTTTTTTCATGTTTTGTCACTTGTCTGTGTTCATCATTGGAGTCTATTCCTTCTTGGCTTCGTGCAAAATGGGTAGAGGTGGTTTTATTTATTCAGTGAAGGTAATTTTGTGTTTATATTTTATTATAAAGAGAAATACAGACTAAGTCAGAGAATGTATTTTTTTTTTTTTTTGAGGAAAGAGAATGTAAATTTTACTCATGTTATTGTAGTCTGCACAGCATCAAATAAAAATTAGCCCTAAACAACAACCATGCTACTCATTACTGGCACTATTTGTCAATTACGTATAGGGATGTGTTTGCACTTTGTATTAAATAATGGATTTTTTGACAGAAAACCCCTTGCAGTGTCGTCTCGTTGACACTTAGCTACCAACAGTATTAATTTTGTCAGAAAATTTCCTTGCAGTTTCACTTTTACAGACTTCGCGCACCACTGCCCCCCTGCAGTTTCACTTTTAACGAAACTTAGCTACCAACAGTATTTGTAAAATGGTGCGCGATGTCGGTAAAACTGAAACTGCGAGAAGTATCCTGACAAAATAAATACTGTTGGTAGCTAAGTGTCAGCGAAACGATACTGCTAAGGGGTTTTCTGTCAAATGGTGAGAAAATAGGTTAACATAAATGTGACAGCACACGGGTTCACACTTTCCATATTACATTAACAAGAAATACACACATTCATAGTAGTACATGACTAGCTTAGCACATATATAGTACATAATTAGTTTGTTCATGAACTAACATTCGACAACATTAAACATAAAATCTAGTAACCCTTCTTCCTCAGGTGCTGTTAAATTGCGAGACTTAATCATCTTTTCAAGGGTTGACGATGGGAATTTTGGGGAGTACTGTCAGAGCAGGGATTGCTGCTATAGCAGGGAATGCTGGAAAAGCAGGGAACGCGGGGAATGCTGGAAGAGCAGGGAGTGCGGGGAGCTGCATAAGCTTACGCGAAGCTGAGGTAGCGTCAATGGTTGTTGCTGCTGCGAGCAAGAGTGTCACAAGAAAGAAGGCAAAGAGCTTGGAGGAAGCCATTTATGGGTTATGTTGCTAGGAAATGAAGGTTTTAGTTTGGAGAAATTGATGAAGTTTTTAGCTGTGGAGATGTAGCAACTGATAGTGATGAGTTAATATAGAGGGTGGAGACTAGTGTGTGTATATGAGATTGACAAACGTTGCAAATGGGATGACGATAAGTCCGGAGATGTTTGTATGTGTGGTCACTCTCACGTAGTCAACTAGTTTTGTTTTTCCTTGGAATTTTATCATCAACTAGTTATAGACTTAGTTTGTGTTTCAGGTAACTAGAAAATAATGTTAGGTTTTCTTGGAATATAATGATCAACTAGACAACTAGCTAGTCATAGACTTAGCTTGTGGGTTATAGACTTAGCTTGTGTTTCAGGTAACTACAAAATAATGTTAGGTTTTCTTGGAATAAAATGATCAACTTGACAACAAGCTAGTCATAGACTTAGCTTGTGTTTCAGGCAACTAGGAAATGTTGCAGTTCGTCTCATTGTGTAGATTTAATGAATCTCTGGAAAGGAATTGTGAGGTACTCTGTCTCTGCGCGAGCTTGGTAACACACCGACGTGGTTTCCAAGTGTTTCAACTACTAAATTTGACCGACACGGATGGGAATGATAAAAATATCTAACAATGAATGTTATTTGCAATTTGAAGGAGCAAGAAGTTGGATAAATGGAATATTAGTGTTATGGAGGGATAATTTAGAACTTAAACAGTATATTTGGATTGGGGATCAAGAGGGCGGGATAAAACTCGTTATCCTTATAGTCTCAAAACCTTGATTTAGGCGGAGGATATGATAAATCCGTCCCATATCCCACGCTCGGTTTTGTAACTAGCATTTTTTATAGCAACTTTAAAGGTTATGGTGGTGGTACAAGGAAGGAACTTCCGAATACGGGTGGGTACTAAATTGAAATTAAGTCCTAAAACAATTCAAACAAAGACGCCTCCGTCGTCATGAAGACACCTTACATAAGCTTGCGCGAAGCTGAGGCGGTGTCAGTTGTAACTTTCCGGACTGTGAAGGATTTTAGTTTGGGAGTATTGATGAAGGCTAGCAGCTGAAAAAATCATCATAAACCCACGGAGTCGCACTCATAGCTTAGGAGATTCAACTCGGAAGATCGGGAGGGTTTCAAGTGTTTGAATATTAGCTTTTCTTTATTCGTATGAAAAACATGAGTAGTTTTTCAATTTATTGTATGAGTAACTAAACTCATTGCTAGGTTCTTCGGTGAACGTAGGGCACATTGAAGTTTTCCATATTTTTACGTTATGAATTCATGATCTAGTTATTGTTCTTAATGAGATCAAATGTTCTGATTCTGTTTTATATATTGTTGCATTATTTTATGTGGGTTTGGAGTGATCAACCAAGAACACAATTGACCTAGACTTAGGGGCGCGAGAGTGACTAAATCCGGGTTGGGAAGAGAGATGGAAATTAGATCTGTATCACTATGGGCGGAGAGGTGACGTGTTAGGAATAGCATGAAAACGTATGAACACCCGTTACATAAGAATTGAGTGAGACTGAGAGTTGATCTCAACTCCCAAGCGGGGTAGAACAGACCGGTTGGTAGCGATGGACCGATGGGACCTGATAACGGTAGGCAAGATTTCAGCCCCAAAACAGACGTTTGACCAGTCAACGGAGACTTCGAAGATATTTTTGCTATTTTTGGCAGTTTTTCAATTTTCGTATTCTGACTTCTTTATTTAGCCCGATTTGGGTCAGACTATCATTTACGCATTATTTCCAATAAGGCCAATAGTTTTAGGCCAGTTTTGTAAATTTGCTATCTTTGACAAAATTAGGGTTTTCAGCTATTTATACCCGACTTGTGGGTAAACTTCAGCAGACTTTGATATTATTGACTTTTGAAATTCTAGAGAGCTTCATGCCCTAATTTTCTCTACCCTTTTTCATTGTTGATTCCGCTGTGATCCCTCGCTTAGGGTTTAATCCGGCGTCAGTTCATTATGTTTGTCTGTTTCACACGTGCGTGGGGCGTGTTGAGAATGGTTATTTGTCCCACATGAGAACTTTATCCATTTCGTCTGTGCCTGGTATCATGAGTTAGAACCCCATGAATTCTACCCCATAACAGATACCAATAGAAATGTCTACGATAAAGATGTATAACAATGACTATGCATGACACACATTATTTGCAAATTGGGTAGTTTTGATTGAATATAGCTAGAACTTGGCTAATTCAGAATTCTAAACATATAAGTATCAATCTGACGTCTCGGATTGCACAAATATGAGAGAGCTAGAACTTTGAAGAAACCTTCAAGCTTATACAACAATGGTGAAGAAGATGAGGAAGAAGATGAAGAAGAAGAGGATAACAGAAATGAAGAAAGAGAATAGAAAGATTCTCATTAGCATTAACTGATCCCAATTACACTATTAATACTCAGTTAACAACTCTAACAACTTTTCCCTCTCTGTTACAAAGTTATCACTAATTGCAGAATAACCCCTATAGTCTTACATCCCCCCTTAAACTGAAGTTCCTTGCTAATGATATTGAAAATTCTTGTTGGAGCTAAAAGAACTCAAGCACAGCTGAGGTAAGACACTCTGGAAAGCAGCAATTGGCAGAGCTTTAGTAAAGACATCTGCAAGCTGGAGCTGTGAAGCAATATGAGCTACTTGTAGCTGTTTTAGTGCTACCTGTTCTCTGATGAAATGAAAATCAATTTCAATATGCTTACTCTTTTCATGGAAGACTGGATTAGTACTGAGCATAAGAGCTGAGATATTATCACACCAGAGCTGAGGTTTTTGTGAGGAGACAATGCCCAGATCTCTCAGTATGTAAGTGATCGACTTGATCTCTGCTGCTGTGGCTGCCATTGCTCTATATTCAGCTTCTGTGGAGCTTCTGGAGACAGTGTTTTGCTTTCTAGATCCCCAGGAGATAAGATTGGTGCCTAGAAACACACAGAAACCAGTGGTACTTCTCCTATCTTCTGAATCCCCAGCCCAGTCTGCATCTGAGTAAGCTGTAATATGAAAATCTCCAGGAGCAAAGTGAAGGCCAGTGTTCAAAGTACCTTTGATGTACCTCAGAATCCTTTTTACTCCAGTATAGTCACATTGTCTTGGGTTATGTAGGTGCTGACAAGCCTTATTGACAGCAAATTGAATATCTGGTCTAGTTACTGTAAGATACTGCAAAGCTCCCACTATACTTCTATACTGGTGAATATTGGTGAATGGTTGAAGTTCTTCTGCAGTAAGTATGACTTTTGGAGAAATAGGTGAAACACAAGGTTTACAATCTGTCATGCCTGCTTTTTGTAGAAGATCAGAAGCATATTTGGTTTGCTGCAGATAGAAACCCTAACTAGTAGTGCTGATTTGAATTCCCAAAAAATAAGACAAAGCACCAAGGTCTTTCATAGCAAAGGTGGTGGACATGTGATGAATCAAGGAATCAATGTAGGCTTTGTGACTACCAGTGATGAGAATATCATCCACATAGATGAGAACTACAACTGTAAGATTGAATCTCTTGAGCACAAACAGAGAAGCATCAGACAAACTCAATTTGAATCCATTTCTGAGGAGAAAAGTAGATAGCATTGTGTACCATGCCCTGGGGGCTTGCTTGAGGCCATACAAAGATTTGTGGAGTTTGCACACCAAACCAGAGTGAGTCACAAAGCCAGGTGGTTGTTCCATGTATACCTCTTCATCCAGAACCCCATGAAGAAAGGCATTACTGACATCTAATTGTCTAACTTCCCAAGATTTAGAAAGGGCTAAAGAGAGAACAATTCTCACAGTTTGCTGTCTTGCCACAAGGCTAAAAGTTTCTGCATAATCTAAGCCAAATTTTTGATGAAACCCCTTGGCTACCAGCCTGGCTTTATATCTAGAAACAGTTCCATCAGCATTTCTTTTAACTTTGAACACCCATTTACACCCAATAGGTCTTCTTGAGGCAGGGAGAGGAACCAGAGACCATGTTTTCTGAGACAAAAGTGCATGATATTCTTCAGTCATAGCCTTAAGCCAGTGTGATGACTGCATGGCTTCTTTGTAAGAGGTGGGTTCAGAAGCAGATAGATCACAGGAATGAAGTTGATATATGGGGTTAGGTTTGTGAATACCAGCCTTGGATCTAGTTTGCATAATGTGAGAGACAGACAATGAGGGTGGAGAAGTGTGAGAGGAGATAGGAGAAGGTGCTAGAGTATTAGGAGTTTGAGAAGAGGGGGGTGTAGGATTAGAGACATGAGAAGGAATAGAAGTGGAAGTAGCAGGTTATTAGATGATAATACAAGTGTGATGAGAGGTTTAGTGGTAAAAACATGTGGGAATTGAAGCCAAGAACTAACATAAGATGTGTTGTGTAAATTTGAAATGGAGGTGGAAGTAGAAGTGGAGTGTGATTTAAAAGGAAAGATGTTTTCAAAGAATTTGACATGTCTAGAAATATAGATAGTAGAGGTGGTAATATCTAGACACTTGTAGCCTTTAGTGTTTGGACAATAACCCAGAAATACACAAGGTTTAGATCTTTGTTGTAATTTGTGTTTAGTGTATGGTTTTAGCCATGGGAAGCATAGACACCCAAACACCTTGAGAGAGGTATATGGTGGACAGATTTTATAGAGAAGAGAATAAGAGGATTGGAATTTAAGAGATTTCTTAGGAAGAATATTGATGAGGTAGTTAGATGCAGCAACAGCTTCTAACCAGTATTTAAGAGGCATAGATGCATGATGAAGAAGGGCTAGAGTGGTTTTAATTAGTTGTCGGTGTCTCCTCTCAACTCTACCATTTTGTTGAGGAGTATGAGGGCAACTAGTTTGATGAATAGTACCTTGAGTTTGCAGATATACACCAAATTCAGTATTAAGAAATTCAGAACCATTATCTGATCTAAACACTTGAATATTAGTGTGAAATTGTGTGTGAATAAGAGATGTGAAATTTTGATAAGCAGCAAATGCTTGATCTTTTGTAAGAAGTGGATAAATCCAACAGAATCTAGTACAGTCATCTATGAATAAAATGTAATATTGAAATTTTGAACAAGAAGCCACAGGAGAAGGGCCCCACACATCAGAGTGAACAAGCTGAAAAGGAACACTAGCATGTGATTTGGATACAGGAAATTCAAGTTTGTGAGACTTAGCAACTTCACAAGAGATACAAAGTGATGAACACTTGGTAGCAGATACAGGTAAAGTGTGATATAATTGGGAGAGAACAAGAACAGATGGATGTCCAAGTCTTTGATGCCAGATGTCCTTGGAAACAGCTGTTGTAGCTGCAGTTTGTGGTGAAGAGGGTGTGTGAGCAATATAAGCAGAATGGGAGTGGGCATTTGAATGAGAAGTAGATGAACTAGCCAAAGTGGTTGGAATAGTGTAGAGTCCATTCTTACAGAGGCCTTGATACAGCAAGTTGTTGTTCAAGTCCCTGATTTAGAAAGTCTTGGCAGAAAAGATAACAATACAATTATTATCATGGGTTAATTTGGAGATAGAAAGAAGATTTGAATGCATAGCAGGCACATATAGTGTGAGGAAGACTAAGATTACCAGTAAGTAATGGTAAAATGCCATCACCTTGATGAGTAATAGGCAATTTGGATCCATTTCCAACTGTCACATTATGCAAACCATTATAAGGCAAGGTATGATGCAAAAGAGATGCATTATGAGTAACATGTGTATTAGCTCCAGAATCAAATATCCAAGACTGCAAACCTGAGTTGGATGTGTAAGTTGTAGAAAATGCCATTGGAGAAGACATCTGCTGTTGATCTTGATCAGAGGAATAATAGCTAGGAGAGCTGAAGTCTGGAGAGTATGAGGAATTGGACACATTGCTGTATTGAGCTTGATAAGTTGGCTGTTGTTGTTTGTAGTGGAATTGATGATTCTGAGGTTTGGAGCTGCTGTATGTGGTTGTGTCAGTTCGAAACCAGCAGTTAAGAGCTGTATGTCTGCTCTTGCCACAAATTTGGCATACAACCTCATTGTAGTTTGACTGATAGCCAATGCCTCTGCCTTGTGACCACTGTTTTTGACCCCTTCCATATTGAGAAGATCCCCTAGAAAAACCACTATGTCCTCCTCTAGAGAAGGTACCCCTGCCTCTGCCATTAGGAGGCCTGAATGCTGCATAGGCTGTGAGAAGCTCAGAGGATTGTGGAGATGATGGTAGTTGATAGGAGGAAGTGGTTATAGGTTTGGAAAAGGAAGAAGGAGGTTTAATATGAAGATCTTCAGAAAGAAGAAGAGCAGACAGCTCATTGACAGTTAATGTTCCAGATCTAAGTCTGAGATTGGATTTGACATGATCATATGAAGATGGGAGACCTTGTAGAATAAAGAGAACTAGGTCTTCATCATTTATGGATTCTTGAACTTGAAGTAACTGATCAACTAGATTTTTAGCATGATCCAAATATTCTATCATGGACTTAGAGCCTTTGTGAAGGCTGATCAACTGAGACTTAAGTTGATGTATGTGAGACCTAGACAATGAAGTATATCTCTGAGCTAAATGAGTCCAAATGGCATAGGAAGTTGGCAAATGCAATATGAGAGGTAGAACAGTTGGTGAAATAGAGGCAATGAGGCAAGTTTTCATATGTTGATCAATGTGTTTCCAAGAGGTATATGCAGAATTAGGCACAGATAAGCCAGAAGCAGAGAGACACAGTTATGAAGGTGGACGAGTAGTAACAAACTCTTGAAGATCATTTGCTTGCAAAACTGCTTCTAATTGTGCTTTCCAAAGCATGTAATTAGTATTGTCAAGCTTGAGTTGAACTAGAGACCTCAGATTGGAAATTAAAAACAATATCCAGCTGGTAATGATGATTCCATAACAGCAGAAGACCAAACACAGCTGAAAATATGCAAAACTCGGTACGAATCGGTCTTAACTCGGCAAAACTCGGTAGAGTAACCGTGAACTCAGCTAAACTCGGCAAAACTCGGTACAAAAGAAATAAACTCGGCAAAACTCGGCATATCAACTCGAATCCAAACTCAGTGCAGTAAAGATGAAATCCACTATGAATGAGATACAGAGAACGAAGAGAGAGATTGAACCTTTGTCCGAAGAAGAGGAATCGCAGAAATCAGCGACGAAGACATCGAAAACAGCAGCGATGAAGACAAGCCCTAGGTTGAAGAGCGAGACCAGTCAGTGACCTCCGGCGAGAATCGGAGATAGAGAAAATGACCGGAGACAACCTCCAGTGGTCAATAATCGGCGGCGATGAGCCTTGCTGGCTCTGATACCATGAAGAAACCTTCAAGCTTATACAACAATGGTGAAGAAGATGAGGAAGAAGATGAAGAAGAAGAGGATAACAGAAATGAATAAAGAGAATAGAAAGATTCGCATTAGCATTAACTGATCCCAATTACACTATTAATACTCAGTTAACAACTCTAACAACTTTTCCCTCTCTGTTACAAAGTTATCACTAATTGCAGAATAACCCCTATAGTCTTACAAACTTGGCTAATTCAGAAGTCAATAGAAATGTCACGGTAGATTGAAAGACTCTCCGATCTGCTAGCAGAGCCAGTGGAGGTAGATATACTCATCAACGCAAAGTCGCTCAAACGGGCAACATAAATTATAAGAATAAGTTTGTTGTATTATTACTTAATGCTTTCAGTCAAAAAAATGCCTCCGTTGGCATTCTTTCTTTGTATGAAATGCTAAAGAAAATAAGTTTGTTGTAATACTTAGTTCTGTCTCGCTCCTTGGACTCATACTTAAGGTTTAAGTTTATAAAGCTATAAACCAAAACAGTAACATTTAGGTCAGTCTCGACTCCTCTATTATCTCATTGCTCCAATTGCCATTTTCCCAAAGCCGTGAATCCCCAAAAGAAATATGTCAACACTGGTGAATCACAGAAGGCGACAGAAGGAAGGTAAGATATTAACAATGAAAGAAGTATGTCCACACCCAGATGGGTACACGCACATAAATAAGAATTACACAAACATAGCTTGGTACATGCCTAGTCGTCTAGTTTGTTTTTCTTAGAATTTATGGTAACCTAGTCATAGACTTAGCTTGTATTTCACGTAAGTCCTCTAGTCATATGAGTTTGTTCGTTTGCTGTGTTATATAGAATAATGTAGCTTGTCTTAGTGTGTAGACTTGATGAATCTATGGAGAGGAAAAACTTCAGTGTGGCTATCTGAAAAACTTGGAAATACTCCGATGTGATTTACCGAGTGTTCAGACTACAACGTTTGACGACACAAATCTACGATAAAGAAATATATTTTTGACCATGGTACATGTTATTTGCAATGGGGTGTAGTTTTGATTGGATAGAACAAGAAGTTTGCTAATTATCAATCGACGTCTCAGATTAAACAAAAATGAGAATCGGATGTTGTAAATTCTGATTTAGATTTCATAAATCATAAATGTATGCTTGTTTGGACAAGAATTTTAACAGTGAGGTGATTCTGAGGCGGGGTTAGGCCTAATCGTTTATGAAATGCCACACTCACACGGGTGCACGCTGTTTTATTACATAGTAAATAAGAACTGTACACAAACATACATGGATCATTCATACATAGGAGTACACAACAGGCTTGTAGTACATGCCTCTGGCACCGGCATATCATTTAACAACCTTAACATAAGTTGTACTTATTTAGTAACACTTGCTTCTCAAATACCAACCTGCCACAACTTATTAATTAAAGTGGTGAGATTGAATCATCATCATTTTAAGGGTTTATGATGGGAAGTGCGGGGAGTGCTGGCAGAGCAGGGAGTGCAGGGAGTGCTGGCAAAGCAATAGGGAGTGTGGGTAGCTGCATAAGCTTGCGCGAATTAGCAAAGGAGGCAGCGTCAATGGTTGTGACTGCTGCGAGCAAGAGTGTTGCGAGGAAGAGGAAAGCAAAGAGCTTGAAGGAAGCCATTTCTTGCTTGGGGACTTTGAGGTGTTTAGTTTGGAGATATCGATGAATGCTAAGCTGTGAAGATGTCGTAAGGTATTGGGAGTTTATATATAGGAGATCGTTGAGAAACATTCCACATGGAACAGCGATAAGTCCGGAGACGTTTCTGCGTGTGGTCATTTCACGGTGTCTTTTAATTTGTTTGTTTTTCTTTGAATTTTTGTTCATAATTCAATATTCGTAGACTTAGGACTACTAAAGTTGGGCTTCTGATGGAATGGCCATCTACAGTTAGCTTGAGGGATCTCTGTGATGACCTGAGCTTCTTATTCAGAAAATGGGGCTGTTTGGATGAGAGTAGTTGAGAGGACTTTTGTAATTACTTAGGGTTTGCTTTCCTCATTGGATAGATGGAGCGTTAACCATGTGTTCAAGAGGCAAAGTACCTCATATAGGGACTTCAAACACTCAACACCACTGAGCTAGCACCCATTTGTCCGATAGGTTCACTTTTGCATTGTGTTATGAACAATACATTGTAACACGCAAATTGCTAAAATTGCTTTATAAAAAACGTTTAACACTTGCTTCTTGTACGATCTTGTTTATCCATGCTACGTGTTGTACGTAAATCTTCATCGTATCCTAATTATTTTTCTAAAAGGTTTCTAAACTAGTCTTGTTACAAAGTATGAAAAGCATTGACGTGCAAAATAAATAGACCCTAATTACGGTATTATATTTACACATGAGGTAAAACATCGCATGAAAATAGACACCCTCTTTCATATTTCTTTCATTGGACATTCACCGTTTGAGGAACAAATCAAAGGCCGATTAGTATGACTAAAATTTCAAAGGAGAGCAACCTCCAAGTAACTTTCTCAAAGAGGCACACTGGCCTCTTTAAGAAAGACAGTGAGCTCTGTATTCTTTGTGGAGCAGAGATCGCTGTAATAGTTTTCTCCCCAGTGAGGAACGTCTTCTCCTATGGTCATCCTTCCGTGGAGGCGATGGTGAATCGCTTACTGGGGGATAACCAGGGGAATAACCCCGACCCCAACCTTGCGGCTGAGCTCATGGAAGCTCAGCGTGACCTGAACTTACAGTTGACTAACCATGAGAGCGAATTGGAGATGGAGAAGAATAGGACTGAACAGTTCAAAAGAAGGATGAAGGAGAGCGCCGAGAGGTGTTGGTGGGAAGGGCCCACGGAATCGCTTGATTTGCAGCAACTGGAGCAAATTAAAGCGGCACTAGAGGTGCTGAAGAAGGCTGTGGGGAGCAAAATTGAAAAGGCAAGAATGTGCCGTGAGGGGCCGAGTGGAAGTTCGATTTAATTCTACCAATAGTCTCTCTAAAAACTAACTCTTACCAATAGTCCCTCTAAAAACTAACTCTTACCAATAGTCTCTCTAAAATCTAACTCTTACCAATAGTCCCTCTAAAAACTATTGTTGATTCTGTAACCATTTTTTTACCACCCTTACAGAAGTAAACCAGTCTAAGAAATTCCATTCAAAAAAAAAAAAAAAAACTCAACCCACTCAACTACACTCTGAAGCCCAACCCAGAACGTTATAAAAGATTCCAAAGCCCAAAGCTTAAGAGTCTTAGGTTCCTTAAGAATGTTGTTACCGAATCAAGGATATTTTGTTTTGTAGTCGTTGGAGGAGGTGGTTCCCCCTTGAGCTGAATAGTTGTCTAGTAGCTCTTTAGTTTTGTAGTTGTTCTGTTTGGTTTGCTTGGTAATATAATTCCCTTTGATTAAAAAAAAAACGATATTTTTAAAGGAACTATTGATAAGAGTCAGATTAAATACATTATATATAGTCAGATTAAATTTTATATTTTACAAATTTTTCTAATTTAATTTGATACCGTGCTTAACATGTATTAAGTATGGTCGTTATACAAACAGGTAAGTCTCGTTATAATTTATGTAACTATAAATTAGTGCACAACAAAAATAAAATGGATTTTCTAAAAAAATGAAATGATTTTTTTTTTTTAAAAATAACCATTTTATTGAAGATAATTGAGGTAAAATAATAGGATTACATATGAAGATAAAATTAAAATGAACTCCCAATCGGCCCCTCACCCCACATCCTTGCCCTTTCAACTTTGCTCCCCGCTTCCTTCTTCAGCACCTCTAGTGCCGCCTTCACTTGCTCCAACTGCTGCAAATCAAGTGACTCGGTGGGCCTTGCCCACCAGTGCCTCTCGGCGCTCTCCTTAATCTTTCTTTTGAAATGTTTAGTCCTATCGTTCTCCATCCAATTCGTTCTGATAGTTAGTCAGTTGCAAGTTCAGGTCACTCTGAGCTTCCATGAGCTCAGCCGCGAGGTTGGAGTTGGGATTATTCCCCTGGTTAGCCCCCTCGAAGCGATTCACCATCGCCTCAACAGAGGGATGACCATATGAGAAGACCTTTCCCGCTGGAGAGAAAACTATCACAGCGACCTCTGCTCCACAAAGGGTGCAGAGCTCGCTGGCTTTCTTAAAGAGGCTATTGCGCCTCTTTGAGAAAGTGACTTGGCGGCTGCTCTCTTTTAAAATCTTAGTCATGCTAATCGGCCTTCGAGGCATGGCTGAAAACTAAGGTGATAGATTTGTTCCTCAAAGGTGAGAATTTCCTATGAAAGAAATATGAAGAAGGGTGTCTACTTATATGCACTGTTTTACCTCGTGTGCAAATATACTTCCTTATTAGGGTCTATTTAATTTGTATATGTTAATGTTTTACTTACTTTGTAATAAGACTAATTTAGAAAAACATTTCAGAAAAATAATTAGGAATTGATCTTTTTGGATGAATCATCGATTCACGTACAACACATAGCATTGATAGACATGATCCAACAAAAGAACACGTACGTGTTCAATGTAAATCATAATGGATTCATAGATAAGAGCACAATTTTGCATTTTTGCTTCTGGAATGTAGTAAAAGAATACAAATGGAACTAAAATTAAATAATTTACCTAAACTAAATTAAGTGACTTTAAACCTAAACTGAATGAAGTGACTTTAAGATAGACACATCAAACTTGTGAGGTTTTGTTCTATATGTGTAACAAATATATGACTTTTTATTCTACATGTACTTGATATAAATACACGACAGCGTACAATTAACTAAATGGGTTAAATAGTTTTCCTTGTTAGAAGATGTACATACATCGAACTATTTTATGAGAAAGTATTTTAATTCCACGGGCCAGAGACAATAAGAATGTTATCGGGCTCACAAGGAAAATCATAATGGCTTATTCAACGCCTTCAACATTTTGCTCAAAAAAAAGAAGTAATACTCGTAGTCTTCAACCGTTCAACCCCTCTTTCAAAGGAAATGTAGGCATGTGCTTGATAATAAATACCAATAACTAGCCAGCGTGGGTAATTAAAGACCTAATAATTTCCTTAATTTCTCAACTTTTTTTTTGAGGAAATTAATCTATCAACTTGAATATCTCTTGCAGGTGGATTATTTCTCTCATGCTTGCATCTCTTCTCAATCTTCAATGTTGTTAAGTTGGTATTATTATTTTTTTAATTTGCTCTCCGTGTCTTTTCTCAATATTTTGAGGAAATAAAAAAACCTCAAAAAATTTAGAAGAATCATAGAGATCAATTCAAATAAATAACAGTACCAACATAAGATTGAAGATTCCGTTTCTTTTACTATGTATACTATGCGTTTGATTTGTCTTAATATGAAATACTATTGTTTCCCCTAAAAAATGAAATACTATTAATTAATTAATGTAGTATTGAGAGGAAAAAGATACTCCTTCATAATAAATAGGCAAAGAGACAGATTGGTGTTAGCTCAAGTGATAGAGCATTTAAAAACCTCTGCATGAGGTCTTGGGTCCTGGGTTCGAATCCAGTAGACGACAAGTATGTACGTCCACAAAAAATAAATAGGCAAAGAGTAAAATGACAGATTAACACAATTCATGTTTTTTATGTAGTTTTAATTCATGTTTTTTATGTAGTTTTAGTTTCCAGGTCATATTCCAGTGAATTGGAGGGTACATCTCTTGAATAACAATCTATTTCAATTTATTTGAACTATTATGTCCACCAGCAAATATCAATAACTTTATGCTAAAATATGTAAAAGAAGATAAGAATTGCTTATCACCAACAAAGAATAAATTCAAAAATGATCCGTTCAAGTAGGTTATCAAAATGAGACGACTATTAGTTCATATGAGTGAATGATACCTTTCTGGTAGGAGTAATCCATGTGGTGATAACAGTCCAACGCCGAATGGAAGTCGTTGCCACATATCTGGCACTTGACAGAGCCTCCACCAGCACGACCCGAGTTGTACCCAGATTTACCTCTCCAACCGCTACTCCGACCCAAAGCACCACGACCCTATCCAGACCCGTATCGGGATCCGTAACCCAAATCGGGCCCATACCAGGAACCATACCGGTTACCATACCCGGATCCACCAATGAGCAAGAGTCGAACCATCCGCTTCGAATTGAGTCGGACCGGCCACCACCACTCCTCAGACCCCTTCGTCCACCGCCACAAGAACAAGAAAAGAACCGACCACCGCCGCCGCCAGAGTGAGGATAAGCATTTGGAGGGAAGAAAGCGGTGGGGTTGATGAGATCCGCGGTAGGAGTCTAAGATTCTAGCATTTGTTCTTCAGATCGAAGAAGAACGTGAAGTTTCTCAATGGAGAGGGGCTCCTATCGTTCGTATGGAGGACAGGCATGCATTGAACTCCGGGGGGGCATTAAGGGCACATAAGAGGGTGTCCTCATCATCGCTGAGAATTGAGGAGACAACAAAGCTGATTTCGGAGAGATTTGAGCCTCTGCATGTATGAATCAACATATCCAGTACCCTTTTTGTAAGTTTGAAGATGCGATTTTAACTGAAGAATGTTAGATCTTGTAAGTGAGGCATAAGACCTTTCTAAAGCCAACCAATCAGACTGACAATTAGAGCACCCAATAACTAGGGTTAGGAATTATATAGAGAGTAGATCTGAGTATAGTGAGGACGACAGGGTCCTGTAAATGCCAAGATGAAAAGGCATGATTGCGGTAGATAGAGCACCATCAGGACCGGTAATAAACTCCGGTGGGACAGAGAGATGAGCCATCAATATGGCCAAAGAGACTGTGTGTGCAAAAAATTGATGTGAGTTGGTGTTTCCATAACACAAAGTTGGAGCCATCAAGTTTAAGGTATAAATATTCAAGAGTAAGTGTAAACGTGTGGTGTTGTGAGGTGGATTTACAGCGATCATAGCTCTGAGACCATATATGAACTTGAAGAGTTGTAGGAAAAAATTGCAGAAAACGTATAGAAGAGAGAGCGGCGGAGAGGTAGTGTATATACCGAGAGAGAATGATTCATTGTATTAACCCTAAAAGGGAATGAAGAGACAATATATACATGATAGCTAACGGATGAATTCCAACGGGTGCAATCGTACGGTGATGGGAATTAGGGTTTTAGGAGAAAGACCAAAAATTCCCTTATAAATAGTATGGGCTGTAAAACTGGTTGGGCTATAGATAAGATGGGCCTGAGAGAGTCTGCTGGAATATGGGCCGGCTGGATATAATTGACGAAATGTGATATGCGATTATGCATTACAGAATCTCAGATCATGGTACAACTTTTCTTTTATCACTTGATTCACAAACAAAGTGTCAGTCTTGTACTAATTAAGGATCTTTAAAGGGTTTCACAGAGGTGAAACACACCATTGCAGGCAAAGGCCAATCTAGATATTTTTACTTTTTTTAGGAGAAAATATAGATATTTTTACCGTTGGTAACATTCCAATCATGCAAAATGGAATTGCAAAAAAAAATGTTCAAATAACGAAAGTGTACCCAAGGAGGATAAGATATTAACTATGTAGGTTAGGTTAACATAAATGCAACATGCACACATACGGGTGCAAGCAGGGGCGGACGGGAGGGTATGTGCCCCCAACTTTTCCAGAAACACTAGGGTTTTTATTAGCTCCTTTTTAGTTGTACTGTTTAGAATATATATGTGTACTCTGAATATTTTTACTCGAGTTCGAATCCTGACAGTGACAATCTCTTTTTGGGACAAAAAAACAAGTGTCACCTATTTAATATAAATAATTTGTCACTTTAATTTTTTATAAATTCACAAAAAGATCATGGTATTTATCACACCAACTTATTTTCTTATCATTGAAAGTATATACCCTCTCTACACCGATAAAAAGAAAAAACTGTGCCCTCCCTTCACTCAAATTCTTGCTCCGCCACTGAGTAGAAGCTTGTTTTATTACATAGTAACTAAGAAATGCACAATCACACATCCTTCTTGCATAGTAGTAGTACATATATAAGTAGCTTAGTACATGCCTTTTGGTACCAGCACTTAGTCACTCAACAAAACAGTCAACAACATTAATTAACATAAAATCTAGTAACACTTCTTCCTCAAACACCAACCTGCACCACTAGTATTGTTAAAATGGTAAGGTTTAATCATATTTTCAAGGGAGTGCTGTCAGAGCGGGGAGTGCTGGGAATGCCGGCAAAGCAGGGAGTGCAGGAAGTGCTGGCAGAGCAGGGAGTGCGGGGAGTGCTGGAAGTGCGGGGAGTGCAGGGAGCTGCATAAGCTTACGCGAAGGTGAGGTCTCATCAATGGTTGTTGCTGCTGTGAGCAAGAGCGTCGCAAGGAAGAAGAAGACAAAGAGCTTGGAGGAAGCCATTTCTTTTCGGGTTATGTTACTCCTTGATTGGGGACTTTAAGGTTTTAGTTTGGGGAAACTTATGAAGGTTTTAGATATGGAGATTTAGTAAGTGATAGTAAGTTTATATATTAGGAGAAGCTAGTAGTGTCTGTGTACTTGACTGAGATACAAGGGTAAAAGACACTTTCACCCCCTCTAGTTTCATTGAAGGACACTTTCAACCCCTTCTGTTTGGAAAAGGACACTTTCACCCCCTCCATTGTGATGTACTTCGAGTAACTTATACCCCTTAATTGTGAAATCGTTAGTTTTGGGGCGAGGGATGTCACTAAAAATAGTTTTGAAGACAAATCCGCCCCCTTATCATGCAAAAAGTCTATTATATCCTTGAGTAACCCTTATATTTTTCATCAGATAGGGGCAAAATCGTCCCGTAAAACTATTTTAAATGACATGTCCCAATTCTAGACTATCAGTGTCACGATATGGGTTGTAAGCTTTCAGAAGTTCGGCACACTAAAGTCTCATTTTCCGTACTGGAGGGGTGAAAGTGTCTTTTACCCGAGATACAATGCATAAGGGATAGCAACAAGTCTGTAAGTGTTTGTGTGTGTGGTCATTTCATGTAGTCCTCTAATTTGTGTTTTTCTTGGAAATTTATGACCAACTAGTCAATAGGATAGACCTAGCGTGTGTCTCAGGTAACTATGTGAGTTTGTTTGTTTGTTGCATGGGTTGTGAACTCAATAATGCTGTTTGTCTTGGTGTGTAGATTTGATGGATCTCTGGAAAAGGCAAAATTGAGAGATGATATGTTTCTCCCTCCTACACTTGGAGAATTCTCAGACACAGCTTCAAAGTGTTTCCGACTACTAAGTTTGACGAACGTCATCAACTGAAACGAAAAAGAAATCTAACAATGAGCATTGGTTCATGTTATTCGACAATGGTATTAGTTTTGACTTTTAATTGATTGAGCCAGAAGTTGGATAAATGGTATGTTAGTGTTATGGAGGGATAATTTAGAACGTTTCATTTGGATTGGGGATCAACACGGAGGGATAATGATGCAGAAGTTGCAGAGAATAGAGAAAACACAAAATCAGAGTATTAGATTTCTAGTATACAGAGGGTATGTAAGTGTCATTTTGACAACTTTGTGAAGAGCCAGAAGTTGGATAAATGAGTTGGTATTATATCGTATTATATCGCATGATGTCTTAGTTGAATTGACAATGAGAATCAATTTTTCCCTCTTTACATTTTCATATCTCTGAATTCCAACATCGAGATTTCATATCCAAGACGTCTAGGGTTTCATGATAATGCTCCAGATTAGTTGAGATGAGGAATGTGAGGACTATCAGTTTAGTATTTTAGGGCATATTTTATAATTTTTGTTTTATTAGTCAAATGTATTTTAATTATTTTAGCAATTTGGGTTTAGTTTCATTCTCTCTTAATAGAATTGTAATCGGTTTCATAATTCGGAGTTTAGAGATGAACTATTCAACGGTCGTGTGATTAGCCGATCCCTTGCGAGGGTGAAGCACTTGCTTCTTCTTCCTCTTTCTCTTCTTTATTCTCTTAATCTCCTCCGAGCTGCTAGCCATGTTACTGTCAGTTTCCGTGACAGTCCACTTGCGTTTCCGTGCCCCAATTCCTTTTCCCAAACCCTAACCCTATTTCTGTCCCACTTGAGATAACAATTGTTATCCGGATATGAAAATTACGTCCAACATCCAACGCACAAGTGTAGACTAAAGTCGGACAAAAAAAGTATAGCATGTCTTCTACCTCATCAAACAAATGGCACCACCCAAACGAGGCCAAATGTTTTGGATTAGTATGAAAAAGGCATTCTATATGTAATATGACTACAAAAGTCATAGAAATGTGGAAGATGAATCAAAAAACAATCAGTGACAGTGCGTGCTAATGACCATTCACTTTAAATGTATTGCATTAGACAAATAATATAGTGTTTGAGAGAGAGACGATCGTGAGAGTGAGTAGAGTGGATTAAATTGACTAGTGCATCTGACTGAGTTGTGATGATAAAGAAGTTGCTCAAAGAAGGGACGTAAATTAGAATAACCTTGTATTACTTAACACAAAACTTTCTCTGCAGTAATACCACCGCATCTGTGCATTTTGTATGAGATGTTTTTAAAAGGCGAAGTCACTAGCCCGTAGTACAGTAATCTCACAGCAATCTTACAGTATTACAGTAATTTTACCAAAAATTTAAAGTATTAATTAAAGTAACATTACAACAATAGTATTACAGTATTAAAGTAATCTTACAACAATTGCCCCTTCATACACTTCCGATTGATGTGTGGACCTTTTGCAGTTTCAGGATTATTGGCAACGTTGACGAATCCTCACTCTATGTCAACGTCCCCGTAGTACAAATATTCTCTCAGTAGTACAAATATTTTCACATGACAGTACTGTCTTCTATTTATTGGCAACGTTGACGAATCCTCACTCTACGAAGCAATTAGCCTAATAGTAGTATCTTTACAGCGATGCGTTTGAATCTCAAGTGTTGAGAAAATATTTGTAGAGAGTTCATAGAGTTGCAAAAACTGTACTGAACAGTAGTAGACACAAGGAGGATATATAAGATCTAAAGATCTTAACAATGCTAATAGGTTAAAATAAATGTGACAAGCATAGCTTAGTACATGGTACATAAACTGGTTTTGTTCTGTCACTGAACAAACAAACCAGTCAACAACATAAACATAGTAAAATCTAGTAACACTTGTTCCTCGAGTACCAACATGCACCACCACTGTTTTTAACCATGTTTGTTTCAGGGGTTGACGATGGGAAGTTTTGGGAGAGCTGTTAGAGCAGGGAGTGCTGCTAGAGCGGGGAGTGCGGGGAGTGCTGCCAGAGCAGGGAGAGCAGGGAGTGCGGGGAGTGCGGCCAGAGCAGGTAGCTGCATAAGCTTACGCGAATTAGCTGAGGCAGCTCCGGCAATGGTAATTTCTGCTGCAAGAAAGAGTGTTGCAAGGAAGAGGAAGGCAAAGAGCTTGGAGGAAGCCATTGCTTTCCTGGGTTATTTTACACTACTTGCTTGGGGACTTTGAGGTTTGAGTTTGGGGAAATTGATGAAGGTTTTAGCTGTGGAGATGTATCAAGTGATAGCAAATTTATATATAGGGGGAGGTGTGTGTGTGTGTGTGGTCATTCTCAAGTAGTCATGTAGTTTGCTTTTTTATTTTTTGGAAACTTTTGATAAACTAGTCAATAGACCTACCGTGTGTCTCAGGTTACAATGTGTGAATTTGTTTGTTTGTTTCACGGGTTTCGATCTTGAAAATAAATAATGCAGCTTTTGTAGCTGGGTGTGTAGAATTGATGAATCTCTGGAAAAGGAAAATGTGGGGTAACATGTTTCTGGGAAGAAATATACGATGCAGTTTTGTAGTGTTTCTGCCTACTAAGTTTGACAAACAGTGATTGAAATGATAAAAGATGGAAATTGCAGTCCTTAAAAGCTTGGAGCTCTCGTCACCGATTATTGGTCTTTGTAGATAAGATATTTAGACGTCAAGTAATATCGCTGAATGCTTCTCCTTGTTCTTGGTCATATGTACCCCACCTTGTTCGTTTCGGGCTGGGAGTTCAATTTCGTATTTTTTGGATAATAATACGAAGGGTAATCTCGCTCTACCTAACGAGTAGGTTCCTCAAAAAACGAAACAAAATAAAGAAAACTAACAATAACAAGGACCATTGGTGCATGTTATTTGCAACTGGTGTAGGATTGACTTTTAATTGATGAGGTAAGAAGTTGGATAAATGGTGTGCTAGTGTTATGGAAGGATAAATTAGAACCTAACACTTGTAATCCTTGTAGTTTCAAGACCTACGTTTGGGTCCGGGCCAAGGATTTGACAAGTCTGTCCAATATCCCACCCGCAGGGGGAGGGGGTGTCTTTTGATATATTTAACTAGTACCTCTGATTTCATAATTTTTATCACACATTCAATATATTAATAAAAATTATTATTGATCACTAACAAAACTTAAATAATTTCAAATTAAAAACAAAACTAATATTGATGCAGGGGATAAATGGATAATTAATTCGTCAAATTCAGAAAAGTTGTTTCGGTCAAAACGCAGAATCAGTAGCAGATTTGAAGGATGTCGGATTTGGGAAAAATCATAAATTATTTTTGAGTGGAAATGACGTTCTAAAAATAATCCGTGATTTATCACGGGAACCGCCCTGATTTGGTCAAATTCGGCAATTTAAAGCTCTAAATTGCCAGTTTTCTATTTTCAGTCATATTTCTTACATTAATTAGTATGTTGTTTTTAACCCAATTTTGGTAGATATTTTTGCATAGTATTATATTAGGTTAGAATTCTTATTTGCATTAATTTTAGGATTTTTACCATATTTTGATAATTTGACTTTTAGCTATTTGAGTCTAGCTTGTGGACTAATTTTCATGTGTTATGGAGTATTGATTTATTTTCGAACCTTAGAGGCGATTTCTCTCAGTTTATGCCTTTCTTTTTGTTGCTTCTTGCTGCTCCCATACACGCCTGATCCACTCCGCCGTCAGTTGGTATCAGAGCTCAGAGCTCCGTGGGGAAGAAGATCGTCATAACCATGGTGCGTGGACAACCTGGCGGCTGCGGGCAGGTTCCGGCTGAGGAAGCCCCCCAACAGGAGTGTAACTTCCAAGACGTTATGATGATACAAAATATGCAAAGGCATATTGCATACATAAACCAACGTCTTGCGGTGCGGTATATGCAACGGCAAGTTGCAGATTTAACTCGAAACTTAGCGGCACGGAAATTCAAGGATTTTACGGCATTTGATCATGACTCGCAGCCCGCGTTCGAGATCCGCTACGACGGTGATTTCGGTGATTGGAATGAGCGTTATGGAGGAGCGAGTTTGAAGACTGATGTGCCAGATTATTCCGGTATGTTAGTTGTTGAACATGTTTATGGTGATGCAACTGTCTATAAACATATTTCAATTTTAAACGCTAGTTATGTGAATTGGAATAAACCACCGGTTTATGATAACTACGGAGACGAAGATGATGATGTGAAAATTAAATTAGATGAGTCGTTGGTGTTTCCGTTCAAGTTTCAATCTTGCTTTAGTGATCCGTTCTTGGTGGAGACTTTCTTTCATGATCCTAAATTGAACTCGAGCACGAGTTCTTTTGAAGAAGGGGTGACTGATGCAAAGAAAAAAGGACAATAAATTCGTCAAATTCAGAAAAGCTTTTTTGGTCAAAACACATAATCAGGGGAAGAATTCAGATTTAAACAAAGTCATACATTTTTTTTAGTGGAAACGACGTTCTAAAGCTCCAATTGTCAGTTTTCTATTTTCAGACATATTTGTTAAATTAATTAGGATGTTAATTTTAACCCAATTTGGGTAGATCTTTTTGCAAAGTATTTATTAGGTTAGAATTATTACTAGCATTAATTTTAGGATGATTTTTACGATATTTTGATAATTTCACTTTTAGCTATTTAAGTCCAGCTTGTGGACTAATTTTCATGTGTTATGGAGTATTGATTTATTTTCGAATCTTAGAGGCGATTTCTCTCGGTTTATAACTTTCTTTTCGTTGCTTCTTGCTGCTCCCATACACGCCTGATCCACTCCGCCGTCAGTTGGTATCAGAGCTCAGAGCTCCATGGGGAAGAAGATAGTCATAACCATGGTGCGTGGACAACCTGGCGGCTGCGGGCAGGTTCCGGCTAAGGAAGCCCCCCCCCCAACAGGAGTGTAACTTCCAGACGTTATGATGATACAAAATATGAAAAGGCATATTGCATAAATAAACCAACGTCTTGCGGTGCGGTATTTGCAGCGGCAAGTTGCAGATTTAACTCGAAACTTAGCGGCACGGAAATTCAAGGATTTTACGGTCTTTGATCATGACTCGCAGCCCGCGTTCGAGATCCGCTACGACGGTGATTTCGGTGGTTGGAACGAGCGTTATGGAGGAGCGAGTTTGAAGACTGATGTGCCAGATTATTCCGGTATGTTAGTTGTTGAACATGTTTATGGTGGTGCAACTTTCTATAAACATATTTCACTTTTAAACGCTAGTTATGTGAATTGGAATAAACCACCGGTTTATGATAACTACAGAGACGAAGATGAAGATGATGATGTGAAAATTAAATTAGATGAGTCGTTGGTGTTTCCGTTCAAGTTCCAATCTTTCTTTAGTGATCCGTTCTTGGTGGAGACCTTCTTTCATGATCCTAAATTGAACTCGAGGACGAGTTCTTTTGAAGAAGGGGTGACAGATGCAAAGAAAAATGGACAATTAATTCGTCAAATTCAGAAAAGCATTTTTGGTCAAAACACATAATCAGGGGCAGAATTCAGATTTGGACAAAGTCATACATTTTTTTGAGTGGAAACGACGTTCTAAAGCTCCAATTGTCAGTTTTCTATTTTCAGACATATTTCTTACATTAATTAGGATGTTAATTTTAACCCAATTTGGGTAGATCTTTCTGTAAAATATTTCATTAGGTTAGAATTATTACTAGCATTAATTTTAGGATTTTTACCATATTTTGATAATTTGACTTTTCAGCTATTTAAGTCTGGCTTGTGGACTAATTTTCATGTGTTATGGAGTATTGATTTATTTTCGAACCTTAGAGACGATTTCTCTCGGTTTATGCCGTTCTTTTCGTTGCTTCTTGCTGCTCCCATACACGCCTGATCCACTCCGGCGTCAAATATGTAACACCCCTCGTTTCCCAAGCTTTCCGTTCCGAACCGGAGAGCCTAGGAGGGTGCTACTCCAAAATGAAGCGGCGGAAATCAAGAACAACACATCCGATATTTAAATACTATAACTCCTTATTTGTCTGCAATATACTATTACACAAGATGATATTATACTAAGAGTGCACCTTGTTAAAAGTGATATCAAGTACTAGGTGAGTCTCGAATCCCGCTACTCCATAATGCCAGCTCTTAGACCTGCGGGGGAGGGAAAACCAGACCGCAGTTTTTTTCAAAGTTAGCAAGAAATGCTAAGTAGGTAAACACCCCAACATATAAACAGGAAAGAGGCATGCTTTTCTTTAAAGAACACGAATAATAACAAGGAATCAGATATAGTAGTGCAAATGGCCAAGTATGAGAAGATATAACTTTTCCAATATTCTCAAAATATTACCGTTTATGATTCCAATGAAATATTTCCAAACCACCACACTGTCCCAATTAGGGATAATCTCATAATACTGTCCCAATTAGTAGAAAATCTCAAGTATAGAATTCCTTTCCATTTTTTCACGAAAAATCCACGTTTATTAATTAGTTGTAGCGGGGAACGAACAAATCCATCACAGTATCTCATAAGTAACCAACCATATCCCATGCATCCAAGACCTTAAGTGTCGTCACCCCCCTAAGACTTCTTGCGGCCAGAGAGGTGAGTACATGGAGCAGCTCGGGGCTAATTGCAACCGAGCAAAATATCACAATAGGTCGGGTGGTCGTGCCATCCCATATATCATATCCACAGTGTATATAAGAATCTGAATAAGGTTCCGCCGCCCAACTGTTTCCACTTTACGTTATTACGCATTATTAATTTCAAGTGATGGTTTTCAAAAGAATCATTTAGACAAGTATTTGAAATCACAAGTCGAGCTCGTATATCACAAATCACATTTTGAGACATGAATCATAAAATATTTAGACACGAACGGATGACGGCACATTAGGTAAGGCATATTTACTTACCTTGAGTAGCCAAGCAAACAGCACAATAACGCTTCTACGGATATACGTAGCCCCTTTCTATGAACTCGTCACCTACAATTTATATCCCCTAAATCAATTGCAAGTCCAATTGTGCAAGTATGGTATACAAAATGCCATGATTCTTATTTGATATTACCCCCCATTACCCCATTAATTACTAGCGTGCAACATTATTATATAAATTTTGCTAAAATAATTATTTTCCTCATAATATATTCCGAATGATATAAATACGAATTTCACAAAAATTATTAAGTAAGAAAATTGCATATTGAATTTATACGCTCTCATATTTAGGAAATAATAATTTATTAGACAAGCTATTTATCTCTAAGTTACAAAGAGTTCAATTTAAGCTGCTTCAATTATAGCTAATAATTTATTAGAAAATGTACATACTCACAAAAGAATTCAATTCATAAATTAAATTCGCAAAATGTTTATTCAAATAAAATAAGTGTCTACTCAAAAGTTATTTCATTATTTAACTTTCAAACTCATTTTATTTTATCAATATTAAACAAATAACATATTTCACTCAATACACTAGTTTATAAGTACTTGAAATTATTTATTTAATCACACTAAAATTATATGATTAAATCAACTTTATAATTTATCTTGTTTATTTTTCAGGAAAACAACAATATTTCATATTAAATAATACATATTTAATTCTAATAGCAAAAACATCTTTTATATAATTAATACAATAACTAGAAATGTTAGAAATTAATGCTAATACAAAAATTGCATTTTAAGTTTTATATTTTATATGCAGTTTTTGTAAACAACAAATGGATCCCCCAACTTCTCATAAAGGACAAGTAAACACCCTCCACTAATAATGCAGTTTCAATATGCTACACTTGTAACCCCCAACTTTTCAAAAAATACAACAACTACCCCCCAACAAGAACAAGTGTATAGATTTCTCAATCCAACAACTCGATTCGATTTAGAGCTAACATGACCAGATTTTGATGATCAATAATGAACTAAAGGGTGATTTAGAGCTTACTTATGCGAAAAAAATAGCGAGAAACGGTCAAGAATTGGGCCCGGTTGAGTTCGCCGTCGTGGTGGTCGGCGGTGATGGTCGAATCCGGCGTCTAAGGTGTTGTAGGCTCCGATTGGCAAAGATTACACTCTCCTCGGGCATCTAGGAGTCGATTGGGATTGATTTGAGGGTGTGGGTAGCGTCGGATGGCTCGGTCGAGCTTCTCGCCGGCGTTAATGGCCGCCGGCGGTTCTGGGTTCTTTACAGTGGGTTTTTGCTGCTGTTCTTGCCTCTACTCTGGTCGAAACAGAGAAGGGAAGAAGTTTAGGGGTCAAATAAGGGAGAGAAAGGGAGATCAGTGGGGTGGTGGTGCCGGCGTTGTTCGCCGGAGACGGCAGCGGCCTTGTGTCGCTGCTGCTTCTGCTGGGTCTTCGTCGGAGACAACAGAGAGAGGGAGAGAGACAGAGAGATGGGGAGATGATGGAGGTGGTGACTTTTCTGGTGGCGGTGTTGTCGTGGTGGTTTGGCCGGTGGTGGAGAGGGTGAGTTTCCGTCAGAGATGGCAGCGGCAAAACGCCGCTGCTGCTGCTGCTGCTGTGCTTGCTGGCCGTCAGAGAGAAAGTGAGACTGAGGGAGAGAAGAGAGGGCTGTAGGTGGAGGTGTATGGGTGGTGATGGTGTTGGGGCTGGTGACACGATCCAACCGCAAGTGTACGGGTGTCGCGTGTAATAATATCCGGTAATCCGGGTTTGTCGAACCCAAGGGACTTGTCGTGAATTAATTAGGATGACTAACTTCGTGTGGGCAAGCAATTGGATTGTTTTACTAAACTAATAATTTAAATAACAAACTGATTATTAAAAGTGAGATTAATACGAGGGACAAGTATCAGGATATCTCTTCGGGTTCACTAGGGATCTCACACCACTTATGATTTATGTTCAAGTAACACGAACGTCTTTTACTTAGCCAAACGAGCACCTAGGCTTTGAAGATTCCTCGACCAAAGCCTATATTCAAACTCTTGTACCTGATTCCTCTAGCCTACTCAAGTTCAAATAAGCATTATGTTGTTGTGGTCTACTCTTAGTACTAGCTAACTAGCAAGATTCCTCAACCCTAGATACGGCTAGTGCTTGATTCAAGTTTCCGGGTAGTGAATGTTGATTCCTCTAACATCCTCTACCTATAATCATCCTATTGAGAGCTCAAACAATAGAAACGATAGAATTAAGTACATAAATCAAGCATAGCTAAGAAAAACACATTCAATTAAGCTAAAAGCATGAAAAAGATTCATAAATCACCAACATGGTGTTCAAACCCTAGCTACCTATGAGATATCCCAACAAATAAATTTACTCAAATATACTGAAAATAGATGCTAACAAGTTCATAGTAACAAGAAAAGATAGAAAATATGGGAGGGATAGTCAAACTCGTGACGAAATTCGCGTTTCGGCGACTCCGGCGTCGTTCTCCATGTCCCTCTTGCTCCCTAGCCTTCTTGATCGTCTCCAGCAGCCTCCTCCATGTGTTTTAGGTCTGAGATTTCGTTTCATAAGGCCTGGGCACGTTTTTTAATGAACTTTGGCCGAATTTGCACTTCAGCCCCTCCAGTTTGTAATTCCCGGACAGAATTGTAAGCTGATTTTGCGCGGGCTGTATCTCCCTCATACGGACTCGTATTTGGGCCTATCATATATCGTCGGAAAGCTCTGGATGTCTACTTTAATATGGCTCAGGCCTTGCTCCTAAATTATGTATAGATTTTCCTGAGAATCGAAAATAGTACAGGCTGGTCAGGAGTGACTTTTTCAACTTTTCTTCGTCTTTGCGTCTTCTTTTCTCCTCTTCATCTAGCTCCCTCCCAAGCATATCCAAGCCTCTCATAAGCTCCATTGCACCTATTTTACCTGAGAAACACAACAAAATACTACCCGTGCAATTATCATCGCAAATATGAGAGAAATCATGCTCAAATAAGCTAGAAACACAACTTTTGACTCTTAGGCTTATAAATCGTCAAATTCACTTTTTGTGCAAATATAACATATAAATCATGTGAAATAAGCCTAATAAAATTAATATGGAAGTATATTAATAGCTCATAAAAGAGAGTTATCAAATACCCCCACACTTACCTTTTGCTCGTCCCGAGCAAATCACCGTTTACTAGCCAACTCAAGACGCAAATGACTCAACACGACTCTCGACTATGCAACTACATGAACTAACTATAATGCAACTCGATTATAAACAATGCAAAAATTTAACCAACACAATTTTTTTCTTTTTACGAGATTGGGCAACCTCTCTATCATAAACCGAATTAATCAAATCCTCACAAGCTCACTTTGAAATTTCACGACACGTAGCAAGAAATGATATATGATGATCCTATGCGCAAACTCACTAAGGCGTCCCCAAACATCCACCAAATCATTCCAAGACACGGCACGTCTTTTGATTCAAAGCGTCTAGGCATCTCAAGCTCTAAATGATCTTCCTTTGTCAAGTCATTTGAGGTTTTCAGACCCTCTTAGCCGTTATTGCTTTGAATGCAAACTATCCCATTTCTAGGAGACACAACTCCTGTGATATACGGCTTGACTTTAGTTTCCCTCTTAAGCTCTACGTTGGATTGAATCCAAATTTTCCGCGCAAACGGAAGCACAATAGGTTGTTTCATCTTTGAAGCTCAATTATATGTTTTTTTTTTCATTTTTTTTTTCATTATTCTCCTCTGTTTTTACAACCGTGCAATAGAGCTTAAGAGTGTGGGATTTTTAGGATTTTCTCTTAGAACCACCTTAAGGGATGGTGGTGCACGCTCCCCGACTTTGCTTAGGCCGAAGACTCGTACCACATGAAACCGACTCTACACGAAGGTCCACCCCAGATTCTAAGAGTCCACAAGTTTCCACCGGAAACGGAATAATCAATCACTTAGAGACTCAATTCTCCTAGCACAATAAAGGAGTCAAAAGTATGCCCGTAATCTTCCTTCACCATTCCCTAGATACCCGGGACGTCCCTTCGTGAGACTTTTGCACAAGATACTAGGATTAAAGTCTCCATACTACGGTGCTTCCTACTTTCATGAGCTCTTTCACTGGATTCTCTTCGGTTTCTAGGTCCTAAGTTGCCCTTTCTCAAATTTTCAATTTTTTATTTTTCTATTTTTTCTTATTTTTTTTTTTATTTTTTTCTTATTCTTATTTTCCTAAACTGTATATGATTTTGGCCAACTCGACTAACCAACACATTTGGGGTCGGAGGACTCAATAAATAAAAGTGCAACAATAATATATACAATGCAATAAATTAAACGTGCAAATGCAAACCGAACTGACTGACACCTACGTGCAAGACTGACTCACTAAACTATATTTTATTATAAATGTAACTGGTGATGCAAGACACGGACATGGCTAGCAAGTAGGTAAAAATCCCCCCACACATGAGTGCTTCGTTGTCCTCAACGAATATAGAGATCAACGAAGAAGACTCGGCATTCAAATGCAAGGGACGGTGAATCTACTCAGAGTCAAAGTCATTGCACAAGAAGGTAGTTCAACAAATTTAGAGCTAAAACGAACTACGTGCACATGACAAGTTGTGTGTACCGAAATTAAGTAAGTACTCAAGTATTCCCTAGGATTCTAACAGCTAATCCAAGTGGCGACTATGCACCGTGACCATATTGTCAAAATAAAATCCTAAAGCAAGTACGATGTGCCTAAACGGTAAGTAAAGAGAGAGAAAAAAATACTCACAACCGACACAAGGTCGAGGACGAAATCCGAGAGTTGCTGACTAAGATAGCAAGAACAATCCCCAAGCAAACATTGTGCGCACAATGCAAGCTCCCTTGCGGTCGAGTGTGTAGAACACAGCGGGGTCGATTGATCAGTTGCTGCTGACTAAAAGAGAAACGAAGAATCCCCGAACTCGTGATGTGAGCTCCCATAACAGTCGAGTGGGCAAGTAGCACACTTGGGGTAGATGTCTTCGTCTAATTTCTACTTTGTTTAGTTTTCCTCCATTCCTCAGAACATACATGTCATGAAATATCTTAATTTTTACTGTGTAGTCATGCTTTTGCACTCAAGATTTCGACAAGTAACTTTCACAGTGTTCTCCAATACTTGATATCAAATCTCGCCGATCACAGCACCGCCAGAACTACATATAGTCACCATATAAGTTTCCAAATTACAGCTCTAGTATTGTATTCTGTTTTGAATCCCCACAGATGTCAATTGAGAAAGTGACAGAAACAAGTCGAAAGCCCCATGTCCGACAATGGAGTTGCCGAAATTTCGACCAGAGCAGTACTGCGAAGAGCGGGAAGAATTCACTGATTTGAATTGGAGCGAGGTGGGTCTGGGTTGTTGTTCGGTGGTGGAAATCAGAGAGAGACAGAGATGGGGTGGGCGGTCTGGTTCGTCGAATTGGGGAGGAAGTTGATTGATGACAGGTGATTCTGCAGGTGGTGGTGATTGCATCGATTGGAGGTCGCAGGGGTGAATTGGGTGGTCACGTGAAGTGGGTCTGAATCAGAGAGAAGAAGGGATGGAGGAATTGGTGGTTGAAGGGTGTGAATCAGTTGTTGTGGGTCGAGCGGAGATGGAACAGAGGTGTTTCGGAGGCTTCTGATTTGTTGCGGTAGTTGTTAATGGAGGATTGGGGTTCTTGGCCGCTGGGTTTTGCAGAGAGGATTGGAGGGTTCACGGGTTGGTGGGGGAGGTCCGATGGATGAACGGCGGTGAGAGAAAGAGGTCCTAATCGGTGATTTCATGGGGAGATTGGAATTGGGCGGAGTTGCAGGTTCAAGGTCGAGCATGGCGGTCTTGGTTGGCGGCCATGGGCGTTCCTCAATCGGGGTTTGGGTTTTGGGTGTTGGTTTCTGGGTGAAGCCAGTGAGAGAGGAGACGGCGGGGCAGGGCAGGGCATAGAGAGGGAGGCGGTGGAGGACAGGCGGTGATGACAGGATCGGTGGTTCTGGTGTTGTTTCACAGGTGCTACGGATAAACAGAGAAGAAGGTGTTTTTTTTTTTTTGAGGAAGAACAGAGAAGAAGTTTAAGTTCTTCATAATTGCTCTAGCCTCCCCCCAATGCTAGGAAACAGCCCACGAACTTCATATGAACATTGCGAAACTGCAAACAGAACCCCTGCTGCTTGAACATAAAAATTTTCTCGCCACTTCTTCTTTTTCCACCATCTTTTCTCGATCATTCTCTTCTCAATCAAGCCTCTAAATTTCAAACAGTCTGAATGTCTCAACAACGAAGAATAAGTGTTGCAAATGCAGAAGTTGGCCATAAACTTTTTCTTTTTCTTCCAATTCATGAGAATCGTCATCATAACGATTTCAACGATAAGCTCAAGTCTCTCATGTCGTGAGAAGAGATTGAAGTCATCTTTGATTGTCTTTTCAAATTGCGATATCTCCACTGAAATTTCAAGGGGCAACTCATAGAGCATGAATGATGGAATTTCTTTGTCTCCTTCACATAAAGCAACCGAATCATCTACAAAGTCGATCTCGGCGTCTTGTTCATCTTCATTAAGCTCCCATATGAGATGAACCATCAAATTCACAATCGGAGAGTCAAGATCGTCAAAATTAATATTATGAAGAAGACTTTCGATCTCACTGAAAATAGCATCATGCTTCTCCCTCATACTTGATTCAAGAAATGACTCTATGTTTGGACAACTTGGGATGCACAATGTCTCATCATCCTCTTCTTTAAGTGTTGGGAAGGTTGGAGCATCCTGTTGATTTGAATGGAGAACATATTGTGCGTCCACATGTGTCTTCTCTATTCCCATTCTTGTTGCTCGTTGTCGCCATTCTTCAACATTTGGGATCATCTCCTCAAGCAAGCAACCAAGGAAGAAGAGTAACTTAGTGGGAGGGGTTAAGTCATAAGGACGAAAGGTATAGCATTGTAACTCCATGGCCACCCTCTCTCTAATGCCATTCACATGACTCTCTTTCACGAATTGCCCATATGCAAGGTTGCATGCTTCAAATATGCTCGCAAAATGGCGATATTTCTCATCCTCCATGCTTAGAGTTGAATGCCTGCACACATAAAATCTCAAGTAATACCGTGAGGTAATAAGAATAGAAAATAACAAAACAAAAAAAAAAAAAAAAAAAAAAAAAAAAACTAAAGCTAATAATTCTAACTAATTCAACCGAAGCCCCCGGCATCGGCGCCAAAAACTTGACACGATCCAACCGCAAGTGTACGGGTGTCGCGTGTAACAATATCCGGTAATCCGGGTTTGTCGAACCCAAGGGACTTGTCGTGAATTAATTAGGATGACTAACTTCGTGTGGGCAAGCAATTGGATTGTTTTACTAAACTAATAATTTAAATAACAAACTGATTACTAAAAGTGAGATTAATACGAGGGACAAGTATCAGGATATCTCTTCGGGTTCACTAGGGATCTCACACCACTTATGATTTATGTTCAAGTAACACGAACGTCTTTTACTTAGCCAAACGAGCACCTATGCTTTGAAGATTCCTCAACCAAAGCATATATTCAAACTCTTGTACCTGATTCCTCTAGCCTACTCAAGTTCAAATAAGCATTATGTTGTTGTGGTCTACTCTTAGTTCTAGCTAACTAGCAAGATTCCTCAACACTAGATACGGCTAGTGCTTGATTCAAGTTTCCGGGTAGTGAATGTTGATTCCTCTAACATCCTCTACCTATAATCATCCTATTGAGAGCTCAAACAATAGAAACGATAGAATTAAGTACATAAATCAAGCATAGATAAGAAAAACACATTCAATTAAGCTAAAAGCATGAAAAAGATCCATAAATCACCAACATGGTGTTCAAACCCTAGCTACCTATAAGATATCCCAACAAATAAATTTACTCAAATATAATGAAAATAGATGCTAACAAGTTCATAGTAACAAGAAAAGATAGAAAATATGGGAGGGATAGTCAAACTCGTGACGAAATTCGCGTTTCGGCGACTCCGGCGTCGTTCTCCATGTCCCTCTTGCTCCCTAGCCTTCTTGATCGTCTCCAGCAGCCTCCTCCCTGTGTTTTAGGTCTGATTTCGTTTCATAAGGCCTGGGCACGTTTTTTAATGAACTTTGGCCGAATTTGCACTTCAGCCCCTCCAGTTTGTAATTCCCGGACAGAATTGTAAGCTGATTTTGCGCGGGCTGTATCTCCCTCATACAGACTCGTATTTGGGCCTACCATATATCGTCGGAAAGCTCTGGATGTCTACTTTAAAATGGCGCAGGCCTTGCTCCCAAATTATGTATAGATTTTCCTGAGCATCGAAAATAGTACAGGCTGGTCAGGAGTGACTTTTTCAACTTTTCTTCGTCTTTGCGTCTTCTTTTCTCCTCTTCATCTAGCTCCCTCCAAAGCATATCCAAGCCTCTCATAAGCTCCATTGAACCTATTTTACCTGAGAAACACAACAAAATACTACCCGTGCAATTATCATCGCAAATATGAGAGAAATCATGCTCAAATAAGCTAGAAACACAACTTTTGACTCTTAGGCTTATAAATCGTCAAATTCACTTTTTGTGCAAATATAACATATAAACATGTGAAATAAGCCTAGTAAAATTAATATGGAAGTATATTAATAGCTCATAAAAGAGAGTTATCAGCTGGTGGTGGTTGTTTCCCGAAGAAGAAGGAGAAGAAATAGGGGGAGGGTGAGAGAGACGTACGGGGAGAGAGAGGGAGTTGGGGAAACACAACTTTGGTTTCCTATGTAAGTTTCTAAGTTTATACAATTACACCCCCCTTGGTTCACAAAATGTCACAAAATAACTTTCAGCCATAACTAATTAACATTATCAAATTATGCTCCAAAAGTGAGTATGCTCCTTCTCTTGGAGATGCTCTTTGTAAGGAACTTTGGATATGGGTGGGTGTTAAGTTGACCTATAAGTAAATATTATGTTAGTACATCGCATATCATACCTCATATCTTGTAACCGAACAAAGGGGCGCAAAATTTCATATCAATGGGAAATTCATGAAGGCTCCGTGGAAATGTAGTAAAGTGATATAGAATTTTATATATGTACTGATTGATATACAATAATGCACTTGGAATCATAGGTACAACTTACAAGTCTTGAGAGGTGTGGTCATTAATTAGGTATTGTCTTCTACTTAATTTACTTCTCGAATGTTATAATAAGAACTGAGCTGAAAATAATGTACTAGACTCCTGCATTATTAGCAAGACACACAATCAACACAGACACCAACCAGAAGGATGATGATACGGATACCCTATCAATATTATTTAGTTAATTATTAGTTTACTAGTTATCTGAGTTATTTAATTATGTTCTTTGATTATTTAGTAATTCGGGTTTGGCCAGTAGGAGTCTAGAGTTAGATTTAGGGTTTACTAGTTTGTCTATTTAAGCAATGTTGTCTTTCATTTTTATTCAATTAAAGAAAATATTCAAAGTGCGTGTGTTGGATTAAAAATTCAGTGTTTTCGTGTTTGTGGAGACTTTATAGTGTCAAAAATACTATCATGTTAGGTAAACCTTAACAACCCGATACATTCGCGTATCAAATGACATATTAAACAATTAGTGGGCCCTCTTTTTACATGAACATAAGTCGATGAAGACGTAATAAATTGTAGGTTGTTTGTGGACCTCTATACTCAAGCGTCTACCAATTTCACATATACCATCACCCGTGAGAATGTGAGAGTACTGCAGAAGATTCTGTAAACAAACAAGGTTATCAGATTCTGCAATAATGGAGAGTTCGTCCTGAGCTGTTGAGTAACCATCACATCTAGTTCAGTTTCTATTGTCATATCCGATAAGACAATTGACCCTAAACTCCTATGCAGTTTATCATTTGTGATTCTAAACCTTCAGCAGTTTTAATTTCTCCTAAAAACTCTCTGCAGTTTGCGTTTTGGGCACGATAGCCTTCAATTACTGACGGGACTAACTTTTCTTAACAACAATATGGCTAATTGAAGGCCTAACATGTTAGCAGTAATATAGTATTAATGTGGTAATGCAAATACATTAATACCCATATTGATGTTAAGAAAAGTTAGTCTCATTGCAATCGAATGTTATAGGGCCCAAAATACAAACTGGATGGGATTTTTCGGAGAAATTGAAACTGCCGAAGGTTTATTGTTGCAGATGATAAACTACATAGGAGTTTAGGGTCATTTTCTCCCATCCGATATGCATCATCTGCTCGAGATTAGTCTTTTCGCTTCTGCTTCATTTCTTAATTTCTCTGTCAATATTGATTTATTGATGCATTCAATCATGCTATTTTCATGTTTTGTCACTTGTCTGTGTTCTTCATTCGAGTCTATTCCTTCTTGGTTTCGTGCAAAATGGGTAGAGGTGATTTTATTTATTCAGTGAAGGTACTTTTATGTGTTTGTATTTTATTATAAAGAGAAATACAGACTAAGTCAGAGAATGTAAATTTTACTCATGTTATTGTAGTCCGCACAGCACCAAATAAAAATTAGCCCTAAACAACAATCATGCTACTCATGACTGGCACTATTTGTCAATTACTTATAGGGATGTGTTTGCACTTTGTATTAAATGTTGGATTTTTTGACAGAAAACTCCCTTGCAGTGTCGTCTCGTTGACACTTAGCTACCAACAGTATTGATTCTGTCAGAAAATTTCTCTGCAGTTTCACTTTTACAGACTTCGCGCTCCACTTTTAGACATACAACCTCCCCCCCCCCCTGCCCCTTGCTGTTTCACTTTTAACGGAACTTAGCTACCAACATTATTTGTAAAATGGTGCGCGATGTCGGTAAAACTGAAACTGCGAGAAGTTTCCTCACAAAATAAATATTGTCGGTAGCTAAGTGTCAGCGAGGCGATACTGCAGGGGGTTTTCTGTCAAATGTTGAGAAAATAGGTTAAAATAAATGTGACAGCACACGGGTTCACACTTTCTATATTACATTAACAAGAAATACACACACATTCATAGTAGTACATGTCTAGCTTAGCACATATATAGTACATAGTTGGTTTGTTCAGGAACAAACAAGTCAACAACATTAAAAATAAAATCTAGTAACCCATCTTCCTCAGGTACTGTTAAATTGCAAGATTTAATCATCTTTTCAAGGGTTGACGATGGGAATTTTGGGGAGAACTGTCAGAGCGGGGATTGCAGCTAGAGCAGGAAGTGCAGGGAATGCTGGAAAAGCAGGGAACGCGGGGAATGCTGGAAGAGCAGGGAGTGCGGGGAGCTGCATAAGCTTACGCGAAGCTGAGGTAGCATCAATGGTTGTTGCTGCTGCGAGCATGATTGTCACAAGGATGAAGAAGAAGGCAAAGAGCTTGGAGGAAGCCATTTATGGGTTATGTTGGTGGGAAATGAAGGTTTTAGTTTGGAGAAATTGATGAAATGTTTAGCTGTGGAGATGCAGCAAGTGATTGTGACGAGTATATATAGAGGGTGGAGACGAGTGTGTGTATATGATATTGACAAACGTTGCAAATGGGATGACGATAAGTCCGGAGATGTTTGTGTGTGTAGTCTCACGGAGTCAACTAGTTTTGTTTTCCTTGGAATTTTATCATCAACTAGTTATAGACTTTAGCTTGTGAGGTAACAGAACACAATGTTAGGTTTTCCTTGGAATTTAATGATCAACTAGACAACTAGTCATAGACTTAGCTTTTGTTTCACATAACTAGAAACTAGAATGTAGGTTGTCTCGTTGTGTAGATTTAATGAACCTCTGGAAAGGAACGGTGAGGTACTCCGTCTCTGCGTGAACTTGGTAATACACCGACGTGGTTTCTAAGTGTTTACCGATGGGGATGATAAAGATATCTGATAACAATGAATGTTATTTGCGAATGGTGTAGTTTTTTCTTCTTTTGATTGATGGAGGAAGAAGTTGGATAAATGGGATACTAGTGTTATGGAGGGATAATTTAGTACCTAAACAAAATATTTGGATTGTGGATCAACAGAACCGGATAAGACCCGTTATCCTTGTAGTCTCAAAACATTGATTTGGGCAGAGGATATGATAAATCCGTCCAATATCCCACGCTCGGTTTTGTAACTAACATTTTATAGAAGGTTGTGGTTGGTGATACAAGGAACGAACTTCTGAATACGGGCGGGTACTAAATTGAAATTAACTTAATGAATACTTCCAGTATGTCGAAACTCTGACATTGCAACCTCCAGTTCTAAAACTTGCTGATTGCATCTTCCATTTGTAACAAAAACGTCAATTTCAAACTGGTAAAAAGAATCATCCCAACACCATCCACTAAAAGAGGGTAACTGTGTCAATCCACAAAAATAAATCCACACGTTAGAAGAATTAAAAAAAAAATAGAAGATAATGATAGAAAGATGTATGTAAAAAAAAGGAACGACGAGGAGAGTAAACTGGTTTTTCTACCTTTCTCAGCCGCCTCTCTTTGTTCGACTCCCTCTCTCGATCAGACTCTCTCTGCTCTATCTTTACTCTCACTTTCTCGATCAATCACTATCTCGACCCGTATTGTTCTTTCTTTGCTCAATCTCCTCCTCTTTCTCTCTCTTTATCCTTAGGTTTGGCTGAGAGATCGAGGCAGTGAAATCGATGGAGGCACGCTGTTTGATGGAGGCATGTCTTCAGTCCTAGAAATCTTCCCATTAGAAGATATCATTGAAGCTCTCTTTCAAGTCAAGGAAATCATTTCTACATTGCTACGATATCCAATCATATAACTATAAACCATCTTTATACTTAGTATATCTTACATTTTCAAATAAGAAAAAGCCATTCACTACAAAGCATGCTCATCTCCTTTCACAAGAATAGGCAAACAGCTTGGAAGAAATACGACCACCAACCTCTCTCTTTCCGTTCAACCGTATCCCTTTGTTTCATAGAAGCCAAAATTAGCAACTTTCATTAATGTTGGAGAGCGGCAAAGAAAACAATCAGTTGTGTCTACACTTATTTACCTAACTGTTGGAATTGAATGTACTGCTATAGCAACTTGATGGTTGTCTTCTAGCTTTTGCTTGTGCTGTTCTAGGAGCTTCTGTTCGGGCTTATTGTGCTCGGTAATCTTTAAATACTCTCAGGTAGCGAATTTAAGTTACCTACTTCAAAGTGTCATCATAAAGAGAGGTGCTACACACGCCGAACAAAACACCCGACTACATGCCGAAATTGTCAAGTTAGACATCCATTAACGATTTATTAATCCCACTATTTCTCTCTCTTCGTTCACACTCCTCTGTTTCTCTTTCTATTTTATCATCCACTTTCTCTCTCTTCTTGATGCAGGAGGAATTTTGGAGAAATATATGTCAGTTCCAGAGAAGTTGTTTCGGTCAAAACGCAGAATCAGGGGCAGCATTGAAGGTTTACTGAAACGGGCAAAGTCATACATTATTCTGAGCGGAAACGACATTCTAAAACGAACTAGTGACCAATCACGAGCACCGCCCTGATTTGGTCAAAATGGGCCATTAAGGGGTCCAAATCAGTGTTTTTTATTTTTGGTAATATTTATTTCGCTAATCAGGAAGTCAAATAAAACCCGATTTGGGTGAATCTTTTTGCTCAGTCTTTATTTTTTTTGGGACTTTAATTTAGGATTGTTTTTGAGATTTTGCTATTTTTGGCAAAATTATGTTTTTTAGCTATTTATACCCGGCTTGTGGGTAAATTTGAGCAGACTTTGATATCGATTATTTCTGAATTCTAGAGAGCTTTGTGCCCTAGTTTCGTTGTCCTTTTTCATTGTTGATTCCGCTGTGATCCCTCGCTTGGTTGTTTAACCCGGCGTCAGTTTGGTATGAGAGCAAGTTCGACGTGGGGGGAAGATCGTCATAACCATGGTGCGTGGACGACCTGGCGGCTGCGGGCAGGTTCCGGCTGAGGAATCCCCCCAACGGGAATGTAACGTCCAAGACGTTATGATGATACAAGATTTGGAAAGGCAAATTGCAGACCTAACCCATAGCCTTGCGGTGCGGTATTTGCAGCGGCAAGTTGCAGATTTAACTCGACACTTAGCGGCAGAGGAATTCAAGGATTGCAAGGCCTTTGATCAAGACTCGCAGCCCGCGTTCGTGATCTACTACGACGGTGATTTTGGTGGAAGGAACGAGCGTTATGGAGGAGCGAGTTTGAAGACTGATGTTCCAGATTATTCCGGTACGTTAGTAGTCGAACACATTTATGGTGATGCAATTTTTTATAAGCGCATTTTAAATTCCGTCAATAGTTATGTGGACTGAAATGAACCACCTGTTATGATGACTATGGAGACGAAGATGAAGTTAAAGAGGTTAAAGTTGAATTGGAGAAGTACCACAATTGTCCGTTCAAGATGTCATCTTTCTATTGCGATCCATTCTTGGTGGAACGCATCATTCACGTGCCTAGATTGAACTCGAGGACGAGTTCTTTTGAAGAAGGGGTGACTGATGCAGGAGGAATTTTAGAGAAATATCTGCCAGTTTCAGAAAAGTTGTTTCGGTCAAAACGCAGAATCAGTGGCAGAATTGAAGGTTTGCTGAAACGGGCAAAGTCATACATTATTTTGAGTGGAAACGAAGTTATAAAACGAACTCGTGATAAATTACGAGCACCGCCCTGATTTGGTCAAAATTGGCAATTTAGGGGTCCAAATCAGCGTTTTTGTAACACCCCTCGTTTCCCGAGCCTTCCGTTCCGGACCGGAGAGCCCGGGAGGGTGCTACTCAAAATGAAATGGCGGAAATCGAGAACAAAACATGCCATAGTTATATATTACAATCCATAATGTCTCCAAAAGTGAAATATTACATACTATTACACAAGATTAGCATTGTCTAGGTGGATCATTTATTTAAAGATACTAATACCGCTAGATGAGTCTGCGAACCCCTTAAGCCGAGCTCCCATCACCTAGACATGCGGGGGAAAATAAACAAGACCGCAGTTTTTCCAAAGTCAGCAAGAAATACTGAGTAAGTAAACACCCCAACGTGTAAACAGATAAGAGGCATATTTTTATTTAAAAAGAACATGAATAGTTATAGGGAACTAGGTACACGAATGTAATGGACCAAACCTGAGATGTTATAAATTTTCGATATCCTCAATACACTATTATTTCTGATTTCAATGGAATAATTTCGCATTCATAAATTCAGCCCCTCTTAGGGGGGTATACTCCCATAATTCTGCCCCATTAAGGGGGATAAGTCCATAAATCTGCCCCACTTCGGGGGGTATACTCTCATAACACTGCCCCAATAAGGGGGATATATCCATGTACAATATTTCATTTCTCAGAAAGATTCACGATTCGTAATTAATGGTGGCGGGAACAAACAAATCAATCACAATACACTTTTGAAGGAATCGTTGAGACACATTGTCAAAATTTCAAGTCAAACACGCATACCATAAATCATATTTTGAGACGCAAAAATCGTAAAAATATTTAGACACGAAAGGAGGACGGCTCACTAGGTTAGGCATGTGTACTCACCTCGAGTAGCAAGACAATTAGCAAAGCAAAGCCTTTACGGATAAACGAATCCCTTGTCTACGAACTCGTCACCTACAAATTTATTATTTCTAAATTAATTACAAATCCAAAATGCGCAAGTATGCTATGCGAAATTTCTCTAAGTCTTATTTGAAATTACTCCCCATTATCCCCATTAATTATTGGCATGTACAATTGTATTTTCTCATAAAATCACTATTTATATATATATATAAATACTAACTCTTAAAATTTATTAAGTAATGAATCGCATATTAAATTTATACACTCTAATACTTAGTAAATAAAATAATAATCTATTTTACAACACATTTATTTGTAAGTGATCACAAAAATTGATTCTACTAATTTAATTATTGCTAATTATTTATTGCAAAATACTTATTAAAGAATTAAACTCATAAATAAAACTCACAAAAACGTTTATTCAAATAAAACAAGTGTTTAGTCTCACACAATTATAACTTAATTTTGGAGAAATCAATATCTAATATATATAATAATAAGGCTTTAGCTATTTATAAATAGAGGATTTTTTTTTCCTTTAAAAGTAATTTTCCTATTTAACTTTCTAACTTATTTTATTTTATCAATTTTGAACAAATAACATATTTAATAAAATCACAAATTTATAAGTACTTGAAATATTTACTTAGTCACACTAAATTATATGATTAAAGAAATAGATATTTTATCTTGCTTATTTTTCAATAAAACAACAATAAATAATACATATATATAATTTTAAATATCAAAAATATCTTTTATATAATTAAAACAATAACTAGAAATATAAAAAATAAATTCCAATACAAAAATGCATTTCTGATTTTATATTATATTTGCAGTTTATGTAAATACTAAATAGATCCCCAACTTTTCATTAATGACAAGAAATAACCTCCCAATAACCAAAAACAGTTTTAACATGTTATACTAGCCACCCCTAACTTTTCTGAAAATACAAGAACAACCCCCCAACATGAACAAGCATGAATCCAACAACCCGACTCCATCTAGAGCTAATAAAATCATGTTTCGATGATCAAAAACAAACTAGAGGGTGATTTAGAAGTTACCCACACCAAAAATCGCGAAAAACGGTCGAGATTCGGGTCCGATTGAGTTCGCCGTCGAGGTGACCGGCGGTGATGGTCGATTCCGGCGATTGAGGCGTCCTCTGCTTCGATTGGCACCGGCAAAAGCGTCCTCGGGCCTCAGGGATTCGTTTGGGACTGATTTTAGGGAACGGGTAGCGCCGGGTGGTTCGGGCCGAGCTTCTCGCCGGCGTTAATGGCTGCCGGCGGCTTGTGGGTGGCTCTGGGCTTTCTGCAGCGATGAGCTGCTGCTGTGGCTCCTCTTTGGATCGTGACAGAGAGAGGATGATGGTGGTGAGGTCGAAACAGGGGGAGACAGAGAGGTGCAGGTGGTGGTGGCGGTGTTTCTCGTCGTCGGGGATTTCGCCGGAGATGGCAGCGGCTTGAGCCGCTGCTGTTTCTGCGGGGTTTATAGCCGGAGGGAGAGAGAGAGAGATCTGGGGGAGGGAAGAGAGGAACAAGTGGTGGTGGTGGTGGTTGTTCACCGTCGGGAACAGCGGCGGCCTTGTGCCGCTGGCTCTGTTTTCGCCGGCCCAAAACAGAGGGCAGAGAGGGAGACAGGGAGAGAGGTCGGGGGTGGTGAGAGGGAGAGAGTGAGGTGGTGGCTGTGGTGGTGGAGTTGGTGTCGGTGGTGGAGGGTGTGATGGTGTTCGTGGTGGCGACGGGTGAGATGAGGGAGGGGGTCTGCTGTGTTATGAAGGATGAGATGAAGGAGAAGACAACTTCCTCCTTGATTTTTGGGAGAACAGCAGGTGGGTTGGCGTGGGTTTGGGAGAAGCTGTTCCGAAATTTTTTATTCCTTTTTTTTTCTAATTATTTAATGCACTATTACTGATTTATCTCCTAGGTGTTGGACTTTCTTCAAACTACAACTATCTCCCCCCTAAAATAACTAGTTTATGTTCATTTAAACTACAAATATCTCCCCAATTCACATTTAAACTTCACAAATTACTATTGATTTACCCGTATAGAAACGGGGTATTACAGTTTTTTCATTTTTAGTAATATTTATTTCGCTAATTATTAGGTCAAATTAAACCCGATTTGGGTGAATCTTTTTGCTGAGTCTTTATTTTGTTTAGGACTTTAATTTAGGATTGTTTTTGAGATTTTGTTATTTTTGGCAAAATTATATTTTTAGCTATTTATCCACGGCTTGTGGGTAAATTTGAGCAGACTTTGATATCTATTATTTATGAATTCTAGAGAGCTTCGTGCCCTAGTTTCTTTGCCCTTTTTCTTTGTTGATTCTGTTGTGATCCCTCGCTTGGTTGTTTAACCCGGCGTCGCTTCTTCATGTTTCAATTCCGTATCCAAGCTTCATAATGTATCACGGTACAATTCTTTAAACCTACAGTTGAACAAACAAATTGTTATTGAGAATTTAGCACGAAGGTTGAATTCCTGTCGCACGAAGGTTGAATAGAGTACTTGCTGCATCTATACTAAAGTCTTTTATTTCCGCAATTACTATGCGTGAACTTATCCATACTTCACCCATACTCTGTTTTTTCAGGATATATGGGTTCACTGGATCAATTAGAAGTTGATTGTACCAAAAGTTTAAGCAATTCGATCGAAAAGCCCTTTTAGATCAATTTACTGGAAGCGTTCGCAATTCAATTTGAACACATACAAAGTCTTGCTTAATTTCGTTTCGGAACCTGTATGCGCGGAACGGAATATATGAATAAGAGATAGTTTGGGAAGAAGAGTTGTTTATGACAAAATCAATACTGCTGGTAGCTAAGTGTCAGCGAGACGATAGAGCTGGGGGGTTTTCTTTCAAAATTTCTTTAGTCTAATATCGTCTCTATAGGGATGTGTTTGCACTTTACAATAAATTGGAACTTTTGACAGAGAACTCCCTTATGTTTTTTAGCTATTTATACCCGGCTTGTGGGTAAATTTGAGCAGACTTTGATATCGATTATTTCTGAATTCTAGAGAGCTTTGTGCCCTAGTTTCTTTATCCTTTTTCCTTGTTGATTCCGCTGTGATCCCTCGCTTGGTTGTTTAACCCGGCATCAGTTTGGTATGAGAGCAAGTTCGACGTGGGGGGAAGATTGTCATAACCATGGTGCGTGGACGACCTGGCGGCTGCGGGCAGGTTGAGGCTGAGGAAGCCCCCCAACGGGAACGTAACGTCCAACACGTTATGATGATACAAGACTTGCAAAGGCAAATTGCAGACCTAACCCATAGCCTTGCGGTGCGGTATTTGCAGCGGCAAGTTGCAGATTTAACTCGACACTTAGCGGCAGAGGAATTCAAGGATTGCAAGGCCTTTGATCAAGACTCGCAGCCCGCGTTCGTGATCTACTACGACAGTGATTTCGGTGGACGGAACGAGCGTTAAGGAGGAGCGAGTTTGAAGACTGATGTTCCAGATTATTCCGGTACGTTAGTAGTCGAACACATTTATGGTGATGTAATTTTTTATAAGCGCATTTTAAATTCCGTCAATAGTTATGTGGACTGAAATAAACCACCTGTTATGATGACTATGTAGACGAAGATGAAGTTAAAGAGGTTAAAGTTGAATTGGAGAAGCACCACAATTGTCCGTTCAAGATGTCATATTTCTATTGCGGTCCATTCTTGGTGGAACGCATCATTCACATGCCTAGATTGAACTCGAGGACGAGTTCTTTTGAAGAAGGGGTGACTGATGCAGGAGGAATTTTGGAGAAATATCTGCCAGTTTCAGAAAAGTTGTTTCGGTCAAAACGCATAATCAGTGGCAGAATTGAAGGTTTGCTGAAACGGGCAAAGTCATACATTATTTTGAGCGGAAACGAAGTTATAAAACGAACTCGTGATAAATTACGAGCACCGCCCTGATTTGGTCAAAATCGGCAATTTAGGGGTCCAAATCAGCGTTTTTTCATTTTTAGTAATATTTATTTCGCTAATTATGAGGTCAAATTAAACCCGATTTGGGTGAATCTTTTTGCTGAGTATTTATTTTGTTTAGGACTTTAATTTAGGATTGTTTTTGAGATTTTGCTATTTTTGGCAAAATTATGTTTTTAGCTATTTATCCACGGCTCGTGGGTAAATTTGAGCAGACTTTGATATCGATTATTTATGAATTCTAGAGAGCTTCGTGCCCTAGTTTCTTTGACCTTTTTCTTTGTTGATTCTGTTGTGATCCCTCGCTTGGTTGTTTAACCCGGCGTCGCTTCTTCATGTTTCAATTCCGTATCCAAGCTTCATAATGTATCACAGTACAATTCTTTAAACCTACAGTTGAACAAACAAATTTTTATTGAGAATTTAGCACGAAGGTTGAATTCCTGTCGCACGAAGGTTGAATAGAGTACTTGTTGCATCTATACTAAAGTATTTATTTCCCCAATTACTATGCGTGAACTTATCCATACTTCACCCATACTCTGTTTTTTCAGGATATATGGGTTCACTGGATCAATTAGAAGTTGATTGTACCAAAAGTTTAAGCAATTCGATCGAAAAGCCCTTTTAGATCAATTTACTGGAAGCGTTCGCAATTCAATTTGAACACATACAAAGTCTTGCTTAATTTCGTTTCGGAACCTGTATGCGCGGAACTGAAGATATGAATAAGAGATAGTTTGGGAAGAAGAGTTGTTTATGACAAAATCAATACTGCTGGTAGCTAAGTGTCAGCGAGACGATACAGCTGGGGGGTTTTCCGTCAAAAGTTCTTTAGTCTAATATCGTCTCTATAGGGATTTGTTTGCACTTTACAATAAATATTGGAACTTTTGAAAGAGAACTCTCTTGCAGTATCGTCTCGCTAACACTTAGCTACAAACAGTGTTGATTTTGTTAGAAATCCTCCCTGCATTTTCATTGTTACCGACTTCGCCACCACTTTTAAACACACAACCCCCTGTAGTTTCACTTTTAAGGACACTTAGCTACCAACAACATTTGTAAAATAGTGCGCGATGTCAGTTAAAGTGAAATTGCGGGGGGTTTCCTTACAAAATAAATATTATTAGTAGCTAAGTGTCAGCGAGACAATACTGCAAGGGGTTTTCTGTCAAAAGTTCGAGAAATAGGTTAATAAATGTGACAAGCACATGGGTTCACACTTTCTATACTACATTAACAAGAAATACACAAACATTCATATTATAGTACATGACTGGCTTAGTACATAGTACTACATAACTGGTTTGTTTAAGAACAAACAAGTCAACAATATCAGACGTAAAATCTAGTAACCCTTCTTCCTCATGTACTGTTAAATTGAGAGATTTAATCATCTTTTCAAGGGTTGACGATGGGAATTTTGGGGAGAACTGTCAGAGCGGGGATTGCTGCTATAGCAGGGAATGCTGGAAAAGCAGGGAACGCGGGGAATGCTGGAAGAGCTGGGAGTGCAGGGAGCTGCATAAGCTTACGCGAAGCTGAGGTAGCGTCAATGGTTGTTGCTGCTGCGAGCAAGAGTGTCACAAGGAAGATGAAGAAGGCAAAGAGCTTGGAGGAAGCCATTTCTTTTCTGGGTAATGTTTCGGGGAAATGAAGGTTTTTTAGTTTGGAGAAATTGATGAAGTTTTAGCTGTGGAGATGTAGCAAGTGATAGTGATCAGTTTATATAGAGGGTGGAGACTAGTGTGTGTGTGTGAGAGAGAGAGAGAGAGATCGAGAAACGTAGCACACGGGATGACGATAAGTCCGGAGATCTTTTTGTGTGTGGTCACTCTCACGTAGTCAACTAGTTTTGTTTTTCTTGGAATTTTGTCATCAACTAGTTATAGACTTTTAGCTTGTGTTTCAGGTAACTAGAAAAAAAGGTTAGGTTTTCTTGGAATTTATTGATCAACTATACAACTAGTCTTAAACTTAGCTTGTGTTTCAGATAACTAGAAACTAGAATGTAGGTTGTCTCGTTGTGTAGATTTAATGAACCTCTGGAAAGGAACGGTAGGTACTCTGTCTCTGCGTGAACTTGGTAATACACCGACGTGGTTTCTAAGTGTTTCAGACTACTACGTTTGACCGAACCGATGGGGATGATAAAGATATCTGATTACAATGAATGTTATTTGCGAATGGTGTAGTTTTTTCTACTTTTGATTGAAGGAGGAAGAAGTTGGATAAATGGGATATTAGTTTTATGGAGGGAAAATTTAGAACATAAACAAAATATTTGGATTGGGGATCAAAAGAACCGGATAAGACGCATTATCCTTATAGTATCAAAACCTTGATTTGGGAGGTGGATATGATAAATCCGTCCAATATCCCACGCTCGGTTTTGTAACTAACATTTTATAGAAGGTTGTGGTTGGTGATACAAGGAACGAACTTCTGAATACGGGCGGGTACTAAATTGAAATTAACTTAATGAATACTTCCAGTATGTCGAAACTCTCACATTGCAACCTCCAGTTCTAAAACTTGCTGATTGCATCTTCCATTTGTAACAAAAACGTCAATTTCAAACTGGTAAAAGAATCATCCCAACACCATCCACTAAAAGAGGGTAAATGTGTCAATCCACAAAAATAAATCCACACGTTAAAAGAATTTAAAAAAAAAAAAAGTAGAAGATAAGAAAGATGTATGTAAAAAAAAGAACGACGAGGAGAGTAAACTGGTTTTTCTACCTTTCTCAGCCGCCTCTCTTTGTTCGACTCCCTCTCTCGATCAGACTCTCTCTGCTCTATCTTTACTCTCACTTTCTCGATCAATCACTATCTCGACCCGTATTGTTCTTTCTTTGCTCAATCTCCTCCTCTTTCTCTCTCTTTATCCTTAGGTTTGGCTGAGAGATCGAGGCAGTGAAATCGATGGAGGCACGCTGTTTGATGGAGGCATGTCTTCAGTCATAGAAATCTTCCCAGTAGAAGATATCATTGAAGCTCTCTTTCAAGTCAAGGAAATCATTTCTACATTGCTACGATATCCAATTATATAACTATAAACCATCTTTTATACTTAGTAGATCTTACATATTCAAATAAGAAAAAGCCATTCACTACAAAGCATGCTCATCTCCTTTCACAAGAATAGGCAAACAGCTTGGAAGAAATACGACCACCAACCTCTCTCTTTCCGTTCAACCGTATCCCTTTGTTTCATAGAAGCCAAAATTAGCAACTTTCATTAATGTTGGAGAGCGGCAAATAAAACAATCAATTGTGTCTACACTTATTTACCTAACTGTTGGAATTGAATGTACTGCTATAGCAACTCGATGGTTGTCTTCTAGCTTTTGCTTGTGCTATTCTAGGAGCTTCTGTTCGGGCTTATTGTGCTCGGTAATCTTTAAATACTCTCAGGTAGCGAATTTAAGTTACCTACTTCAAAGTGTCATCATAAAGAGAGGTGCTACACACGCCGAACAAAACACCCGACTACATGCCGATATTGTCAAGTTAGACATCCATTAATGATTTATTAATCCCACTATTTCTCTCTCTTCGTTCACACTCCACTGTTTCTCTTTCTATTTTATCATCCACTTTCTCTCTCTTCTTGATGCAGGAGGAATTTTGGAGAAATATATGTCGGTTTCAGAGAAGCTGTTTCGGTCAAAACGCAGAATCAGGGGCAGAATTGAAGGTTTACTGAAACGGGCAAAGTCATACATTATTCTGAGCGGAAACGACATTCTAAAACGAACTCGTGATCAATCACGAGCACCACCCTGATTTGGTCAAAATGGGCCATTAAGGGGTCCAAATCAGTGTTTTTTCATTTTGGGTAATGTTTATTTCGCTAATCAGGAAGTCAAATTAAACCCGATTTGGGTGAATCTTTTTGCTGAGTCTTTATTTTTTTTGGGACTTTAATTTAGGATTGTTTTTGAGATTTTTCTATTTTTGACAAAATTATGTTTTTAAGCTATTTATACCCGGCTTGTGGGTAAATTTGAGCAGACTTTGATATCGATTATTTCTGAATTCTAGAGAGCTTTGTGCCCTAGTTTCTTTATCCTTTTTCCTTGTTGATTCCGCTGTGATCCCTCGCTTGGTTGTTTAACCCGGCATCAGTTTGGTATGAGAGCAAGTTCGACGTGGGGGGAAGATCGTCATAACCATGGTGCGTGGACGACCTGGCGGCTGCGGGCAGGTTCAGGCTGAGGAAGCCCCCCAACGGGAACGTAACGTCCAACACGTTATGATGATACAAGACTTGCAAAGGCAAATTGCAGACCTAACCCATAGCCTTGCGGTGCGGTATTTGCAGCGGCAAGTTGCAGATTTAACTCGACACTTAGCGGCAGAGGAATTCAAGGATTGCAAGGCCTTTGATCAAGACTCGCAGCCCGCGTTCGTGATCTACTACGACAGTGATTTCGGTGGACGGAACGAGCGTTAAGGAGGAGCGAGTTTGAAGACTGATGTTCCAGATTATTCCGGTACGTTAGTAGTCGAACACATTTATGGTGATGTAATTTTTCATAAGCGCATTTTAAATTCCGTCAATAGTTATGTGGACTGAAATAAACCACCTGTTATGATGACTATGGAGACGAAGATGAAGTTAAAGAGGTTAAAGTTGAATTGGAGAAGCACCACAATTGTCCGTTCAAGATGTCATATTTCTATTGCGGTTCATTCTTGGTGGAACGCATCATTCACATGCCTAGATTGAACTCGAGGACGAGTTCTTTTGAAGAAGGGGTGACTGATGCAGGAGGAATTTTGGAGAAATATCTGCCTGTTTCAGAAAAGTTGTTTCGGTCAAAACGCATAATCAGTGGCAGAATTGAAGGTTTGCTGAAACAGGCAAAGTCATACATTATTTTGAGTGGAAACGAAGTTATAAAACGAACTCGTGATAAATTACGAGCACCGCCCTGATTTGGTCAAAATCGGCAATTTAGGGGTCCAAATCAGCGTTTTTTCATTTTTAGTAATATTTATTTCGCTAATTATGAGGTCAAATTAACCCCGATTTGGGTGATTCTTTTTGCTGAGTCTTTATTTTGTTTAGGACTTTAATTTAGGATTGTTTTTGAGATTTTGCTATTTTTGGCAAAATTATGTTTTTAGCTATTTATCCACGGCTCGTGGGTAAATTTGAGCAGACTTTGATATCGATTATTTATGAATTCTAGAGAGCTTCGTGCCCTAGTTTCTTTGACCTTTTTCTTTGTTGATTCTGTTGTGATCCCTCGCTTGGTTGTTTAACCCGGCGTCGCTTCTTCATGTTTCAATTCCGTATCCAAGCTTCATAATGTATCACAGTACAATTCTTTAAACCTACAGTTGAACAAACAAATTTTTATTGAGAATTTAGCACGAAGGTTGAATTCCTGTCGCACGAAGGTTGAATAGAGTACTTGTTGCATCTATACTAAAGTATTTATTTCCCCAATTACTATGCGTGAACTTATCCATACTTCACCCATACTCTGTTTTTTCAGGATATATGGGTTCACTGGATCAATTAGAAGTTGATTGTACCAAAAGTTTAAGCAATTCGATCGAAAAGCCCTTTTAGATCAATTTACTGGAAGCGTTCGCAATTCAATTTGAACACATACAAAGTCTTGCTTAATTTCGTTTCGGAACCTGTATGCGCGGAACTGAAGATATGAATAAGAGATAGTTTGGGAAGAAGAGTTGTTTATGACAAAATCAATACTGCTGGTAGCTAAGTGTCAGCGAGACGATACAGCTGGGGGGTTTTCCGTCAAAAGTTCTTTAGTCTAATATCGTCTCTATAGGGATTTGTTTGCACTTTACAATAAATATTGGAACTTTTGACAAAGAACTCTCTTGCAGTATCGTCTCGCTAACACTTACCTACAAACAGTGTTGATTTTGTTAGAAATCCTCCCTGCATTTTCATTGTTACCGACTTCGCCACCACTTTTAAACACACAACCCCCTGAAGTTTCACTTTTAAGGACACTTAGCTACCAACAAAATTTGTAAAATAGTGCGCGATGTCAGTTAAAGTGAAATTGCGGGGGGTTTCTTTACAAAATAAATATTGTTAGTAGCTAAGTGTCAGCGAGACAATACTGCAGGGGGTTTTCTGTCAAAAGTTCGAGAAATAGGTTAAAATAAATGTGACAAGCACATGGGTTCACACTTTCTATACTAAATTAACAAGAAATACACAAACATTCATAGTATAGTACATGACTGGCTTAGTACATAGTACTACATAACTGGTTTGTTTAAGAACAAACAAGTCAACAATATCAGACGTAAAATGTAGTAACCCTTCTTCCTCATGTACTGTTAAATTGAGAGATTAATCATCTTTTCAAGGGTTGACGATGGGAATTTTGGGGAGAACTGTCAGAGCGGGGATTGCTGCTATAGCAGGGAATGCTGGAAAAGCAGGGAACGCGGGGAATGCTGGGAGAGCTGGGAGTGCGGGGAGCTGCATAAGCTTACGCGAAGCTGAGGTAGCGTCAATAGTGGTTGCTGCTGCGAGCAAGAGTGTCATAAGGAAGAAGAAGAAGGCAAAGAGCTTGGAGGAAGCCATTTCTTTTCTGGGTAATGTTTCTGGGAAATCAATCAAGGTTTTAGTTTGGAGAAATTGATGAAATGTTTAGCTGTGGAGATGTAGCAAGTGAGTGATCAGTTTATATTGAGGGTGGAGACTAGTGTGTGTGTGTGCTTGTGAGATTGAGAAACGTCGCACACGGGATGACGATAAGTCCGGAGATCTTTTTGTGTGTGGTCCCTCTCACGTCGTCAACTAGTTTTGTTTTTCTTAGAATTTTATCATCAACTAGTTATAGACTTTTAGCTTGTGTTTCAGGTAATTAGAAAATAAGGTTAGGTTTTCTTGGAATTTATTGATCAACTAGACAACTAGTCTTAAACTTAGCTCGTCTTGCATATAACTAGAAACTAGAATGTAGGTCGTCTCATTGTGTAGATTTAATGAATCTCTGGAAAGGAACGGTAGGTACTCAGCCTCTGCGTGAACTTGGTAACACACCGACGTGGTTTCAAACTGTTTCAGACTACTAGGTTTGACCGACACGGATGGGAATGATAAAGATAACTAACCATGAATGTTATTTGCAAATGGTGTAGTTTTTTTTTTTTTTTTTACTTTTGATTGATGGAGGAAGAAGTTGCATAAATGAGATATTAGTTTTACGGAGGGATAATTTAGAACATAAACAAAATATTTGGATTGGGGATCAAGAGAACCAGATAAGACTCGTTATCCATGCAGTCTCAAAACCTTGATTTGGGCAGAGGATATGATACATCCGTCCAATATCCCACGCTCGGTTTTGTAACTAACATTTTATAGCACATTTTATAGCACCTTAAAGGTTATGGTGGTGGTACAAGGAAAGAATTTCCGAATACGGGTGGGTGCTAAACTGAAATTAAGTCCTTAAACAATTAAGACAACGACACCTCCGTCATCACAAAGACACCTTCCATAAGCTTGCGCGTAGCTGAGGCGGTGTCAGTTGTAACTTTCCGGGAAATGAAGGTTTTTAGTTTGGAGAATTGATGAAGGCTAGCAGCTGAAAAAATCATCATAAACCCACGGAGTCCCACTTGGAGTTTAGAAGATTCAACTCGGAAGATCAGGAGGTTTCTTTGAGCGTTTGAATATTCCTCTCCTTCTTTTCTATATTCGTATGAAAAAAAATGAGTAGTTTTTCAGTTTTTCATATGAGTAGATAAACCTTTCGTTAGGTTCCTCGGTAAACCTAGGGCACATTGAAGTTTTCTATGTCGTTACTATTTAAAAATTTACATAGGTGTTTTCGAACACTAATATTTTACACTACCTACAATACCCCTCGTGTGTTAACTTAATCTCTATCTCTACTACTAAAAAGAACGAAGCCCCTCTTGGTGTTTAACCATTTCAAGTGGTTTGTCACTTTATGTGTTTCCTACTTTTTACTAAGTACCAGAAATACCCCTGACTCAAAACATATATTACATACATTGATGAGTATTCAGTACTGAGTATTTATGGCATCAATGTTATTACTAATGACCTGTCATTTACCATAAACTGTTTCTTCTTCTATATTCAATTGATTGATTTTTTTTACCCATTAACATTCAATTATTTGACTTCAAAGAGAAGATGAAGAAGTAGCCCACGTGAGGAATCCACAAACGTGTGACAGCACAAACCCTTTTGTTCCACCTCTTTTAGCCTCACAGAAGGGCTTGAAGAGGCATGCAGTTGATGTCTTAATTTATGTTGCAGAAGAGCCAAAAAGACATAAGAACGCGAAACAGAAGAGGCACACATCGTGCAGAAGAATAAAATTATTATTATTATTATTATTATTATTATTATTATTATTATTATTATTATTATTATTATTATTATTATTATTATTGTTGTTGTTGTAGTAGTTGTTGTTGTTGTTATTATTATTATTATTATTATTATTATTATTATTATTATTATTATTATTATTATTATTATCCTACTACTATAAAAAGCTGAAGAAACACTTTGGAGTGTTTTCTCCGTGTCCTACATATTTCATTTTGCCAAAAATACCCTTAACTAAAATATTTTTTTCTAATTGGGTCTCATTTAAAAACATTGTGTTATTTGGTCTGTTACAAATGTCTATTTGTTGAAAAAATGTAAGTATTAAAAGCATAATTCACACAAACGTTACATTTCATCTTTATTGGAACTAATTATGAGCCCGTTTCATGTTTTCTCCATTTATAGTAATCAATTGTTATCATCAGTTTTGTAATTCTAAAATAAAATGATATCATCAGTTTCACTGATATTGGGTATTTAATTCACTCCTTTTATTTAATACTAAAGTTTCACCTTACCATTTTAACCTTAAAGACATTACAAACGTTTCTTCTTCTCTGACTTCTTCATCCTCACCACCATTGTTGCGGTTCCTCTTCTGTTTCTTAATAATTTGGCGCACTCATGATACGCTTTTAGTATCAGCTTGTATGTCCAGCTTGCTGTGACCCAAAGTTGTCGAATTGCAAATGTCAAATCGCGATTATCAAATCTCAGGTGCATGGAATTGCATTTGTCGAATCTCTTATTAGGTGTTAGTAAAAAATAATTCTAATGTCTTTGTTTTTTTTATCTGGATAAATAGGCGTGCTCAGTGTTCCAATATTTCTTAATGGTTTGCTCATGGTTTTTTGTGTAGGTGTCGAATCGCGATTGTCAAATCTCAATTGCATTGAATCGCAATGGTCGAATCTCTTATTAGGTGTTAGTAAAAAACAAATTCTATTGTCTTTGTTTTTTAATATGGATAAGTACGTACTCAATGTTTCTATTTTTCTTAACTGTTTGCTCATGGTTTTTGTGCAGGGTTTCTAATCTTTGTTCACAAGCAAGTCATCGACCAAGAAGATTCATGTCAACTTAGGATGTGAAAATCACATATGGATGTCAGTAGCTAATTAAGGTACCTAACTGGTGTTTTCTTGGAGCTATTTTCATTCATTTGGTCCCTTATTTCATGGAACAGTTTTATATTTACTTTCAGATATCATTGATAACTCCACATTAGGATTTATACTCGTATATGATTCACCATCGGTTTGCGTGTACTTTGAGGGATTTACGTGAGAAATTCACCAATTCTTAAACATTTTGAGCATACTTGAGTATTTGGACTTTATTGTGTAATCCGGGCATTTTTTGCATGTTTTATGCTTTATTTGTCGCATTTGATCTTCCGGTATTTGTTCGTGTTGTGAATTTCAAGAACTGGAAGCTTGGAGTGCGGATTTTGGAGCGGAAGCGAACTTCGGAACGAAAGAAACTCAAGGAATGCATGAGAGAATAGAAGAAGAAGAAGAAGAGGAGAAGCTAAGAGGAGAAAAAGACTTAGCCAAAATTTCAAGAGGAGTGAAAAGAAGCAACTCACTGGAAGTAGAGGATAACAAATTGTGATCACAAGATCAAGTGCAAGACCAAGTTGAGGATCAACGTGAACTTGAAAATGTGATCCTATGATCACAAAAGGTGATCCTAGGATCACAAATTGTGATCACAAGACCACAATTGAATCTGAAGTGGGTAAAAAGGGGTTAAAGTGTTATTTTTAAAAAGTAAAAGAACAAAAAAAAAAAGAGGAACATGAGTTTCATTGAAAGACGACCTAGGGCTTTCTTCTTAGCCATTGACGACTGTTTTGGAGCTGGGAGCAACTAGAGAGCAAGATTGTAGACGAAGATCATCAAAATACTTGAAGATGTATTCAATTGATTTCTCATCTCTTCCCCTCTTAGTATGATTATGGAGATTTTGAGTTTGATAAACTATTTCATGTCTAGCTAAACTCTCTAAGCTAGGCAATTGATGGAGAACTAGGGTTTTGATTAGTATTTTTTGGATTGATGACTTGATTCATGTTTATGCTTAAATCTAGTAACTAAAATACCGCTAAAGGCCCTAATAAACAAAGAGTCACACGATAAAAAAACATCCCACGTCTCTCTCCGTCTCCTAGGTACGATTCTGAAACAAAGCTCAGGCATGGCCTGTGGTGGATCTCGTATAGGACTGGTGGGGGCTATATCCCCCCTCAACTTTATGAAATTGCACTTATTCCTTTTGTTTTGTCAATTTTTTTAATTTAGCCCTCATTTAGCCCCACTCAACTTTTAAAAATTTGGATTTTACCCTTATTTTATTTAAGTTTTCAAATTTAGCCCCCACTGTAAGGAATTCCTGGATCCGCCCGTGGGCATGGCAACGTCGACTCACTCTCCGACGATTCAATCAAACCCTATAGCCTAAAAAGCCAATCAACGCTGATAACCTGCCATCTTGTCCACCATATTTGTTTGCAAACCTGGATTTGCTTTCCCTTTTTTGATTTTTTGCAGAACTACTCTTCAATCATCACTGTGCATCCTGAGATGATTGATGGGAAGCCAGGGATGTTAGTGATCGAGTCTTTTGTAGTAGATGTTCCTGATGGGGTCACCAAAGAGGAGACATGTGTCAGGAACCAACCTGACAGATGAGGAGATCGAAGCTGAATCCTCCCAATTTGTGGTAGGCATATTTGTGGTAGTATGTGTGTTGGATTTATGTGTCTGCGTGTGGCTTACTGCAGGAAGTGGATGATAGATACATAGGTTTAGAACATACATAATTTATGTTGTCGGTCAGTATTGTTGGATTTCACGAGTAGATCAGAATATTTGAATGTGTGTTTAACAATAAAAGTATCGTCAGAAAAACTATAATGGTTGTCCCAGCTCTTTGAGGGTAGTTATGTTGCTTCTTCTCACGCTTTGATTTGTTATGCTATGTTCTCCAATTGAGGGCATGCTAACTGACTAATTTGACTACAATGACGCAGTGATAAGATTAACGTATCCGTAAACTAAAAAAACAAGGAAAAGTAAACTAGATAGATACAAGAGATAGCAGAGAGAGACAAGAGTTAGGGAGAGTTTAGGATTGGGAGAGATATTCTTCTTTTTGCTTGAATAATAATAAACGACTACAGTGCTTAAATAGATAAACTGGTACCTATCCTACCCTAACATTAGACTTAACTGGTCGAGCCCGTATTATTAAATAAGTAACTTGATAAACAAATATTAATAATGTACACTACCTGTATCAACTCCTCCACGCTTGAAAACCACATTGCCCTCAAGGTGGGTGTTTGAAAAAAACGCCCAGATTCTTTCCCGGGTCAAATTGAAAGGCAACCCAAGGTAAAGAAACCCACTTGCAAACGGGCCCCATGCAAATAATAAACCCAAGTGAAAAAATAAATATAGTTGGGTTGGGCCAAAGCAAGAATTGAGCACAAACTAATGTTGTAGCCCACTTGATGACAACCACCCCATTGTAGGGAACCCTAAACTCCACTTGCTGATGAGAAGCCCTTCGGGTTGGTGGTGGCGGGTCTGGAGGTCGTGGATCGACGGTAGTGGTGACCCGAGGATGTTGGTGATGGGATGGAGGTCGTTTGAGGGTTCGTCGGTGTTCCAGAGGTCGCCGGAGAATTGGGAACGCCCGACCGGTGTTGGGGACGACAGGAGTGGGGGCGACGGTTGGATCTTCTGGTTCTCAGGGGCCTACAGATTGTTGGACGGCGATGTCTCCGGCTGCTGCTGGGTTTGCACAGCCGGCGATGATGGCGGCTGGGTGCGCGGCGAGGGCCTGTTCTCCTGATGTCGCTGAACTTCCAGCGGCCATGGTGGCGACAGACTAAGGCTGTTCTTGCTGGTTCGGGGCTAATTCCGCCGGATTTTGAGGCGGCAAAGGCGATTGTGTTGTCTGTTGTTGCTCCGACAGCGTTGTCTTTTGTTGCTCTTGCTAATTGTCTCGCCGCAGTAATTTTTCAAATTTTGCGAAGGATGTTCGCAGCGCGACGTCACGCACGGCTCGGGCGGCATCCTCTTCTTCCGAACACATTTGCATATTATCGATCTTATCGATGATTTTGTTGAGGAGAAAGAAATCGTCGGGTCCGATAACAGCGCAAGGGAAATAACCCATGTCCGCCATTCTCTCAATGAAAGCACCAAATTGATACGATTAACGTATCGGTAAACTAAGAAACTATGGAAAAGTAGACGAGATAGATACAAGAGAGAGCAGAGAGAGACAAAAGTTAGGGAGAGATTAGGATTGGGAAAGACATTCTTCTTATTGCTTGAATAATAATAAACGACTACGGTGCTTAAATATATAAACTGGTACATATCCTACCGTAACCCTAGACTAAGCAGGCCAAGCCCGTATTATTAAATAAATAACTTGATAAAAAAATATTAATAATGGATACTACCCGTATCACGCAGCTCATATGAAAAAGACTCTGCAATCCAAATTGATACGATTAACGTATCGGTAAACTAAGAAACCATGGAAAAGTAGACGAGATAGATACAAGAGAGAGCAGAGAGAGACAAGAGTTAGGGAGATATTAGGATCGGGAGAGACATTCTTCTTAATCCTTGAATAATAATAAACGACTACGGTGCTTAAATATATAAACGGGTACATATCCTACCGTAACCCTAGACTAAACAGGTCAAGCCCGTATTATTAAATAAATAACTTGATAAAAAAATATTAATAATGGATACTACCCGTATCACGCAGCTCATATGAAAAAGACTCTGCAATCCAAATTGATACGATTAACGTATCGGTAAACTAGAAACTATGGAAAAATAGACGAGATAGATACAAGAGAGAGCAGAGAGAGACAAGAGTTAGGGACAGATTAGGATTGGGAAAGACATTCTTCTTACTGCTTGAATAATAATAAACGACTACGGTGCTTAAATATATAAACTGGTACATATCCTACTGTAACCCTAGACTAAACAGGCCAAGCCCGTATTATTAAATAAATAACTTGATAAAAAAATATTAATAATGGATACTACCCGTATCACGCAGCTCATATGAAAAAGACTCTGCAATCCAAATTGATACGATTAACGTATCGGTAAACTAAGAAACTATGAAAAAGTAGACGAGATAGATACAAGAGAGAGCAGAGAGAGACAAGAGTTAGGGAGAGATTAGGATTGGGAGAGACATTCTTCTTATTGCTTGAATAATAATAAACGACTACGGTGCTTAAATATATAAACGGGTACATATCCTACCGTAACCCTAGACTAAACAGGCCAAGCCCGTATTATTAAATAAATAACTTGATAAAAAAATATTAATAATGGATACTACCCGTATCACGCAACTCATATGAAAAAGACTCTGCAATCCAAATTGATACGATTAACGTATCGGTAAACTAAGAAACTATGGAAAAGTAGACGAGATAGATACAAGAGAGAGCAGAGAGAGACAAGAGTTAGGGAGAGATTAGGATTGGAAGAGACATTCTTCTTATTGCTTGAATAATAATAAACGACTACGGTGCTTAAATATATAAACTTGTACATATCCTACCGTAACCCTAGGCTAAACAGGCCAAGCCCGTATTATTAAATATATAACTTGATAAAAAAATATTAATGATGGATACTACCCGTATCACGCAGCTCATATGAAAAAGACTGCAATCCAAGCCTTTCAATATGCATCAATTGCTGGAGATTAGTCTTTTCGCTTATGCTTCATTTCTTAATTGCTCTGTCAATTTTGATTTCTTGATGCATTCAATCATGCTATTTTCATGTTTTGTCACTTGTCTGTGTTCTTCATTCGAGTCTATTCCTTCTTGGTTTCGTGCAAAATGGGTAAGAGGTGGTTTTATTTATTCAGTGAAGGTACCTTTATGTGTTTGTATTTTATTATAAAGAGAAATACAGACTAAGTCAGAGAATGTAAATTTTACTCATGTTATTGTAGTCCGCACAGCACCAAATAAAAATTAGCCCTAAACAACAATCATGCTACTCATTGCTGGCACTATTTGTCAATTACGTATAGGGATGTGTTTGCACTTTGTATTAAATGTTGGATTTTTTTACAGAAAACCCCCTTGCAGTGTCGTCTCGTTGACAGTTAGCTACCAACAGTATTGATTTTGTCAGAAAATTTCTCTGCAGTTTCACTTTTACAGACTTCGCGCTCCACTCGTAAACATACAACCTCCACCCCCCCCCCCCCCCCCCCACCCCCCCACCCCTTGCTGTTTCACTTTTAACGAAACTTAGCTACCAACATCATTTGTAAAATGGTGCGCGATGTCGGTAAATTGAAACTGCGAGAAGTTTGCTGACAAAATAAATATTGTTGATAGCTAAGTGTCAGCAAGTCGATACTGCAGAGGGTTTTCTGTCAAATGTTGAGAAAATAGGTTAAAATAAATGTGACAACACACGGGTTCACACTTTCTATATTACATTAACAAGAAATACACACACATTCATAGTAGTACATGTCTAGCTTAGCACATATATAGTACATAGTTGGTTTGTTCAGGAACAAACAAGTCAACAACATTAAAAATAAAATCTAGTAACCCATCTTCCTCAGGTACTGTTAAATTGCGAGATTTAATCATCTTTTCAAGGGTTGACGATGGGAATTTTGGGGAGAACTGTCAGAGCGGGGATTGCAGCTAGAGCAGGAAGTGCAGGGAATGCTGGAAAAGCAGGGAATGCAGGGAATGCTGGCAGAGCAGGGAGTGCGGGGAGCTGCATAAGCTTACGCGAAGCAGAGGTAGCGTCAATGGTTGTTGCTGCTGCGAGCATGATTGTCACAAGGAAGAAGAAGAAGGAAAAGAGCTTGGAGGAAGCCATTTATGGGTTATGTTGCTAGGATATGAAGGTTTTAGTTTGGAGAAATTGATGAAGTTTTTAGCTGTGGAGATGTAGCAAGTGATTGTGACGAGTTTATATAGAGGGTGGAGACTAGTGTGTGTATATGAGGTTGACAAACGTTGCAAATGGGATGACGATAAGTCCGGAGATGTTTGTTTGTGTGGTCACTCTCACGTAGTCAACTAGCTTTGTTTTCCTTGAAATTTTATCATCAACTAGTTATAGACTTTAGCTTGTGAGGTAACAAGAAAACAATGTTAGGTTTTCTTGGAATTTAATGATCAACTAGACAACTAGTCGTAGACTTTAGCTTGTGTTTCACATAACTAGAAACTAGAATGTAGGTTGTCTCGTTGTGTAGATTTAATGAACCTCTGGAAATGAACGGTGAGGTACTCTGTCTCTGCGTGAACTTGGTAATACACCGACGTGGTTTCTAAGTGTTTCAGACTACTACGTTTGACCGAACCGATGGGGATGATAAAGATATCTGATTACAATGAATGTTATTTGCGAATGGTGTAGTTTTTTCTACTTTTGATTGATGGAGGAAGAAGTTGGATAAATGGGATACTGGTGTTATGGAGGGATAATTTAGAACCTAAACAAAATATTTAGATTGTGGATCAAGAGAACCGGATAAGACTCGTTATCCTTGTAGTCTCAAAACCTTCATTTGGGCAGAGGATATGATAAATCCGTCCAATATCCCACGCTCGGTTTTGTAACTAACATGTTATAGCACCTTAAAGGTTATGGTGGTGGTACAAGGAAGGAACTTCCGAATATGGGTGGGTACTAAATTGAAATGAAGTCCTTAAACAATTAAGACAGAGACATCTCCGTCGTCACAAAGACACCTTCTATGAGCTTGCGCGAAGCTGAGGCGGTGTCAGTTGTAACTTTCAGGGAAATGAAGTTTTTTAGTTTGGGAGAATTCATGAAGGCTAGCAGCTGAAAAAATCATCATACACCCACGGAGTCCCACTTGGAGCTTAGAAGATTCAACTCGGAAGATCGGGAGGGTTTCGAGTGTTTGAATACTCCTCTCCTTCTTTTCTTAACTCGTATGAAAAACATAAATAGTTTTTCAATATTTTATATGAGTAGCTAAACTCATCACTAGGTTCCTCGATGAACATAGGACACAATAAAGCTTTTCATATTTTATGTTATGGATTCATGATCTAGCTGTTGTTCTTAATGCGACCAAAATGTTCTATTTCTTTTTTCTATGTTGTTGCTTTATTTTTATGTGGGTTTGCAGTGATTAACCAAGAACACAATTGACCTAGACTTGGTGTGCGAGAGTGACTGAATTCAGGTTAGGAAGAGAGATGGAAATTATTCCCGTATCGCTATGGGCGGAGATGACGTGTTATGAATAGCAAGAAAACATATGAACACCCGTTACATAGGAATTGAGTGAGACCGAAAGGAGATCTGAATTCCCTAACGGAGTAGAACGGATCGGTTGGTAGCGGTGGACCGTAGGGACCCGATACCGGTAGGCACGTTGTTAAAATAGTAAAAATAGTAAATTGTGTGTTTCTGTATAGCTTTTGAAAAACTGAACGCCCTGGGATATCATGTGAATACGTAGTCTTTTATTCGGTTTTATACAACACAAGAAAACAACAAAAAGATTGTCTCTTTAAGTTTATTACTCCCAGTTAAGTAATTCGTAGTATTAAACCAAACCAACTCCTATTTTTACTTTGTTCTCGAAAATCAATTTATAATTAGTAGTAAACCTAATTCTGTCTATGAGGGTTCGAGAACATGAGTACGCAATACTCATTATTACTACTTAATTATATACTTGCGCCAGAGCGGAGGAAAACGCCATCAGAATGCCGTCCCAGGTTCACAAGCCAACAGCCTCCTATTTTTTTTATTTTTTTGTTCAAAAAGCCAACAGCCTCCTAGGGTTTGGGTTTTTACATACTACCTCCGTTTCTTCTCTATCACACCGGTTTGACTTTTTGACTCGTATCTGGGTCACTTTGACCGGGTGATTTGAATAGCAAACGATGCGGTTTTTGATTAATTTTTTCGCCGTGTTATAGAGCAATTTTTACTATACAACACCATGAAAAAATTATCAAAAAATTACATCGTTTTGCTACACAAATCATTGGGTCAAAGTGACCCAGTGAATAGTGACAAAAGTCAAAACGGTGTGATAGAGAAGAAACGGAGGAAGTATATGGGATCGTTTTGAGCAGTATAAAGTTTTCATTATGGGCCCATAGAGTTGGGTCATCTTTTGTTGTTTAGGCTTTATGTATTTAGCAATTGGGACTTGTGTTACGGTTTGGGGCTTCACATATGGTTTGGGTGGATACATCATTCCGTCTTACATTTGGATTGGTTACAAGTAGATGATTATAATAGCCCGTCTTAGTGCTTGTTTGGTATCGCCGATTTTAATTCAGTTGGGTTAAAGTCGGCATCTTTTTACCAATTTTGTTTGTTCTGATAATCTCCAGATTTATATATTTTTTACATTATCATAATCATGTTCAGTTATAAATAAGTGCATCTAGTTACTTTACTTTAAAGCTCTTTAAATTTTTTTAATGGCAATTTACTGATCTATAATTTTATCTCATAGATCAGTAAATTATTATCGGCTGGTTATTGATCAGATTTTCAGCTAGTATAAAACAAGCCCTTAGCATTCATTGATTCTCGAGTTTTGAACAGGGACAACCCTCATGCCGATGGGGACAACTACTTGTTCCTTCGTCATCCAGACTCAACTGATTCAAGAATTTCTGCATTTCTCAGTTTTGGCACGTTTACATCTATATAGTTTCGTTTCATCTTATATATAATTAATAGACCCAACAAGCGCGAGGATGACATGTTTTTTCATTTTCGTTGACCGTGAGTTATTTTTAATTGTCATATTCTTACGTGAAATATCAATAGTTAAATAAAAGTAGACCAAATTATGTTACATCACAATGCTAAAAGGAAAAAAATATATATATAGCAAGTGAACAATACCCAATAGTATGCTAAATATATTTGTGGTAAATTATAGCAAGTCAACATGTTACCTATGATGAACTGGTAGTGATACATCTTTTCCAAAAACATAGAACTACTTATTTTCATTGTGATGTGGTTCTGAGGGTTAAGAGGTGTTCGAGGAAGATATTAGATTATATATGTGGGATAAAATTGTCGTTGCAGTAAAATATTTGTGCAAGCATCAAAAGAGCGGGTGTAAGAATCACTGCCCTAATTATATACGGAGATTGACACATAGACTGGAGTGTCGCCCATAAGATAAGATTATGTTGGATCTATCATTCAATAATCACAAGAACTGTTACCCTAGAAAACTCAAGTACGCTCCTAAGAAAGTCTATGCAGGGAGAAGAAAATAACAATAAAATAGACAATTAAAATGTATGCAAATGGTTAAAAACGAAAAGTAATTAAGAGAGACAATATGGAGAATTTTATTGATGTTCATACATACTCCAATCCTAAGGCACTTTTATAAAGGCATTAGAGTAGGCTCGCGTACTAGATTACAATATAATACTTCGACTTACTACATGTGGTGGATATTCACCAGTAGTGCAGACTCATATTTCATGACAGCAAAGTATGAAAGTGAAACATACAGACATACATATTCGTACACACACACACATAATAAATGAACTTAGTAGGTACAACATGGCTCTGCATGCTGCCACCAGCATTCGTTGCATTAAACAAACAACCAACAACGTGAACATCATCAAATCAATCTTGTACCATGAAGCCAGGAATGGTCAACAGAGAGTTGAAAAGCGATGGTTTTTAATCTTTTTTTTATGGCTTACTGGGAAAGCCTGGCAATTTAGGGAGTTCCGGAATCGTAGGCAACGAGGGCATTGTAGCTCCTCCAACAGGGATTTGCGGAATAGGCAATGTTGGGAGGCTGGGGATGGCAGGGACAGATGGCAGTCCTGGAGCTGTAGGCAGAGGAACACTAGGTAGACTAGGCAGAGGAACAACAGGCAGAGGGGGTAATTGCATAAGCTTACGCGAGGGTGAGAAAGCGGCAGCCGCCTCAGTTGTGGTGGTGGCGGCAGCGGTGGCGGCGATCGAGAGTGTTACGAGGAAGAGGAAGGCGGCAAAGAGCCTGGAGGAACCCATGATTGAGTTTGGGGAAATTGATGAAAGCTGTGTGGGAAATGTAGCAAGTGATGGTTAAGTTTATATATAGGGGGTGAGGTAAAACTAAGGAGAGTGTAATTGAGAGACAATGCACATGGAATTGAGATAAGCCAGGTGTGGTGATTTGCATATGGTCCTCTAGTTCTGGTTTCTCTTCTTTTTGGAATGTTTTGATCATAAGGAGTGTTAGCTGGTGTGTTGTGTCTCTACTCAATGTTTGCTGTTTGTGTTTGTTATGGTACGTCTTGATGTTGATGAAACAGGAAAATATAACGCCGACATAAGAATTATGGGTTCCACCTCAAAATTAATTGGCCATGACGCATGAGGGGAGGAGTAACCCAAGTATCTTAATAGGTACTAGCGAAACTGATAGAGTCTCGATGTGAGACAAACAACAATACTATGAAGAGGATGACCTCTGTATATATACGAGCCCAGTAGAAGCAGTTATAGGAGAGCTACGTGGCTATGTGAAGCTACACAACTCCTCACTAAGCAGTCATGGCAGATATCTCGAGTGATCGTGGATATAGCTACGTCAGATAACCGTTCAGGACTAGCATCTATATACGGAGGGGTGCACAAGTCTTCTCTATGACATACAAGGGTCACAGATGGGACAGGAACCACCTCCGACGAGGCTTATTCCAGTCTCTGAACCACCCGATCCCCTGGTTTATGTTACAGCAGGTGTCTGTGAAGGGACATTGTTTCATGGTCCCAGTGAGGTGACATGGCATGGTTTGGTGTTCATGGAGCAAGCAGTCATCTGCATTATGTTGATAGGTACACGTAGCTGCAGACTAGAACTATGCTTTAGACTATCTATAATTAAATAAATGCGACATGCCCACGGACGCAATTTTTTTTATTACATTTACAAGAAATACACAAACATACATAGTAGTACATGACTAGCTTAGTACATAGTAGCACAAAGGAAATGGGGAAGCTCATTCTCCTTTCGTCACATGTGATTTGAGATAAAATCTAGGGTAAAAGACAAAAACCACCCTCCGTATTTGGAGTATATACAAAAACACCCCTCGTGTTCGGGGATATACAAAAACCACCCTCGCAGCAGACAGAAGGTAATGGAACCCTAACAGAGAGGCAAAAAGACCTATTTACCCTAAGATTGATGAAAAAATACACGTTATAAATACACTTTTTCCTCTTCCCATTCTCTTCAATATCTAACTCTCTCTCTCTCTATCCCGTCTCTCTCTTCACCTCCCAAACAGCCTCCATCTCCACCAACATCCTTGAGAAAATCCAGCAATCCAGCAGTCAGATTCACCAATATTTTTAAGGGTGTCTTTGATTCCGGCGGCGTTCCTGTCGAGGGTTTGTGGGTCGAGCTCGGGCCTCTCGATGCTTTTCCCAGATGGGTCTCCGAACGGGCGGTGGCGCAGCCGACTAAAGTGACGGCTTTGTGACCGCGGCGGATGAACCAGGAGAGGAGGAGGCTCTGGGCGGTGGGGTCGAAGCCGCAGACCGCAGTAGACCTTGAGGGGAGGGTGGTTTGGGTCGGAGCAAATGAGGAAGTAAGCCGCAGTAGACCTTGATGGATTCGACGACATTTGGTCACCGGCGAATCGAACTCTCCGGTTCTCGGACTCTCTGCGTTGCCGGCGAGGACTTTACAGGAGACGACGAGTACGATTGGGGAAGACGATGGTGGTCTAGGAGGCGGCGTAGGTAGTTCTCTCTCCGTCGATTCCAGATCTGAAAGCTGCCATCAGCGGCGCCTCCAGCCTCCGACGGATCGACGACCCACCCGTCGGTTCTTCATCCTTCCGGTGGCGCCCTCTTCGTCTCTCTCTCTCTCTGTTCTGTTTCATCTTCTTCTGTAAATTCTGTAAATTGATTACTCTTCTGTAAGTTCCAAATTTTCCTCTGTCTCTCTCTGTTTTTTGTTCTGTTTTGTGGGTTTTTTCTTCAAAACTCTTTGCTTTATACCAGAAACTATCCCCAAGGTTCGATCTTACTTCAAAGCTCTTTGATTCTATTCTGGGTTTTAGCTTTTCCTTTACAGTCTTATGTAGAAGAAATTCCTCATTTTGGTTGCCTTCTTTATGATTTCGGAAACAGAAAGAGATGAACTTTGTTGGTAAATTTACTGCTCTGAATTGAATTGAAACTGTTGTTATTTTGATTGTGGTGGCGGTGGCGGTGTGGCGGTGGCGGTGTGGTGGCAGTGGTGGTGTTCAAGAACACAAGAACTTGTAAAAAGTAAACACAAAAACACAAATAGGGGCAAAATGGTCATAAAAAAATTAGATTGTACAATTTAGTAGCTTACACTGACAGAAGGGTGGTATTTGTCCAACGTCCATCCACTGCGAGGGTGGTTTTTGTATATCCCCGAACACGAGGGGTGTTTTTGTATATACTCCAAACACGGAGGGTGGTTTTTGTCTTTTAACAGTTGTTCCTCAAGTACGAACCTGCACCAGTACTATTAAGTTGTGAGATTTAATCAACTTTTTCAGGGGTTGATGACGGGAAGTTTGGGGAGAGCTGTCAGAGCGGGGAATGCAGGGAATGCTGGCAGAGCTGGGAGTGCGGGTAGCTGCATAAGCTTACGGGAAGTTGAGGTAGCATCAATGGTCGTTGCTGCTGCGAGCAAAAGCGTCGCAAGGAAGAAGAAGAATGCAAAGAGCTTGGCGGAAGCCATTTATGAAGGTTTTAGTTTGGGGGAATTGATGAAGATTTTAGATGTGGGGATGTAACAAGTGATGGTGAGTTTATATAGAGGGGGAGAGAGACTGGTGGAATGGCAATAAGTCCAGAGATATTTGTGTGTGTTCATCCTCACGTAGTCCTCTAGTTTGTGTTTTCCTTGGAATTTTATCATCAACTAGCTATTAGACTTTAGCTTGTGTTTCAGGTAACTTGAAAATAATGTTGGGTTTTCTTGGAAGTTAATGATCAACTAGACAAGTAGTCATAGACTTAGCTTGTGTTTCAGGCAATTAGGAAACGTTGCAGTTTGTCTCATTGTGTAGATTTAATGAATCTCTGGAAAGGAATGGTGAGATACATAGGCGTGTTTTCAAAGTGTTCCAGAGTATTAAATTTTACAGACTCCGATCAGAACGATAAAGATATCTAACAATGCATGTTATTTAATGTTCTTGCAAATGGTGTAGTTTTAACTTTTAATATGTGGAATAAGAAATGGGATAAATGGGATGTTAGTGTTACGGAGGAATAATTTAGGACCTAAATACTATATTTGGATTGGGGATAAAGAAGGAGGGATATAACTTGTTATATATCCCTTCGTATCCCACGCCGAGCTTAGCTTTCTAACTAAATCTTAATACTTGTTATAATTGGAGTGGAGAGCAAGGAACTTCGAGATAAGGGTGAGTATTGAACTGACATATTCTCCTTAAACAGTTGTACATTTAAGACACATTATCAAGTATTTTTTACGTGTCTCGTATCTTTTTTCTTAACCAAATAGACAGTCACAATTCATGTTATGTCTCATCCTCCATCAACCAACGTCATGTCATAAAAATGTACAATATGAAACAATGGGTGGGTTTGGTATGACTTTTTAAACTTTTAAGTCGACTTTTTAGTTGTTGTGAAAAAAGTTCATGACAGATAAGTTCATCAAAAAAGATGCATGTGTTTGGTGAAAAAAGTTGTGCTGTTAAAAAGTTAGTGATACAACACTTTTGTTTGTTAGTTAAAATTACCACTTTACATTTTTTTTATTTACTAATAAAATTATGGTAGGTTTAATTAGATGTCGTAGTATGTTAATACAAAAAAAGTAGAGGTAAATTGATCATTTTCATTGTTTAAGAAGAAGAAAAGTCCAAAAAAAGTTCATGAAACCCAACTTTTTTGAGAATGCAGTTTTACACTACAAAGCCAAAAGCAAAAATCCAAAAGTTGGCACAGAAAAAGTCATACCAAACCTTTTAGAAAAGTTCAAAACAGATTAAAAGTTCAAAGTGGATTAAAAGCTGGAAATAAGTCATACCAAACCCACCCAATAACAATCCGTGGACAGTAGGTGTCAACGGCAATTCACTTTAAATATCTCGGTTAGTTATATATTATTAGTAATAAAATAATTACATTGACTTATATTTAGACCTACTACTAGAGCAACAACAAAATGATATAGTGATCTTAAGCCGCGAACAAATATGAGAAATAACATTTTGAAGACGGATGCATGAAAAAACATATGACCATCTAGGGTTTCAGTTTTTACATGTGTGCAAGTGTTCTTTGGGCTTGGTTTGTGGTTCTATTATTTTGAGCTATTTAATTTTGTCATTGTGAGCTGAGTCATTTTAGTTTTTTCGGCTTTGTATAATTATAACTCCAGTCATATGGGGTGGGCTATTTTAGCAATTGGGCTTGTGTTGTGGTTCCAGGCTTTGGGTAAGATGATCACAGACCGTCCTGGACTTCTATTGATTACATAATTCTTTGGGATGTAATTGTGCTGGCCAGGTTTGCCTTTTTAAGTTTTTGGCGAAAGTCTAGAGATCATAAGTTCCAAGCTTAGGGGAATCTCAAAAACTGTATATTAGCCTCTTAAACTGCTCTATGCTATTAATATGGTCTTTCTCAAACTAGTTTACATCTCTATTGGGCTAAATTGCACCGGAGGTATCCAAAGTTTGCCAAATCGAGCAAGTAGGTACCCAAATTTCAAAATCGAGCACTACAGGTCTCAAATTTTAGATTTTCGAGCAAGTAGGTACCCTTCCGTTAACTTTCCGTTAAAATTGGACGGAAAATTATAAAAAGACTATTTTACCCCTTATTTTCACCTCCTACTATTTTTAAAATACAAGTTTTACTAAAAATCTAAAAAATAGTTCAAAAAAATAATTTAATAATTTGATATATGTAAGATAATGCTATATATTTTATCAAAATTACATATTTTTACATCATTTCAAGATATGAAAATATGTTTTCATTAACATATATCCGTCAACCTTAAAGTCTTTAACTTTTTTTTAACAATTTTTAAGAAAAATCTCAAAATTTCATAATTTCACATGTATTTTTTTAATAAAAAATTAACATACAAGAATCTTTGTTCATTTTAAAAACTTACATAAGAGTTGATACCTTGAGTAGCTTTTATTGAGTAGCTTTTATTGTAATGATTTGTATTTTTCATGCAAATGTAAAAGAGAGTATTGTATAAAATGTACATTGTATGTTATTGTTTCTTAAAAAATACGTGGGAAATTATGAAATTTGAGATTCTTTTTAAACACTGTTAAAAAAATTAAAGACTTTAAGATTGACTAATGTGTGTTAAAAAAACAAATTTTATATCTTGAAATGATGTAATAATTTTGATAAAATATATTGCATTATCTTACATATATAAAATTATTAGATTAAAATTTTATTTTTTTAACATTTTTTTAGATTTTCAGTAAAGCTTTTATTTTAAAAAAAAGTTGGAGGTGAAAATAAGGGATACACAAGTCTTTTCATACTTTTCCGTCCGATTTTAACGGAAAGTTAACGGAAGGGTACCTACTTGCTCGAAAATCCAAAATTTGAGACCTGTGGTGCTCGATTTTAAAATTTGGGTACCTACTTGCTCGTTTTGGCAAACTTTGAGTACCTCCGGTGCAATTTAGCCTCTCTATTGTGGTTTGTAGACTATTCCACTAAAGCTGGCGCTTATTCAGTATGCACTTGAATGGGAGCAGATGCAGATTCTCACGTCAATCAGAAAAAACATGCATTTCTTTTAGTTCAGGTACAGTTAAATTTATATAGTTTTGTTGTATTGTTGTATTGGATCGTCATTTTAGTATATTTTCTTCGTCCCATTTTATTGTCCACTAGGGGGATTGCCCGTGCCCGAGGGCACTACCCCAAAAACACGTTTCACTTATTGTATGTCATAAATAAAATGAGTATTTTCATCTACAAACATGGGTAGAAAATGAAGGCAACATAGATAATTGTATTAAATAATGAGGAACAAAGGAAGCCCCTTTTTATAATTATGATAAAAGAAGTGGGTAGTTAATTTGGTAGTTAATTAGTGGGTAGTTTAAGTGGGTGGTAGGTGAGATCTAGGGGCTGGGGTTAATTCCATCTAACGGTCTAAAAGACATTTTAAAGTCAACTTTCCTAATTTATAATATAGATGTAGTTTAAAATGGGTGACCCACTTTATGCATCTATTTCCTGAAAAAATGACGTACATTTTTTTCTTTACTGCCCAGTGCCCACTATACCCTCTTGGACTTTTTTTTCACTTTCTAATAAAATACCTCAAAAGACAAATGACAATATAAAAAAAAAATATATCTCCTTCATCCATGTGGAAGAGCGACGTGAACTGATAAAATGGGACATAGGAGTATTCTGTACGGGCATGTTTGGTTTTCAGGATTAGGCAGATTGCACTGTACTGCACTAGATTAGACGAATAGGATTAGATAGAATTAGCAAAACTATAATTACTATTGGGTTTGCTATTGTGCGGTCAAATCCAGCTAATCCCCTCATGTAAAATATGACTAATAATTTAGGAAATTACACTCTGGTAACTTGTATGGTATATAATCCAATCTCAACTAATAATAATAATCATGCAAAATCAAACGTTTACGAAAATGATTAAATAAATACGATGCAGCACATTATTTATTATTAGTATATCTTCATATATTTACATCAGATCAAAGTGAAATACACAACAATGGCATAAAAACTTGTAACACATCTTCCTCAAATATCAACCATTGCAAGCACCAAGAAAGGAAGACACAGTTGGAAATGCGGCGAGAGATTCGATCGATGTTTTAGGGGTGGATGACGATGGGCAATGTAGGTCCTCCAACAGTGACAGTCGGGAGCACGGCGGGGAACACGGAGAGCTTAGGCACCTGGGCCAATGGTGGGAGATTGGGGATGGGGACCGGCGGAATGTCAGGCAGCTCAGGCTTCCTAAACTAAATGATTTGCATAAGCTTGCGCGGCGACGCTGAGGAGGCCGCCTCAGTGGTGGAGGCTGCGATAGAGAGTGTTAGGAGGAAGAGGAAGGCAAAGAGCTTAGAGGAATCCATTTCTGGGTATGTTTGGTGATACCCTTTACCTAGATGTGCAGATGATGCTAGTGATTATGGTAAGTTTATACTTAATAGATGGAGCTAGGCAAAAGCTAGTATGTGATTGAGAAGCAATGCACCTGGAATTGTGATAAGTTTGAGGATGTTTGTGGTCATTTAGATGTGGTCCTCTAATTTGTGTCTTCTTTGGAATGTCTTGATCAAGAATTAGCTGGTGTATGCACGAGTTCGTTTGTTTGTTCCAGCGTTTTTTTCCGCTTGGATAGATTGAAGAATCTTTGAGATTGAATGGTGGTAGTATGTTTCAGTAGATCTATCTAACTACACGATTTAGGGTTCGAAAAGTTCTTAAGGGGATTATCAAACGGATGTACCAAATATGCTGAATTCATAGTGCTTTCTCTCTCACACACACATACACGGCTGAAACATGGATACAAGTTATATTTCACAAGTGTGTACAAGCTCCATGTGTGTACAAGCTCCATTGTCTACAAGAAATCGTAGTTATATTTCTGAGCCGATTCTGGCATACCTTGTCCAAAGTGATTAAACCAATGCCAGGAGGTATATAAATTCAACCTTACGCGATCCTCTATCCAACATTAGACAATGCTGACTCTTTCATAAGATTAAGTGGGTCAAGTGGTAGAGCGTTTAAAAGCCCCTGCATTAGTTTCTGGGTTCGAACCCAGTAGACGATCCAACACCGAGTCAGGTGGTACTCGAGGGTAACACCTTTAGGACTATAGGCTGATGGTGTTTTGTTATTCATAATAATAATTTCAAATTTCATTACATATTTGATGATAGTGACTCAGGCTCAACTCTGACAAATGTCATTTTATTTTATTTTTACTTTTTTACTTGCTTCAGGCTCCGAGACGTCTAGGACTGGCCCTGGTATTGAATATGGTCAGCTCATATTACTTGAATATTTCAGTCTAACTAATGATCGATACCCTCCGCCTCGATGCAATATTTGTATGAAATAGTTAAAAAGAAGTATCCAGGCAATTAGGCAAACCTAAAACAATCACAAAAACTGTTGCCCCAGAAAACTCAAGTATATCCGAATAAAGTGTACGCATGGAGAAGAAAATGGTAAAGGAACCCATTAAAATTTATGAAATAAATTATTACAGCTTTAATACAAATATTACATCGATGCGGAAAAACACAAACATATACTGCAATACAGATAATTAACTTAGTGCACAGCTGGGCATGCAACCAGCATCCATTTCAATTAACAAATCAATCGAAAAACATGAACATGAAATCTTGTACCACGATGCAATAGCCAGGAACCAACAAGATAGAGTTTTGAAAGCCAAGGATTTATAATCTTTTATGGGTGGCCGGGCAATTGAGGGAGTTCCGGAAGCTTAGGCCCTGTAGCTCCTCCAACAGGGAGTTCTGGAATGGGCACCCCGGGCACTTTTGGGAGGTCGGGCACTTTTGGCACGGGTAGACTAGGCACAGGCAGACTAGGCACAGGCACAGGCAGACTAGGCAGGGGCACGGGTAGACTAGGCACAGGCAGACTAGGCACAGGCACAGGCAGACTAGGCACAGGCACAGGCAGACTAGGCAGAGGCACAGGTAGACTAGGCAGAGGCACAGGTAATTGCATAAGCTTGCGAGAGGCTGAGACAGCCTCCGAAGTGGCGGCTGCGATCGAGAGGGTAATGAGGAAGAGGATGGTGGCAAAGAGCTTGGAGGAAGCCATGAGGACTTTGAGGTTTTTAGTTTGGGGAAATTGATGAAAGCTGCTGTGTGGGAAATTTAGCTAGTGATGGGTTAAGTTTATATGGGGGGGAGATGAGGCATAAGTAAGGAGAAATTGATTCAGAGACAGTGCACATGGAATTGAGATAAGCCTGGCTGTGTGGTGATTTGCATATGGTCCTCTAGTTCTTCTGGGTTTTTTCTCTTCTTTTTGGAATGTTTTTATCAAAGAGTTAAAAGAGTATTAGCTGGTGTTTTTGTGTCTCTATGTGTGAGTCATTTGTTTGTTACGGCTAATGTTGACAACGGAAATTGTGGTGGAGAGGAAACATGAAAATACGCCAGAGGATAAGAAACCGAACAATACTAATGACCCTCTTCTTACATGAAATCTTGTAAGATGTTTTGGTTCGGGAAGTTTACGAATCATTCTTAAACGAACACAACCTACAAGTTTTACGGGCAACAATATTTTGTTCAGTCCTAAGATATCTCGGACTATCATTTAGAGCCTATTTACTGAATGCCTGACTCAACTCCCTGACGGAAATAGCTACTATGATTCTATGAGTTTCTCTGACCTCATAAGGAGTTCCAACAAAGAGAATGAACCAAATAACAAGAGAAAATGTAAGTAATAAGTTAACCCAGATAGTGAAAAGCTGGTTTAACTCTGTTTATTGGGAGTTGGGTAACTAAGTAAATGACCCAAAAGGGGTAGTCCTCAGCAAATCACCAGACAGTGGTGTGGTAACAATTAGCTGAACTCCACCCAGAAAGCATTTCTTGAATCAAACACTTCAAAGGAGGAGGTCAACTCTTAGATGAATCCCCACGGGGGAACGAACAAATCCTACTCAACAAATTCAGTAGACACATCCACACACTGATCAAACGGATGCAGTAACACCACGGCTATACACACCTTACTACTGTTCATGTAGAAATCATTTTTTTGGAAATCCACATTTAACTCCACCTAGAGCTGCTTATTCGGTTCAACCGAACCGGAACCGAATTGGTAGAGCCAAAACCGGTCGGTTCACGGTTCAGTTTTGCCAGCTTCTTGTTGGCTATCGGTTCCGGTTTAACCGAACCGACAATCCGGGATATTCGTAACCGGAACCGTGGACCGAAACCGGTTGAATTATTCGGTTTGGTTTCGATTCCGGACCGATTCTTAGACTTTTTTTTTTTTCATTTTCCTTGTTTGTTTAAGGGTTGTTTGTGCGATAATAAAAGTAAAAACATAAACTCAGACAAATAATCAAAAAAGGGAAACAAACTTGTATTTTTAATTAAAATATAAAATGTTAGAAAAAAATTGCATCACTATAGTGTAAGTGCATCCCAACTAGGTTGGCACCCACTAAACTATCTATCATTTGCATTTTTTCTAACTTACATTGACTATTATGAACTTATTGAAATGAATAAAAATAAAAGTCTTCATTTTTCATCTTGTAGCCTAGGCGTCTTGATCTAGAGGAGTGTCCTCGCCTAATCCTAATGTTGAAATATTGAAGTGTGAGAAAAATGAAGAATATTGAAAGTGTTTGAGTGAGAAAAGAAATATGAATGTGTAGGGTATTTATAGAAGAGTGAGGGAGGGGAGGGGAGTGTAATTAATGAAAAAAAAAAAAAACCCTCTAACAGGCCGAACAAACGGCCACTGACCCGCGGCTGAGCATGATGTGACAGGACATAACGTCCATTTTTTTGAAAAAATGGGTTGGAACCGACGGTTCCGGTTCGGTTCCAAACCGGTTCCGGTCCCGGTCCTGGTTCCGGTTCCGTAAGTCCATGAACCGAACCGTACCCGTAACATATCGGGGTCCGGCTCGGCTTCGGTCCCCTTTCCACGGTTCGGTTCGGTTTTAACCGAAACCGCAACTTAAACCGAACCGGTATGCAGCTAACTCCACCCAGCATTATTAGGAAATAAATGACATGCCGTGTTGTCAGCATGATTCGCAAAGGAAATAAATCAAACAGCCTTCTGTTCATTTGTTATTCTCAGGCTGTTTTGTGAAAGAGAATTAATGAGCAAATGGATAAAACACAAACCCAACCAGACAATACTTGAAAGAGAGAAAATATGAAAAGAACGAGAGATTCAAGGTATTCGTTTCTGATATCCAGTTGCCTGGCAGACCAACTGATATTCCACCTCAAAAATCCAATACAGGTTCTGACACACACACACGCACACAAAAGCAAACAAACAAAAAAATGAAAACTTGTAAGATGTCCACTCCTCCAATAAATTCTAATATATGCCAGGATGCAGCCTAAGAAAGACTGCAAACCATTTCACAAAACTAAAACACTTGAAGGTAAGAAAGCACAGCTCGCTGAACTCCTATCAGGGACGAGCAATTCCTAATCCAAGATTAAAAGAACTAAATTGCAAGGACAAAAAATAACAGTAACTATCAATTCTAATAAGAACTCATGTTGTCATTCTGATTCGTTTCATCATCCATTTCACAGGCACCATTCCAAGTCCGAAATTTAGTCTGTATCGCCCCTTGGACTAGGTTAAGGCTATTAAGGCAACTAAAACAATTTATTTTGGTGTCAGTCTAGGAGCGACTCTTCTACTGTCTCATGGGTTGACTAGGCTTCAGTTGCATCAGTCAGCAGAAATCAGAGAACATGGAACAGGTACCTCCCTCTATGGCGGTGACCAGAGCCTCGAATGCCCCAGAAGAGATAAGTCAACATTGGCAAAATCATCAAACTGTGGCTACTGATCATCATGTTCCAGCATAAACTATGCACCAAAGGTACTCAGCCTATAGTCAGGCATCGTAGCTGTGTCCTAAAGATCATCAAGGGTAAAGATATTCTCTTGGAGCAGGCATGGCACAAGGGGGAACCAGGCTAGGCTAGGCAAGGGTTGAATCTAGCTACTTTTGCAGTTGGTAACGAGCGTAAAATCCATTGGACCTAAAGGGTGAATATGGATGACCTCTTACAAAAGAATGAGCAGATTCAGGACCTTCTTAGTCAATCAACTACCCTTGAAATCCTAAAGATACTCGTTCTAAATCCATATGAATATGCAAGGTCATGCTTGGTGAAACGAGAACGTCACTCCAAGTGGGCCATCCAAATTCAATATAGCTTCATGGCGTTTAACCTGTACCATGCCGCTGTACTAGGCTTGTAAGTGGGCCGGGTCTGGATCCGACCCAGACCCATTAGCATCCCGGCCCATTGACAGGCCTACGTTGTCCCATAAGATACCTGCTGAATCTATTGACTGCAGGGAATTCACCTTAGAGATGATAATACCTCCGTCAAAGGGGAGGGTCCCATAACGGGGACTGGGTGTGATCAAGCTTTGGAACGCAATAAGTTTTGTCTGGCTTATCACTGTAGCACAGTCAAAATGAGACTGGTCTCTAGCGTAGGAAGATACTCTTAAGATAAAGGACAGCACAAACTACAAAACGTCGAGGCTTAATGCTTACAATTACCTTTCTAGACTACAGGCAACCACAAGGTGAAAGAAAAAACAAGAAGGAAGGCAAGTCAATAAGTGCTTATTAGTGTAACTCAATACTCCTATTGATTACTGTAATTTCACGAGGCCTCTAGAGTTATCTACAAACAACCTGAACATCAAAATTTATGGTAGAGCTTGCGAGATGAGAACAACTGAACAGAAATAGAAAGTTACAGGATTACAATCAGGGCTTTAATAACGGCCAGATACTGTTACATTCTCGCTCGTACGTACAGTGGCAGATCCATGTAGGGAAGAGTGGGAGCTAGTTTTTAGAAATTGCAATTTCACCCTGCATTTTATCCAAGAAGTTCGTTTTGGGCCCCACTGAATCGAACAATAACCCCCACTATTTATGTTTATTCATCAAAATGTCCTCCTTTTAAAATTTAGCCCCCACTGACACAAAATCCTGGATCCACCCCATGTACGTAAGTACGTAACCGTATCTTAGGCCTCTGAGGCTGATACCTAAGGTGTGAATCCAAATTCACTGGAGCAATTCTCTACAGTTATTCTGCATTCTCTCTACTGTTACGCTAGATACTCTAATGTTCACTTAGGAAGGTTCACACATTCGATTGCCGTTTCCAGTTACAGTGTGTCTGATACTCCCTGGGAGCATCTCCAGCACAAAGATCTGGAACTAGTTAAAATATACCTATTCTGAACTCTGGCTAACATGAATGTCAACCATTTACTCCAATACTGCTATGTAAAGATTACATGCCTTGTAGGTGTGGGATAACGAAGTAATTTAAATATAATATAATTAAAAGAGGAGAAAGATAGACACGTATCTTTTAACTATCTTTTTTCTAGCTAGCTACTAGTAGAGAGTCGGACACATATTATGTAAAGTAAAGAGCAATTTAACTAACCTATTGGAGGTCACTATTTTCCTAACTTCTGTAGATTTTAAACTAAAAAATAATATATACCAAGCCTATTGGAGATGCTATGATACCATTACCATCACTTAGAACCAAGATTAAGTAGTTATCTGATTAAGCAATTTTGACAGGGACTGAGAGCAGTCATAGAATAGGAGATCAATATAATAAAAGAACCCTGTAAATGAAGCATATAAGTTCTTACCATATGCGCAGTAATATAATGTCTTATTCTATTTTTATCATCTCAGGTAATATTTATGTGCTAGGTTTACAGCAGCCGGCATCTAACCTGATGTCCAGACTCCAGATTCTATTCTGTTTCTATCTTTTCAGATGCTATTTAAGTGCTTGATTCACATTATGAAAACTAACTTACAAGATCACTGATTAATTTCTTCTTCTCAAACTTACCGAGCTCTACGAAGTCAGCTAACATCCAAACAGCACACTATAAAGGCAGATAATTATGACGAAAAAAATTATTACCATCAATACGATTGAAAGCATCTAATACATACCTCAACCGGGTAGATCAGCCATTAAAAACTGATGGAGCAGCTGCAAAGAACTAAAAGGAAAGTTTTGATTTCTCGAATCCGACAAAGAGCTAATGCTCTGTTCGAACAGACAAAAGATGGACAAAAGAGCTTATTACCGCATAATGTACATTTTAACTTAACTAACAACGACAAAACACCGAATTCAAATGGACATCTGGTACATTGTTTGCTAATACATCCATTCAAGCAAAAGCTACTTCACAACAACTACTACTACAACCAAAAGCGCGCACTTACCTCTTCACTAGGCTGCCTTAACCTTGTCGTCACCTCCCACAACACTGAGTATAGGTAAGCTGCTCAAGAATTCATCAAGGCCCTCGAAAAATCCAATACCTTCTATACCAGCATCCTCGGCGCCGCCGTTGCTTGCAGCATGCCCTCCAGTCATACCAGGAGGAGCGTCATCAGCCTCATTCCTTAGCTCAACGTTCAAATCCAACCTACCCCAATCTTTATGAACCTTCCTCTTTGCAGCACTCAATGCCGCTCTCTTGCTGGTCTCAGCAACTGCCACTTGAGGTGCCCTAGTAACCTCTTCCATGACAGGTCCTCCCTGAACAACATCACCATTATTCCCTCTAGGGTTTTTTCCCTTCTTCCCTTTCCGCGGCCTTCCACGTGCCTTCTTCTTCTTCACAGTTTTTGGTTTCTTCTTTGGATGACCAGTCTTACGCCAGTCTTCATCAGCCGATCCGCCACTCGAATCTTTATCAGATACTCCCACGTAAACTTCATCATCTCCTTCGCCGACATAAACCCTAGGGGCTGCTTTTCTCTTCGCACCGACACTCTTCGGTACCCTTTTATTAACTACATTACGCGCAGCCCTTCTGTTTACTACATTAGGGGCAGCCGGCGGAATCCCACCGCAAGCAAACATCGGGGAAAATGGTGTCCAATTCGAAACTCCCCCTTTATTCTTTTCCAAATTCGACAGCGAAACCCCCATCGGAAAAAAGCTCCAGCAAGAGAAATAAGCCTCTTTCCCCTCAACAACCGGCGGCGGCCCGGGCAGCTTCGCGCCGTGAAAAGCCCTCTCGCAGTTCTGGCACCGGAATGTGCATTCTTCATACACCCCAGGGTACTCATACATGTTGTAGCAATACGGACACGCCGTCCAAAATGTCTTATCATCCTGATTAATGGGTGGTATTTCAACAACATCATCATCATCATCTCCCTCATAGAGTGAATTTCGATTGTTATTAGCCCTAGGGTTTTGCGGGTTTTGTGGGTTTTGAGGGTTTTGCTGTTGCTGATGATGGGTTTGTTCTTGTGCTAAATTCCTTTGTGGGTTTTGGTTGGAACTTCTAGGGTTTTGTGGGTTTTGGGGGTTTTGCTGTTTCTGGTAATGGGTTTGCTCTGTTGCCAAATTCCCTTGTGGGTTTTGATGGGTTTGTCCTGTTGATAAATACCCTTGTGGGTTTTGTTGTTGGGGTTGTGGTTGCAGAACTGAGTTCTGACTCGGACCCTGACTCGGACCGAGTTTGGAAGATTGGATGAGTTCATTATCATACAAGAACTTCTTAGAAGGATTCGAGAGAACTGACCAGGCATCGAGGACGAGCCTCATCGCTTGTTCGGCGAAGGGGAGGCGATTGCGGTGAGGGTTGAGAAGAATAGCGAATCGGCGGTACTGAGTCGCGATGAGTTCCGGGTCACGAGTGTAGCGGGCGAGTTGGAGGATCGAGTACCAGTCGTGCTGGTTGTTGATCCGCTTCTCGCCGGCGATTAGCGTGTCGACGACGGCGAGGATTTGCTCGGCCGATTCGAGACGAGGCTCGGACTCTTTGGCTCGGATCGCGAATGTCTTGCTGCCGACGAGGTCTTTGCTGCTCAGGAGCTTCTCGGCGATTGAAACCCACCTCTCCGATTCCGATTTGCTGGTTCCGGCCATGTGTGGGTCCATTTCTCTCTCAATCACTCTCGATCTCTCTCTCGCAGTCTCTCTCTCGCTGTGTCTCGATGGGTTTCTACTGGGGAAGAGAAACGTGAGGCACGGTGACTGAAAGTCTCAAACTAATGGGTAGTGAGTGTTGTTTATGTTTGTGATTTGGACTAAAAAGGACAGTAGTTTTGTGGGGAAGGTCAAGGTGAAAGGGAACACGTGCTCGAAGGGTGTGGGTATAATGGTACTTTAGGAGGATGGTACTCTGGTCTATTGGGGGATAGGCATTTTTCCTGTGTGCTTTTATGGACTGGGGTGGGTGGTAGGTTGTGATCTATTGGAGTTATTATGGTAATAGCTGAAACAGTTTCTCTGTCAACCACTTTAACTTAGGTTAATAAAATGTTAAACTATAGTTTATCTTTGACTTGGGTTAAATTTTGGGTAAGTGTCGTGAAACCACTTTTGATTGTGTACATTTGTCGAGAAAGCGAGGGAAAGATGGAAGTGAAGGAAAACCGTGTTATTTTCTTGCATGTGTGTTCAGTTGTAGCAGGAAAGTTGTGGGATCTACTATATTTATTTTCATGCAGAAAACATTTTTCGTCAAATGATGTTCTGAGATGAACACTCGTGGAAAAAATATGTTTCTAGTTTTGCATTTTCTTCTCTTTTCTTTTCTTCAAACTTTATCGGGAATCATTTTCTCGCATATTTTTCTTGACAAATGAACAAATTAATGGATGTATGATCTTCCCTCCACCAGATACCGTGGTTCCGGCTAGAGGTTGGACATGATCTCCGTCGATTTGAACATGCAAAATCAAAGAGGTCAGGAGGATTGTTCCCAGATCTCTCATCTTAATTTTAAATAGTGCTTTTGGGGGAATTAAACGTTAGGGTTTCGCCCAATGAGGCCATGTACCTTGTTGTCCCGGTAAAGCCTCTTATATTATAGTATAGAAATTGGTCGCTACATACGTAGACGATATGATGGGGGTGTAGTTTGACTTCTATGGATCAATGACACCTGATAGTTTGGAGGAGATACTATTTTCTTGTGGGGCTATGTTGTAAAAAGTGGGGTGGTGGACTTTCTGTTCGCTCGGCTAATGTTGGCCACCTTTGCCGAGCAAACCAGCATTGAATGACATATAAGATGCTCTTAATTGACGGCAGACCTGCATTAAACCACTACAAAGATTACCGTGACCTAATCGGTCGACAATATCGACTCGCTATTTTCTAAAAGTCTTGGAGTAGCTCTTTAATAATGCCACATCACACAAGACATTTACTCCCCCATATAAGCTCGTGCACTTAGGAACCGGACACGAGATAGTATACTTTATTTTGTACAACCGACAAAATAAACACCACTAAGCAACAAGCTCAACACAACCTAGACCAGAAAGAATCCATAATAAGGTAGTTTACACATAAGCTCGTGCACCTACGAACCAGACACGAGATAGTATACTTTATTTTGTACAACCGACAAAATAAACAAGCCCAATCTTGCTAGAACAGAAGAATTCATGATTGTAAAGGTGCTTTGCAGTAATATAATTTGCTATTTCTAAAAAAATATAGTTTAGACAATCAGAAGGGGGCGGAAAGTCGTTCCAGTTAATTGTGTTGGTGTATGTCTAAGAGGTGATCCAAATTATCGTGACACTTATTTGATAAATCACATTCAGATTTTGTATTTTTTATTAATGGATGAGCTGAGCTGGAAAAATTCAAAGCAATTGTTGATTCTACCATAGATAATGAGTATAATACTGCATCAGATGTATTAAAAAAAGTTGTTTGGATCAGGAATTTCATTGCCGAAATAGGAGTTGTTACTAGTATCGTGGATCCTATAGCAACCTATTGTGACAACAATGGTTGCATAAGCTAAGGAACTAATATTTCACCATCGATCCAAACACATACCTAGCAGATTCCATTTCATTCGAGAGATCGACGATTGAAGATGTGAAGATATGCAAATTACCAACATATGACAATCTCGTTGACCCACTTACCAAACACAATGCTCAGCAAAAACATTTGGGCCACATTAAAACTGTAGGCGTGCGTGATGCACGAGATTGGCTCTAGTGCAAGTTGGAGACTGTTAAAGTATGACCTAGAGACAATCTATGTCATCGTGATATTTATTTAACAATAATTGTGTTATATTAATTTTGTTATATATATATATATATATATGATGCTATGTTGACACAATGATGTTCTCATAATACATGTTGTATTCTTAAATACCATACTCTAGTATTATTGTTAATTAGGACGACTTTAATGCATAAAGACAAGTATGTGGGTAAATAGATATGATATACCAAGTCTAACACATTTGTGCACATTAGGAGTAATTGCTTACTGGATTGACCCGCCATGAGAACACTACATGGAATGTTATGTGATTGTCACAAGTGTTTCTCATAATGGCAATGGTGTTGTGGTCCTATGACTTGAGGTCACTACATTCCCTAAATGAGGATAGACGTGTTATAACATCGTCAAACATCACGTTGTAACAAGGTGATTATAAAGTATGTAAGTTGACATGTTAGAATGATGTTTAGGGGTGTGAATGATGTAGATATGATTTGTCCCTCATACGTAACGCGAGTAAATATTCATGACCACTCGGTTGGTGTGACTTAAGAAAATGCATGGTCGTACTCAAACGAATCAATATGAGATATTGAGGTCATTTCTCTATCTAAATTTACTCAGGGAATCGAGAAAGTATAATTTGGATATAAAATGGTCACACTCTATGCCTTGTGTCTAATCTGAATCTATAGAAAAAGGGATTATACAGTACGGTAACATTGTATATAGAGGTTTGTCAGATCACTGACATTCTTGTTACTTGGGTAGCACTGATGAATTGCGAGATACTGGTCATTGTTTGTAAGTGTTACTGCCAACGTAATTATGAACCTACAGGTAACACACAAAATGGATCAAATCATAATTAATTTCTCAGTAGTTGGACTAAAGAGAAATAATAGATTTTGGACTTAAGTGTATAGCAATCCTACCTGTTAGGATTGAAGGGCAAGTCGAATTCTTTCTTATATCTATAATACTCTTGTACCTGTGGCTAGTGTTCTTATGCTTTTGAGCATTATTCGTGTTCAATACAAAATAGTTAGGGTTTCGAGAGAGAGAGAGAGAGAGATCCAAGCAGTCATTTCCGTTTAAGTCCAGCTAATTTCGTAAGACGAATTCAGCTACTCAGGAGCTTCTCGGCGATTGAGACCCAAGGCTCCTATTCCGACATGCTGTTTCCGGCGATGTGTGGGTCCATTTCTCTCTCAATCACTCTCGATATCTCTCTCCCAATCTCTGTCTCTCTCTCTCTCTGTGTGTGTCTCTCGCAGTCTCTCTCTCTCTCCGTGGGTTCTACTGGGGAAGAGAAACATGAGGCACGGTGACTGGAACTACTGGGTAGTAGTGTTGTTTGTCTTTGTCATTTTGGACTAAAAATGACAGTGGTTTTGTGGGGAAGGTCAAGGTCAAAGGGAACCACGTGCTGGAAGGGTGTGGGTATAATGGTACTTTAGGAGGATGGTCTATTCGGTATAGGCATTTTTTCCTGTGTGCTTTTATGGACTGTGGTGGGTGATTGGGTGGTAGGTTTGTGATCTCTTGGAGATATTATTATGGTAATAGCTGAAACAGTTTCTCTGTCAACAACTTTAACTTAGGTTAGTAAATGAAAAACTAAACTTTTTTTTATGATGTGGGAATCCGCAGCCACTATTCTTCGGGTGCGCACTGGGTAAACTTCCGCTCTAGTGTAATAGCTTGCAAACCACAGTAGAGAGGCAAACCATCCTGAGAAAATTCGGGCTGACAGGCTCGCAGTTGAAAAGGCCAATAAGCTGCTCTTGGGTTGCTTCAAGGTTTGAACTCAATAGCTCAAGGCAAATGCCCCAAAGTCTTAAGAATGTTCACCCGACCAACTCAATTACCCCATGAAGGGTATAAACTAAACTTTTTAACTTGGTAAATTTGGTTGTGTTCATTTTTCAAGAAAGTGAGGGAACTTGGTGGAAAAGGAAAATGAAAACCGTTTTATGTTCTTGAGTGTGTGTTCAGTTGTTGCATGGAAGTTGTGGGACCCATCTATATTTATTTTCATGTCGGAAACATTTTCTTCCAAATGATGTCCTGAAAAAAAACACGAGATTTTGCTGGAAAGTTTTATTTCTGTTCACTTTCCCACTTATTTTCTTGTGAAATGAGCACTCATTGAAAAATATGTTTCTAGTTTTTTCATATTCGTTTCCTTTTTCTTTTCTTCAGACTTCATCGGGAATCATTTACTCACATATCTTTCTTGACAAATGAACAAATTAAGTGATGTAGGATCTTCCCTCCATCAGATATCGTGGTTCTGGTTAGAGGTTGGACGTAAGCTCAATCGATTTGAACATGCAAAATTAAAGAGGCCCGGAGGAATGTTCCCAGATCTCTCATCTTAATTTGAACTCAGTGCTTTTGGAGAGAAGAAATCAAACGCTAGGGTTTCGCCCAATAAGTCCATGTACATGGTTGTGCCGATAAAGTCTCTTATATAGAAATTAGTGGTTCCAAAAGTAGATGATATGAAGGGGGTGTAGTTCGACTTCTATGGTTTAATGACACCTGATAGTTTGGAGGCGATACTGTTTTTTTGTGGGATTTATGTTGTAAAAAGTGGAGTGGCGGACTTTCTGTTCAGTCAACTAATGCTGACCACCTTTGCCGAGCAGACTAACATTGAATGACATATGAGATGCTCTTAACCGACGCCAGATTGGCATTAAACTACCACTGAGATGGTCGTGATCTTGTCGGTCGACAGTATCAAGTGACTATTTTGTACAAGTGTCGGAGTAGCTTTTTAACAACTCCACATCAACAAGACATTTATCTCTCAACATAAGCTCATGCACTTACGAATCAGACAAAAATAGTGTACTTTATTTTGTACAACAGAAAAAATAAACACCACTAAGCAAAATGGTGAGTGATATCGGTAAAAATGAAATTGCATGGGGGGGGTTGACAAAATCAGTTTTGCTTGTAGCTAAGTGTCAGTGAGACCATACTGCAAGAGGATTTTTTGTCAAAAGTTATTTATTTAATAATAAATGTGTTTTATTCATTTGTTATATATGGTGATATGTTGACACAATATATCCTTAGAATACATGCATGTTGTATTCTTAAATATCCCTAGTCTAGTATTATTGTTAATTAGGATGCTTATAATGCATAGAGACTAATATGTAGGTAGATAGATATGTTACATCAAGTCTAACACATTAGTACGCATTAGGAGTAATTGTTTACTCTATTGATCCTCCATGAGAACACTATGTGAAATGTTATGTGATTGTCACAAGTATTTCTCATAGTAATAATGGTGGTGTGGTCATATGACTTGAAGTCACTACATTCCCTAGACGAGGAGTAATGTGTTTTAACATCGTCAAACACTACGTTGTAACAAGGTGATTATAAAATTCGTACCTTGACATGTTATGAATAATGTTGAAGAGTGTGAATGATAAATATAGAATTTTTCCCTCTTACGTAATGGGAGTAAATATCCATGATCACTTGATTGGTGTTACTCAGGAAAATGCATGGTCGTGCTCAAATGAATCGATATGAGATATTGATGTCATTTGTCTGTCTAAGTTTACTCGGGGAATATACAAGGGCCACACTTCATGCATTGTGTCTAATCTGAGTATATGGACAAAAGGATTATATGATACGATAACATTGGTCGCAGAGGTTCGTCATATAACTAGCATTCCTTTTACTTGGGTAGCACTCATTTATTGCTAGATACTCCCAATGTTTGTAATTGTTACTGCCAAGGTAATTATGAAACTAAAGGGTCATACATAAAAATTGATCAAAATGGAATTAATTGTTCATTAGTTAGACTAGAGAGCAGTTATAGATTTCGGACTTAAGTGCAAAAAAATCATAACTATTAGGATTAAAGGACAAGTTGAATTATTTCTTATCTCTATAAATACATCTATACCCCTGGCTAGTGTTCTTATGTTGTTCAACCCTATTCGTGTTCAATACAAATTAATTAGGGTTTCGAGAGAGAGAGAGAGATTCAAGCATTCATTTTCGTCCGATTCCAGCTGATTTCGTAAGACGAAGTCACCGACCTTCCATCCGCAGACTAGCATCGGCGAAAAGGGAGTCCGGTTCAAGTCGTTCGTGTGAATACCGTAGTGAAGCTGCAACCTTCAGCGTTCCTAATCGTCACCTGTAACACCCTTAAACTGGCCTAGCCGGAAGCCCAAGGATGTTACTCCGTACCCGAGGTTAAACTCGGATACAAGGAGGTTTTAAAACAGAGAATCCAAACAAAGTCCATAAAATATTAATGTAATACTTCAAACTGTTTCGCCACAAATATGAGCATTATTCCAATCTAGAGATTCTCTAAGTCTAACTGAAGTTCTAAAGTAAATAAATGTGACCTACTAAACTTTTCCTATGTATGTCGAGTCGCGCTCCCGTTACTCCAAGCTTCCACCTAAACCTGTGGTGCAGAAATAAAAAGAAACACCACAGTTTCCAAACTAGCCTAAAAATACTGAGTAAGTAACACCCAGACATGTAAAGAGATTATGAAGCAGTTTAAAAACGACACATGAGTTTGAAGAGTAAAGAATTCGAGTAAGAGTATGACATAAGAATTCACCAAATTTCCTTTTATCACTTCACTTGGAGAAACATTCCCAAACTCTCTTCACTTTAGCATTTTAATTAGGAAAACATTCTCAAACTCTCTTCATTGTCCAATCGGGACTTTTAAATTTAAACAGTAAAGGTCCATTCTTGGAAATCCATCTTTTATCATGTTGACACGGGGAAGAACCAACCATCACACACTACCAAGACCATAAGTGTCGACACCCCCCTAAGACTTCTTGCGGCCAGAGAGGTAAGTACAAGGAGCAAAGTCGGGGCTGTTGCGGCCGAGCAAAATAAATAAAGTGGGTCGTGAGACCGTAGTCTACATCGACCAATCCCAAAATAAATGTTCATCGGTACAACTATTTCACTTTTCGTCATTACGTCTCATTATCATCGTCACTTTTGTAAAACCAACAAGATGCTCAAATAAACATTTAAATCAGATATTTCATTTTGAGACATTTAAATCATAAAACACTCTTTGACACGAAAGAAGGATAGGGCGCTAGGCCTGACATGTTTACTTACCTCAACAAATCGCAATCACAGCAAACTAGTCGTAGTATTCGACGTATCCTTCGTCGGAGAACTCATTGCCTACAAATTTATAATTCCCTAATTAATACAATGCTAGCGCAAACACAAACAAAGTCCTACTTGTACAAGCAAGTGCAACCCCCTACTATTTCCCCAAAATATAACGATAATATTTCTATTAATAAAACATGATTTATACGGACTATCGTTTATTATCGTAAAGCATCGCTATAGTTATATAAACATAACTTATAAGATTAACTAAACTATTGCTTTTATTATTTAGGGTTGAGAAGCATATTATTTCGCCCAAAAACAATTGTAATTCTAATTGTAGTTTCTCCCCTTCCAAACAAGCCTTAGTAGAGAATATAAATTATAAACTAACTAACTTTATTTAAATAACAAATTTATTTGAAGAAATAACTTATTCTAATTTGTTATAAGCCTATAAAAATAAATAAGAAAAAAAAAATTTATCACCCTCACTCTACATTTTTTTTTTGGGTAAAGTTGAGTAAAAATAATTATTTTAAACTTGTATAAAAAGAATTGCCTCTTTTGAGATTTGAACCTGGAACCTACCCCCCACATACACCAACCCCCCACATACCCCAAGCTCTTAAGTGATACCATCTAACCACTGGGCCAGCCCACACTCGCTTCCTTCTTCCCAATTAATAATTACTTAACTTACAATAAAAATAATAATAATGATAATAATAATCAAAAGAATAAAACATAAAGAAAAAGAAGAAGAAGAAGAAGCAGGCGGGTTTTCATACCCGATGGAGAGAGAGAAGCGACGGTATGGAGGTGAGAGGCTGACGATGGCGAGAGGCCGACGGTGGCGGACGGCGTCGGGCGCGGTCGGAGCTCTGGCTGGGCTCTTCTCGGTCGGACCCGGTCAAAATCCGGCGACCCGAACGGAAAAACGAGGGAGAGCGAGAGAGAGAGAGAGAGAGAGAGAGAGAGAGAGAGAGAGAGAGAGAGAGAGAGAGAGAGAGAGAGAGCTCAAGGTGAGGGAGATTGAAAGTTGTGAATTGGTGTTAGAATTGGGGGCAATTGGATTTGTGCCCGCGTGTGAATTGGAGTTAGAGAAATGCATTTGGCTAGAATTGGTACTTGAAAAATGCCCTCTTCTTTAAACGCAGGCTAACAAAAGATGTTAGCAAACAAGTGGGCCAATTCGAGTGGCATGGCTTATGACATATACCCTAAAGTGGGGAGAAAAACCGTTGAATTACCCTGTAACCCTTGTCAGTGAGCGTGACATTCATCCTCAAAATGAAACCATAACAAATGTGTATATCTCTATCTCTCAAAACATTGAATTTTTCATCTACCAAACCTGCCAAATACAGTTGAATTAACTCCAACTGTAAGCTTAATGGTTGGGCCTCCGTAAAGCCTAAAACTAGCTCATTTCTCACTCTCATTTGCTCAGGTTCTCCCAGTTTGTGTATAGAAGTCTCTCTCTTTCTCCATTTTTGTTGAGCTACAGTAAACCCTAAACTCTGGTTCTTTTCTGTTATGATTCTTGTTATATTCTCGTCACAATGTTCTAAAAATGTGTGCTAGTATAGTGTTTTTGTTAAATTTGATCTTCATTTGTGTTTCTGAGTAAATTTCGGTTCATTATATTGATGTTGTGTTCTTCATTCTGGGTTTGATGTGTGGTGTGTATTGTGTGTAGACTGGAACGAGTAAATGCTCGTCCATGTATTGTCTGAAAGGACAGGGACGATGCATCTGCTCGTCCCAGTCTATGAAGTGAACAACTAAGTCGTGGAACCAAGACTGATACGAGTGCATGCTCGTTCTCAGTTTAAACGAGCATGCACTCGTATCAGTCTTGGTTCCACGACTTAGTTGTTCACTTCATAGACTGGGACGGGCAGATGCATCGTCCCAGTTAGGGCTGGCAATATTCGACACGACACGACAACACGACACGAACCCGACACGAAGTTAGAGTGTTTGGGTCAACACGAACCCGTCATGGGTCAAAACGGGTTGACACGAAGTTGACACGGAAATAAATGGGTTGATTTCGGGTCAACCCGCCTAACCCGAAATTGACCTGGTTGACCCGTGGAAATCCCTCGTAAAAGTAACTTTAATAATTAATTTGTAGTGTAGGAAAAACTAATGGGGTACATTCGTAAATTATAAAACTTACACCAAAAAAAGAACCCTAAATAGCCACGGCCACATGTTGGTTCCAACATACCATATCTATCTTCTTCTCAACCTCTCAATCTCACCCACGCCTCTCTCTTTCTATAGTTCATCTCTCACTCTTTCTCTCTAAATAAAATATGCGAAGACCATTTTTGCTCAACAAAGAACAAACTGAAACCGAACAAGAACCCCACGACGATGTTTGCAATTCATCCCTGTTGCTCTATTCGGACGCTTCATAATCTCATATATGAGATTTGTTTTTTTGAGATCTTTCACCTTCTCTCTATTCCAGTCTCTCTTTCGGTCTCCCGATCTCTCTCAATCCATATCTCTCTCTCTCACTATATCCCCCAAACTTCTCGATATCCCCTAAGGCTTTGAAATTTCCAAGCATCGATGATTTCCGATGTTGTGAAATTCGTGCAATTGTGTTTTATTGTTGTTGATTTCTCATAATTTTCTGTTGTTCGAGCTCGAATCATCCTCAAATAGGTGCAGGTCGTGTCAAAACTAGGTAACCCGACACGACCCGTTTATTAAACGGGTTACCCGGGTCGTGTCGGGTTACCCGTTTAACAAGCAGGTCGGGTTCGGGTTGGGGTGGATGACACGATAAAAGAATCGGGTCAGCAACGGGTCAACACGACCCGTAACCCGACGGGTTGACCCTGATTGCCAGCCCTAGTCCCATTCCTTTCAGACAATACAGGGACGAGCATTTACTCGTTCCAGTCTCCACACAATCCACAACACACATATGAGTCCTCGTATGGAACATCAAACTGAGACGAGCATGCACTCGTCTGAGTCTTGGTTCCACGACTTAGTTGTTCACTTCATAGACTGGGACAGGCAGATGCATCGTCCCATTCCTTTCAGACAATACAGTGACGAGCATTTACTCGTTCCAGTCTCCACACAATCCACAACACACATATGAGTCCTCGTATGGAACATCAAACTGAGACGAGCATGCACTCGTCTGAGTCTTGGTTCCAAGACTTAGTTGTTCACTTCATAGACTGGGACAGGCAGATGCATCGTCCCAGTCCTTTCAACAGGGACGAGCATTTACTCATTCCAGTCTCCACACAATCCACAACACACATACTGAGACGAGCATACCCTAAACCCTAAAACCTAAAATCATGAAAAAAATGTTATTAAACCTTGTTTAGAATGTTTAGTGTAATTACTAAACCTTAAAATCATGTAATGTATACATTAAACTCAATATCCCCCTAATCCTCAACTCTAAATCATGTAATCCTAACATTTGGACCATAAACCTATATCATCCGATCTAAATCATGCAATTGTAAAGTACTAAACCTTAAAACCAACTTAGGAACAATTGCAATGATCACTAACAATGTTATTCAACCATGTAAAACCCGTGAAACCAATAAACCATGAATCCCTAAATTTTAAATCCATAAACTCCAAGTCATGTAATCCCCTACACCATAGATCATCTAATCTAAACCCAAAATTGGTAGACAATAAACACTTAAACCAACTAAGTACCATCACTATGATTAATAAAATGTTATTGAACCATGTAAAAACCCTAAAATCAATAAACCATGAATCCCTAATGCTTAAAACCCAAGTCATGTAATGCCCTAACCCACAGATCATGTAATACACACCCTAAATTTGTAAAAAATAAAAACTTAAACCAACTAAGTATCATCCCTATGATTACTAAAAATGTTATTCAACAATGTAAAACCACTCAAATCAATAAATCATGAATCCCTAGATCCTAAATCCATAAACCCTAAGTCATGTAACTCACTAAACCCTATATCATGCAACCTAAACCCTCAAATTGTAAGACCTCCAAGTCTGAGACGAGTGACCGTTCGTCTCGGTTGTTAGTAGCAGACGATTATGTTACTCGTCCCAGTCTTGGAGGTTATCCACGCATTGATTTTTAACTTCATAGACTGGGACGTGCATGTGCATAAGTCTGAGACGAGTATCTGGTCGTCTTGGATCCTAACTCCAGATGAGGGTGTAACTCGTCCCTGTAATGGTAGTCATCTTCGTCCCATTTGTTTAAAGCGTCATCTTACTTGCCTTATCTTGCAAGTCACTACTTGTCCCCACACAGTCAAAAAATGTTATACTAGTAACCCAAAAATTGTAAACAGTAAACCCTAAGTACTATTACTATGGGTACTAAATTACCATTCAATAATTTTAAACCTCTCAATTCTGGATTATCTAATGTAATAATGTTAAATGTCAGGAATGCCTCGTAGAGATTATTATTACGTCGTATTTGTGGGTCGTTAAACCGGCATATATACTTCTTGGCCAGCATGTCAGGATCAAACGGCAGGATATAAGAACACTTGCTATATTCGGTATGCAACATATGAAGAGGCTGCAAATGCTTGGTTTGTGGACCAGCAACCCCGCCGTGAAAACGACCGTACCGGACAACCAACTTCATACGAGGGAAATGTTCACGTCGGTCCATCCACTTTTGTAGACGTAGATGCTCATGCGCCTCCAAAAGCTAACTTGTTCCTTGTTTTCATTATTGGTTTACTTGTTGGTTTCTGTAATTGCTATATAATCATATCGTAGTTATGCGTTCGTGTGTTTGTAATCGTTGTTTGTTCGTTGTTTCCTTTGTAAACAATTTTTAGTACTAAAACAAATTTGAAAAACAAAAAGCTCATTCAACACCAACAAAAGTTTTATCTCAATACAAGTTAGTACACCAAGTCTACCTACTTAAACACCATCTTGTCCCTCTCTATCGACAACCGGAAAGTGAAAATGAACCATCCAAATTAAAATACAATAATTTTCCTTCATCTGTTTCAGAACCTTTTGTCTAGTTCAGTCCAACCCGTAATGGGATTACATTCCATAGGTGCTCGATCATTCTGACGACATAGAAGCCCGAGTCTTTCTTCATATTTGTTGCATATTTGCATTTTTTGCCTGGCTTGAAGAAGTGTGTCATCTCTAACCCATTCCTCTTAATTAACAATCTGTTTGGCGCTTTGCAATCACCGGACTCTCTAAGCATCCTAGGGAATTCAATGTGAAGAGCATCGAGATCCCATTACCTTTTGCCCGCACGTATCACTGGATCGAAGACTTAAACCACCATATCATCAATTCAATGTAAACGAGCAACCAATGTCCTACTCCCCCCCCCCCCCCCTTAACTGGAATTTTTGAGAACCATGACATGAGCCACTTACGTGCTTTGACCACCTCTGTCCCACAGAACGACTTATTCCCTTCAAAATAAAGAGCCAACTTCTTCTTCCGCGTTTCGTAAATCAAGTTCTTATTCACCCATACGTGATACCACTCACCGTCAGTAATGACTAGGTCTGCCCTGGCTTCACGTTTCTCCTTCGAGTACAACTGTCTTAGCACATAAGTCATTTCATCCATTTGACCCCAACCCAAAGCACATTTATCCGAAAGTAAATAACGGAAGAATTCTCGTCCAAGTACCTTGCATCCACAGTTTATCCCCTGGTAATCTTTGAAAGGATCGTCTAGCCAAGCATAGAATGCAGTACGAAAATCAGGGCCCGACTTAGTCTGATTCCTCATAGCAAAATTTGGAACATACACACTGGGGAGCAACTTCTTAGGAAGACAACCTTATTGTGCCAGTGCAACCCCATACGTCGTAGTCTTCCAACCATTTCTAGCACGATTACGAAGAAAGTAACGTTCCTTACCATTCTCCCAGATAATTTGTATTTCATCCCGGCCGTATATGTCATGTAACTCATCCCCTCTTTTATAATCGTAAAGCGATTGGGGACTCCAGCACTCTTCCAATCTCTCACTTTCAACCGCGTCATACCATGCTTGTCATTCCTGAGGTCCAAACTGATCGATCACAAGCGCTTCACGCTCTGGATCTGATTATTCATGGAGTTCTGAGTAATTATTTCATCCATTCATGGATTTCTTCATCGGTGTCTGCACCCCCATCTTCCTCGACCCCACCCGCTTCTGCTGATCCAGACGGTCCTGCTTCTGTTTCTACGATTGGGGTTTCTTGGACTTGCCTGGACCCCCCTGCTTCTGCTTCTGTTTCTGTTGTGGGGTTAGCCTCAACTGGATTGGATTCATTGGTTCCTTCTGTTTCAGTGACTGGGGTTGGCTCGATTGTCCTGGAACCCCCTTTCGCTGTTTCTCTAATTGTGGTTGGCTCGATCGGACCGGACACCCCTTCTGGGTTGGATTCAATGACAACTTCTCTCTTTGTATCCTAACAATGGTATGAGTAGATTTATTAGGTCACAATTACCTTACATCACATACGTCAAACAACGTAAATAAGAACAATATGCGTACGTCGCTAAGGAACCGAGTCTACTCGCACTTCTTCCCAAGCAGTGTGCAGATCTTTTATCTTATCGTGCGTTGTTTCTCCCCACTCTCCGAGCTTGTTCAGTCGTACCACCTCTTTCTTTTCGTGATGCTTAATCTCCTTATTACATTCCTTTTTGAAGGCAACCAATTCTGTCTCCATCTTACCTATCCTCGTCTCCATTTTACCAATCCTACTGCTCATTTCATTCATTTGATCACTCAAATGGATCTGGTTTTCTTTGATAGGAACCAATGCCTCTTCAAAGGCTTTCCGCATTTCCCTCTTCAAGTCTTCTAAGTCAACTCCCACAATTCTCGAAGCTATGGATCGACCGGCAGCTGGAGGTGTTGCAGACACTGAAGGTTGGGTTCTCGGTGGAGATGGAGGTGGGGTTGAGGAAATCACAACTGCACCCTTTCTCCGTCTCAGGACAAGACTAGAATTCTCCTCTTCCTCTTCTTCTTCCTCATCAACAAGAGCAAGTTCATTGCCTTCTCCACCTTCTTCTTATTTTTCTTGGACTGTGGGCCAGGCTCGTCGTCGTTAACGGTTTTTTCTGTTTCTTCTTCTGTGGCCCGACCACATCATCCTTTGCAACATCCTTCTTCCTTCTCCTCTTATGCGGCGTATCCGTAGCCACTTCCTTATCCATTTGCACTCCCTCAAAGTTGTATCTTGGTGTGAATTTCCGATTGGCACTCATGTCATCCTCAAGCACTGTCCTCTTCTCAAACAGAGCAGTCCACCTAGGGTGAAGTGGTTGGTCGGGGTGAGTCCTCCTTTATTCAATGAAGCTACTCCAGTAGTGTTGTTTCTTTTCTTCCTCCGTTGGGACGAGGGTAGGATGAATAGACTTTATCTCACTCCAGCATTGCGCTGCTTCTTCCAAGCCCAATGCGCATCCTCTCCACGTCCAATTAGCCAAGCGCGACAACTTCCTTTCCTAATCTACCCTCGGTTTTCCCAGCTGATCACCAAGGTGGGGTATGGCCTCAAAAATCCATGCCAGAAATATGTGCGGAAAGTTCAATATGTTGTACTTCTGGCGACCGAGATGATCAATATTTTTATTCCAAGCCTCCTCAGCCACTTGCTCGGCGAAATCTAGCCACAAGTACCTGCCCCATCCGAAGTTGTTTGCCCATTCAAAATCCAAAAGCAGACCAAACGGTGTCATAGATATTGTGTCCGCATTGGTTTTCACAAACATCATTCGTCCAATCAGGCACACCATTAGCATTCTCGCATGATCAAATTTCTCCTCCTCGGTCAAATCTTTAATTTTGGGCTTCAGGCCACGAAAAACCTTTTCAATTTCCGATACATTTATGTTGTTACCGAGCCTGTGATCAAGGAAATGCTTTGCAGCCCAACTGTATGCATGCTCTTTATCACCATAACCAGTTGTTTCGTTCAAGCTCAGCCCCGAAACCAAACAAAACTCCTGCAATCCAGACCAAACTGGCATGTTTTTAATGTAGAATCAAAACTCGGGATCTTTTTTTCCCCGTGTTCATCTTTGCGTGCATGACAAGATTCACAACCATACTGGGAAAGGTAACGTTGCTCGCACAATGGATGTCCAACAAAACCTTAATCTGTGGGAGCCTTGCCTCAATCAACTCCTGAACTTCAGGGAAGACGTATTGTAAACTCTTCTTGTACCCTTTCAAGGCTACCCTCGTAGTGATGTTTCCTTTCTCGTCTTTAATCTTGCACAATGGAAGCGGTACATCTCCCAGCTTCTCGTTGAACTCCGAAACCTTAAGTATTTTCTTCTACAATTCAAATTAAACTTTCATAATAATGTCATATTGATAATGAAATATTTCAAAGTATTTATAAATGGTCTGTTACTTTTTAAAAGTTTATAAGTTTATGAATTATTATAAGTGTTACTGAATTTAGATTCAGTATAAGTGTGTCACATTTTTATCTTAAGTGAAGTGTTGCTGGAAGATCCTTCACTGTTCAAGTCTACACACTGCTAAATTTTAAGTGTTAAAGTTGCAGAACTGTTCTAAGTCTGGAATCAATGGGTTTTTTTTATTTTTCTAACTGCTGAGACGAGCAGTATAAACTGGTCTATACTGGGACGAGCAAGTTGCTCGTCTCAGTATAAGCTGTTCTATACTGAGACGAGTATTATGCTCGTCTCAGTATAAACTTTCTTATACTGAAACGAGAGAGACGAGTATTATCCTCGTCTCAGTATAAACTGTCTTATACTGAGACGAGAATACTGCTCGTCTGATTATAAACTGGCTTATACTGAGACGAGAGTGTAGTACTCGTCTCAATACGAGTAAACTGCCCGTCTGGCAGGTCTTACTTTCTCCTCGTACCAATTTTACGTGTTCTGGTCTCAGTATTAATCTCGTGATACTGAGACGAGCATTGCTCGTACGAGTTCCAGATCTAGAATAGGTCATTGTCCCAGTTCTAGATCTGGATCTTATTCTCGTCTGAGTTCTTGATTTGGTGGAATTCAAACAGTTTATGATCAAATTTTACAGACACACAACAGATTCAAACTTGATTCAAACATCAATTTCCAACATTTACAAGCATCATCAAGTAAGTTACAGAATGCAAGAATTGAGATGGAGGGTATTTGAAAAACCCAACCTGTTCTTTGACTCTGGGTGGCGTTCTATCTCTGTCAGTGGCGACGGGTTGGGATGGGGTGCGACGGAGGCTGGAGCGGAGGAGGAAGAATAAGCAGCAGAGGACGCCATGGAAGATCATAGCAGTAGCAGTTGCAGATAAGAGAGAGAGAGTGAGTTGCTGTTGGTAGTGAAAAGTGAATTCGAGGGGGTGGGTGATGATGTGCATAGGTTTGTTTTATTAATTGGCCTGATTAAGTGTTAATTTTAGTTGATTAAATTGTTTAACCTCGCGTGGGTTACACACGCTAAACATAAGTGAAGAGACGGGCGTTTTTCAAAGACTAATTCACCAGACGGGTAGCACGCCAATTCTTTCTGAGAATCGCTCTCGATTTCAAGTGTTTATATAGGCAGACAGGTGAGAAATTCAACGGAAAGACGAGACCCACTTCGATTTTTCCGACTCCGAATCGGACCACGTATTGGGCGAAATTGATTTCTTGGTGAGCAAAATTGGGTCTTTACTGAAGTAGGAGTGTATTGGGACGGGTATTGGTGAATTTAGTGGTGATTTGAGGCGGTGGTGGTGTTTGGGCGGCTATGGAGTCGGAGGAACTCTCCTGCGTTGAGCAGGAGATGGAGAAGATGATGATTCTGGATAAAAGACACTTTACCCCCCCCCCCCCCCTCCCAAGTTTAGGCATAAAACAAATACCACCCCTCTAGTTTGTTAAAAGACACAAATTAAATTTTGGAAAAGACATTCAAGCGCCCAAGTGACTACTAATAATAAAAATTGAGTTTTAAACAATTACAACTAGTACCCTAATTTACACTAATGTCATATTAATACCCAATATTATTATAAAATACCCATTTCTAAATAACGGGGTATTTCATCACCAGTCAGTGAGAATGAGGTAACTATTAAATCTCCATATTATGCTCATTCAGATGGTTCCTTGGCATCTTTTAGGCAAAAAAAACTATTTATCCGCTACTTTTAAATGTCGAGAACCCAAAGGTGGTACCAGAGCCACTGAAAAATGAAAGTCTCGAAAAATGTATGCTTTTGCTGAACTCTTGTTAGATGTTACTAATGAATAAAATATTATTTTTTTATTAATAATAATCAGATTATTCACTTTCACTAAGAAAAAGACCTTCAAAATTTAAAATAAAAATGCTACACATTTTATTTAATTTTTATTATCTATACAACAAAACAGAAAGTAAGTTAGTAATTTCTCAAAAAAAAAAGGTAAGTTAGTAAAATTGTCTTCCTCAAAGCCCCCTGCACCTTGTTGTAGCCCTGACAATGAACATCCTCAAATGTGATTTGACTTTTTTCTTCGGGCCAAACTCAAATGTCACTGTTTGCTTCTAAGTTCTAAACTTAGTGGAGATAATTGGATCGGGCTATACAGCTGAAAACCGGGCTTTAGGAGCCCCGCTCATGGTGTAAACACAGTCTCGACCAAATGGGCCTCAGCACCTAAGTAAGAACAAAAAAGGCCTATACTTTAATTTGATCTCATGAGTAGGTCTCTTCTGGATCATCGTCCACATGAATTCCACTTTGTATTATCCACACATTGCTGTTGAATATTGTTTTAAGGTTTTGTCAAAAATTAAAAGAAGGCTAAAATATTAGAGCATTTGCAGTAGGCAACGCAAATAGTATATTCATGCATGTGTTTGATGTTGACTTTTTTTCTGAATTTTAATATAAACTGTACTTTTGTGTTTTTTAAATATGGGTAAAAGACACTGACCACCCCTGCGTTTAGGGTTAATTCCACCCCGCTACCCTGTGTTTTGGCAAAAGACACTCCGCACCTTTTTTTGGATGGAGACTAACAGTTGGCTAACGATACGGGGAAAAAAGACTATTTTACCCCTGAAATGTGATAAAATTACTTTCTATATATTACCCTCATCTCTCATTCCCCCTCATTCTAACCCTAATCTCTCTCTCTCTCTCTCTTCCCCTCTTTCTTTCACAGGTCACAACCGCCTCCATCTCAATCTCTCTGCAGAGCAACAACCATGGAGAAGAAGAACTCCTCTCCTCTCTGGTTCTCCATCTTCCTCCCACGCGGCGACAGACTCTAGTACCTCATCGCCGTCCTCTCAATCTTCTCCCTCTTCGTCCACTACCTCACCATCTCAACCCTCGCCGCCGACTCCCATTTCGAGGGTTTCGACGCCGAAGACGACGAGCCACTAGACGACGAGGCTCTCCTCCACTCCGATCTCCCCATCCGGACTCCTCCGCCGCCGACTATCACTCAGTCCGAACCAACAAATCTGGGGTTAGCAATTGTTGAAATTGAAGCTACGGCATGCTAAATCCGAAATCGATGGGGAAAGAAGCTCGCCGGCCTCAAATCGATCGAAAACGCCGACGACTCAATCTGGGCCGCAACTTGGGTTCCGGCGACCGAAGACCGCCAGGCGCTCCTCCTCACCGGTTCTCTCGGCGTCGTCTCCGTCGCCGCTCATCCTTCCGGTGTCATCGCCGCTTCTGCTTCCCTCGACAACTTCATCAGGGTCTTCGATGTGGACCACAAGGTAAAAACAACATCCATCGCCACTCTCGAAGCCCCACCTTCTGAAGTGTGGTAAATGAAATTCGACCCCAAGGTAATCAGAAATGGTTCGATTTTATAGCAGGGAGAAGAAAGCTAAGGGATGAAGCCGAATTCCATTTTATAGCAGGGAGAAGAAAGCTAAGGGATGAAGCTGAATTGTGAAGTAATCTAAGAATGTTGCTGCTCATAATATTGTAGATTAGTCTTCAATCTGCATACATGGTTACTATCAGAATATTGTAGATTAGTTTGAATCTGCATTCTTCAATTGTGTGTTCATCAATGTTCTTGATTTTCTCAAGACTCCATCTTTCTTTATGAGTCAGAAACATTTGAAATTGCCACTTATAAAAAATTTCTTCAACAGTGCCTGCTGGCATATCTTGAAAGGGAGAAACAATCAATGTTTTCAAAACATTAGTGTTAATCCAAAGTTGGCAGCCACTGTGTGTGTATCTCAGCTGTCTGAAATGGAGGCAGCTCAAGAGAAGGAAGAGGTGACAGTGTCTCAAGAGAGTAGTTCCAACTCTGCTAGTCAGTGGGATCCCCCTCCAGCAAATGAATTGAAAAGCAACACAGATGCCAGCTGGGATAAAGTAACAAAGAAGATGTGCTTTTGCTGGATTCTAAGAAATCACTTGGGGAAAGTTCTTAGTCGTAATGGAGGTGTTGGCACTGCCATGTCTGCTACCCATGCTGAATTAGAAGCTCTCAGGTAATGCGATTCTGCAAAATTCAGGTCTTGAGAGCCTGGTTACATTTGAATGTGACTGTAAAGTGGTGGTTAATATGCTTCATAGGAATATCTCCAGCAGCTAGATTTTGGAACCACACATCGCTGAAGTCAGAGACTTGTTCCAAAGCTACAATCACAGAGTCAAGTGGATTAAAAGGGACAGCAACAAGGTTGCTGACTTAGTTGCAAAATTAAGCCTGAAAAATGGCTCTTTTAGCAACAGTGTTTTAGATCATAGCCTAGTGCAAGAGCAAGTGCTCAAAGATAGTGTATTTTGTTCCCTTTCAGTTTTATAAAAAGGTTTGGTTTGACAAAAAAAATCAATGTTCTTGATATTCTTGGTGTGTTCATAGATGTTCTTCATGTTATTGACAAAAACAGGGGCAATAAAGTCATAAAAATACTCAGGGGTAATATGGTCTCAAAAAAAATAATTCTCGCTTTTCTAACGGAACATGTCGGAAGGATGCTAAGTGTTCACGAAATATTCCGTCAAATGGGTGTGGAGTGTCTTTTGCCAAAACACAGGGTAGCGGGGTGGAATTAACCCTAAACTCAGGGATGGTCAGTGTCTTTTACCCTTTAAATATGTATGTGTGTTGTGTTCGATTCCCACAGATGGGCTCTATACCATAACAATCGGGGTTGTTTCTGGGTTGGAACTGACCCATTCACAACCTTTTTTTAGAACCCATTGACAGCCTTAGACAGCAGGATATTTTCCATGTGTGAATAATGCACGTTTAATAATGGCACAACACATTTATCACAAAAAAAAATAATGGCACAACACGCTATTTTAACAATAATAATGTCATTTTCATCGTACAGTTAATTTTCTTTAATTGTTAGTTGGGTAGGTAGTCTTAGGTTAGGATTAAGACCATCCATCAGTTTAAGGTTCCCTTTAATGTTCCCAACTTCTCAACATAGGGGGAGCTAAGCTAAGCTAAGCTAAGCTAAAATAAACATCACCTAAAAGTCTTGAAGCCATAACTAATTACTTACCCAAAAGGCATAATAATGGCTCTGAGGTTTATGGTAATGAATTTGCCTATTGTAGCAGTAATAGGGACCGAAATAATATGCTTAGCCCCAAAAGTTTGGTATACCAGTTGGACTAGCTAGTATGCTTCTCTACGGTTTCACCTAGACTTGCATTTATTTTAACTTGACTTTTTCTTTAACCTCTTTTCTAGGTCGAGGGATTTGAAGAAGAAATGATTTACACTTTGAAGTGATTGTTGGAAAAATTGATTTTCGACCTAACTTGTTACCTGGTTCGTTCTACTATAAATTCTGTTTTTTGTTTGTAATAATGGAAGACTTCATGGGTAGTAATTTGCTCGTGTTGTAGATACATATAACATAGCACCATCGGTGGAGGGCAAATATTACTTTGCGGATATCATTAATGAATATCGATACTGCATTCAATATGAAACTTCATTTGGTTGCATCTTCATCAGTAAGTCCGTAAAATATATACTATACCGTTTGCTGTTCACTTTACTGTTTATGATTATTATCTTGAGTATCATATGCCATCGGATTTCTCTGTTAAGAGAAGAGATTGTCGTGTGCGATGAAAACGGTCATTTTGAGCAAGTAACCGCAAGGAAATATAAAATAACAGAAAAGCGATATTTAACATGATTGGGCAAATCCTACATACACGAGGCTTGAACATAATATGTGAAAATAAAACAAGAGTATACTTGAACTTGAGGAGTATGTCTGACCTAAGAGCATCTCCAATAGATTATGTAAATCGGTTTTGTTAGGTATATTATAAATAATTTGGTAAAAATTGGGCTCCAATAGCATATTTATCTTGATATGTAAAACACAAATTATGTATCCACTTCGCCAAATTTGGCGATGATTTTTTGTTATGTAAAATCAACTTCATTCCCTATTTATGTGGGTAATGGCATTTTTCCTAAATTTATTCACCAACTTCCACTATTTTCTTTCCACGTGTCCACATTTTTAGTATAAAATAATTGAAAATGATAATACATAGAGTATATTTTATATAATCACTATTGGAAAAGACTCTTGAAATCTTCATTATGTGTTTTGTAAAATAATAGTTTTCTCAATAATTTAGATAATTTCCCCCTCTTAATACTGGATAGATGCTCTAAGTTACTCTTGAATTCGCCCTCTCAACCTTAAGGAGGTGAAAAGGATTTCTAAAACAACCCAATGGCATGGGCGGTGAGCGCCGATTCCGGTCCTCCCTCGTGGTTGGCCACCCTCTTGGATAAGTCTCGGGTCAATAGGGATACGTTTGAGAATGTATATTTCAAAGATGCCTCCATCTGTTGGGCTTCCCCCACTTCGTCTCACTTGAACTACTTAAATATTGTAAGACTACATATTATCCCCAATATGAAGGGTGTCACATGAGGCTCACCGTTATATTACATTTCATGTTATATAACAAGGGTGTCAAAACAAGAATAAATATGCAGAAAATCAAGAATGAGATACGAAATTCTAACGTTGTTCGCTAACGATCACGTTAGCTACTTCCATGGAGAGAAAAACGCTATTTATTATGTCTAGAAACACTCCAAGACATCCATGCTACACCACACATACTTAGACACGTCATAGGTCCCTTTAAAGACATAAGGCGACATATTCTAGTTGCCAAAGTAACACGAAACCGCCCCAAGAGAATAAGAAAACAGCCAGAAACCTCCCAGCTGTTGTAACAGAACTCCTGTTTCAGAGCTCCGTTACCAGTTTGTTATAACGTGTGTGTATTCGAGCAAGAACGACGAAAGCAAAACAAGAAAGAGACAGATATTTAACGTGGTTCACTAACGAATTCGTAACGAACTCGCTAGCTAATCCACGACCAGAACCATATATTTTATTGAGAAGAGAACCCGATTACAATGCACGCCGCCGTGGCCAAAACGGCCACAGCGGCCACCCGAATTAACCCACCAGACACACGCCTCTCAAACCTACCAAAGCTAATAAACCTGTGTGTGTATGTGTTGTTAGTGCCAGCCCACTTTATATACTCATGTGTGGCCAAAAGTGACTTGGGCACAAAGCAAAGAACCACCTCCTCAAAACTACATGGAAAGTTTCCATGTCCAAACAATACCAAAAACAAAATTGACCTCCTCACAAACATGCCGTTTTGATTCAAGGCAACATCCCTAACACCAGCCCCGAACTCGTGCGAACGTCTCTTCGTGAGAAGAGCTTTTTGTTCGCGGGAATTCTTGGCCCTCCCCGCGCTGCTACAATTTTCTTCTTCCTCGACTCAGTTACCTTGCCATCTTCTTTGCTGGGCATTGGAGTTGATTTTTGTGAGAATCAAATGCATTGGAGTTGATTGGCGTGGGAATCAGACAGTATGAGCAGAATAGAGAAAGTCAGAAACTGTTTCAATCAAAAAAGAGTTATTTCTGTTACGAACTTCTAAATCCCCCTTCCTAAACAAGGCCGATGACCGACATTGGTCTTGTTTTGATAGAGATGATTAGTAAAACTCAACTCAAAGTTAACTAAAAAAATTGTAGGACCCACATACGACTCATTTTTCTATTAATATAAAAGTCAAAATTTCATTACCTAAAATTTTCATATCCGAACACAACACATATTGAATTATTTAAACCATTGAACATTACAATCCAAACATGACTATTAAATTGAGAAATGCCTATTGTTGATGTGGGATCTTCATCATATGATTTCCGAACAAAATGAAATCAAAATATGATATTGTTATTGGATTAAAATATGAGTTCCAAACGGGCGCAGGACTACTAAAAAAGGAAGGGTAAAAGACAATTTACACCATCGCTGTTTGGAATATATACAAAACCCCCTGTTGTTTTGGGGATGTACAAAAATCACCCTGACGTTGGACAAATACCACCATTCTGTTAATGTCAGCTAGTAAATGGTATAATTTAAATTTTTTATGACCATTTTGCCCATATTTGTGTTTTTGTGTTTTTACTTTGTTCATGTTCTTGGGGTTCTTGGTGTTCTTGACCACCACCACCACCAACAACAACAACAACCACACCACCACCACATCAAGATTTTTATCCCAAAATTATATGCTCTGTTCTCAGGCCAAATGTTATGGTGAAACCCTCCAACCTCCACCACCGAAAGTTATAGCTCCAACCCACAAAATCAAGAACACTCTAATTCTCCATGTTATCCACTATAGTAAAATATGTATAAATTAATACTCTTAATAACCTTAATAAAATTAATAATTTGTTTGGTCCCAACTTGGGACCAGTACAAAATTGGACCCCAATCGATAAAATAATAATTACTAAAATATTTCAAATTCTAAGATTGTCTAGTAAAAAAATGAATCTATAGTCACTTGTTTTTGTTGAACTTTAAATCTATGTTGAGTTCATCTTTAAATTTTCTCATTTAACTTAAGAGTTGGGGCATTGTCTTCTCGTATTGGAACAAAGAGTGGTGAAGAGTTATGCCGCTTGCAAAAACTCTTTAAATTAATCAATTATTAATTTATCGATATAATAATATCTCGCTAAATTAATAAAATATCTCGGTCCCAACGTTATTATTTTATAGAGGTTTTACTGTATTTCAAAATCAAATACCAGTACAGACCTCAAGAAACTCCAAGAAACTCAATCGAATAAAATAGATCTCCAAGAAACTTCTATCTATCTGCTGCCAAAACCACATGCTCCGCCAACATCCTTCCACTTCTGACCTCAAGAAACCCTAATATGAACCTCCTCTTTGTACCCCCAAATCAGAATCCTTAACCGAATCTAGAGCACCGGTAAACAGATTGACCATAGTTTCTGGTGGTATTTGCCTAAATCGTAAGAAATCGGAAGGATGAGGAGTAGGAGAGAAGGAGGAGAGGAGAGAGAAACGAGGTGAGGAACCATAGTAGGGAGTAGCTGTGGGTTAAGTTCTAGTAAGCTAATTGGGTCTGTTTCAGTGCATTTAGATTTGAAAGCAGTTGAATCGAGGACTTCGTTAACTCAGAACGGTTAGGTTCCGATCGGGGAATCAAAGTCCAAGACCCAATTGCACTTGAGTGTTAAATAGGAGCCCGATCCGAGATTCGTCTTCCAGTTCAACGGCGAGCCGGAGTGCAGTCCTCACGTGTTCCAAGTCAATGGAAATGTCCGGCAACCGGTTTTCATATGCAAGTTCAGTTTCGGAAGCAAACACAGTCTCCGATCAAGGCTATGACGGCGATGGAAGATGGGGATGGCGATGGTGGTGGGTGTTGTGCTGTTCGGTAAAGCTATATCGGGGCAGATCGATGGAACACAGTCGCCATCAGCGGCGCTTCCAGCCTCCGACGGATCGACGACCCACCAGTCAGTTCTTCTTCCTTCCAGTGGCGCCATGTTCGCCTCTCTCTCTGGATATGGAGGCGGATGAAGATCCTTTTTTATGGCTTCTAGGATAAGGAAGAGAGAGAGAGAGAGAGAGAGAGAGAGAGAGAGAGAGAGAGAGAGAGAGAGAGAGAGAGAGAGAGGAAAAAAGATGGAGGTGGAGGTGAGTTGGTAGTCGTGGGTGCAGGTGGAGGAAGAAGAAGAAGAAGAAGAAGAAGAAGAAGAAGAGATGGGTTGAGAGGAGAGAAAGACATGATAGAGAGAGAGAGTTAGATATTGAAGAATAATAGGAAGAGAAAATGGTACTTATATGGTGTCATTTTTCATCAATCTAAAGGTAAATAGGTCTTTTTGCCTCTCTGTTAGGGTTCGTTACCTTCCGTCCACTGGTAGGGGTGGTTTTGTATATCCCCAAATAGCAGAGGCTTTGTTGTATATATTCCAAACTACGAAGGTGCAAATTGTCTTTTACCCAAAAAAGAATGGCTTGAGGGTGAATATTAAAACAAGAAAAAAAAGTGATAACTTGTACGGAAAGCAACTTTTTGACAAATTTAGTAACCAGGGTGGAACAACCAATCCCTGAAACCCAACCAAAATGCCCATTTTCTATTACCAACCAAACAGAGCCCCCCAAAGCTCAAAACCTTTACCACAGACCGTGTTTGTTTGGCCATAAGAAGGCATCTCATGAAACCCCCCAATTCTTTTTTCTCTCTCTCATGGCCATGTTTCTCTCTCTACAATCATTGGTTGCTTTATCAGTAGTGTGAATCGCCAAAAGCACACCAACCAACATCATCCTAGAAAAGGGTATAGCTCCCAAGACAATCTTGCCCCATACCCATTTGCTAAATTTCCCAAATTTCATCAACAAACAAGTTTCTTTCTTTTTTTTTCAAGATTCTCTCTCTCTAGGGTTGGCAATTTCCCAAATCCCCTACTCTATCCTCTATCTCAATCAATGGGATTAGAACTCAGCTCACTATATTCTTCTTCCAATCACAAAACCCATCATTTTCTTTCCATTTAGAGATATATATTCGGTTAAAGCCCCCACCTTTCTTTCTCTGACCCAGTTCAAGATTGTGGTTTTTGGGGAAAAAGATGAGATTTTGAGGTCTGGGTTTGATCTGAATTGGTCGTTGGAGTAAAGGGTCGTTCTCTGATTTGGGTTCAAAAATGGTGAGACAGAAGATTGAGATCAAGAAAATCGACAACATAACGGCGAGGCAAGTGACATTTTCAAAGAGGAGAAGAGGGCTTTTCAAGAAAGCACATGAGCTCTCAACACTGTGTGATGCTGAGATTGCTCTAATTGTTTTCTCAGCTACTGGAAAGCTTTTTCAATACTCAAGCTCAAGGTACTAGTACTCTCTCTCTCTGCTATCTCTATTGTCTGAATCTTGATGGATGGAGAAAGATTCTTTAAAAGAGAAAAGACCAAGAAACATGAGGAGGAGTAGTACTATGTATAGAAGCGAAAACCAAGGAAAAAAATGGCCTTAAAAGCATACAATAAATGAATAAATACATGTTCTTGGTCAAGAAAACTAAAGTGTATGTACTCTACTAGGGTTATTGTTGAGGTAATGAAATTGATTACTTCAACAACATTTTTTCCCCTTCTGGTTCTCCTTGAAGACTCAACTTTTCAGTTGAATTAACCAGACTAGGAGTAGTTAATTTCATGTGGGTGTACCTTCAGTTTTGGGTCTTGTGTGGTGTCATTGAACCAAGTTTGGTCAACTGTCTTACAAGATGTTTGTATTTGTAACATCATCACTGTGTTCCTTGAGGAGATGAACAAAATATCCTCAAAAAAAGATATACAGCTGTTTTGTTGTACTAGGTGAGGTGACTGAAGATATTAAACATACCATACCTGCAAAGGAACATGTTGCTTCATCAGTGAATAAAAGCAAGTCTAGTTCATGGAGAATTCCCACAAAATGTAAGGTTAAAATTTGTACTTCTTCTTGTAACATGTGGTGAAAGCATGTGGTTCTGGGAAATTTTTGAACTACAGTCAAAGATGATCACTACTCATCACTATTAGAAACCTCAAATTAGACTCATTTTGTTGTTCAAAATAGAAATATCCATGCTTTGCTTTCTCATTCTTATTCGGTTTTCGGCTATAACTCATGCAATAATTTGCATTACCAATTTTAACCAGGACTAGTTTTTGTTTTGGCTACCAACAATGTCTATGTACCAATCAACAACGTGACAACACCGTGTTCACCTTTCTTTTTTTTTCTTCTTTTTTTGTAGTTTTCAAATCAACGACACAAGTTTTGTTTCTGTTTGATTCTCTTCCATGTCATGTTCCATTGAAGTCGAGATTATATGAAGTTGTGTTTTGAAGTCTGTACTCGACTCTATGTGTCAATCGCTTATCCTTGAACCGCTCAACCAACTTGATACAAAATTTTGTTGTAAACGAGGACTAATGTCATGTACCATGGTGACAGTTGGGTCCCGACCGGTATTTACGTGTTATTTTAACATTTATTAATGTCTAAGTAGAGGCTGCCTTCAGTCTATCGTCATAACATAAAGTTTCATCTTTTTGACCTTTTAGAATCCGAAAGCAGCATGTAAGTTCAACAGATTGAGAATCTCTAACATATCATTTTGGTCGCTCTCTTTTTTTCTCTATTTTCCAAGATTTAACAGTAGGAAGTGTTAACGAAGGCTTAATCTAAAATGCATAGTCCCTTTTCTAGTTCTTGAAATATCGTATTCCAATCTTTACCTATAAAAGGATTACTCTTTTCACTTAGATCTGATTTTCTACTATGTTAATTAACTAACTTGTAAGAAGAAATTGAACTTTAAGCGATCCAAGTACACTATGTATGGTATGTGCTGTTCTAGGCCATCCAAATCCCTCCAATGTGTGGAGGGATGGAGTGGGAACTATGACAGCTTCTGAAGTTGTACTAATAATATTTTTTTGGTGAAGTCTCTCGATCAATAATCACATATTATTTCAAGAAGATGTTAAATTTAACTAGCTAATCATGTTTATTTAGGGAAATATCACGAACAATGTATCATATTTCCTTAAATAAATGAGTGACATTCTGAATACTATAATTTTGACATAATGCGTTTGCACAGTTAAGCAGTAAACTAAGTTTACTCTTGGTAACAACAAGAAAAGACAGACCTTTGTTTGTTTGAAACGAATGAGGTATGGGAGGCATGGTAAGAAGCATTTAATTTTCATGACAGCATACCCAAGTGTGCAGTCACATGTAATCATGGCATCTATATAACCAAATGACCTTATGATTTACCTCAAATAACCTTGTGAATACATTTAATTGGTTTTTGATACATTTAGTTATGGACAGTTACGACAGGAATAAATTCATGACATTATGCCTAACTTTTTTACACAGGGTTAAAAATCATCCTTAGCTGCTTGTGTGAACCGTGAAGGACGAGAAATGTCTCCCTTGCCTGCTTTTATCATGTCTGCACACAGAACCCTCACTCATATGCATCGATGAATCAGAATAATCAAATTGAAGCTACAATGAAAATTGGTTTATCCTATAATGGACAGATTTAAAAAGTTTAAACATGATGTTTCAAACGTAGGCTAGATGATTTGGCCATCATCTACAATTTGAATAGGATGTTGATTTATTTATTTATTTATTTTTCTTTGAAAGAGAAAGGGAGAGGTTACTTTGTAGGCTAGCTGATTTTGCCATCTTCAACTTTGAATATGATGTTTGTTTATTTATTTATTTTCCTGAAAAGAGAAAGAGAAGGTTACCTTGAGTTTTTGATGAAGAGATAGAACTCAAGTTTTGGATGAAGAAATAAGACTTTGAAGTAACGCCCCTATATTATCCTTACAATGGCTTCTTAACTTTGTAAGGATTGGATACAGAGAAAAGATATACCTGTCTTGATAAGAAGAAATAATGTCAACACTATACCATGGTAGTAGTATTCTTCTTTCTTATCCTCAGTGATTTTGAAACTAACTCAGCCAACTTTATTTTCTTCTCTAGTGTGAGGGAAGTACTTGAAAGGTATAATCCCCAACATGGGAATCATGCACAACTCAATCAACCATCTTTGGAGCTTCAGGTAAGATTACCATTTTCATCAATTTCTACACATTGTTTAGTGAGGGTTAATCTCTGCATTGTGATGCTTGTGTCAGTTCATGGTGATTTCCAGCCAAACCTTCACTTTCAGGAGTTATTGAGTCTTGATATTCATAATTTGGTTGATTCTAGAAGAAATACTAAAGGTTAATTCTAGAAAAATGGTTCAGTCCTCACTGTTCTAACTCCTTTCAGTACAAATAGAAACACACTTTGGTAAGTGTTAGTGGCTAGTAAGAACATCGGATAAATATGGGGAACCTCCATGTAAGTAAATACCCTAAGTGTATACTTAAAAAACTTGAAGCTGAATTACTTTAATAACACTTTCCAGATTATTGAATAAATTGGTTGCCGATGAAGCTGTAGCGGATAACAAAAACATCACTTGTAGAGACTTGAATCCTGCAAAATCAGTAGACATACATCCTTACTTGATTGGAGAAAATGGAGTAAAGGGACTCAAAACTTAAAGCAACATATAAAAGGTTTTCAACGCAGCAATATGATCTGCCTGCATTCCGCTTTGTGATTACGAGTATAGAACACCCTTCTGAAAAACTACCTCTGTTTCTTCTCTTTCAGCTTACTTTACATTTTGCCACTATTCTCTGTCCCTTTGACACGGTGATTTGATTAGTAAAACGATACAAGAATTTTGTAATCTTTGCATGGTCTTGCAAAAGAATAAAGTTATTTTGCTATCCAAATCACCAAGTCAAAATGACTCAGTTTTGAAAAGTCAAACCATAGTGAAAGAGAAGAAATGGAGGTAGTATATATGTAACAACAAATATCAAAAAATATAACATTATCCTACTCTTTTTGCCCTTATGGTTGTCTTAATTTGCTCAACAAACATAATATAAAGGTGGTGGGGTGTACTAATAAGATTTTAGACCTTAGATTATCTGGCCCAATTCGAAGGTTGGTCTCTTACTCGAGGTTCTTAATTGTTTTGAATTTTGATGCATTTCTTCTAACTTGTGGTCTTGTATGCTAAGTTAAGTTTGGGGAAAACATCTTTGTTATAAATCTGATAGTTTACACACTGCATATTTGTTGTTCTATTTGATACCTATTGTATGTGTTCACCAAATTTTGCTGAGACTAGGGATGGACACTAACGACTAATAATGATGTTGCAGTATAGAATTATAGATAGATGTTTGAAATTTTGGATTGCCACATACACACACACACACACATGTATATGTGTGATGTATATACATGCGTGTGTGTGTGTGTGTATATAATTTTGTGTCCTACACTGAACTTGTTTGGATGAGAGGAAGTAGGGAGGAAAGGAAAAGTAAAAAATCTGATATAACCGGTCAAACCTCTCCAAATCCAAATGAATCCAGATTTCTTAGCTGGAATTCCGTATTATCTGAGAAGAAATCCGGATTTTTCGGGAAAAATTCCAGCCTTTTTGAGTGATTTCCAAATTTTATGCAAATGCGTTTTAGCTCAGTGCTAGAGCGTTTGAAGCTCCTGCCTGAGTTCGTATCTCGCTATTTCAAAAAAAAAATACCAATAATCTATAATAATCTACTACATCCAAACACTACAGATGAAATGAGCTCTTAATAACTCTCACTTATTTCATCTCATCCAAACAGCCCAACTGTCTATTTTGAAAGATGACGTCAGAAATTGAAAATGCTTTTCCCTTATTCAAATTATGTGAATCTACGGACAATTCCATACATAAAAGAGGTTATAGGCTCTAATAGATGATCCCACATGGTAATTAAGGATGCACTAGCATCACCGTACCGTCCGTAATGGCACCAAACTTCTTTTAAATTAATTTGTGATCTTGAGAGTATTGACAAGTAATCACGATGTGCACGCATAGATAATGATTGTTGCAGCTACAAAATAAGGATAATAGCTTGTAGAATTATTTCACCATATTGAAACCGACTGATGACCTCAAAGCGAAGCCAGAAACTAGAAGAAGGATATACTATATTATCATGCACACTCATATACCTTGCTGTTGTGATTATTCTTTTCCTAACACACCTTAAGTTTCGAATCATTCTTTTCATATTAGAGGATCCCTTTGCCTATTTTCAAACATGCTTATTTTCTTATATATGATAGCATCATTACATAGTTAGCAGCATTTAAGGAGAGGTGCACAGTAAAATTCATTGGTGGATTACGTCTTTGTGTTATTAGCTCTAGTCAGGCTCGTCTTTGTCTCCCTCTCCCTCATCTAAAATTTGTACAATATCACTTCTCCTTAATGGTGCCTTCAAGGGCCTAAAATATACATGGCCACGCGACCTCAAAAGATCACCTCTCTAATTTGGTTTTTATTGGTTTAAGATAAAAAGTCTTGTATTGTGTCATTTTCTTTTATAGCTTTATTTGTTTAGCTCCAACCTATTCTACTATTTTCATTAGTACTCCACTTTTACATATAATTTTTCCAAATCTGCCAAAAACCTAGTTCCTGGCATCAAAGCAGGTAATTTTCTTGTCTATACGAAATCACTTTAGTAAAAGAAACTAAAAAAAGCATTTAGTGATGAATATATTGGTCATACCATTACAACATATTGGATGAAAGAAGAAATGATAAAATTTCATTTACACTCCTTGAATTTGGGAAGATCTTTACTTACACCTCTTGTTTTGAAATCTTGACATACACCTCTTGAGAGACAAAACCTTTTTTTCACTTATACTCCTCTATTTACGTCCGCTACTTAGTGGGTAGGGCATCTTACTAAAATTACTTGTTGGGCTATTTTACCTTTTACTTTGTAACAAAATTACAATTCTGCTCCTTTCTCCTTCCCAATCTTCTTCTTCTCCAAACCATCTCTCTTCAAGACACAAACTCTCACCCGAAATCAATCTCCATTCTCTCTATACCCAAATTAACAAACTGTTTTACAACATACCAATAACCTATAAAGTACTACCACCGACAACCACCAACAGACAAACGAATCCAATGTAGAAAGCCACAAAAATCAGAATCCTAATTCTTCTCATGGGACGTAGAAAGCTTGACGTTTGGTTGTTCTGGTAGTCGTGTGGAGCATTTGGCGTGTGCGGTGTTGGGGTGGAGCCCAGGTTCATGGGCGACCCGTTTTATGAATCGACCCGGTTCATGTTTTGACCCATTTTTGACCCGTTTGGGCTTGGCCGGCCTAGTTCGATAGGTCGTCTATTTATAGAGTTCTTAGGGTTCGTAGCATGTTATGTTGAGCGTTCTGATTTCGCTTGTAATTCTCTCAGAGACGTTTCGTCTGTTTTTAGTGAAATTCCTGTAACTCTGTGGACGTAGGCTGTTTTGCCGAACCACGTAAATCTGTGTTTAGTTCTTTCGTTGTTTTTCACAACATGCGGAACAAGTAACTCTTCGATGGGGTTCGTATGTTGGACACTTCTGTTAGAGGCTTCATGTTTCAGCTGTTCTTTGAATGGCAATCATGTGTTCCGCGAACCTCCATTAATCATTTGTTGGGTATGACTCATTGGCTTAGTTTAGTTTTGTTTGTTTAGGTTCTACTCTCATAGTGTGGGTTATGATAGTATGACTTATTTGATTCCTTGCAAATTTCCTTTCAATTTTCATAATTTTTTTGATTACCTGTAACAAAGAGTTATGAAATTGATGAAAGAGAGAAATTGCTATTGAGATCAATGTTTTGAGGGAGCTGAGAGAGACATTGTAACACCCCCGCCATTCTGAGTTGGATAATAGAGACATCACTCGGCTCAAGGGAGTATACTCCGCTAAGCGTACTGGAATACCCTAAACAAGGAGTTTATCTATCAAAGAATAGAATAGGAGTAACCAACTTATATAAAACAAACAACTTAATACATAAAACAAATTGAAATTGTTGAAGTGGTTACTATTACATGAAGCTATGCTAAGCTCACCAGTTCGGAACGCTCAACGGCATGATTTTAGAAAATTCAAAACCACATAGAAGAAATAGCCAGACAAGTATGAGTGATAGCAGTCAAGGTAACAGTAAAGTTTAATTAAGAAAAAGTTATTTTAGAAATGTAAATTGAGTTTAAGAAACCGTTACAAGTCTGAAATCAGTTTTGATAAACTCAAATAGTATACCTTTCAGAAGTCATTTAATAGGAGTGAAGTTCTTATAATGTTCCCAGCACTGGATGTTCTAAGTTCCAACCGCAAATGAGCCTCATACGGGAATTCCAAACCTCACAATAACCTAGCATTGTAAAACCATATTCACATCCGACCACTATGGTCACAGACCCGACGACTTAGATTATAAGTGCCGACACCCCAGAAAGAAACTAACCCCTAAAGTGACGTGGTACTAGCGCCTAATTACTCATAACAACAATTAGTATCAGCTGACCCCGCGAGACAAACGTTGACATACCCCAAAGACCTCCGCCACAATTGAAGTTGGTAGACTTGCAGATCTCTACCCCCAGACCTCGCGCCCAGTCCTATACCCTGGAGACACCAACCAAATTCATATACGGAATCTAGTATCAAGATTTTAGCAACGTATAATAAAGAACGACATAGTTCCAACTCTGTGTTCATTTTTCAAGTTCAAAACTGTAATCCAGTATTCACAAGTAAGCCACGTACATGAGTTGTCTAGGAAGACCGCTCACTTGACATATATACCGAAATCCAAGTATTGGATCCTGTGTATCCACACAAATCAAGTATACAACCCATCAACAAAAGTCATCTATCTGAGGTAGAATGCATGGATTTCATGCATTTCAGACAATGCATTATAACCAAGGATTCCAATAACGGGGCATATCGTAACGTATCAGGCGATATGGAATGGTATCGGTAGGCACCGAAACCGATTCACCCGATACGGTACGTGTGAACCCGATTCACGTACATAACGTCCGATACGGACCGTTTAGCTCAGATAACGAGCGATACGGTAGGTTTTTCTGGCGATACGCCCGGTTTTCAGGCGATATGTTCAGATACCCTCGGTTTTCTAGCGATACCCTTGGTTAACACATTCACACGTTTGATTCCCGCGCGATTTCCGTTATGGTTTGTTCGATACCGGCCGATACCGTTATCCGCAACAAAAATCGATACGTCGAACGATACCGTTATTTAAATCCTTGATTCCAACAGACTAGAATGCCCCTGACAGGCCAAGATTGCCCAGGACAATCCCTGATTGCCACTTCAATCCCAAATCGAGTCTATACATGCTTAATACATGTAGTTCCCTTTCGTATCCATCCAAAATAAATGCGACTTCGAAATCTACAACTTTCAATTAACTGCATACATGCCCCTGGAGTTCAGAAAAATTGCAGAAATGCCCCTATAATTGACTTCTCATAAGATATCCCATTATACCCCAAATTACTAAAACAGCCTCCAAAGTAACTTTTGTGATTTACTATTTTGCCCCTCTTTAAATGAATCAGTCAAACTGATATCTACCCAAGTTCAAAGTTCTCTGAATTTGACACACATTCATAAAAACTATCTAAGAAACTTTTATGAAGAACCCTCGGGGAAAAAATCATCTAGACAGTTAAATTGAGGGTCCAAGTAAGGAAGTTAACTCCCAACTAGTTAAACTCGCAGTCGATTCTGAGCAACTTAGAGGGAACTTGAGAAATCAAAAAACATGGTTTAAAAATGGAACTCCAAGGATTCCAATGTGTTTGATCCCACAAAAATCTCAAACACGTAATGAGATATGATTGGTCAAAGTTGAAGGAAAATCATGAGTTCTATACTTCGAATAATTTCTGCATTTATGCAGTTGCAAAGGTATCTATTTTGGACTCTATTTCTGGAAAATCTAATGAGAATTCCGATATAGCTCGGAGAGTTCTCATTACAACTCAATTACAAGTTCAAATGGAGATGTTATGAGATTCCAAAGTTATGCAAATTCACTGTCCAACACTTTGAGCCAATTTACAGGGTACTAGATGACGGATTTAATACCAAAACTCAACATGCTCTTGAAGATTAGAATTCAGAAACATATAGAAGAAAAACTATTAAGATTTCATGAAACACAAAACAAGTTATGAGGCCGATGCCTAAAAGGTGGTCTCACGCCTCAAGGCATTTCTAGAACAGTTCATGCATATCCATATTCAAGAAGGAGTTCTGATCAGCTGAGATTGAATTGAAATAAGACATCAACCCAGAATGAAAGACGGATATGCAGGGAACACATTGCAACAAGAATCACACAATTTGTCCAATTAATTAGGAAGATATAGGCTCAAGTACATAGGCAGTTAAGTTGCCGAAAAGAGACTCAAATTCACACAAATCATGATTCTTGGGGAATGTTGGGTTACTAAACGCGTTCTACAGCATCTAAGTAGTGTGGTGCAGAAAGAACCAACATCTAATTTGTGCAAGCAGTGAAGGATTTACCAAAGAGAGTTCTTCGGATGAGAGGGCTTGTCAATCTACGGGGAGTGAGTCTATAATTTTGGCCTTCCCAGATTTTTGAAGACTGCATAAAGACATTGGTAGAGTCCAAATCCAATTATTAACAACAACAGAAAAGGAGAGTTGAAGGGTGAGCCAAGAAGAACTCCTAGGAACACACTTATCTGTCTCAACCACGAAGCTGCAATAGCATCAGTTTGGACAGAGAGGAAGAGAATAGAGGGAGTTGCAAGATTTTGCTCAAGAACACACTTGAATGTGGTTGAATATCTATCAATGTTTTAGGGTTTTAATTCATTCAAGTTGATTCAATCAGATGATGTGTCAACTCACTGAGGATTAAGCAATTTGCTTAGAGAAACTTAGGGCTAGTTTGCAAATTAGGGGTTCTATAAGGTTTCTGAATTTGCAAACATGACCTCCGTCACTTCTATCAATTCCTTAGACAACCCAAAATCATTAACTAATAACTCGGTGGCCCAAAATACTGCCTGATTTCCAGGAAAAATTAGTTACACAATTGCCCCAACACATCTTGGAAATTACAGTTGAGCCCTAATTGAAACTAGGAGTATTACAATTATAGAGAAGTTAACTGAGAGAGATTTACAATAATGAAACCGAGAAATGAAAAAGCGTTTTAAGCTTTAAACCGGGAGACCGAATCTCAATTTCAATTTGGTGAAAGAACCAAGATGTGGACTCCCGGTTTCAATGGGGGTAGCGGTGGGTTAAATTCCGTGATTTTATCTTTTGGTTTCTTCACTTGAAAACAAGACTTCAAGTCTCGGTTTCAGAATAAGCTTATTTTGGTATTTCTGCCCATAGAAGGCTCATTTTGTATTAAGCTAGCTCTTTACATTTTCGACATATATGATATAACTAATAAATAAAGCAAGCTCTTTATATACTACACATAATAAGCTGTTTTGATTGAAACTTAAGAAAGTCACACAGGCACTGAACGTCAGTTTCAGATTAGATCTGGGGCTGTGATGCAGCGAGAAACTAAGGTAAAAATACAGTGCTACAAAGGAAAATGGCATTTATTAGTAACTGCTTTAAGGACATTGTTTTCTAGCTACTAAGCCTTGATTTTGTCAGATGTTGTGTATAATAAGTTATACCTATATGGAAGAAGACTTCTCTGGTAATTTTAAGTGTTAACTCCAAGAGTTTACTAACATGTGGTGGCTACTTGTTTAAGTTTATTCGTTAAGTATGTAAAGTCCAAGTAAATTGAATGTTTTTTGCTGTTTTATGGTTTGTAGCTTGAGAATAGTGCGTATGCCACGTTAAGCAAGGAACTTGACGACAAAAGTCGCAAATTAAGGTATGATTGAATTACTAGTAAAATATTTCTTCCCAATAATCCATCTTTAACGTTGTAAATTGCTGAAACATCTGAACCCATTTATATTAGGCAACTACGGGGAGAAGATCTCCAAGGACTGAGCTTTGAAGAATTGAAGAAACTTGAGAAAGAACTTGAAGGAGGGTTGAGAAGTGTCTTGAAGACAAAGGTTTTGGATCCTTTCGTGTGTCTATTTTCTTTTTACACCATAGTTGCTTTGTTTTGTTGTAAACTTAAACATGACATAATTCCTGATTTCAGGGTGAGAAAACCGAGCATGAAATCATTACCCTGCAGAGAAAGGTACGGAACAACTTGTTCTACCACAGTTCATAAGTCCATTGCCAATGTACAGAGACGGAGCTACTAAGGGTAAGGGATGGCAATTGCCACCCCTCACTTTTTTCAAAAACTGCACTTTTACCCCTATTATTATGACTTAACAATAGGGGTAAAAATTGCACTTTTTGTATTAAATACCCCTTAACAAATACGCAAATGTCCCAACTCCCAACTGAGTTCACATTTTTTTACTAGTACCTTCAGAAAAATACATCAGGTTTTTTTCTTAGTTGTTCCAATTTTCTGGCTCCGCCACTGCCTATGTAAGTTCGATACTACTATTTAGTATAGAATTCTCCAAAAAATGAAAGAAAATGGGCAGGAGTTGAAAAATGGAAATGATTTGTACCACGAAAACCTATCGAATCCAATTTGTGATAGATGTGCTTTTCTTGTACAATCAATGCAGCAAGCAAGACTGTTGGAAGAGAATGCATGGTTGAAGCAGCAAGCACAAGTGAGAGAATATGTATTTAGTTTAATTTCCTCCTGTTCTTGATCATGTTTTGCTGTTGACTGCCCCTACTAACTTGAAGTTTGGTTTTGAGAAGCAGAGAATGGGCATCAGTCAAAGATATGAACAAGGCCAGTCTTCTGAGTCAATCACCAACAATGACCATGTTTTGCTGTTGACTGCCACGACTAATAATAACTTGAAGGTGGAATTTGAGAAGCTCAGAACGGGCGTCAGTCAAAGATACGAACAAGGCCAGTCTTCTGAGTCGTTCACCAACAATGGAAGCTCCGCCGCTGCTCCTCCTAATGACTACGACAGCTCTGATACGTCTCTCAAGTTGGGGTAATTTATCTATTTCTGTCTGCGCTTGCTAGCTAAAGTAAAATCACGATAAATAATCCATGAAGATGAAAATGTGAACCCCCGTAGGATAAAAAGAGATGAAGAATGAGCAGTGACGGAACCAGAAAACTAAAACATTTGGGGCAAAAACAAATTACTGTATTTCTTTTTAAGGTATTAGTGAAATTATTTAAATGTTATCTTTGGTTAAAAGTCACAATAATAGGGGAAAAAGTGGAATTTTGAAATGTGACGGGCGGCAATTTGCCATCCCGTGCCCCTTAGTAGCTCCGCCACTTATTTCATTTATTAAGTCATAAACATTTCACTACTCCTAACTCCTAGGGTCAATCATCTCCTTAAAAGAGGCTTTTTGGACAAGCAAAATATGAAATGAACTGAAATTGCATAATCTGATTATGAAATTCAATAATCTGTATAACCTCCCTAGAATTGGGAGTCCTGATTCGAAATTTAAAACTTCGGAATTGATGAAACCGTAGCCCAAGTTTCCAAACAGTGCTCCATGTTTGATTGGTTCGCTATTTTTCCCCCCTACCGTATGGCTTGTTTTAATTGGCATTTTGACCAAATCAGAGCCCTAAATTTTCAAACAGCACTCTGGATTTTCACCCTTGCCAGTAGTTTTTTGCAGCCCTGACACGTGGCTCGTTCTTATTCGCATACTTACCAAACTGGAGCCCTAAATTTCCAGACAAGTCTCAGAATTTGTAATCGTTTTGGCAAAATAATAATAAAACGAACCCTGAAATTGGGAAATAGGGTTCCGAGTTTACGCAATCTCATGTAATAATCTTCTTATTGGAGATCATAATCCGTTAATCGGCAGTAAATTAGCTTGTTTTTTGAGGAAAAAAACAGAAGGGTAGCTTGTTTAAACAAGCCCAATTAGCCAAACTTAATATTGGATTCCTATAAAATAAAAAGAAGGGTGAAAAATTATTACTGGTGAACACTCACCCCTTTGAGGTTTTCACGTGTCAGATTCTTTTATGTGGAAATCTTATTGCATTTCATCGATGCTACAAAGGAAAAAGGCTGCTCATACTTACGGAAGGGTGTTTTTTTTAATTGCAGATTACCATTTTGAAACAGATTTTGTTGCATGGCGCGATCAATAAAGTGGCAAAATAGGAAAGTATATTTTGATTTTGTTGTTGTTTGTTGTTGTATACAGGTTAATAAGTTGAAGATATTAGATGAGTACTTGTATGACGTACCAAAACCTTGTTTTACGGTACTTTGTATCTTATAATCCGAACAGATACGTTCTTGTTTCTGGAAAGTAATTAAAATTTTCTTCTAGTTAGTGTTAGCAGTAGAAAGTAGAAACATCTCTAGCTCTTTTCCAGAATGCGTGTTTTAAATCTTCACTTTTCGTTTTTTCTTTACCTATCTTGAGGCCGTATTGATGTTGAAAAGGTTTACCCACTCATGTTTACCAACGCGAGTCTTTTCATTTTTCAAAAGGTTTCATATGGCGACTCAAGGATTATTATGACATTGTCAAAAAAAAGGCTTGAAAAAGGATTATTATGTATAGATTTTGCAGCTACCATCATTGCCCAGGCTCAATGCATTTTGTTTCATCAATTTCATCTTCTGGATCCATTGCTGTCCTTTTGTGATTCATGCCATTGTAAGGGTAGTAATGTAGTTTTTTTTCCCGTATATATTGGCATCTTCCCCCTCCCCCATTTATATGACCTATTTTTCCACTCAAACATTTTGAGATGGTTATTTAGTTAGCAGGACACAACATGGTATTGTAAATCTTTTCATGTGTTGTGTTTGTGTAGAACTGCAACTCCCACGCGTTAGGTGAGTTGACACCCACTCCTAGCCCGATTTAAGGTAGTCCCCAACCCTTTCGAGCCCAAATTCATACTATTTATTAATTCGTTCTTGGGCTGAATCCAAGCTAGCCAATATGAATTAATTCTTTTTAGCTTAGATAACACTTTAAGCTCAATCAAAGTTGACTTGGTCTAAGTGGTAAGCAATTTGGTTCTGCTTAAGCAGGTCTCGGGTTCGAGTCCTTGCGTATGCAGAAAATTCTCACAGGGAGACTCACCTGACATACCCAGGCATGCGACCCGAGTCGGACCGGATTACGGGCCGAAGCCCCGGAACCGGTCGGGAAACCAAAAAAGTTGACTTAATTCTTAGAGAGATTGGTTAACCATCATAGGAATGTACAGTTTCTCTCTCTAGAAATCTCCCCTCTCCTCTTCAGAAGACAAACGTTACTCTCATGGAAGAGTGGGTGGTTTCTGGCAGTTAATCACCGAACAAGTGGGCTCTGTTGGAGGTTGGCAGTCGAAATTGGTGGAGAAGTGCTATAAAGCTGCAGCGGAGCCACCTCTGGTCACTAACGATTGCTGACAGTGGGGTTTCATCTCTTTCTTTTATCTATTTCTTGTGTTACCATTCCTCTTGGTCTGTAATGGCATCATCAAACTACACAAAGACGGATCAGGAAGATGTAGCAGAGGGGTTCATGGCTATGAAGCTAAACGAGATTGAAGAGGATGATATTTCCATCTCAGAGACCTCCATGGACGTAGGGAAGGACACGTGCCAAAGGAGTCTTTTTGGGAAGATTTGGACGTCGAATTCCATCAACGTCGTGGGAGTCCAAATAGTAATGAATGTCGTATGGAATGAGCCAAAACAACTCAGCGTTAACTCACTAGGCGAGGTATCTACTAGTTTCTGTTTGGCGAAGGCGGGGATTTGGAGAGAGTCCTTATAGGGAAACCATGGCTCATCAATAACAGCCTTGTTTTTCTCAGAAGATGGGTTTAAGGGGCGGGGATAAAGGTGCTCGGCAATGACAAGGGAATCTTTTAGATCCAAGTATGGAGCATCCTGTTGGATGGGTTGACGGAAGAATTTGGGAAGGATATTGGGAGGGCCATTGGATATCTTTCGAAGTGGCCATACCGGAGAGAGGGATTCTCAAAGGTAGATGTTTGAGACTGAAAGTGAAGCTTGATCTCAAGAACCTCTCAGGGGAGGGGGGGGGGGGTCATCCAATGAGAGAAGGATAGATTTTCAATATGAAAAGGTGTCGTTTATGTGTGAAAGTTGTGGAAGTGTGGGTTACCATATCTTTAGTTGCGCAAGGATCAACAAGTCAGAAGAAGGGCAAGTCTTGAAACCCTGTGGGAACTAGATGAGAGCTTTGACGACGATGAAATAAGTGAGGAAGGCGGGGAAGCATGTTGCGTTTCTCCTTGTTCGGTGTTAAGCAGGATGAGCAACAATTTTAGAGAGGAAGCACCGCGGAACGGACAATGAAGAAGGATAAAGGCAAATAAATTGTGGCTTATCAAGATGAGATGAGGTCAAAGGGGCGACTAAGATTGGAAGGAACAAGGTGCAGAAGACTCTTGAAATTGTGGGAGGAGGCGAGGTGAAGAAGGACAGTTCCAAGCAACTGTCGCTCCAAAATGCAGGATCTGGTATTGGAATGAAGAGGGTGTTGGGTTTTGACGTAGGTTACACAGTGGAATAACAAAAATTTATCCTACTCAAATCCCACTAAGGATCACAGGTGAAGCATCATAACATAATGAATGGAAGAAAGGTTACCTCAGCCATACCAGGCTGGTGACGATCACATACAAAGAATAGTATCTTTGTCTCTACGATATCCACACGAATAGACCTCAACCGAGCTTCTTCTCCAATGGTGCTAGCAATCTGAGAAGAAGGATGAACTTGGACATGCACGGGATGGATCACATCCATCTACGCGTCAAAGAGAGGACACGGCATCTCCATGCCGTGGGCACAAGAGGGGCGGAGGCAATGGTGGCCGACGGCTCCATGGGAGGGCGGCTAGGGCTTGGCCGAACCCCTATGGGAAGAAAACTCATTTTATTCCTTTTCTCTCTAGCTCTCTAGTAAACTGTGTTGTGTAAGATTTTGTTAAGCATGAATTCTCATAGCCAATAAATCCTATTTATAGCTAGAGGAATTCCTCTTTTCTCATAAATCCAACAATGTGGGATTAATTAAGTATGAATTCTCATAGCCTATAAATCCTATTTATAGCTAGAGATATTCACCTTTGCCCATAAATCCACCAATGTGGGACTAGTTACATTCTATCCCACAATTGCTCTTTAGTCCAACTAATGAGCACAGTTTATACTTTAGTCCAATTAATTCATTATTGCTATTTAGTCCAACTAATTAGCAATAATCCTAGCTTGATCTATTATTGTGTGTGACCATGTAGGTTCCTAATTACGTGGCAGTAGTAATAGTTATTACAAACATTGAGCGGTATCTAGCAATACATCAATGCTCCTAAGTAATAGGAATGTCAGTGATCTGACTAACCTCTGTGACAAATGTTACAGTGTTGTATAATCCATTTGTCTCATCCATCCGGATTGGACACAAGACATGGAGTGTCTCACTTGTATATCCAATCCATAGTTTCTCGATCTGTGAGTAGACTTAGATAAACAAATAACATCAATATCCCATATTGATTTATTTGAGCATGACCATGCATTTTTCTAAGTCTCACTCATCGAGTGGACATGGATATTTACTCCCGTCATGTGGGAGGGACAAATCCTCTCTACATCACTACGATCTCTCAGCTTGCTTCATATCACGTCTGATTAAAGCCTTTATAGTTACCTAGTTACGGTGTAACGTTTGACGATATCAAAACATGATAATTCACAACTAGAGTACATAGTGACTTCAAGTCTAAGTATCACAACACCATTGTCACTATGAGAAGTGCTTGTGACATTCACATAACTCCCATGTAGCATTCTCATGGTGGGTCAATCCAGTACGCCATTACTCCTAATGCGTACCCATGTGTTGGATCGTGATATCTACATATCAATCCAACCCCATACTAGTTTATAGTTGATCGTCCTATTAATCAATATATTTGACTAGGGATATTCAAGAATATAAACTTTATAGTCTAAGGACTTCATTCATGTTAGCATATCTGCATATCGATAACATAATGAATAGTAAGTCCATTAAATGTCACAATAAATTGATTGCCTCTATGGCACAATTCCAACAGAGGGGACGAGCCCAATCGGATATGGCTGAGGAGAAAACTCTTTTTGAATCAGCGGAGGGTGTTAAAACGCATCACTCGCCGACAGTCTTGAAACTCCTAAGTTGGAACGTACGAGGATTGGCTAATCCATGTACGTTTGATGCTCTTCACTACTTGGTGAGGAGTAATTTTCCTACTTTATTTTTTCATTCGGAAACAAAATTATACAAGAATAAAAGTGAAAAGCTTCGGATGCGATTAGGCTACCAAAGTGCTTTATGTGTACCTATGAGAGGCTTAGCTAGTGGCCTTGCACTGCTTTGGAGCAATGAACTTGATGTTACTGTTTTGTCTTATATCACTTTTCACATCCATTGTCGGGTTCAATTGATTGAAAATATCGAACAATTCTTCCTCTCTAAATGAGTGGTGAAAATGAAACGAATGAGAAGATAATTGGGTAGGGTTTATTTTTAGAGAAAAAAATGGGTGGGTTGGGTACGCTGAAATGAAAGGTGGTGTATTAATCATAAGGGCAAATTCGTCATTGTCCATCATTAAGCGTGCCAAAAGAGGAAGAAAGAAAGGGAACGTACCAAAATAGAAAGGGGGAGAAAGAGAATGAACGGAGTGGTATTTTACATTTTTTTCGCTGCAAATGTCTCTTTACTTTACTGAGTAGGTGTAAGACCATATTCCTTGTTCGTAAAAGAAAATGTAATTGTGCATCGCATGTGCAGTTATCGTGCACAAATCGTGCAGTAAAAATGTATGAAATAAGTACGAATAATGCTAATTTCTTTATTAGAAACGATAATTTTGCAAACAATCGATATGAGGGAGACCGTCACCGTAGTAACGGCTAGCAATACGCAGCGGGTTCACATTTCATAAGTTGCATGATTATGCATAGAAGAGATCGACAATTTCCCCACCACTCTTGGTTGCGCCAATAAGGGCCTACACTGTCACTGTGTACTTGGGTGCTCACTCTAGTCTGGCCGTTCGAGGTGGGGGGCCGGAGCCGGAGCCGGAGGGAAGCTGAGACATGGTGTTCGGTTGGCGATGCTATAGGGGGTTGGCTGTGAAGGGAAGAGGTTGGGTTATGAGGTTTTTATAGTGAAATGTGTAGGGGCAAATGATGATGAAGCCATCACCATGGCTGAAAATACACCCCTGCAACATTTGGGTAGAGGCAGGGACGGAACCACGGCAAGAGCTGCATGGGCCGTGGCCCCCCCTGGAAATTTTGCTAGAGCAGTATGTATAGAGCTATATGTAAGGTACATGTGTAGTTTTAGTAGGTGGGCCCCCCTCAACATGTAACCGACATTGCCATGTGTAGAATTTGACAAGGAGGAGAGTTGATAAAGTGACCGGGTTGTGACAAACTAACTACAATTTTACAGCAGGTTGTGATTTGGTAGTGTCACCAACCAAGTGATGCTATCAAAACTCGTTAGATTTCTATGAGTTACGTCAAAAATTGGTAATGACTATTGTAGATGCAGTGAAATACTAACTCTGCATGGTGGTCACATGAATGTCATTCATAATTGGTCCATATAGACGATAGTTATTTTAATAAAATTACCATTAGTAATATTAGAAAAACTTTGTTATATTTTTATATAACAACAATCTTGTTAGATTTTGATCAACATAATCGATCAAGAATCAAGAGAGAAATGTCTAAAACCTAACTCTACTACCGTCTACTACAACAATACCAATTTTGTAACTACCGTGGTACCCATTCCAAGGACAGAGCCTCAATTTGTTCCAATTTTGATCAATAACAGGTAAAAAAAATGTAGTACTATTATAGAAGTTAACAATGTTTAGAATTATTCAATTTTGTGAATAATTTTTTGTCCTATCGATATTTTATTGTTTTATAGGAGATTAATGTCGAGGTTTTTATTAATTCGCCCCCCCCCCCTCCCCTCCCCCCCCCCCCAATAAAAAATTCCTGGGACCGTCCCTGGGTAGAGGAAGAAGAAAGGGAATGAAAAGGGTAAGGGAAAGAGATGGGTGAAGAAATGTAACGAAGATGTATAGACGTTGAGAGAGAGAGGGAGGGAGAGAGCCATCAGATGCACAGAGAGAGATCTTGGTACAATACACAGAGAGAGAGCCATCCGCGGTGTTCAAGATCCAGGTACAATACACAAAGAGAGAGAGAGAGAGAGAACAGAAGTTGTGAGAGAGAGAGGAAGAAGAAATGCATTGAGGAAGGAAACAGATATTGAGAGAGAGAGGAAGAAGAGAAATGAAATGAAGAAAGAAAGAGACATAGAGAGAGTGAAGGGGTTCATCGATCTCGAGAAATGCCGATGAGCAACAGTTTTAAGGAGGAAGCACTGCGGAACGGACAATGAAGAAGGATAAAGGCAAATAAATTGTGGCTTATCAAGATGAGATGAGGTCAAAGGGGCGGCCTTGCACTGCTTTGGAGCAATGAACTTGATGTTACTGTTTTGTCTTATATCACTTTTCACATCCATTGTCGGGTTCAATTGATTGAAAATATCGAACAATTCTTCCTCTCTAAATGAGTGGTGAAAATGAAACGAATGAGAAGATAATTGGGTAGGGTTTATTTTTAGAGAAAAAAATGGGTGGGTTGGGTACGCTGAAATGAAAGGTGGTGTATTAATTATAAGGGCAAATTCGTCATTGTCCATCATTAAGCGTGCCAAAAGAGGAAGAAAGAAAGGGAACGTACCAAAATAGAAAGGGGGAGAAAGATAATGAACGGAGTGGTATTTTACATTTTTTTCGCTGCAAATGTTTATTTACTTTATTGAGTAGGTGTAAGACCATATTCCTTGTTCGTAAAAGAAAATGTAATTGTGCATCGCATGTGCAGTTATCGTGCACACATCGTGCAGTAAAAATGTATGAAATAAGTACGAATAATACTAATTTCTTTATTAGAAACGATAATTTTGCAAACAATCGATATTAGGGAGACCGCCGCCGTAGTAACGGCTAGCAATACGCAGCGGATTCACATTTCATAAGTTGCATTATTATGCATAGAAGAGATCGACAATTTTCCCAACACTCTTGGTTGCGCCAATAAGGGCCTACCCCGCCATTGTGTACTTGGGTGCTCTCTCTAGTCTGGTCGTTCGAGGTGGGGGGGGGGGGGGGGCGGAGCCGGAGGGAAGCTGAGACATGGTGTTGGGTTGGCAATGCTATAGAGGGTTGGCTGTGAAGGGAAGAGGTTGGGTTATGAGGTTTTTATAGTGAAATGTGCAGGGGCAAATATAGATGAAGCCATCACCGTGGCTGGAAATACACCCCTGCAACATTTGGGTAGAGGAAGAAGAAAGGGAATGAAAAGGGTAAGGGAAAGAGATGGGTGATGAAATGTAACGAAGATGTATAGACGTTGAGAGAGAGATGGAGGGAGAGAGCCATCAGATGCACAGAGAGAGAGATCCTGGTACAATACACAGGGAGAGAGCCATCTGCGGTGTTCGAGATCCTGGTACAATACACAGAGAGAGAGAGAGAGAACAGAAGTTGTGAGAGAGAGAGGGGAAGAAGAAATGCAGTGAGGAAGGAAACAGATATTGAGAGATAGAGGAAGAAGAGAAATGAAATGAAGAAAGAATGAGACATAGAGAGAGTGAAGGGGTGCATCGATCTTGAGAAATGTCGATGAGCAACAATTTTAGGGAGGAAGCACCGCGGAACGGACAATGAAGAAGGATAAAGGCAAATAAATTGTGGCTTATCAAGATGAGATGAGGTGAAAGGGGCGGCCTTGCATTGCTTTGGAGCAATGAACTTGATGTTACTGTTTTTTCTTATATCACTTTTCACATCCATTGTCGGGTTCAATTGATTGAAAATATCGAACAACTCTTTCTCTCTAAATGAGTGGTGAAAATGAAACGGCTGAGAAGATAATTGGGTAGGGTTTATATTTAGTGAAAAAAATGGGTGGGTTGGTACGCTGAAATGAAAAGTGGTGTATTAATTATAAGGGCAAATTCGTCATTGTCCATCATTAAGCGTGCCAGAAGAGGAAGAAAGAAAGGGAACGTACTAAAATAGAAAGGGGGAGAAAGAGAATGAACGGAGTGGTATTTTACATTTTTTTCGCTGCAAATGTCTCTTTACTTTACTGAGTAGGTGTAAGACCATATTCCTTGTTCGTAAAAGATATGTAATTGTGCATCGCATGTGCAGTTATCGTGCACAAATCGTGCAGTAAAAATGTATGAAATAAGTACGAATAATGCTAATTTCTTTATTAGAAACGATAATTTTGCAAACAATCGATACGAGGGAGACAGCCACCGTTGTAACGGCTAGCAATACGCAGCGGATTCACATTTCATAAGTTGCATTATTATGCATAGAAGAGATCGACAATTTTCCCAACACTCTTGGTTGCGCCAATAAGGGCCTAAGTACTTGGGTGCTCTCTCTAGTCTGGTCGTTCGAGGTGGGGGGGGGCGGAGCCGGAGGGAAGCTGAGACATGGTGTTGGGTTGGCAATGCTATAGGGGGGTTGGCTGTGAAGGGAAGAGGTTGGGTTATGAGGTTTTTATAGTGAAATGTGCAGGGGCAAATATAGATGAAGCCATCACCGTGGCTGGAAATACACCCCTGCAACATTTGGGTAGAGGAAGAAGAAAGGGAATGAAAAGGGTAAGGGAAAGAGATGGGTGATGAAATGTAACGAAGATGTATAGACGTTGAGAGAGAGATGGAGGGAGAGAGCCATCAGATGCACAGAGAGAGGGATCCTGGTACAATACACAGGGAGAGAGCCATCTGCGGTGTTCGAGATCCTGGTACAATACACAGAGAGAGAGAGAGAGAGAGAACAGAAGTTGTGAGAGAGAGAGGGGAAGAAGAAATGCAGTGAGGAAGGAAACAGATATTGAGAGATAGAGGAAGAAGAGAAATGAAATGAAGAAAGAATGAGACATAGAGAGAGTGAAGGGGTGCATCGATCTTGAGAAATGTCGATGAGCAACAATTTTAGGGAGGAAGCACCGCGGAACGGACAATGAAGAAGGATAAAGGCAAATAAATTGTGGCTTATCAAGATGAGATGAGGTCAAAGGGGCGGCCTTGCATTGCTTTGGAGCAATGAACTTGATGTTACTGTTTTTTCTTATATCATTTTTCACATCCATTGTCGGGTTCAATTGATTGAAAATATCGAACAACTCTTTCTCTCTAAATGAGTGGTGAAAATGAAACGACTGAGAAGATAATTGGGTAGGGTTTATATTTAGTGAAAAAAATGGGTGGGTTGGTACGCTGAAATGAAAAGTGGTGTATTAATTATAAGGGCAAATTCGTCATTGTCCATCATTAAGCGTGCCAGAAGAGGAAGAAAGAAAGGGAACGTACTAAAATAGAAAGGGGGAGAAAGAGAATGAACGGAGTGGTATTTTACTTTTTTTTCGCTGCAAATGTCTCTTTACTTTACTGAGTAGGTGTAAGACCATATTCCTTGTTCGTAAAAGATATGTAATTGTGCATCGCATGTGCAGTTATCGTGCACAAATCGTGCAGTAAAAATGTATGAAATAAGTACGAATAATGCTAATTTATTTATTAGAAACGATAATTTTGCAAACAATCGATACGAGGGAGACCGCCACCGTTGTAACGGCTAGCAATACGCAGCGGATTCACATGTCATAAGTTGCATGATTATGCATAGAATAGATCGACAATTTTCCCACCACTCTTGGTTGCGCCAATAAAGGCCTACACCGCCATTGTGTACTTGGGTGCTCTCTCTAGTCTGGCCGTTCGAGGTGGGGGCCGGAGCCGGAGCCGGAGGGAAGCTGAGACATGGTGTTGGGTTGGCGATGCTATAGGGGGGTTGGCTGTGAAGGGAAGAGGTTGGGTTATGAGGTTTTTGTAGTGAAATGTGCAGGGGAAAATGAAGATGAAGCCATCACCATGGCTGAAAATACACCCCTGCAACATTTGGGTAGAGGAAGAAGAAAGGGAATGAAAAGGGTAAGGGAAAGAGATGGGTGAAGAAATGTAACGAAGATGTATAGACGTTGAGAGAGAGAGGGAGGGAGAGAGCCATCAGATGCACAGAGAGAGATCCTGGTACAATACACAGAGAGAGAGCCATCCGCGGTGTTCGAGATCCTGGTACAATACACACAGAGAGAGAGAGAGAGAGAGAACAGAAGTTGTGAGAGAGAGAGGAAGAAGAAATGCAATGAGGAAGGAAACAGATATTGAGAGAGAGAGGAAGAAGAGAAATGAAATGAAGAAAGAAAGAGACAAGAGTGAAGGGTGCATCGATCTTGAGAAATGCCGATGAGCAACAATTTTAGGGAGGAAGCACCGCGGAACGGACAATGAAGAAGGATAAAGGCAAATATATTGTGGCTTATCAAGATGAGATGAGGTCAAAGGGGCGGCCTTGCACTGCTTTGGAGCAATGAACTTGATGTTACTGTTTTGTCTAATATCACTTTTCACATCCATTGTCGGGTTCAATTGATTGAAAATATCGAACAACTCTTTCGCTCTAAATGAGTGGTGAAAATGAAACGGCTGAGAAGATAATTGGGTAGGGTTTATTTTTAGAGAAAAAAATGGATGGGTTGGGTACGCTGAAATGAAAGGTGGTGTATTAATTATAAGGGCAAATTCGTCATTGTCCATCATTAAGCGTGCCAAAACAGGAAGAAAGAAAGGGAACGTACCAAAATAGAAAGGGGGAGAAAGAGAATGAACGGAGTGGTATTTTACATTTTTTTCGCTGCAAATGTTTCTTTACTTTACTGAGTAGGTGTAAGACCATATTCCTTGTTCGTAAAAGAAAATGTAATTGTGCATCGCATGTGCAGTTATCGTGCACAAATTGTGCAGTAAAAATGTATGAAATAAGTACGAATAATGCTAATTTCATTTCTTGAAACGATAATTTTGCAAACAAGCGATATGAGGGAGACCACCACCGTAGTAACGACTAGCAATACGCAGCGGGTTCACATTTCATAAGTTGCATGATTATGCATAGAAGAGATCGACAATTTTCCCACCACTATTGGTTGCGCCAATTAGGACCTACACCGCAATTGTGTACTTGGGTGCTCTCTCTAGTCTGGCTGGTCGCTTGACCATTTCGTTTCAAGTCATCGTTGCTCGTCGAAAACCATGATCTCCGATAACGAACTCTACAACTTTAGAACTGCCAGGCTCTGGTACCACTTGTGAGGTTCCAAGCTATGGATTCTGTAGAAATTGTCGTAACTGAAGACAAATATGAGAATCCGAAAAAGAAATTCAGAGAGAGGTAGAGAACTAAGGAGGAAGGAGATCGATAGAGAGAACGTAGAAGATTGAGAAATTTTTCATATTGAATTTGCATAATCCCCCAAATTCGTACAGATCAATTCTATGTAGCCATAGTACTTTCTGAAATTATCAACTACGCCCTTTTCTTTTGCTAATACTTCACATCAACATCTTCTTTATTATTATCAAACAAGCTCCATAATTTTTCTTAATATCAATTCCATCACGATCATGACAAACGGCGAATATGTTTCTACCAGGTGGTCAATTCAAGAAAAGAGTCGGATCTATGTTATTCGATTGTGTGGGTTAGAATCTATCTCAGGTTTTTTCATTTTTAGAAGCTCTGGTATCCTTCTCCTTATGAGTATTAATTATTTAATATTAGTCGTTAATTAATGACTTTATTTATTTAATTATTTTTTTTACTGCATTAGTAATTAACGTGCTAGGTTTTTTTTGCGGTTTTTTCCTGGCCCATGTGAGTGAACCGCTTAAGTCTATGTTCTCATTATTTGAACAATTGTAGTCTTTGTTTATTTTTATCAGATGAATAGGGAAGATTCTTCGTTTGGTCAACTCATTAGGTTGTTAAAAATAGCGCCGTAGAGTAAAAAAGATACGTGGAAAGTTTTGTCGATTTTTACAAAATCATCACATCCGCTACCTATTCTGCATCATGAAGATTTTCTTCATACCATCTGACGTGTCAGAAGCTCAGTTTTGGACAAATTGGCAACACAAATACTACCTTTGTTTCTTCTCTTTCCCATGCGGTTGACTTTTGTACCCGTATCTGGGTCACTTTTACTCGGTGATTTATATAGCAAAACGATATCGTTTCTCTACAAGATCATGCAAAAATTACCAAATCCGTGTATTGTTTTGCTAACCAAATCACCGGGTCAAAGTGACTCAATAAACAGTGTCAAAAAAGTGAAGTAAAGTGAAAGAGAAGAAACAGAGATAGTACCAAGAGATTGGCCTTGATAACCCAGTGCATCGAATTTTGAGCCAATTGACCACATTCTCTTTTAATATAAGGCAATTGGTAGAGTTTCTCAACTGTGTGCCACGAATGTGACTTCAGACTCTAAACCTTAACACCATAAACCTTAACTCTACCAAAACTATCTACAGCATCCATATCCCTCACAAGTCACAACCTTATAATCATCTCTAACATGGTGATAACCAAATCCATACCGATATAAAACATCAATGAATCATGACTGGACTGATAATTTCTGATCCCCGCTGATGTCCTCGAGAAGCTCACACCCTAGAATATAAAAATCGCAGTTCCACATGATAAAAATATATGTTATATCTGAATTTCCTGTATTGCGTGTTAACATAGATATTAGTTATACGTAGGAATTGAGTGATGACAGTGCTTGCATATATGAACGTCAAAATTAAAATTAAAATCAAAATTACGCAGTACTTTTAGAATATTTCTTTCTATTGGTAAGTGACGGACACAAAAACTAAAATTGTACTACTGGAATGGAGTCAAGTCCCTATCACACAAGCCACGAATAAGTTCATAGTGGAGATAACAGAGGAAGTGACACCTAAAAAAACGGAAGAATAACCATTGAATTGTTGCCAAGTTGTCTTCCACCATTCACCTCGAAAGAAACGAGCATGGGCAACGACGTCTTTTTTCACACCATTCATCCATGGAAATAAACTTGTCGGAAGGAGGACATGACATGGGTGCACCCGAGTAAGACATGATAATCCTAGCATGTGCCAAAATTGAAGTAACCGTAGCATCTTTTGTTACGCAGGGAAACCCTAGCTCCGAATAATTCGGAGGGCGGCCAGGGAGAAATTTCTTGCGCAAGGAGTCTTCAGGCTTGGTTCGATCTTTGCAGCGATCAATACCTCACATAGCTCCAGTCCTTTCAACAATGGCAGGGGCGGGTTCACTGCTTGATTTCGGGAAGCTTACTATTGAAGAAGAAGAGGTTGAAGTTTTTGAGCCGGAGTACAGTTTAGCAGCGATTAAAGGGCGAGGGCCTTGCTTGTTCGGTAAGTTCCTTCTTCCAATCAGGTTTAACGTGTGGGCTATGAAGCTTTTGTTCAAAAAGATATGGCCAGGGGGTGAGGAATTAAGCATACATGAAACTGGTCCCAATTCCTTCGTGTTCCAGTTTCAAAGTCAGGAAGCTCTAGACGCAGTTTTCTCGGGTGGTCCGTGGATTTTTGACGATAATGTCTTAGCTTTGAAGCATTGGGATTTGGCCGACAATTTGGAAAAGAATTCGCTTGAAACCATTGATGTTTGGGTGCAGGTGAAGAATTTACCGATTTATCATCAAACCGATGCGGATCTTCGTAGGGTTCTCAAGAATATGGGGACAGTTTTAAAGACGGATCCTAAAATTTCCTCTGGCCCAGGAGGAGACTATATGCGGGCACGAGTGAGATTGGCGATTGATAAACCGCTGAGAAGAGGCCGTAATATTGAAGTTCTTGGAAAGGTGAGATGGTTGGACTACAAGTATGAACGGATATCTTGTATTTGTCGTTGGTGTGGTATGCTTACCCATCATGAAGAAGATTGCTTAATGCGTACTGATCTACAAAAGGAACAGAGCAACCCAGGTTATGGTGACTGGCTTTTGTTTCGACCCCCTCCTAAAAAGAAATTGTTAGACGTTTTCAATGAGGCCAGTGGTGAACCTTTAGGAATGGAAGATGAAGCTGCTAAGGAGTTAGACAAACAGCAACAAGATGAAGTGATGAGCAAGAATGATGGGTCGATTAGTGGTTCGAGTATGGAGGAAGAAACTGCAGCAGATGTTTATGAAGACAATGCCGCACTTGATGGAGTTTTGGACAACGATATAAGTGTCTACAATAATCCACTGGGTTCCCATGACAAAGCTATGCGCTTTTCGACTGGGGAGAAATCCAAAGGGATAGCGGTGGCTCTCGGGAACAACTCCGTGGGTGCAAAGAGGAAGAGTACTGACGTAAACCTAAGCCCTAGTCCGGCGGACAAGGCTAAGAGCAGAGTACAAAACACGACTAGTGGGGGTATTGCGAACACAGGGCGAGGGAGTGGTACTAACAGCAGTGGGGGGCGTGGAGTTGGACGAGGGAATGGACGTGGTGGTGGAAGAGGAGGGAGAAAAAACCCGACCACTGGGTTGGGAAGGGCAGAAGTAAAGGGCAGTGGGGTTTCAGTGAAGGCGAATCACACAGCCCATACAAATCTTCATGAAGCAAAAGCTAGAGAAACAGGGGAAGATAAAAGCGGACAAAGTGTACCTCGAGTTCAAGGACCACAGGCCCCAATACAGGGGGATGTTTCTTCGGTGGACTCAATAACTAAATTGGCTGAGGCTGCGAGACAGCCCAGCCAGTCGCAATGAGTCTACTTAGCTGGAACGTGCGGGGGCTTGGGAACCCCCGTAGCGTTATTTCTCTTTGCGATCTCGTAAGGAGACAGAAGCCCAACATCGTCTTCCTCATGGAGACAAAACAGTATGCAACAGAGATGGTACGTATTCGGGACAGACTTGGGTTCCGTAATGGTATTTTTTGTGATTGTGAAGATAGGAGAGGTGGTTTGGCTTTAATGTGGGATGAGGAGGTAAGCTTTTCGCTTGCTAGGAAGTCACGTTTTTATATACATGGTTTTTTCACAATTATTAGTGAAGCAAAACATGGTTATCTAACGGGTTTTTATGGGGATCCAGACAGAAGGCAAAGACACAATTCGTGGACTTTGCTTGAACGTTTGCGTCCGTATAATAATCCTTGGTGTGTTGTGGGAGATTTTAATGCATTCACTTCTATCTCAGAAAAGGAAGGAGGAAGAGAAGTCTCCTTTAGTCAGATAGAAGGTTTTAATAGCGTTATAAATCGTCTACAACTCAGGGATCTTGGCTTTTCTGGAGTTCGTTTTACTTGGTCGAATAATCAAGGTGATGATTTGACGATCAGAGAGCGACTTGATAGGTGTCTTGTTACTGACAATTGGACGGATATATTTGGATGGGGCAAAGTGGATCATCTTGTTGCTGAGGTGTCCGATCATGTTCCTTTGCAGATAATCTGGCCTTCGGGTATTCTACGTAACAATAGAATCAATAGGCGATTTCAGTTTGAGAATATGTGGTTGCAAGACCACCGTTGTGTTCAGTTTGTTGAGGACATTTGGCGAGGATCGAATGGTTCGGTAAAAGGAAAATTGAAGGGTATGGCTACAGCTTTGACGGGTTGGAGTAAGGAGATATTTGGTAGCATTAAAAAAAGGTTGAAGAATCAAAGGCATCGACTAAACCAATTGGCCGAGGGACCCCAAACAGCGGCTGTTATTGCTGAGGCTCGTGCTATTCGTCAGTCAATTCTTAGTACTTTGCTTATTGAAGAGGAGATGTGGAGGCAACGGAGTAGGGAAGTGTGGATGAAGAAAGGGGATCGTAACACGGCTTATTTCCATAGAAAGGCTTCGATTAGAAGAAACAGAAATAGAATAGAAGGGCTAGAAGACGAAGGGGGGGAGTGGAAGACTGAGAAGACGCAAATTACGACTATCCTTGAAGATTATTTCAAAGGAATGTTTACCTCTACAAATCCGCTTCGGGCTGATATGGAATCGATGATTACACATGTGGAGGAGTTGATTTCCCCTGATCAACGTGCAGCGTTAGATATGGATTTTTCGGTCGAGGAGGTGCGTATAGCACTAGGACAGTTGGCACCGGCCAAGTCACCTGGTTCGGATGGATTCCCTGCAGGCTTTTTCCAAAGATTTTGGTCAGTGGTGGGAGTCGAAGTTGAAGATATCTGCTTGAATATCCTCAACGGCAACGGTAATGTGGCAGATTACAATCACACGCTTATCGCTTTGATCCCAAAAGTGAAACAGGTTAGAAGACCATCTGATTTACGTCCAATAAGCTTGTGTTCTACGATTTACAAAATAGTTACAAAGGCCATGGCAAATCGGTTAAAATTGTTTTTGGATGATATAATTTCTGAAAATCAGTCAGCTTTCGTACCGGGAAGACTAATTTCAGATAATATTCTCATCTCTTTTGAGTTACTACATACGATGAAGAACAGGAAAAAAGGAAAAACTGGTTTCTTTGCTCTCAAAGCAGATATGAGTAAAGCTTATGATCGGGTGGAATGGGATTTTCTGAGAGCTACGATGGAAAGGATGGGGTGTGGATTACGTTGGATTAACAGGGTAATGGCTTGCATATCATCAGTGCAATACAGTATTATTGTTAATGGCGAAGTGCGAGGAATGATTACCCCTGAAAGGGGGCTGCGTCAAGGGTGCCCCTTATCTCCTTACTTGTTTCTTCTTGTAAGTGAAACTTTGTCCCGTAGACTAACAGCTTCAGTGCAGGAAGGAGGTCTTTCAGGCATAAGCGCATCCAGAGGAGGTCCCAAAATTTCGCATCTTTTCTTTGCAGATGACAGTATTCTGTTTGCTAAGGCGACTGAGGAAGAGATCGGAAGCTTGAAGGGTATTCTTGCTGATTATGAAGCAGCTTCGGGTCAGATGCTCAATATGCAGAAATCCTCGATTATTTTCTCAGATAATGTGGCGATGGAGCATCGAGTAATGCTTAGTGCTTTATGTGGAGTTCAACTAGAAACGCAACATGAAATCTACTTGGGTCTGCCAACCCAGGTGGGTAGAAGCAGAACTGCAACCTTTAGTCCTTTGGTGGAAAGGGTTGCAAAGAAGATGAAGGGATGGAAGGGTTCGTCATTGTCTACGGTTGGAAAGGAAGTGCTAATCAAAGCTGTGGTGCAAGCGATCCCGATTTATACAATGAGTTGTTTTCTCCTCCCTAAAAAGATTTGTCAAGATCTTGAAAGACTAGTTCGTCAATTTTGGTGGGGAGGGGATGATCAAAAGAGGAAGATTCACTGGGTTGAATGGAATAAGATGAAGAATAATAGGGAACAAGGCGGGCTAGGGTTTCGTGATTTTCAAGATTTTAACATAGCAATGTTAGCCAAACAAACTTGGCGTTTCTTGAGTTCACCAAATTTGTTGGTTAGCCGTGTGTTTAAGGAGAAGTATTTTCGTGATTGTTCTATATTGCAATTAGAGGTGAAGAAATCAACCCAAATTTCTTTTGCCTTTAGAAGTATTTTGGCGGGTAGAGATTTGATTAATAAGGGTTTAGTTTGGAAGATTAAGGACGGGACAAATGTGAGAGTGTTTGGTGATCGATGGATTAAAAGGCCGAATACTTTCAAGTTGATTACGATTCCGTCGCCGGGGAATGAGAACTTGTTGGTGAAGGAATTAATAAATGATGCTACGGGAACTTGGGATGTAAGTAAGGTGGAGGAGATGATATGGCCGATTGATGTTGATGAAGTGCTCAAAGTCCCGATTGATAGTCAAGCTCGAGCTGATTCCTTTTACTGGAATTATTCGGAGGATGGGTTATACACTGTGAGCTCCGGCTACAAAACGCAACGAGAAATTACGGCAAGTCAATGTGCGACGTCAAATGGGCAGACAGGGTATCCGTGGCTATCCAAGTTGTGGAATTTGAAGATCCCAAAGAAATTTATGATGCCTTGTTGGCGGGTTCATCATGCATCTTTACCGGTAGCAACGAGTTTAGGAAGGAAGGGGGTAAATGTTTCGGTAATATGCAAGGTTTGTGAAGAAGATGTCGAAACTCAGGAGCATTTATTTCTAAAATGCTCGCATGCACAAATGGTTTGGAAAGCTCTGCTAGGTGAGTCTTTTGATTCAACGAAGTATATTGATTGTAGAGAAATGTTGGGTGACTTTTTAAGCAAGGAAGGAAAACAACGTTGTGAACTGTTCGTGTTGGGTTTCTGGGCAATTTGGACTAACAGGAATGATATGGTTTTTAACGGCAACGGAAGAGAAGCGAGGAAGCTTGTAGAGGATAGCAAGGATCTTCTTAACTGGTACAAGGAAGCAAGAATGGCTGGTCATCTTGAAGAATCAGGACAACTAAAGACAGATAGTAAGTTGAAATGGAGTTTTCCTCCGGTGGGTTTCATTAAAATTAATATTGATGCAGCCTGGAAAGAATTCAGTCCGGCCACCGGCGTGGGCGTAGTGGTGAGAAATGACTCGGGGCGATTCTTGGCAGCAAGACAGAGAAGATTAACTCGACAGAGGACGCCATTAATGGCGGAATTAGCAGCGGCAAACGAAGGCTTAGCTCTTGCAGCAGAGATGGGGTTCAAACAGGTAGTTTTGGAGTCCGACTCATTGACGGCGGTGGCCCTGCTCAGAGATGGACGAGTAGGAAGAATCAATGGAGTTAAAGCAATCTCAGATCTCAGAGAATTGCTAGCAGTATGCCATTCGAAATTTTCCAGTTTTGAGGAAGTAACCTTTTCCCATGTTCTAAGAGATGGTAATGAAGTAGCAAATTTAGTTGCCTCGAAAGCTATGTTAGAAGAGGATATTACTTATTATTCTGAAACGCCAATTTGGGCAAACGATGTACTTGACTCTGATCTTTTGGGTGTGACTGCCCAGTAATGGAGTTTTTAGTTTTTCCTCAAAAAAAAAAAAATTGAAGTAACCGTAAAGTTAGGGGAAAACATGTGAAATTGGAAATTTTAGCATTATTTTTGGGTTGGGGTTTGCCTTAAAACGTACACTGCTGTCTCATCCGCTCGCGAAACCGACGATTTCAAATGCAACGATGTGGGACGAGAAGGTGAAGAACGAGGCTGTGGAGATAATGGGTTTGTTCCAAGTTCTGCCTCGTTTGGTCGTCTTTGATTTGGACCACACTCTCTGGCCCTTCTACTGGTAAATCAATCTCTCTCTCTCTCTCTCTCTCTCTCTCTCTCTCTCTCTCTCTCTCTCTCGATTCCACTGGTCCTTTGTTTCATTTCGTTGCTTAATTGAATGTGACATTGTGTTACCCTCGAAGGAAAATCTAGTTTTTTCCTCGAATTTAGGAGGAAGAAAGAACAACAGGTAGTCGTTGAAATCAAATGTTTTGTTATATGAATTCGTGTTAGTTATTGGATTCGCATACGTCTTATTAGTTCATTAGATTTGATACAATTTGCAAGCTTATAATACGAAATTGTACTGTAAAATACAGTTTGGTTTCATAATTTATGATAGAAGCGGCTATGGGGCGGGGCGGGTATGTGTTCGGGCCGAATCGGGCTTCATTTGACCGGGTGCGGGTCGTTGTGTAGTAGCTTGCACATCCGGTGCGGGCTGACATACATCTAGGCACTATAGCGGGTCGGGGCGGGCTTAGTTAATTTTGGCCTGACCCGGCCCGATTGCCATGAGGATGCTGTTTCTCTCTGCACTTAGTGAATTGTGTGGGGGTAACTTCAGCTTGAACAAGCAAAAAAAGTTTGAAAATTGGTGACTACCACTCTGAATATTTCTCTTCCCCTCATTTTGACTTTTACCACTATTCACTGGGTCACATTCACCCGGTGATTTGGATAGTTAAATGATGCAATTTCTTTGATAATTTTGTCATGGTGTTGTAGAGTAAAAGTTGTTCTATAACACGGTGAAAAAATTATCAAAATATAGTATCGTTTTGCGATCCAAGCCACCGGGTCAAAGTCACCAAGATAGTACGAGTTGAAAAGTCAGATGATGGTGAAGAGAAGAATCAGAGTGGTAATTGCTTTAGGACTCTTCTGGGTTCACACAGTCTAAAGTTTCTCTCTTCATAGCCCAAAAATTGGGGATATGTGAAGGAGGTGGCTGTTATTTGAAACTGTGGTTCATCAGTTTCATGGACATTGAGTTTATTGTGCTAACTGCTAAGGACTCCCAAGCCTTGTTTGGGTTAGGTATTTGGAGGGGGGATTAAGGTAACTATGTACCTGTTTTCTCTTATCTCGTGTTTGGGTGCGGTATAAGCAACAGGTATAAGTTTTACTCCCTTATCCTCACCCTCAAATTTGCCTACAAGCTTATACCACAACATATAGGAAATGTGAGGGATAGAGTGGGAGTGCAAAAAATGCTAAACTACCTCCCAAAATCACTTATCCAGCCTTATCCCAATACAATCCTATCCTACCTCATATCTCAGTGTATCTCTAATCCCCCGTGTTTTTTATACCTTACCCAAATGAAAACCCATAGGTTAGCTAGTGGCCTAGTGGCAAGTTGGCAACCCATAGGTTACCCAAACGATAGCCCATAGGTGTTGGCCTAGTGGCAATGCCCTTGGTTTTAGGGGTTTTAAGGTTGCATTCCTCTGAAAACCAAAATCTCTCTGGACCCCTGGAGGCTTACCTGGTAGTTAACTTGAGGGCTCTGTTGATTTAGTCAAAATTTGTGCAATTTGTTGCAGATACCAAAATTATGAACAAAAAGTTACGCTTACATGCTTGCTTATGGAATGGATAACACGTAAAGTTTGGAAAATATGCGACAGGAGTAGCCACTTCAACCAACAACAGTTGAACCTCATAATACAAAAGAGAACCTACATTCTAAGGCCTTTTAGCAGGTAGGAGAAAAAACAGAACTAAGGTGTCGTCTTCCTTGTTATATGATCCTTGCTCATGATATTATTCCTCAAACTGCAAGTTTCACTTTGTTTTACATTTTGCATATAATGACACCACAACAACAAATGAGACTAACCTCTTCATATCTGCAGTAATTTTCGCTCTGCGCGAGAAACGCCGTCATTGTACCCCCAAGCAAAAGGGATCCTTCATGCACTGAAGGCAAAGGGAACAGATCTCGCCATTGCATCTAGAACGCCGGCGGCAACTACAGCAAATACATTTATTGACAAATTGGACATGAGTTCCCTATTCGTCACCCAGGTTAGCTATTCATCTTCTTATTTGTTTAGCTTTCAAAAAGAGTTTCCAGGTGACATGCATATGGTATATGCTGTCTTGAAAATGAGCGTTATCAATCTAATTCTTTAAACTAGTACATCTTTCCTCATTGTGCATGCAATGACATTGTAGGAGATATTCCCGACTTTGAGAAACAAAAGAGAGCATTTCCAGCGAATCAAGAGGAACACTGGGGTGCCCTATCAGTCAATGCTCTTATTTGATGATGAATATTGGAACATACAAGAGGTAAGCCTTCAAATTTGGCAGTTGTTGTTCATCTAATTACTTGGGCTCCATTCCGCGGATTAGCATCAACAATCTTTCACGTCCAACCACTTCTTAGTAAATAATAATTATGACTTTTGATTGTTCGCCAATCTTCTGAAGGGGGTATTTGCAACCCAGCAATTGGATTCATCTATAACCTTTTCAATAGTATAGTAGAAAATAATTTTGCCATTGGTTACTAATTTCATCTACAACCTTTTTTTATAATATATGTAATCACAATTTCCCCTTGGGGGTATTTCCAACTGGTGGAAAGCTCTCAAATGGTTTTCAACTGAATCGTTTTGGTGTGAAATTATCAAGAAAATCATTCTGATTGTTTTTCTAGTGTTTCTTCAAAAAGTGTATGGTGAGCTCCTACGTCGTACATTTCCGTTGCAGTAATAGTCTAATGGTGGTATTACTTCTCTGGCATGGTTGTTTTAAACCTTACATTCTGTGGTGTCATTTGCAGGCTGAAGAAATGGGAGTGACAAGTGTACTGGTAGAAGATGGATTAAGTCTTCGGGCTTTAAGGGTAGGGCTCAGGAAATTTTCTCAAAGCTTAGGTACATCAGATAGGAGGCAGCGAAAATGAGATTCATTGGATTTTTTTATTTTTTTTTATTTATTTCGAACAGTTGATTTGTTGGAATAATGTATGGCTGCGATAACTCTACGACAAGTGACATTTACCCAATCACCCGAATACCTTTATATCAGATCAGGATCAGATATATGTCAAGGTACCTAGTACTACCTACTCGTAATTTTTTTCCAGCGCTTAGAATGTGAAAAAGCTTTGCCAGTCTCTGTTACATATGAAGTTATGGCTATGACGCTTGGCAAATGACAGTGATTTCGAAGATATCTCGACTCCAGAAATCAAGCCTGTCGAAACTTTGCGTTCAGTAATAACAATGGCAAGTCTGCTCTCTGAGACTTAAAGTTGATACTCCTTTTGTCCCATTATTTCAGCCCATGTTTGACTTCTCAGGTTTTGTGGTCATTTTGGCTAGGTGATTTGAGTAGAAGAATGATTTATGACCTCGTTAAATATTTCATGATCTTGTAAAATGATTTCAAAAGTTAAACTAGACTAAAATTATGGGACAGGAGTAATCATTCTTTATTTTTTTGAGAATTAACTGGAGTAATCCTTATTGACCGAAAGAACAATGACAATCTTTTACAGGCAAACATAAAAGAAAGAATATGCAGGACATATAACAGCCATAATCCTATACATTTGACAAAGAATAAGCCTTGGGAAGCTTAATCTGCGTTTAACCTCGCCCTAACAACAAGAATACAAATAGACAAAATATGGGATTCATAACTACAATAGCCTGTACGTCAATCTTATCACACACTCAATAATCTGGGTAGTAGTATTCACACTTGATCTCTTTCTTCTTCTATCAACAATGCTTCAAGTTCCTCCCTTTGCCGCTTCAATTCCTGCAATCAAAAAGAAAAAAGAAAGTTCAGATTCTATGAAAACAAGATGTAGATTGGCAAACACACTGAACTGGGTGTCAAAGAAACAAGTTGCATGTGATTCTTGTTTTCCAGATTGTAAAGGCCAAAACATCGACAACTACCAACCCTAGCTTTGCCTGATTGCAGAAACATAGTATCTGCCCCGGATACTATCGCGGTGCTATCAGGACCTGACAAGGCAAGGCCACAAACCTCTATGCCCTAAAATATTTTTGCTCCAGATTCAACTCCATTGAAAAGAACCTTGGGACAAGTTCACATTCTCAAGGCAGGAAACACACTTGAGTTTTTAGACTCCCCAAAGTTTTGACGAACCCTTTGGCCTGTTGTAAGCCAATGTTTGGTTTGAGCTCGAACCCACACACAAGTCTCGACAAGCTAACACATTTATACATTTCCATCAAACAAAACCAATCCTTTCATCTCCCTCCTCCCTTGGCTACAAATTGTCATCGAGGGGCATAGGCTGCTGCTTATCCCCTAGCCCCATGCCAACTCGAGGACACCTCTGTCACCATCATAGATCCAGGAGAAGAGCGTAAAGGTGTGAACAGAGAGTAAACTAAAAAGATCACTGGTTCATCACGATTCAGAAAAACCTCAGGAAAGCCATGACAAAGAAAGAGAGGGAAAAAAACTTTCAGACAGTTTGAGTGCTTGATATACAGCAATCAACTTCCCCTTGGCTGAGCTTTGCACAGCGATTTCACACAGTTACAAAAGCTTCAGGAGATCCTGGGTTGAATACGAGTGATACACACTTCTGCTTACGCATTTAATTATTCTACTGTGTACAGCTCAAACAGGTAAGAGCCTGTTTGGTATGAGCTGAAAATCTAGAAAGAATCGGCTGAAAATAATCTGAGTGAAAAATCCGTGGGGACTGAAAATCAAAATCTATTTGGTATGAGCTGATATTACAGATTATGAGTTTGATCCATTTGACAAAATCTAAAGAGTTTCATAATCAAATGCTTGAATACTCACTTAAAGATCAATTTTGATCATGCTAAACGTAAAAATCACATTAAAAAATAGTTGTTATGAGATTTTCAGCTGCAAAGTCTTCGTTTTTGGAGATTCTGCAATTGTCATGAAAATAATTTAACCAGCAGCAGATCTTCAACTTAAAACTTTGGGTGCTGCTGAATGAAATTGGCTGAAAAAGACATTTTTCATCCCAGTTGGATCAGAACATATCTAGGATGCCAAACATTCACTAAGTCAAACCCTATATGTGATCTGTTGACATAGCAAGTCAAGTGATATACACATTTGTTCTCCCACTACATTCTACTATTCTAGTACTGTGCAGAAACCTAAATACCATTAGAGTACTACAATAGTAGAATGTAGTGGGAAAACAAATGTGTATATAGAAACTTCCTATATGGGACACCACAACTGATCTGTTGTAGATCTTTATATAGCAAGTTTCCTAATGGGAATGTTCATCTTCCCATTCGAGTTTGTTCTTGTCCATAGTTTCACGATCCCTCAAGAAAGTCTCAAATTGGGAAAACAAATGTGTATATAGAAACTTGAAATAAGAAGTTTTTTTCTTATTTCATTTTTTGGAACTGACAGGTTAGGTCATCAAACCTAAGCCAAAGAATCAACAAAAACCAGAATCTGATCAATTGAACCAAGCGGCACCCAAAACCGCCACTCCAAGAACGAAGAAAGAATAAGACCTTTGACAAAAGTATCAGACATACCAATGTCATCAAAGGTCTATCTGTTGCGCACCTACCAAATGAACCACATAACAACCAAAGGAGCCAGACAACAAACTTTCCTCCTCTATTTATCCACCCCAACCCCCATCAGTTCACCAGTATCATGTTTCCACGTTGCCATAACACTTGATCTGCATGGTTGACAGACCCTTTTTTTGTGTTTTCAATTCCTATTCAGGTCGTGCAAAGAGAAGACCTCCCCAAGGTGATGGCTCCAGCAGGATTTTTCTTAAAGACAGTGATCTAATATAAAGATTGAAATAACCTATTCAAATAAGGCATCAGCTGAAAGTAAAAGCCGAAGGTGCAAGATAAGGTAGCTACGCCATTATAATCAAAAAGGGAAAGCAGAAAAGACTGGGTAAACACTAAGTGAAGCTACATTATCCTAATGGAGGTATATAAGCAAGAAACTGGGTCATGGCCCATACAGTTGCTTACCAGAAGATCTTTAACAGCTTGTTCCCTTGAAATTTCCTTTTTCTGGCGACCACGTTTGACTAGGCCAATACACAAAATTCCCTGAGGTTGATTTGATATGTAAACCGATATTAGACAAAAGCAAATTCATAGAGATTCAAATTGACTTCCAACAAAGATGAGGTGCTTAGCAAATGCTACTATGAAGGATAAATATACATCAGCTTAATGCACTGCTCCCACTACAGTGTTGGAATACGAATCTTGAACAAAAGTGCAAGTACATTCCGTGCTTTCTCAAACACTGTTGTTCAACAAATAAGTGTGTGACAGCTGAGCTTTGTTATTAACAAGAAGATTTCATTGTAGTACTGAATTTTATGTACTATAAGATTTTGCCAAAAAATTCCAGTTATGTCAGGTTCCACATTAATCTTGAATAGGACTTACCGAGAGAACATAAAGGACTCCGCAACAAAGAAGCATGTAGCTTGCTATGTTCTGGAAAAGAATGAGATCCTTCCGCGCCTTATAGTCCTCTGGATAAGCTCGAGTCATTACCGCAACACTGTATGTGAAGGTTCACATTAAAAGAAAGTACACAAAATATAGTTTATGATATATTAAGATGGTATAGTACTTCTCAGTTGAATGATTGAATCATTTCAAAATCAACTACAATCAGAATCCACCCAAATTTAGCTGGGGAGTTAAACTTAATAGACAATGAACACCGCCTTGAGTTGCAATTTCTGACCAAAAGCGTAGTTTTGTATTACTTTACTGTTTTGAATAAACTGAACGACGCCAAAGCCAGTTGAAAATTTTGGTACAAAACACAGCGTAACCATGTTACTAGAAATTAATGAAAACAAGATAATAGAAGTAGGTGTGACCGGGAAAAAGTAACTGCAGCATCAATAGTACCCAGAAACTCCATGTACGGAGGGACTTATAAAGCAAAACTTGGTGAGTATAATTTCAGATTGAGAAACGTACAATATTTGCAGCATACCCCTACCAGCCCAATACTCTAACACCTGCAATAATTGAGTGAGATCTAGTATCAGAAGAGCTTTTAGAGAATAGCAGTTTAAGAGGATGCATTTTAGCGAACACTTTATAACATCAAAAGAGGGTATTCTCCGAATAGCAATGAGTGGTTGCCAAATTGGTATGTAATCCTACTGAATGGTGACCATAGTATTGCAGTTCAGCAATTGAATCTTGAGCAAAAACATATAAAGATTTTTAAATTTGTATCAAAACATTCTGAGAATACTAATTTATACAAATTGATGAACCTGTCGTTCGTCATGGAAGATGGTCTAATAGCTAACGAATAAGAATATACTAACTGATTGTTGCAAGTCTATTAAACCAAGATGTACTTAAGGGACCCTTTAAACTCTTCTTAGTCGGCTTCAGAAAGAAAAAATTAAAACGATTTTCGGGGATGATCAGGGTTCCTTGAGAACATTTACTTCAGATCTCAATCGAGCCCATGCGAGATAAGAAAAATAACTATGTTATGCTTCGAGTCACAAGCCTTGCAAAAAATAAGCAAGGCATGCCACCCAGTGTGAATTCAGTTGTCAGGCAGTTTGAAAAGAACATACTACTCCGGATCTATATCAAATGATCATGGTAGCGGAAACAACAAAGGAAAATTTTCATAGCAATGCTCACTAATTGAGCGTGGTGCATAATAATTTGGCATGAACAACTTTAAAGAAAATAGAATGCAACGAAAAAGTAGTAGTTGGTTGATTGAGATCGATTATATGAACTGCCATATTATGAAGTACATCTAGATTCTTAATTTCTTATAACAAACTTCCCCTAGCTGACTAGACTGCGAAGCAATAGTAAGTTAGAATCCCATCTAACTAATAATGACTTGACTCTTGAGAACAGATAAAAACAGCCTGATTCAGATCCCATGAATCCTCTTCCAAACAACCCCCACCTCACCCCAACATCGAGCTTCAATGGCCAACTCGAAAGAACCTGTGACAACAAGGATGAATTCTCTGCATGATTCATGAAACCCGAAACTCAAGTTTGCTGGCATTGACATCTTGAGGATAAAGCACCTTGCAACATTCAAAGACAAAGCATACATAGAAGACTGAATGCATGCACAATAGCACACTGTACATAAAGAGAGTCTCTGAGGACATGTTGCCTTAATTGGCAAGTCGGGTACTACCAGAAACAGTGGACTGCCCAGATGATTATTTTCTTTTAAGCACCTTTCACCTACAGTAACGATTTATGTCTCATTACGACTCCATTCAGTATTCCAATGTTTCTGTCATCAACCTCTAATGCACTCCACCTCTAGGCCTCTACCTCCCCCATGGTAGTAAGTAGTAACCACCCTGCAGTGACTGTACTGATAGTTAGGCCAGTACTCAACTTTTGAAGAATTGAATTTTACCATAGTTTTATTAAATTTTTCATAATATCCCCCCCCCCCAAAAAAAATGCACTATAGTCCCATTCAACTTTACAAGATTTTAATTTTATTCTTAATTTGTTTTTGTTTTTTTGATTAGAATTCTTATTTTGTTAATATACAGATCAGAAGAAAAAACAGGAGTGACCAAGGCTCTGTTTGGTTGGTGGTAAAACATTTTCCTGTAAAATGAAAATGTTTTACCTTGTTTTGGTGTTTTGGTGCTGTTTGGTTGGAAGTAAAATGTTTTCGTGTAAAATGATGTAAAATAATTTACACATTTAAAAGCTGTAAGCCATTTTCCGGAAAAGGAAGGAGCACAACAACAACTCATACTACTAACACCTCCACCACCAATAACCACCACTACCACCTACCTCCACCACGACCAATCACTGCCACAAACGTCACGGCCCACTGTTTTGACGAGTGTCAACCAAACACGATAAAATAATTGCAGAGAAAACATTTTCACATAAAGCATTTTACTGCGAACCACACAGAGCATTAATTTTTTTCTTATTTTGTTAATTTTTAGATCAGGAGAAAAAAAGGAGTGGCCAAATCATTGGCAAATTGATGAATCAGAAGAAGCTAACCTTCCAGAATTGCATGACGAATCCCCACTCCGTCTCAGCAACAACCACAAACACCGCAATCGCGACCGCGTAACAGCGGAACACGCCATCAAATATCTACATCAAACAATTCATCAAACAACTTAAATAATTTATAAGCACGATACTCTAAACCAATTTCCAATCAACGAGTCTCGCTGTTTACTTACATCGGAACCGTTGCTGAAGGAACGGACGGCTGATAAAACATTGACGACGATGCAGAGAACAGCAGCGACGCCGGTGACGAAGCTGAAACAGCCGCAAACCACCAGGAAAGGATCGGGCCGGGCTCTGATTCTGAGAGCGGAGGCGTTGGGGCCGTCACTCCTCGGCGAATTCTCTATGTCGTCGTCGTCGTTTCTCTCCATTTTGTTGGGGGATTTACTCCGATGATCTTAAGGGAATTAAGTAGTTGCTTGGTGAAGATGAAGACGCATCGTGGTGAAAGTGGTTTTGGTGGAGATTCGTCGACTATTTCTCAAGGCAACGCAGAGTTCAGTTTAGTGACACAAGTCACAGATGATTTCTTTCAGATATTTTATCGCTAAAGGCGCGTTTGGTGATCTGGAGTTATGGACCAATCAGTGGGCTGGACACATTTCTTTTTTAAGAGTTGGTTGGACTCCATTATGAGCACAGGGATTGTCCGTGCCCGATGGCACTACTCAAAAAACACGTTTTATAATTGATTTTGTTGGGGGACAAGATGAAAATGATGTCCCCGTAATTTTATATGATCCACCAAGTCATGTTCTTATACAGTTTTGATAAGTTACGTAGATTACTCTGAAAGAGTTGATAAATTTTTAAGTAGTGAGTAGTTAAGTGGGTGGTAGATACGATCTAAAGGTTGTGGCTGATTTAATCTAAATGCATAAAATCTAAAAGTTAGTTAAATCATAGTGTTTTATAGAATAGATGCTACATTTACCAACATAAACATCTCAACCACATTCTTACTTGCCCACATGGCAAAGAGGATCCACCATTATTCAAAAAATTTATTATTATATTGGTCAAAATAGGACATGTGCCAAGTTGGGACACTAAAATTGGGACTTACAGCATTTTTGCTCCATTATTAGTAGGCAAAGTACCCTATTAGTCATCATGCTTTCTTTCTTGGAGCGTTTCTTCTAATTCACCATGGACAAAGATCACGATGGCTTCATTGTACCTCGAGGACAATGTGTTACTATGGTGGAGGAGGAAATATGATGAGATAAAGAAAGGATTGTCAGAGACCCACCATATGGGAGGGATTTTCAAAGAGATCTAAGTATGTATTCTACTCAAAATAATGCCAAGTATCAGGCATAGAAAAATTGAGGTGGCTCAAACAAACGGGTAAGATCAAGGACTACGTTGATCCATATGATAATCTTTTATTTGAAGTTCCAAGCATAGGAGAAGTGAGAAGTTGTTGTAATTCGTGAGAGGACTTACAAAATGGGCAATGATCGAGCTGGAATAACAGGGAGTCCAAAACATTAACCAAGGGATCTCGAATCCTTGGTTGATTGCAAGAGGAGTTCAGTGCCAAGAAGCAACATGAGGGGAAACGAATAAGAAGAAACCCGATGGACAACCCAAACGTGCAAACACTTCACGGGATGCGAGGAAGGACAAGTCCAACTGACGTGATAACATGGATACCTGCACGTGCCACATTTGGGACAAGGTGGGGGCACTTTGCTACTCATGTCCTAGTAAGAAGCAGCTTCATGCGATGATGGCAAAATTTGAAGCGAGGAAGCAACGCGAACCGAAATAGGAAGCATATATGAGTTCGATTAAAAGCTGGGAATTGGAAAATCCAAAAATGAGACTAAAGGACTTCTACACGTGCTTGCGAAGGTGAATGGGGTAGACATCAGGGTGTCGGTGGACACTGGTGCTACACATAATGTCGTGTCTATCGAGGATGCCAAACTCGATAAGAGCAACATTAGAGCGGTGAACTCGGCAACACAGAGGATCTTGGGAGTCGCAGGGGACGTGAGACTCAGACTTAGTGGATGTGAATGTCGAGCAGACTTCATAGTGGTCCCAATGGACGACTTCTCCACGCTGTTAGGTATAGAATTCATAGATAAAGAAAATTATTTGTAGGATCTAACGCCATTTGTCTAAGCGATGGATTCACAAGCTGAATGGTTCCACTAACGAGGGAAACCTCGCAAAAAATCAAGTTGTTGACGACTATACATTCTACGAAGGATGATAAAACAAGATGAGTTAATGGGGGTAGCAAGCTCAAAAATTGTGGTTTGACGGGAGCGTCAACGAGAAATGAGGATAATGGAGACGAGAAACTAAAGGCCACTACAAGCTCAAGAAAGGGAATGTCTGCAAAATATACAGCACTTGGTTAATGAAGCTGACAATGCAAGTCTTATAAGAGTTCCTAGTGAATGTTAAGTCAAAGAAGCATTTTTTTTCTTTAAATCCAGAGAAAACTCCTGGATATGATGGGTATACAGGTCTTTTTTATCAGGCTATGCGGGATATTATCAATATGAGGTGGTGCAGGCTTGTAAAGGTTTTTTCATTCATAAGATCATGCCAGCAAGCATCAACAAAATTGTAACACCCCATGGTTCCCAGACTTTCCGTTCCGGACCGGAGAGCCCGGGTGGGTGCTACTAAATATGAAATGGCGGAAATCAAGAACAAACACTGCCATAATTATACATTACATAGCCCAACTGTCTTAAACATTGTCTTAAAATATTATTACACAAAAGATCCAAACCGTCTAGTAGTGCGAGTTACTAAGCATACTGATAATACTAGGTGAGTCGGCGTCCCCCGATCTAAGCCAAGCCTTCGTCGTCTAGACCTGCGGTGGGAATAAAACGGAACTGCAGTTTTTCTAAAGTCAGCAATGAAATACTGAGTAAGTAATCACCCAAGCTTGTAAACAGATTGAAGTATGCTTTTCATTTGCAAACAATCATAGATGAGTGAATCGTAACCAGATCTTGAAAAAAAATGGACACTGACATTACATATGAAATTCCTTGCTTTTTACCTTGCATCTCAATCTTCCTTTTATATCAAACGGGGAATATTATCCCCAATCTATCTCTTCTTTTCTTTCTTTAAGAAAGCCATATTATCAACTTGTTGACACGGGGAAGAACTATCCTTTCACTAGCTACCATGACCATAAGTGCCGGCACCCCCCTAAGACTGCTCGCGGCCAGAGAAGTAAGTACATGGAGACACCCGGCAGGTCGCGACCGGGTTTAAAATATACGGGCCGAGTGACTATAGTCAACATCGACAATAATAAAGTTCCCCGCACAACTCTTTCCACTTTACATCATTAATGGATTATTATTCTCGTGTGACATTCGCAAACCATTCAACTCAAAACATAATCAATCTCAAATACATCATGTAAGTCATAAAACACATTTTTGAGACAAATTATCAAATCACATTTCGACACGAAAGAAGCTAGACACGCTAGACTTGGCATGATTACTCACCTCAATAACACGGCAAATAGCACATAGGCTCTTACGGGTAGACGTAGCCCTCGTCTACAAATTCGTCACCTACACATTTATAATCTAATTAATCGAGAAGTTTTACTATCACGCAATATGCAAGTGACGACTTTAGAAAGTCTAATTTTATTTAACACGACGTCTAAATCTTTCTTTGTTGTTATATTGGACAAGAGGGTGCTAGTTTACAATCATCATATCCTCAAGTTATAACTATCTAATATTACTATTAAATTTTATAAATAATACACATGTATTTTAAATAGTGAGAAAATAAAATATTTACTTTTAAAATTTCCCTAAGTATAAACTCTTTCAATAGGTAAATATTAGCTTAGACTTCATTGTAAAGAGTCACATTTTGTTCTTAATATTTTAACAATTATATTTAACTCTTCTAGAATAAATTATTTATAAAAATGAAATTGTTAGTTTAAAAAAATTTATTATTGGATGTAGACTCTTAATAAAAATACTATATACTAACTCATTTAGGAGATGATACTTTAAATACACACACACACACACACACACACACACACACACACACACACATATATATTGGGAAAATAAGTATTATTTAATATATATTTATAAGTATGATAAATAATTATTTTTAATTCAGATAAAGGTAAAACATTAAGTCAAGAATCTATTCATAAACTTATTTTATTCTAAAAAAAATATTTAGACAAGCAATTTATATAGAAAGTCAATTTACAATACTTTGAGATTAGCTAGTTAAACAAAACGATATTGATTATCGAATAAGTAGGCATATTATATTAAACGACTCTAGTTTACTTTGTAATAATTATTTGTTATAAAATTTTACTACTCAAGTTATTTATTTATTTATTTATTTTTCATACTTAAATAAGTATTATAAAATTCAGAAATTTATTTAATTCCAAATCATCTTTCTTTAATTTCATGTATATATGTGTGTGTGAATAAATACTTATATGTAAATATCTTTTCCTCAAAAGACAACAAACCCCCCTCTCATAACTATATACAGTTTAGTGAAAAGATACTTCATACCCCTAGGTTTCAAGAAATGACACTTTCACCCCCTTTTACATAAACTATGAAATCAATCAACTTAAACGTTGATTCATGCCTCAATATAGGATTTTGATCATCTAATATGAACTAGGGAGTGATTTAGAGCTTACCCCAGCCAAAAATCGTCGAAAACGGACGAGAAACGAGTCTATTCGGGTTCGTCGTCGAGTGGGTCGGCGATGGTTTCCGTCGGCGACTTCTCCGCCGTTCCGGGCACCTGCTGGGTTCGTCTAAGAGATCCCCGAGTTCCTAGGAGTCGTTTGGAACTGCTTTGAGGTGGTGAGTAGCCCGCCTAGCTCCGGCCGAGCTTGTCGCCGATTTTAATGGCGGAGGCGTCGGCGACGGTGGAGGCTCCGGCCTTTTCTGCTTCCGTTTCCTTTCTGGTCGTCCGAGAGGGAGGGAGAGCTACGGGTAGAGCTCAGATACAGAGAGAGAGAGAGAGAGAGAGAGATGAAGTCGTGGTGGTGGTGGGTGTTCCCGTTGGGTTTCTCCGGCGGCGGTGATGGCGTGGCCTACGGCCACTGCTGCTGCTTCTTCTGTTTCTGTTGGGCCAGAGAGAGAAGAGACGAGAGAGAGAGAGAGAGAGAGAGACAGAGAGGTAGGTGGTGGAGGAGGAATAGGCGGTGGCAGTGGTGGTGTTACCGGCGATGGAGGTGGGTCTTTCGTCGGAGAAGGCAGCGCTGCCGCTGCTGTGCTTCTCGCCGGACATAACAGGGGGGAGGAGGAGAGAGAGAACTGGTGTGGTGGAGGAGGTGGTGATGGTGGCGGCGTTGGTGCCGGTGGTGTTGGTCGGGAGAAGGAGAAGAAGCAGAGGCTTAAGAAGAAGGGAAGAAGAAGAACAAGACAAAAGTCTTGTTATTTACAAAACCTTGTTATTTGGGAGGAAAAGAGTCTGGCGTGAGTGTGGGAGAAAACTCTCTCCGTTTTTTTTTTTTAATTATCTTTTACTAATTTACTCACTAGGTTGTAGGGCTTCTTCAAATTACAATCACCACCCCTAATTAACTAGCAAATACTTCTTGGTAATTTCAACTACCTCCCCTCTTACTAAATAACTTAGAAATTAACTTATAATTTTACGAAAAGTTATCAATTACTCGTATACTATGTAAAACGGGTATTACAAAAATAGTGATTGCACTTATTCCTAAAGTGCATTGCCCTGAAGAGATAAGTCAATCCAGACCCATATTCCTAGGCACTTTTCTTTACAAGATTATTTCAAAGCTTATAGCATATAGGCTGAAACATATCCTTCCAAAGCTCGTTTCCCAAGAGCAATCAGTCTTTTTTAAAGGAAGATAAATACAAGATAATATCATTCTAGCTCAAGAATTGTTTCATGTGATTAATAAGAGGAAAGAAGGTAAAATATGTTCTCTGGTGCTGAAATTGGATCTTATGAAGGCATGTGACAAAGTGAATTGGGGGTCTCTCTGCTTAACTATGGAGAAGATGGGTTTTCAAATTGAGTTCATTGATATGATTTATCAGTGTCTATCTACTGTGTCCTTTGCTACAAAAATCAATGGTGAAATCGGTACTTATTTTCAACCAAAGAAAGGGATAAGACAAGGAGATCCACTTAGTTCATTTCTTTTTGTGATCTTAATGGAGGTGCTCTCAAAGAACCTCAATACAACCCTTCATGAAGGAGAACTAAATGGAATGAAGATTAACAGAAGAGCCCCTGCAGTGAACCACCTCTTATTTGCAAATGATACAACCATTTCCTTGATGCAAAAGTGGGAGAAGTAAATAATTTTATGAGAATTCTCAAAGAACTCTGTTGTTTCTCAGGAATGGAGGTTAACATTAACAAATCTGGAGTGCTTTCTTCTCCCAATATGGATTTAATCAACAAGGGAAGCATTCTGCAGCTACTGGGTATGAAGAAATTAGATCAAAATGTTGTTTATTCGGGGGTTCCTTCCTTATGGAGTAAGTCAAAAACCCATGGGGTAAACCACGTAGTTGAAAGGGTTCTACAATTAATGCAAGGCTGGGAGAGAGTTCTATTGTCTCCAGCAGGTAGAGAAACCCTAATCAAATTCATTGCTATGGCTATCCCAAGCTACACAATGTATAGTGTTTTATTTCCCATAAATGTTTGCCCAAGAATTGTCAAAGCAATGAGGAAGTTTTGGTGGGGAGGTAAACAAAATACTAGAAACATTTGTTGGCTTAGTTGGAAAGATATGGGAAGATCTAAAGAAGAAGGAGGGTTAAACTTTAGAGATCTCAGATCTTATAATTTGGCTCCCTTAGCCAAGAGTTCTTGAAGAATTATTCATAATTCAGAGTCCTTATGTGCAAAATTCTCAAAGCTGCTTATTACCCTAACAGCATCTTTATGGATGCTGAGTAAGGAAGGAAACCCTCTTATTCTTGGAAAAGTCTTTTAGCTGGAAGGAAGATATTTAAATCTGGAGCTATGTGTTGTATTGGATATGGGAATTCAATGGACATTTACGAAGATGTGTGGATCCCAGATCAGAATATTGGAGCCATGGATCATGCTCAAACTGAAGGTCAAACTTCTCAAAAGGTTAGCAGCGTCACCAATCAACATAGTAGAAGTTGGAAAGAAGGTCTGTTAAAGAATTTATTTTCTGAAAAAGTTACTAACAGTATTTTAGGCATTTCATTAACTTGGATTCCTTAGGAAGATAAACTAGTATGGAAGTTCAGCCAAAAATGGGGAATACACAGTCAAATCAGAGGTGAGAATTGCAAAGGAAAATTTTGAAAAAGAAGCTTGTAGAGGAATGAATGGTTTCAATGAATACAAGTATGATAAATGCTCTTCATCTTTTATTTTTTCCAAAGAGTATCAGAAGGCTTTATGGAGACTGAGGGTGCCACAGATAATAAGAATGTTTTGGTGGAAGGTAAGTAAAAACATTCTTGACTAAAGAGAAACTGCATACCAAACGCAACAATATCTCTGAGCTATGCCCTTTTTGTTTTCGAAAAGTGGAAGATTTAAAACACCTATTTATGGGTTGCCATTGGACCAGACCTATCTGGTTTGGTATTGGAATGAGTTATGACAGTGGTGACAATTTGATATATTCTCTAAATTTCAGAAAGATAATACTGATTCTTGGATTTTGGAGAAAGTGGTTATTGTTTCTTAGAACATATGGAAAGGAATGAACAAAAGGTGTTTTGAAAATAGAATTATTAATTCTATTGAAGTATTGCAGTCCTGTCTTAAGCCAAGTTACATAGCTTCTTCGAACTTGAAGGACGAATATGATCTATCACATACAGATCTACAACATGAATTATAGCGGAAGATTCATGTGTTTACCTTGTCTTCCTTAGCTCCTATGCACAACGGATGATCGTAGGATGCTTGCTTTCACGTGCCCTTCTTGCTCCCACAGTCTGGCTCAAATCACTAGGACGAAAGCTCTGATCCACACCAAGTTCCACCCAATGGAGGCTAGTTAGAGAGAGAGTCTAGGGTTTACTGTATTATGATCAGCACATGATCTCTACAGTATTGTGTATAAAATAATAGGAGGCTGTCTCCTTATATAGACAGACTTATACCCAATTGCAACATAACCCCCTAGGGTTTGTCCTTGCTACTAACCCCATAAGGTTTGAGCTTGTCTCACCTAAACCCATAAGTTTAGGATAACTGCATTGTGCACCCCACATGGGCGCACATAATGCTAACATCTCAGGGGGGTTGCACAAATACAGTAGTTCTAGTCTCCCTCAATCTCCAACTATTATCATCTGCCAAAGTGTTATGTGGCCTTGGTGTGTGACTGTGAGAGAACCTGCATTTCGGGAGATCCATACTCTAAACTCATACGAGACGAGCTAGCAGCAGGCGCACTCAACCCTCAAGAAATAATGCAATACATATATATATCTCTTGTATCCCCCAGATTCTGTCTATTGTCATCTCATAGACCATGAGCACCTACCTTGTCCCGAAGGTCGTGCATCAATGAGTCTATATCTCCTTTATTATATTCATATCCTGCATGATCCCATAAGATCTTGTAGGTGGGCCCAATGAATATGATAAAGAGCGATGCAATTAGAATCTTCCTTTCCATCCATTGTCGCTTTGATTCGGAGTCAGCTGCTTTCCTAGCAATGTCCTGGTAGGCCGAATCATTCATAGCCGTGAGGTGTCACGCTAAATTAGCACAACCAAACCGTCTCTCCCCGACATGGATGAAAGTACTAAGGGTATACAGTGTCAATCATTCTTATATGATCGACGAGGCTCACACGGCGAGGAATCTCAGGGACTAGTTCTACTCGCCACCTCATGTCACTCATCAGCACGCGTTATCTCATAAGATGTGCGCCATAGTGTTTGGACTCTATCAGAGCACATGTCCTATCCCACAGGGACAACTATACAGATGTAAGTCCAACAACCCATATGACTATCAACCCGAGTACTGAGTGTTGCACATATGCAATCGAAAACAGTTCTCTCATCTGGCTTTCTCTACGCAGACTATACATGGTTCGGGGTAGTAACCATGCTCGAATGGCCGTAAACCAATCTCACCTTGGAACTTATTCCAATGCGACAAATGAATCCGTCTGACAGGGTCTTGCACTATTGATTGATGTCTAGCTCTTGTCATAGGCCATGCGCCTCATATGACAGGAGTCATCATATCATAGGCTTCTAGCGCTTATCGGGATTCTGTCTCATCTTCTACTCACCTAGACAATCCAGGATATTGTAAAGGCGGTTGCTCGTGTGAGAGAGTCAACCTAGTGTCCGCGCGACATGTTCTATGCTAGTACAGGATATGTAAACGTATCATACACGTATCGAAACAACATGTAGCATAATTAAACAAATCCAATTAAAATCCAACAATCAATGTCTAAACCATATTATCAGTCTGAAAACTCTAGTGATATCTCACCACCTACTTAAGCCCATATTCCTAACATGACCGGTAAATACATGCCTTAACAAAGGTTTGGTCATGGGATCAGCTAACATCTGATTCGTAGGAATGTGCTCTAAAGAAACATCTCCTTTAGCTACCACCTCCCTAATGAAGTGATACTTTATCTCTATGCGTTTGGCTTTACTGTGGTACTTCGGGTCCTTAACACAGGCTATGGCCGACATACTATCACAGTGCAACGTCACTGGTCTAGGTCTATCAACACGTAGACTGACCAGGAATCTCTTAAGCCAGACACTCTCCTGCGCTGCCGCAGAACAGGCAACGTATTCAGCATCCATGGTCGATAAGGCAGTGCAAGTCTGCTTGCTACTGTGCCACGTGATGGCTCCTCCACCCAGCATGAAGACGTATCCTGAGGTCGATTTCCGTGCGTCTAGGTCCCCACCCCAGTCAGCATCACTGTAACCAACAAGTCGAAGCCCAGAGCCTCGATAGCACAGCACGAAATCCTTTGACCCTTTGAGATATCAGAGTATTCTTTTCACAGCCTTCCAATGCCCAATTCCTGGGTCAGACTGATATCTGCTAACTAAACCGACCGCAAGACATATGTCAGGTCGTGTACACATCATGGCGTACATGAGGCTACCGACAACACTTGCACAGGGTACTTTGGCCATTTGATCTTTCTCGTGTTGGTTCTTGGGACACATCTCTAGACTGAGTTTCTCGCCATGCGCAATGGGAGTGTCAAGTGGTTTGGCATCGCACATTCTAAACTGTTCCAGTATTTTCTTGATGTACGCCTCTTGCGACAATCCTAGAAGTCGTTGGGAACGATCTCTCAGGATCTTAATCCCAAGGATGTAGCTTGCCTCGCCTATATCCTTCATCGAAAAGCGAGAGGACAACCACCCTTTGGTGGTCTTGAGCATTCCTATATCATTGCTTGCCAATAGTATGTCATCCACATATAGAGACAAAATCATGAACTTATTCCCTGAGCTTTTGACATACACACAGTGGTCTTCATCTACCATTGCAAAGCCATAAGCTACAATGTCCTGATGGAACTTCATATACCACTGTCTTGAGGACTGTTTAAGCCCATATATGGACTTAACCAGTTTGCACACTTTGTGCTCTTGACCTTTCTTCTCGAAGCCTTGCGGCTGAGCCATATAGATCTCCTCGTTTAATTCTCCATTGAGAAACGCAGTCTTAACATCCATCTGATGTAGCTCTAAGTCCATACTTGCTACTATTGCTAGTATAAGGCGAATAGAGGCTATTCTCACCACCGGCGAGAATGTCTCCTCATAATCTACACCCTGCTGTTGGGTGTAGCCTTTCGCCACTAGTCAGGCCTTATGCCTTTCCACGCTTCCGTCTGCCTTCCTCTTGACCTTGAAAACCCATTTGTTTCCAATGGCCTTACGTCCAGGAGGCAAGTCAACTAGGTCCCAAACATGATTGGTTTTCATTGACTCTAGTTCTTCTTGTAAAGCAATTTCCCATTCTTTCTTGTCAGGTGATGATAGAGCCTCGGACAATGTCCTAGGTTCATCATCTTCTTGCGTGGTGACCACCATGGCCTCCCCTTCGATGTCAAATCGTCGACGGGGTACACTCCCACGAGCGCTCCTACGCAAAGAGGGTTCTTCTTCTTCAGCATCATCACCATATGTGATGGGCTGCTCACTAGGCAAGACGCTCCCACTGTTCTCAAGATCCATAGGAACAAATTCCTCTTGAGTAGTGGTGAATTGAGTGTCATCTAGTGGTTCCTCTTCCTCGTAGAGAATGCCATCTCCACGAGCTTCTCCCTGACTAGGAAAATCTCCCTCGAGAAATTCAACATCTCGCGACTCCATCTCTGTTAGACTGCCATCCGGCTGTTGCGCTATGAATACGTAACCCTTAGAGTGCTCAGAGTATCGTATGAAGATGCACTTCTTTCCTCTAGCACCCAATTTCCCATGGACATGGGAGACGTTACGTACATAGGCAGTCGACCCCCATGGCCTAAGGTGACCCAATTCGGGTTGCCTTTTGGTCCACATCTCGTAAGGGGTTGTGGCTATAGACTTGGTGGGCACACGGTTCAGTATGTATGTGGCTGTCATCAATGCATCTCCCCAAAAGGAGATTGGCAGATTCGCATTTGCCATCATACTACGAACCATCTCTAACAGTGTTCTATTCCTTCTTTCCGCTACACCATTTTGCTGCGGTGTGAAGGGAATAGTCAACTGCCTCACTATTCCTTTTTCCTCACAGAGCTCCTTAAATTGCTCAGATAGATACTCACGTCCTCGGTCTGTCCTAAGAGCCTTAACTCTTTTGTCCAGTTGGTTCTCTACCTCTTGTAGGAACTTTCTGAAGCCCCCTAGTGCCTCAGACATATGTGTCATCAAGTACACATAACCGAAACAGGTGTGATCATCTATAAATGTGATGAAATAGCGAGCACCATGTCTAGCTCTAACATTTAATGGACCGCAAACATCAGAATGAATAAGTTGTAAAGGCTCAGTAGCCCTTACTGTAGGGTTTTGAATCATGGATTGCACAACGGAAGCATAAACAAACATAAAACCATGCAAAACCCTCCAAGGATCACAAGTCAAGAGACATAACGATGGTAAGGGTTAGAAATCATAAACACACCTTTGGGTTCTCCTTGATGACTTCAAACGCGAATTGTTTCACGTTCTCTATAGTTGATCCACGCCTAGAGTTGATCCTAGATCTCCCAAGTCCTTGGTGTTAGCCCGGAAGAGGAAGAGGAAGAAGAAATCACGCAAAACGAGACCCAAAAGGAGGGTCTCGGCCTCCTTTGGCCGACGGGGACGGGGCGGCGGCAAGGGGGCGGTCGGGCCTCCTTGTTGCTTGCTCTCTCTCCTTTTTTTCTCTCCCACTCTTTGTTATGTTCACTAATGAGCATAAGTTATGTGGGAAGGAAGGAAGGAAGGCCCTTTATACAGTCCAACAACTCCTTGTTAACTACCTAAAGAAGGACTTATTCTAGTCCTACTAGAATTCAATTTAGTCACTTCCTTGCAAATTAGTCCCTACTAAGTTTGCAAGGGTTTGCAAAGTGATCCTTCTAATTAATTAATCCAATTAATTAATTCCCAAATCTAGTTCAACTCTATGTAGCATGTGACCCCATAGGTTCTATCTAGTTGGTAGCAACTATTTGCTAATATGAAGCGGTCTCTAGCAAAACATCCATTCTAGCCAACTAATAGAATAGTCATCTTGACAACCTTTGTACAAGTAATTGTCTCATCCCTTTGTCTCTATATCCGGATTGGACACGAGACATACTAGTCACACTCGTATATCCAATCCATAGTTTCTCGATCCATGGGAATAGCCTTATTCATGCAAATAACATCAATATCCCATATTGATTTATTTGAGTCTGGCCAGACATTCTATAAGCACTATCCCTCGAGTGGCCTAGGAAATTTGCTCCCGTTATGTGGGAGGGACAAATCCTATCTACGTCCACTACGATCTCTAAGCTTGCTTCTTATTGTATCCAGTACACGCCTTTATAACTACCCAGTTACGTGTTGGAATAGATGCCCTAGAGGCAATCTAGTTTAGTATGAATTTGTAATTGGCTAGAAATTCATTTATTATTTATTGGATATTTAATATAATGAAGTCCTTAGATTTACAATTGTGTTGTTTATCTTAAATATCCCTAGTCAAGTATAATGATTAAATGGGACAATCATCTATAGACTAGTATGGGGTTGGATTGGTATGGAGATATCACGATCCAACACATAGGTGTGCATTACGGAATGTTGCACTGGATTGACCCATCACCGAGAAGGCTACATACACGTTATGTTGAGTCACAAGTGCTTCTCGGGTACAATGGTATTGTCATCCTTAGACTTGAAGTCACTAGATATTCTAGTTGTGGATCATTGTGATCTTGGTAGCGTTAAACGCTACACCGTAACTGGGTAGTTATAAAAGCGTGTACTGGATACAATGAGAAGCAAGCTTAGAGATCGTAGTGGACGTAGAGAGGATTTGCCCCTCCCACATAACGGGAACAATTATCCAAGGCCACTCGAGGATAGTGCTTATAGAATGTCTGGCCAGACTCAAATAAATCAATATATGAGATATTGATGTTATTTGCACGAATAAGGCTATTCCATGGATCGAGAAACTAGGGATTGGATATACGAGTGTGACTTGTATGTCTCGTGTCCAATCCGGATATGGAGGCAAAGGGATGAGACAATTACTTGTACAAGGTTGTCTAGATGACTATTCTATTAGTTGGCTAGAATGGATGTTTTGCTAGAAACCGCTCCATATTAGCAAAGAGTTGCTACCAACTAGATAGAACCTATGGGGTCACACGCTATATAGAGTTGTACTAGATTGTGGAATTAATTAATTGGATTAATTAATTAGAAGGATCATTTTGCAAACCCTTGCAAACTTAGTAGGGACTAATTTGCAAGGAAGGGACTAAATTGAATTCTAGTAGGACTAGAATAAGTCCTTTAGGTAGTTAACAAGGAGTTGTTGGACTATATAAAGGACCCTCCTCCTTCCTTCCCTACACACTTTATGCTCTAGAGAGAACATAACAAGAGTAGGAGAGAACAAAGGAGAGAGAGAGCAAGCCACAAAGAGGGACGCCGCCCCCTTTGCCGCCGCCCCCTTGTCCCCGACGCCACAAAGGGCCGAGCCCCTTTTGGTGCCTCGTTTTGCGTGATTTCTTCACCCTCCTTTCAATCCGGGCTAGCACCAAGGTGATTGGAGATCTAGGAACAACTCTAGGCGTGGATCAACTATAGAGAACGTGACACTATTCGCGTTTGAAGTCATCAAGGAGAACCCAAAGGTGTGTTTATGATTTCTTACCTTCACTATCGTTATGCATCTAGACTTGTGATCCTTGGAGGGTTTTGCATGGTTGTTTGTTTGATTATGCTTCCGTTGCGCGATCCATGAATCAAAACCCTACAGTGGTATCAGAGCCACAGGTCATAGAGCATAAACGTAGTTTATGTGTTACATTCTTGTTGTTTTACACCTTAATTTGTTGTTTATCGCGTAAAACAAGACAAATCAAGCATTGGATGCAATTTGTCAAAGAATTAATCATAACAAGACCCAATTATTGCATTGGATGCATGAATTGGTGAGTTTGAGAAATTTTAGGATCTTAGATCTAGGGTTTGGGCATCCTTGGGGAAGAAGGAGTTCTCCCACAACAAGGAAACAACCAAACTTGGGCTCCAAGCAAGGAGGTTGTTTTGGAAACAACCTCCACAAGGAAGGTTCGGCCCCTAGGGAGCCGCCCCCCCTTGCTTGCCGCCCAAGCTTGGCGCCCTAAGGGGGCGGGCGGCCCTAACCCGCGGGCCTAGCTTGCGGGTTTTGGGCCGGGCCGGCCCTAGGGCTTTATGGTTCACTTATTTGGGCTCGGGCAATTGGATTGTTGGGCCCATGGACCGTTTTAACCCTAGAAATCCTAAAATCAATTAAAATTGACCAAGCGCGTTAAAATTGGATTTTAACTGTTTATGTGCAAATCGCATGGTGATTGGATATGGCCTTAGGATGTGGTTTGATGTGGATGTTTAATTCTGTGGTTTGGTTTTACGGCCTGCGAGCTGATCAATTAATTGTAATAATTAATTAGGGTTTATGGCCTGCGTGCCATTTTTTTTTCTCAACTTGTGAGATTTATTTTATTTAGTATAGATATTAGCTAGTGCTAGATAAAGTAGATTGTTAGCCAAGATTGGAGAAAAGAAGCCCAAAGCCAAAAAGGAGCCACAAAAGATGGAGCATGGAGCATGGAGCATTCCACATGACTATGAAGGATGGACCAAAAGATCAAGACGCATGGAGATGTGTTTGTTTAGGGTTCATAGATAATTCCATTGGCTTGGAATTATCTTAGTCTAGAAAAGGCCATATCCACATCACGTTTAATTTCTGTTTTGTGGTTGTTTATTTATTGTCTTATTATTTGTGTGGTTGGTGTATGGATGATGCATGCAATTAGGATAATAAGATAATTAGACAACCCGGATCTATTATTTGGAGTTGTGCCCAAACTCAAATAGATAGATTAGTTGATATTGATCAACAAAATAATTAAAATTGAATTGAAAATCCCTCAAATTTTAAAATATTGTGTTCTTGCCTTCTCGTTATTTAAACACTCATTATCATCATTATTTATCAAGTACGTGCGTGCCAAAGCATGGCGACTTGGTTCATAATGATGGAATGCGATGGCACGTAACAATGTGCAATTGTTTAGATAAGAGGTTGAACACAACTAGGCTATTAATTTGATTAAGAAACCTAGAGGCAATCAATTGGGATTATCCATATGGATGGATAAATAAGGAGTTATTTGCCCGGTTGAACCAAGAGTTGCATATGGGATGCAATTGGAATTGTTCCTAACTAAGAAGTAGTCGAATTATGGGTGACTTGCCAAAGCAAGCTCATAAGGAGATGAAAAAGATGGATCTTGGCCCACTAGAAAATATAAGGATATTTTCCGCATTAATATCTTGAGGGTTATTAATCCGTAGTAAAATAGTGGGAGCTATATTTAATAAACTAGCCATTATTAAATATAGTCAAAAATTCACAAATACTAAAACTTGCGTATTTTCTTTTTTGTAGAATTCCAAATGGCAAACAACTCATCGAGTTCACAACATTCCCTACGATCTGTCCTTGAGAAGGACAAGCTCTCAGGAACCAACTTTCTCGATTGGTACAGAAACTTGAGAATTGTTCTCAAGCAAGAAAAGAAGCTGTACGCAATAGAGGAGCAAGTTCCAGAAGGTCCAGAGAATCAGACACCTGCTGCCTTAAAGGCGTATCAAAAGCGTGTTGATGACGCTAATGATGCGGCCTGCCTAATGCTTTGCACCATGACCTCTGAGCTTCAGAAGCAACATGAGAACATGAATGCTGTCGATATGATCGAACATCTAAAGCAGCTCTTCCAAGAGCAGGCGAGGGTAGAGAGGTATGAGGTCTCAAAGGCACTGTTCAAATGTCATCTGGCAGAAGGGAACCCGGTGGGACCCCACGTACTCCGAATGATCGGGTACTTGGAGAATCTCGCCCGGCTTGGGTTCCCGGTCGGCCAAGAGTTGGCAACCGATCTCGTGTTGCAATCGTTGCCCGAGAGTTATGGACAGTTCATTATGAACTATAACATGAACGAGATCGTTAAACCACTGCCAGATTTGCTCAACATGTTGAGGACGGCTGAACAGAGCATCAACAAGGGTAAGGGCAAGGCCATTATGATGGTGCATAAAGGAAAGGGTAAAAAGTTTGCCTCTTCCTCCAAGGGCAAAGGCAAGTCAGTTGCTAAGTCCAAGGAACAAGCCCTTAAGCCTGTTGGTGGGATTGCCAAGGTCGTGACTAAGGGTGAATGTCACTACTGTAGTCAACCTGGACACTGGAGGAGGAACTGCCCCAAATATCTGGAGGACAAGCGGCTTGGAATAGTGATTCCACCACCACCAGGTATTTTCGTTGTAGATGTCAATTTAACTGTCTCTACATCATGGGTATTAGATACTGGATGTGGATCTCATATTTGTCGAAATATGCAGGATCTAAAGAGAAGTAAAAGATTGGCTAAAGGGGAGGTAGATCTGCGCGTTGGGAATGGAGCAAAGGTTGCTGCGTTGGCCATAGGCGTTTGCGAGCTATCTCTGCCTTCAGGATTAGTTTTAGAATTAAATAATTGCTATTTTGTGCCTGCTATGAGCAGAAACATTATTTCTATTTCTTGTTTGGACAATGAAGGTTTTATTATTTCAATAAAGAACAATTGTTGTTCCTTTTATTTGAATAATATTCACTATTTTAGTGCGCAATTATTTAATGGACTTTATGTCCTTGATCTAAGTAATCCTGTCTACAACATTAATACCAAGCGGATTAAAATAAATGATTTAAATCCTGCTTATTTATGGCATTGTCGTTTAGGCCACATAAATGAGAAACGTGTATCTAGACTCCATAAGGATGGATTGCTAGACTCATTTGATTTTGAATCATATGAGACATGTGAGGCTTGTTTATTGGGAAAAATGACAAAGTCCCCTTTCAATAAGAAAGGTGAAAGGACAAGTGAGCAATTGGCGCTCATACATACCGATGTGTGTGGGCCATTTGCCACGCCTGCCAGGGGTGGTTATGTCTACTTCATTACGTTTACTGATGATTACAGTAGATATGGATTTGTTTACCTTATAAGGGCAAAATCCGAATCCTTTGAAGTGTTCAAGGAATTCAAGAATGAAGTAGAGAAGCAACTTGGCAAAAGTATCAAGGCTCTACGATCGGATCGTGGAGGAGAATACTTAAGCCAAGAGTTTGACGACTATCTTAGAGAGTGTGGGATCGTGTCCCAACTCACTCCACCCGGAACGCCACAATGGAATGGCGTGTCCGAGAGGAGGAATCGAACCCTATTGGATATGGTTCGGTCTATGATGTGTCAAACCGATCTTCCATTATCGTTTTGGGGCTACGCTCTATTAAGTGCAGCTTTTACCATTAACCGTGTTCCATCTAAATCAGTCATGAAGACACCATATGAGATGTGGAGTGGGAGGCGTCCCACACTGTCGTTCATGAGGATTTGGGGCTGCGATGTCTATGTAAAACGTTTACAATCAGACAAGCTAGGGCCTAAATCGGATAAGTGTAAATTTGTGGGGTACCCTAAGGAAACTAAGGGATACTATTTCTACAATCCAACTGAGAACAAAGTGTTTGTTGCTCGGACCGGCGTGTTTTTAGAAAGAGAGTTTGTCTCTAAAGAAGCAAGTGGGAGGAATGTAGAACTTGAAGAGGTTCAAGAACCACAAATCACAGAACCGATTATGGAACATGAACAGGAATCACAAGCAGTTGTGGATCCACCTGTTCAGGTAACACAAGAGCTTCGTAGATCTAGTAGAGTGCGCCAGGAACCCGAGAGGTACGGACTTCTCGTGACTGATTCCGGTGACACGATGCTCATAGATGATGAGCCTACTACCTATGAGGAGGCCATGAATGGCCCAGACTCACAGAAGTGGCTTGAAGCCATGAGATCCGAGATGGAATCCATGTATACCAACAAAGTATGGACTTTGGTGGAACCACCTGATGGGGCACGGCCCATAGGGTGCAAGTGGGTCTTCAAGAAGAAGATCGACATGGATGGTAATGTGATTACCTATAAGGGCCGATTGGTGGCTAAAGGATTCAGACAGATTCATGGTATTGACTATGATGAAACCTTTTCACCAGTCGCTATGACCAAATCCATCCGAATCCTACTTGCGATTGCAGCATACTACGACTATGAGATTTGGCAGATGGATGTCAAAACAGCATTCCTTTATGGGAATCTCCTCGAGGACGTGTATATGATACAGCCGGAGGGTTTTGAGGATCCAAAGCAAGCCAACAAAGTGTGTAAGCTGCAACGATCCATTTATGGATTGAAGCAAGCTTCTAGGAGTTGGAATCGACGTTTTGATGAAGTGGTCAAAGAGTTTGGCTTCATCAGAAACGAAGATGAGTCTTGTGTCTACAAGAAGGTTAGTGGGAGCTCTGTAGCTTTTCTGGTCTTGTATGTGGATGACATACTGCTCATTGGAAACGACATTCCCATGCTGCAATCTGTGAAAGATTGGCTAGGAAAGTGCTTCTCAATGAAAGACTTAGGGGAAGCAGCCTATATACTCGGTATAAAGATCTATAGAGATAGATCTAAGAGGTTGCTAGGCCTAAGTCAAAGTACATATATTGACAAGGTGTTGAAACGGTTCAACATGCAAGATTCCAAGAAGGGATTCTTGCCCATGTCACATGGAATCACTCTTTCGAAGAGTGGTTGTCCTTCCAATGAGATTGAGAAGGAACGCATGAGTAGGATTCCCTATGCCTCGGCCATAGGATCCATCATGTACGCCATGTTATGTACTAGACCAGATGTGTCATATGCCTTGAGTATGACGAGCAGATACCAATCCAATCCGGGTGAGAGTCACTGGATTGCTGTCAAGAACATCCTAAAGTACTTGAGAAGAACTAAGGATGCCTTCTTGATGTTTGGCGGTGAGGAAGAGTTGCGTGTAAGGGGTTACACTGATGCAAGCTTCCAAACCGATAGAGATGACTTTAGATCACAGTCGGGATATGTGTTTTGCCTAAATGGAGCAGCGGTGAGCTGGAAGAGTTCCAAGCAAGAGACGGTAGCTGATTCTACAACAGAGGCTGAGTACATTGCTGCAAATGGCGCAGCAAAGGAGGCTGTTTGGATCAGAAAATTTGTTTCTGAACTTGGTGTGGTCCCTAGCATTGCGGATCCAGTGGAGTTGTTCTGCGACAACACTGGGGCGATCGCGCAATCAAAGGAACCAAGATCGCACCAGAAGTCCAAGCACGTGCTCAGGAAGTTCCATCTGATTCGAGATATTATCGATAGAGGAGACGTTCGGATATGCAAGATTCCTACAGATGATAATCTGTCAGACCCGCTTACGAAACCTCTCACGCAGTGGAAGCATGAAGGGCACACTAGGAGTATGGGCATACGAGATGCGCCAGATTGGCTCTAGTGCAAGTGGGAGACTGTTGGAATACATGCCCTAGAGGCAATCTAGTTTAGTATGAATTTGTAATTGGCTAGAAATTCATTTATTATTTATTGGATATTTAATATAATGAAGTCCTTAGATTTACAATTGTGTTGTTTATCTTAAATATCCCTAGTCAAGTATAATGATTAAATGGGACAATCATCTATAGACTAGTATGGGGTTGGATTGGTATGGAGATATCACGATCCAACACATAGGTGTGCATTACGGAATGTTGCACTGGATTGACCCATCACCGAGAAGGCTACATACACGTTATGTTGAGTCACAAGTGCTTCTCGGGTACAATGGTATTGTCATCCTTAGACTTGAAGTCACTAGATATTCTAGTTGTGGATCATTGTGATCTTGGTAGCGTTAAACGCTACACCGTAACTGGGTAGTTATAAAAGCGTGTACTGGATACAATGAGAAGCAAGCTTAGAGATCGTAGTGGACGTAGAGAGGATTTGCCCCTCCCACATAACGGGAACAATTATCCAAGGCCACTCGAGGATAGTGCTTATAGAATGTCTGGCCAGACTCAAATAAATCAATATATGAGATATTGATGTTATTTGCACGAATAAGGCTATTCCATGGATCGAGAAACTAGGGATTGGATATACGAGTGTGACTTGTATGTCTCGTGTCCAATCCGGATATGGAGGCAAAGGGATGAGACAATTACTTGTACAAGGTTGTCTAGATGACTATTCTATTAGTTGGCTAGAATGGATGTTTTGCTAGAAACCGCTCCATATTAGCAAAGAGTTGCTACCAACTAGATAGAACCTATGGGGTCACACGCTATATAGAGTTGTACTAGATTGTGGAATTAATTAATTGGATTAATTAATTAGAAGGATCATTTTGCAAACCCTTGCAAACTTAGTAGGGACTAATTTGCAAGGAAGGGACTAAATTGAATTCTAGTAGGACTAGAATAAGTCCTTTAGGTAGTTAACAAGGAGTTGTTGGACTATATAAAGGACCCTCCTCCTTCCTTCCCTACACACTTTATGCTCTAGAGAGAACATAACAAGAGTAGGAGAGAACAAAGGAGAGAGAGAGCAAGCCACAAAGAGGGACGCCGCCCCCTTTGCCGCCGCCCCCTTGTCCCCGACGCCACAAAGGGCCGAGCCCCTTTTGGTGCCTCGTTTTGCGTGATTTCTTCACCCTCCTTGCAATCCGGGCTAGCACCAAGGTGATTGGAGATCTAGGAACAACTCTAGGCGTGGATCAACTATAGAGAACGTGACACTATTCGCGTTTGAAGTCATCAAGGAGAACCCAAAGGTGTGTTTATGATTTCTTACCTTCACTATCGTTATGCATCTAGACTTGTGATCCTTGGAGGGTTTTGCCTGGTTGTTTGTTTGATTATGCTTCCGTTGCGCGATCCATGAATCAAAACCCTACATTACGGTGTAGCGTTTACCGCTACCATGATCACAATAATCCACAACTAGAATATCTAGTGACTTCAAGTCTAAGGATGACAATACCATTGCACCGCGAGAAGCGCTTGTGACTCAACATAACGTGTATGTAGCCTTCTCGGAGATGGGTCAATCTAGTGCAACATTCCCTAATGCACACCTATGTGTTGGATCGCGATATCTCCATATCAATCCAACCCCATACTAGTCTATTGATGATTGTCCCATTAATCATCATACTTGACTAGGGATATTTAAGATAAACAACACAATTGTAAATCTAAGGACTTCATTATATTAAATATCCAATAAATAATAAATGAATTTCTAGCCGCAAATAATTCATACTAAACTAGATTGCCTCTAGGGCATCTATTCCAACAGTCTCCCACTTGCACCAGAGCCAATCTGGCGCATCTCGTATACCCATACTCCTAGTGTGCCCTTCATGCTTCCACTGCGTGAGAGGCTTTGTAAGCGGGTCTGACAGATTATCATCTGTAGGAATCTTGCATATCCGAACGTCTCCTCTAACGATAATATCTCGAATCAGATGAAACTTCCTGAGCACGTGCTTGGACTTCTGGTGCGATTTGGGTTCCTTTGATTGCGCGATCGCCCCAGTGTTGTCACAGAACAACTCAACTGGATCCGCAATGCTAGGGACCACACCAAGTTCAGAAACAAACTTTCTGATCCAAACAGCCTCCTTTGCTGCGCCATTTGCAGCAATGTACTCAGCCTCTGTAGTAGAATCAGCTACCGTCTCTTGCTTGGAACTCTTCCAGCTCACCGCTGCTCAATTCAGGCAAAACACATATCCCGATTGTGATCTAAAGTCATCTCTGTCGGTTTGGAAGCTTGCATCAGTGTAACCCCTTACACGCAACTCTTCCTCACCGCCAAATATCAAGAAAGCATCCTTAGTTCTTCTCAAGTACTTTAGGATGTTCTTGACTGCAATCCAGTGACTCTCACCCGGATTGGATTGGTATCTGCTTGTCATACTCAAGGCATATGACACATCTGGTCTAGTACATAACATGGCGTACATGATGGATCCTATGGCCGAGGCATAGGGAATTCTACTCATGCGTTCCTTCTCAATCTCATTGGAAGGACAACCACTCTTTGAAAGAGTGTTTCCATGTGACATGGGCAAGAATCCCTTCTTGGAATCTTGCATGTTGAACCGTTTCAACACCTTGTCAATATATGTACTTTGACTTAGGCCTAGCAACCTCTTAGATCTATCTCTATAGATCTTTATACCGAGTATATAGGCTGCTTCCCCTAAGTCCTTCATTGAGAAACACTTTCCTAGCCAATCTTTAACAGATTGCAGCATGGGAACGTCGTTTCCAATGAGTAGTATGTCATCCACATACAAGACCAGAAAAGCTACAGAGCTCCCACTAACCTTCTTGTAGACACAAGACTCATCTTTGTTTCTGATGAAGCCAAACTCTTTGACCACCTCATCAAAACGTCGATTCCAACTCCTAGAAGCTTGCTTCAATCCATAAATGGATCGTTGCAGCTTACAGACTTTGTTGGCTTGATTTGGATCCTCAAAAGCCTCCGGCTGTATCATATACACGTCCTCGAGGAGATTCCCATAAAGGAATGCTGTTTTCACATCCATCTGCCAAATCTCATAGTCGTGGTATGCTGCAATCGCAAGTAGGATTCGGATGGATTTGGTCATAGCGACTGGTGAAAAGGTTTCATCATAGTCAATATCATGAATCTGTCTGAATCCTTTAGCTACCAATCGGCCCTTATAGGTAATCACATTAACATCCATGTCGATCTTCTTCTTGAAGACCCACTTGCACCCTATGGGCCGCGCCCCATCGGTTGGTTCCACCAAAGTCCATACTTTGTTGGTGTACATGGATTCCATCTCGGATCTCATGGCTTCCAGCCACTTCTGAGAGTCTGGGCCATTCATGGCCTCCTCATAGGTAGTAGGCTCATCATCTATGAGCGTCGTGTCACCGGAATCGGTCACGAGAAGTCCATACCTCTCGGGTTCCTGGCGCACTCTATTAGATCTACGAAGCTCTTGTGTTACCTGAACAGGTTGCTCCACAACTGCTTGTGGTTCCTGTTCATGTTCCATAATCGGTTCAGTGATTTGTGGTTCTTGAACCTCTTCAAGTTCTACATTCCTCCCACTTGCTTCTTTAGAGACAAACTCTATTTCTAAAAACGCGCCGGTCCGAGCAACAAACACTTTGTTCTCGGTTGGATTGTAGAAGTAGTATCCCTTAGTTTCCTTAGGGTACCCCACAAATTTGCACTTATCCGATTTTGGCCCTAGCTTGTCTGATTGTAAACGTTTTACATAGACATCGCAGCCCCAAATCCTCATGAACGACAGTGTGGGACGCCTCCCACTCCACATCTCATATGGCGTCTTCATGACTGATTTAGATGGAACACGGTTAATGGTGAAAGCTGCACTTAATAGAGCGTAGCCCCAAAATGATTATGGAAGATCGGTTTGACACATCATAGATCGAACCATATCCAATAGGGTTCGATTCATCCTCTCGGACACGCCATTCCACTGTGGCATTCCGGGTGGAGTGAGTTGGGACACGATCCCACACTCTCTAAGATAGTCGTCAAACTCTTGGCTCAAGTATTCTCCTCCACGATCCGATCGAAGAGCCTTAATACTTTTGCCAAGTTGCTTCTCTACTTCATTCTTGAATTCTTTGAACACTTCAAAGGATTCGGATTTTTCCCTCATAAGGTACACAAATCCATATCTACTGTAATCATCAGTAAATGTAATGAAGTAGACATAACCACCCCTGGCAGGCGTGGCAAATGGCCCACACACATCGGTATGTATGAGTGCCAATTGCTCACTGGTCCTCTCACCTTTCTTATTGAAAGGGGACTTTGTCATTTTTCCCAATAAACAAGCCTCACATGTCTCATATGATTCAAAATCAAATGAGTCTAGTAATCCATCCTTATGGAGTCTAGATACACGTTTCTCATTTATGTGGCCTAAACGACAGTGCCATAAATAAGCAGGATTTAAATCATTTATTTTAATCCGCTTGGTATTAATGTTGTAGACAGGATTGCTTAGATCAAGGACATAAAGTCCATTAAATAATTGCGCACTAAAATAGTGAATATTATTTAAATAAAAGGAACAACAACTGTTCTTTATTGAAATAATAAAACCATCCTTGTCCAAACAAGAAATAGAAATAATGTTTCTGCTCATAGCAGGCACAAAATAGCAATTATTTAATTCTAAAACTAATCCTGAAGGCAGAGATAGCTCGCACACGCATATGGCCAACGCAGCAACCTTTGCTCCATTCCCAACGCGCAGATCTACCTCTCCTTTAGCCAATCTCCTACTTCTCTTTAGATCCTGCATATTTCGACAAATATGAGATCCACATCCAGTATCTAATACCCATGATGTAGAGACAGTTAAATTGACATCTACAACAAAAATACCTGGTGGTGGTGGAATCACTATTCCAAGCCTCTTGTCCTCCAGATATTTTGGGCAGTTCCTCCTCCAGTGTCCAGGCTGACTGCAGTAGTGACACTCACCTTTAGTCACGGCCTTGGCAATGCCACCAACAGGATTAAGGGCAGGTTCCTTGGACTTGGCAACTGACTTGCCTTTGCCCTTGGAGGAAGAGGCAAACCTTTTGCCCTTTCCTTTCTGTACCATCATTATGGCCTTGCCCTTACCCTTGTTGATGCTCTGTTCAGCCGTCCTCAACATGTTGAGTAAATCAGGCAGTGGTTTTACGATCTCGTTCATGTTATAGTTAATAATGAACTGTCCATAACTCTCGGGCAACGATTGCAACACGAGATCGGTTGCCAACTCTTGGCCGACCGGGAACCCCAGTCGGGCGAGATTCTCCAAGTACCCGATCATTCGGAGTACATGGGGTCCCACCGGGTTCCCTTCTGCCAGATGACATTTGAACAGTGCCTTTGAGACCTCATACCTCTCTACCCTCGCCTGCTCTTGGAAGAGCTGCTTTAGATGTTCGATCATATCGACAGCATTCATGTTTTCGTGTTGCTTCTGAAGCTCAGAAGTCATGGTGCAAAGCATTAGGCATGCCGCATCATTAGCGTCATCAACACGCTTTTGATACGCCTTTAAGGCAGCAGGTGTTTGGTTCTCTGGACCTTCTGGAACATGCTCCTCTATTGCGTACAGTTTCTTCTCTTGCTTGAGAACAATTCTCAAGTTTCTGTACCAATCAAGAAAGTTGGTTCCAGAGAGCTTGTCCTTCTCAAGGACAGATCGTAGGGAATGTTGTGAACTCGATGAGTTGTTTGCCATTTGGAATTCTACAAAAGGAAAATACGCAAGTTTTAGTATTTGTGAATTTTTTTGACTATATTTAATAATGGCTAGTTTATCAAGTATAGCTCCCACTATTTTTCTACGGATTAATAACCCTCAAGATATTAATGCGGAAAATATCCTTATATTTTCTAGTGGGTCAAGATCCATCTTTCATCTCCTTATGAGCTTGCTTTGGCAAGTCACCCATAATTTGACTACTTTAGGTAGGAACAATTCCAATTGCATCCCATATGCAACTCTTGGTTCAATTGGGCAAATAACTCCTTATTTATCCATCCATATGGATAATCCCAATTGATTGCCTCGAGGTTTCTTAATCAAATTAATAGCCTAGTTGTGTTCAACCTCTTATCTAAATAATTGCACATTGTTACGTGTCATCGCATTCCATCATTATGAACCAAGTCGCCATGCTTTGGCACGCACGAACTTGATAAATAATGATGATAATGAGTGTTTAAATAACGAGAAGGCAAGAACACAATATTTGAATTTTGAGGGATTTTAAATTTAATTTTTTAATTATTTTGTTGATCAATATCAACTAATCTATCTATTTGAGTTTGGGCACAACTCCAAATAATAGATCCGGGTTGTCTAATTATCTTATTATCCTAATTGCATGCATCATCCATACACCAACCACACAATAATAAGACATTAAAATAAACAACCACAAAACAGAAATTACACGTGATGTGGATATGGCCTTTTCTAGACTAAGATAATTCCAAGCCAATGGAATTATCTATGAACCCTAAAAAAACACATCTCCATGCGTCTTGATCTTTTGGTCAATCCTTCATGGTCTTGTGGAATGCTCCATGCTCCATGCTCCATCTTTTGTGGCTTCTTTTCTTCAATCTTGGCTAACAATCTACTTTATCTAGCATTAGCTAACCTCTATACTAAATAAAATAAATCTCACAAGTTGAGAAAAAAAAATGGCACGCAGGCCATAAAATCCTAATTAATTATTACAATTAAATGATCAGCTAGCAGGCCGTAAACCAAACCACAAAATTAAACATCCACATCAAACCACATCCTAAGGCCATATCCAATCACCATGCGATTTGCACATAAACAGTTAAAATCCAATTTTAACGCGCTTGGTCAATTTTAATTGATTTTAGGATTTCTAGGGTTAAAACGGTCCATGGGCCGAACAATCAAATTGCCCGGGCCCAACAAAGTGAACCACAAGGCCCTAGGGCCGGCCCGACCCAAAACCCACAAGCCTAGGCCCGCGGGTTAGGGCCGCCCGACCCCTAGGGCGGCCAAGCTTGGGCGGCAAGCAACGCGGGGCGGTCCCTAGGGGGGCCGAACCTCCTTGAGGGAACTCCCTTGCTTGGTGCCCAAGTTTGGTTGTTTCCTTGTTTTGGGAGAACTCCTTCTTCCCCAAGGATGCCCAAACCCTAGATCTAAGATCCTAAAATTTCTCAAACTCACCAATTCATGCATCCAATGCAAAAATTGGATCTTGTTATGATTAATTGTTGACAAATTGCATCCCATGCTTGATTTGTCTTGTTTTACGCGATAAACAATCAAATTAAAGTGTAAAACAACTAAAACGTAACACATAAACCACGTTTATGCTCTACGACCTGTGGCTCTGATACCACTGTAGGGTTTTGAATCATGGATTGCACAACGGAAGCATAAACAAACATAAAACCATGCAAAACCCTCCAAGGATCACAAGTCAAGAGACATAACGATGGTAAGGGTTAGAAATCATAAACACACCTTTGGGTTCTCCTTGATGACTTCAAACGCGAATTGTGTCACGTTCTCTATAGTTGATCCACGCCTAGAGTTGATCCTAGATCTCCCAAGTCCTTGGTGCTAGCCCGGAAGAGGAAGAGGAAGAAGAAATCACGCAAAACGAGACCCAAAAGGAGGGTCTCGGCCTCCTATGGCCGACGGGGACGGGGCGGCGGCGAGGGGGCGGTCGGGCTTTTTTTCTCTCCCACTCTTTGTTATGTTCACTAATGAGCATAAGTTATGTGGGAAGGAAGGAAGGAAGGCCCTTTATATAGTCCAACAACTCCTTTTTAACTACCTAAAGGACTTATTCTAGTCCTACTAGAATTCAATTTAGTCCCTTCCTTGCAAATTAGTCCCTACTAAGTTTGCAAGGGTTTGCAAAGTGATCCTTCTAATTAATTAATCCAATTAATTAATTCCCAAATCTAGTTCAACTCTATGTAGCGTGTGACCCCATAGGTTCTATCTAGTTGGTAGCAACTATTTGCTAATATGGAGCGGTCTCTAGCAAAACATCCATTCTAGCCAACTAATAGAATAGTCATCTTGACAACCTTTGTACAAGTAATTGTCTCATCCCTTTGTCTCTATATCCGGATTGGACACGAGACATACTAGTCACACTCGTATATCCAATCCATAGTTTCTCGATCCATGGGAATAGTCTTATTCATGCAAATAACATCAATATCCCATATTGATTTATTTGAGTCTGGCCAGACATTCTATAAGCACTATCCCTCGAGTGGTCTAGGATATTTGCTCCCGTTATGTGGGAGGGACAAATCCTATCTACGTCCACTACGATCTCTAAGCTTGCTTCTTATTGTATCCAGTACACGCCTTTATAACTACCCAGTTACGGTGTAGCGTTTAACGCTACCAAGATCACAATAATCCACAACTAGAATATCTAGTGACTTCAAGTCTAAGGATGACAATACCATTGCACCGCGAGAAGCGCTTGTGACTCAACATAACGTGTATGTAGCCTTCTCGGAGATGGGTCAATCCAGTGCAACATTCCCTAATGCACACCTATGTGTTGGATCGTGATATCTCCATATCAATCCAACCCCATACTAGTCTATAGATGATTGTCCCATTAATCATTATACTTGACTAGGGATATTTAAGATAAACAACACAATTGTAAATCAATGGACTTCATTATATTAAATATCCAATAAATAATAAATGAATTTCTAGCCACAAATAATTCATACTAAACTAGATTGCCTCTAGGGCATCTATTCCAACACTTACTGCTTTACCGAACAGGTTTGCGTTTGGCTTTCCCTGCAAGGCAACACTCACATACATGTAAAGATATTTTGGACATATTTCCAAGTAGGCCTGCCTTGGCCAGCCTGTTCATCCTGTCCTGTCCTATATGTCCCAATCTAGCATGCCATCTAGTGGAATCAACATCACTAGAAGACGTAATGAATGAAAAAGAATCATAAACATCACCAAAGCTAGAACCAATAATGTCTAGATAAAATAAACCACGAGAAATCAAAGCAGTGCCAAAAGATGAATTGCCACAAAACAGTTTGGCAAGTCTACCCTCAAAAACAAGTATGTAATCCATATCCATAAGTCTAGAAACTGAAACTAAATTCTTGCGTGCATCAGGAGCGTAAAGACATCATGAAGGACAAGCGTCTCTCCAGACCTCATCTTCAGCTGATATGTGCCAATGCCCACTACATCAACGAAGGAGTTGTTCCCCATGTACACTCTTCTACTGCCCACTGGTACTCGCCTATAATCCGTGCACGCGTCACGATCGCATGCTAGGTGGTCACTCGCACCTGAATCCAAAACCCACTCATTAGGGGAATCAGCAATATAAACTTGACTTATAACAAAACAGTCAGAGTTTGGATTATAGTGTACCTCTGGCTCGGTGCAATCACGAGCAAAGTGGCCATATGCCTGACAGTTGAAGCACTTAACTCGTTTCAAGTTTCTGGACCTCCGTCCCACTCGGCTTTTACTGATCTTTGGGCGTGGGCCCAATTGGCCTCTAGGGTCGTATCCCGCATCGCTCCCACTCAGCCCAGTGGCCAAGAATGAGCTCTCTACCTCCAGTGTTGAGCTGCTAGTTCTGGCAAACTCCAGTCTATGATATTCGAACAATAGATATCGTTTGGCATCTCCAAACGTTCTAATATCTTCTGAATCAGCCAACACTTGTCTCGCGGGTTCCCATGACTTTGGTAGAGATGTCCTCACAGCTCTAAGTTGCCTTTCATCGGACAATTCATACCCAGAATTAATTAGCTCAGTAATATAAAAAGATAAGGCCCTTAGGTGCTTTTCCATAGAGTCACAATCTTTCTTCACCACAGTGGTAAGCATCCTCAATAGGTACTGCTCACGGAAGCTATCGGTTATCCCATACAGCGCCAGAATGTCTTCCCAAAACTTACTCGCGTAGTCAATCTCGATTGACTCTAGGAGTTCAAATCTCACTAGATCCATCAATTCTAGGCATGCAATGTCGTCATCAACTTTCCATTTCTGGTAAGCCTCAACATCACGCCTATATGCCTCAGTTGGGCCTCCCTCGGGCTCCAAAGGCTCGATCTTTGACACATGCAAGTGCTCAGACAAATCCAGCTCTAGGAAGCGAACTATCACGCTTCTATACCATGTATGGAAATTATCCTCGTTCAGTATTACAGCAGTTTTAAGTAGTTGAGTCATCGTAACTGAAAAATATGAGACAAAATGGAAGTTAATTACTAGCATTTGTTTTTAGCTCCTACAAACATTTTGATAAGATTAAAATTTCATAGTTCTTCTTAAGGACTCCACCAAAACCTAGTAGCAATTCTAGGAATCAAATATCGTCACTTATGATTCCCCATTAATTTTAATCCTCTCTTAATGTGAGCTCTTTCGTTTTTGTTCTTTAGCATGCGAGGTTATACACTTATATCCAATCACACGCAGTTATAACATAAAACAAGCATAAGCATAAATAAATATGCAATGGATGTGGCACCTAAGGTGCACTCCCACTATTGAGAGTACGTCTTGAGCAAGTCTTGAACTTCTCGCCTCATGGATCTCGCCTCATCTCGAGTGCTCCTTGAAGCTTCCCTGTTCGTTTCTTTGCTCCATGCACCTTGCGCCATAGCTTTTTGGTTTGGCCACCTCTCTTGAAGCTTATATTCTTCAATCTTCACTAACTATCTTATTTCTAATAAGAAGTAACCTCTAATAGGCGATTTAGATGGGAAGAGAAGACAATAGAGTATGTAGAGAGGCACGACACGCATGCCGTATTTTAATTGATTACATATTCAAAACCAAAACCAAATATAAAACTATCTAAGCCACATCCATGCATCAAACACATCCATTCAACCCACAACAGCATGTATAATAATAAAATAAACATACTGGAGTTTTCTGGAAATTTCCAGAATTATACTGGAAATTAATAAGCAATAAATCAATCAACTAATAAGATCGAAAATTGCTCCCAACTACCTAGGATCTCACCTCCTATCTCATAAGGTAGGGAAAAATGTCCTAAGTCTCCAGAAAAAATTTGGGTTCAAAACAGTGTGTTTAAGGACGTCTAACTGCCTCGGGAAGTGTGCTAAACACTAATTAATTAATCTGAAAAATAATAAAATTTTCCGTTTTTCCAAAAATTATGAAAAAATCCCAGAAAATAGGAAATTTAATTCTGAGCATATAGAAAAAAATTTGGCAAAAAATAGTGGCCGGAGGAGGGCTCACGCGCCCACACGCGCAGCCGCGCGTGGGCGAGTCCGCCTCCGTCACGCGCCAACGTCGGCCCGAGTGCCATGTCAGCATGCCACGTGGCATGCCACGTCAGCCATGTGCTGGCGTCAAATGCCACGTCACCAACCACGTCATCATGCCACGGCAACAGCCCGCGTGGCTGCCACGTCACCTGCCACGTCAGCAATTGCTGAGTGGCATCGCCACGTCAGCACTAGGGCCACGTCAGCTGCCGCCGCCAGCCCTTTGGCGCGTGCGGCGCGTGGCCGCGCGTGGAGGCGGCGTCGGTGGCGCGTGAGGCCCACGCGCCGCCTTCCCGGCCTCCGTTTCCGGCGATCCATATATCGTTGGAATCGTCTTTTCACGCTGATCAAGATTATGCGTTCAAAACCCAATTTTAACATGTTTTGAAAAAATCTTTTTACTGCCAGATCTAACAGTCCAGATTTATACTGTCCCGAATCTTTAAAAATTCATAACTAATTCTCTGTTCGTCCAAAAATTACAAAATTTATATTTCTGGAATCCTCGTGAAAAACCTTATCTAACCATATATGTTTCACTAACAGATTATGAAATTTCAAAAACTCGAATTTTTTAACTGATTCGGGAACGCATAACGAGGCACGAAAAATAAGCCTAAGGCTCTGATACCAATGAAGGACGAACATGATCTATCACATACAGATCTACAACATGAATTATAGCGGAAGATTCATGTGTTTACCTTGTCTTCCTTAGCTCCTATGCACAACGGATGATCGTAGGATGCTTGCTTTCACGTGCCCTTCTTGCTCCCACAGTCTGGCTCGAATCACAAGGACGAAAGCTCTGATCCACACCAAGTTCCACCCAATGGAGGCTAGTTAGAGAGAGAGTCTAGGGTTTACTGTATTATGATCAGCACATGATCTCTACAGTATTGTGTATAAAATAATAGGAGGCTGTCTCCTTATATAGACAGACTTATACCCAATTGCAACATAACCCCCTAGGATTTGTCCTTGCTACTAACCCCATAAGGTTTGAGCTTGTCTCACCTAAACCCATAAGTTTAGGATAATTGCATTGTGCACCCCACATGGGCGCACATAATGCTTACAGAACTTTTGTCAAAAACAACTCTGAGATACAAGTTGATCCTAAACCTAAAGGGAAAGGTGCCTGGATTCCACTCCCCCCAAGACCAAAGCTTAAATGTTTTGGTGCAAAGTGTAAATTACCCTATGTTACGGAGTACCACTCTGTCTCTGCTCTTTCTTCCCAATTTGACTTTTGTCACTATTCATTGGGTCAAAGCACTTTGACCCGATGATTGAATAGCAAACCGATGCAATTTATCGATAATTTTTTCATGGTGTTGTAGAGTAAAAGTTTCTCTATAATACAGTGAAAAGATTATAAATAAATCGTATTATTTGTAATCCAAATTACCCGGTCAAAGTGACTCAGATACAAGTCAAAAAATCAGATTGAGAAGAAAGAGCAGGGACGGACTGATACCTATTACTACCTCTGTTTTTTCTCTTTCACCTTACTTTACTTTTTGACACTATTTATTGGGTCAATTTGACCTGGTGATTTGGTTAGCAAAACGATACACGAATTCGGTAATCTTTGCATGATCTGGTAGAGAAAACTTTACTATAAATGAAAAATTATCAAAAAATTATATTGTTTTGCTATTCAAATAACCGAATCGAAGTGACACATATACGGGTAAAAATGTCCGAGAAGAAACAGAGGTAGTATTTATTTATTTCAGATTTCTAATTCAGCAAAAGTGCATGTAGTCTGAATCTGGTATCTGGGATACAAAAAAAAAATCAAAGGAAAAACTACGTCTATTTTTTTTTTGAGGGAGAGGGATATACTACCTCTGTTTCTTCTCTTTCACCTTAGGAGGACCTTTTTACCCGTATCTGGGTTACTTTGACTCGGTAATTTGGATAGCAAAACAATGTAATTTTTTGATAATTTTTTCATCGTATTGTAGAGCAAAGTTTTCTCTACAAGATCATGCAAAGATTACCGAATTCGTGTATCGCTTTGCTAACCAAATCACCGGGTCAAAGTGACTCAGTGAATAGTGTCAAAAAGTGAACTAAGGTGAAAGAGAGAAACAGAGGTAGTATCTATTTTGTCAACAGATAAACTATGATTTTTTTGTGAATTTGTGATGAAGAAAAAGTAGGCTTGCACGACTTCAACCAAACACCTCCTCCTCCGTTGTTGTCCGCTTCTGAAAGGAGATACGAGTCACAGAGAAAGCCTTCCACTTCGCAAAATTTCTACACCCAACCCCTCTGAATCTCTCCCTTATCTCAACCTTTCACACTCACTCTTCATCTTCATCGTCAACCTCTGTCTCTGTGCTAACCACACACTCTTCCCTTCTGCAAATCAATCAAACCCCTCCCATGGCGTCGATTTCTCCCCCAACATTCCCTCCCCCATCTAATTCCACCTCTCACAAATTCACCTTCCCAAACCCTAGAATCTCCTCTCGCTTGAGACCTCCATCGTCGACGCCGTCGACTCTCAACTCCTACTCTCTCTCCAGCTCCAATCACCTTTCTAGGTTTTCCGATTCCGCTCTCTGCCGGTGCACCGGCAAATCGGACTCGCCGTCGTCTTCGTCGGAGAACAACAGCAGCAACAACCTCCGGTGGGACTCGGTGATTCAAGGCGTGGTCAGGAACGCAATTAACATGTTCAACCATCACATGAGCTCGTATCTTAATAGCCAGTCCAGAGACGACGAAGAAGAAGAAAAGGCTGGTGGTGGTGGTGTGGAGTTTGTGGAGGAGGATGATGAAGTGTGGGATTGGGACAGGTGGAGCAGGCATTTCAATGAGGTCGATGAACAAGAGCGCATTTTGGCCATTTTGAAGGTAATTTTTTTGGGGGTAAACTAATATACTCTGGAATTGTAGTTTCTAGACCATGCAGACATTGTAGTACTTTGTGTATTTGTAGAGAATCTTGGGTTTTGCTTTGATAGTTGAGAATTTCCTAGTGCTTTTATAGAAATTAAAAGGCGATGACATGAATTGCTTGAATGGACATATGAGAAACAACTCTTTCCTCTTCTACATATAATGGACATATGAGACTGCTTGATGAGTTCTCATAGTTGCATACATTCCCAACCGGAAAGAAAAAGAGATTAGTGGCATGTTTGGTTTTCTAGTATTAGTGGTATTAACTACTATTGGACTAATTATAGTACTGTGATTATTAATATTTTGTTTGGTTTGTTCTGGATTAGATTTAATACCAGTACTAAATAGTGAAAAACATGGGTTTAATACCCTATTTTAATCCCCTCCCCCAAGAGAGTATTAACAGTATTGGACTATTCAGTATAGTTGGAATTGAAAATTAATTACACCAACAACTATTCATAATACTTTGTACAGTACATAACCAAACACAGTATTAAATATAATGCAACTAATCCAGTCCAATCCTATCCGACCTAGTCCAGTCCAGTACAGTCCAGTTCGGCTAGTCCGGAAAACCAACCTAACTGAGAAGTGAGAAATAGAAATTTATCCCATCAAGGAAGGTTGAAGAGGAATTACCATGATGACAAGATTATCAGGATCTTTTTCTTTCGTTCGAGGATTAGTTTATTTTCATTCCCATAGATACTTGGACCGTGTTTATATTTAAGTCTCTTTAGGTGCATCATGGGCTTCTAAAAGTGTCGTATAAACCGACATGGTTTTAGTTGTCGGCTAGGTTGACAGGTTGCATTATATCGCCTACACGTTCAAAGAAAAAGAATACCACAAACCACCCCCGTTTTGCTCAAAACCGAGGAGATCAATCAATAACTCGAGCATGAAAACCGTAGACGCGCCGATATTTTATTAACTTATAAAGTTGTACCTTCCTCGAGCCTATAAAAAAATCAGTATTTAAAATTGGCGCGTCGGTGTCCTCGTGTCACATGTTAGCAAGATCGAGAGAGATACAAGTCACAGAGAGAGCCTTCGAGTTCGCAATTCAGTCTCTCTCTCTCTCTCTCTCTGCAATAACCACATACTGTTCCTTCTGCGAATCAATTGCTCTCAATCCACCCCCTTCCATGGCGTCTATTTCTCCGCCCAACATTCCCTTCCCCATCCACTCTCGCTCTGATTCGACCCCTTACAAATTCTCCTTCCCAAACCCTATAAATCTCGTCCTGGTTGAGACCAGCGTCGCTGTTGTCGACTCTCATCTGCTACTCGCTCTCCAAGTACCGTGAGCTCTCTAGGTTTTCCGATTCAGCTCTTTGTCGGTGCAGCAGCAAGAGCAACGAATTGAATTTGCCGTCTTTGTCAGACAACCTCAGGTGGGGCTCGGTTATTCAAGATGTTTTCAGGAATGCCATTAAAAAGTTCAACCATCACCTGAGCTCGTATCTTAACTAGTCGAGAGATGAAGAAGCGACTGGTGCCGCTGATGTTATGGAATTTGTGGAGGATGCTGATAATATGGGACTGGGACAGGTGGAGTAAGCATTTCAACGAGGTTGATGAACAAGAGCATATATTGGCGATTTGAAGGTACTTTTGGGTTTAAACTCGGAAATATAGCACTTTGGGTTCCAGAAATCAATGTGAAGATGAGAATAATTAGGGTTTTTCTTGGAGAGGCGAGGATTCCCCAGTGTTTTTTTTTTTCGGAAATAGAAAGGCAATGATATGAATTGCTTGAATGAAGGTGGCACTGATGAGATTTTCATAAAGATGCAATGCCTGCTCACACTCTCTCCTCTTCTTCACATAATGGACATATGAGACCGACTGATGAGTTATTATAGGTTCATCCAGTATTCACTATTCACATAGTATATATTACCGAGAACGAAAGAGAGAAATCCAGAGGGATTCATTTCCAACTGGAAAGAAAGAGAGATTAGCTGAGAAATAGATATTTATCCCATCAAGGAAGGCTGCTAAATGAATGTAATTTCCTTAGAACGATGATAAGATTTTCTCATTCGGGTATTAAACTACTAATTTATTTTTTTCGCTAGATACTTGGACCGGGTATATGTAGTTCTCTTTAGGTGCATCATAGAGTTCAAAAAATGTCGTATAAACCGACAAGGTTTTAGTTGTCTGCCAGGTTGATAGTTTAGATTATATCACCTACAAGTTCAAAGAAAATACCACAAACAACCCCCATTTTTCCCTAACCGGGGAGATTAATCAATAAGTCAGGCATGAAAACCGTAGGCGCACTGATTCTTTCTTAACTTATAAAGTTGCACCTTCCCTGATTCACCATCCATAACTTTCCGGTTTGAATTGTTCCTGTTTGATTTCTGATCTCTCTCCTTTTTTCTTTTTCTTCCAGAAGCTGGTCTGTCAGCTAATTAACAAAAACTGTACTTTTTAGCATCTACACTGCAATTATTTGGTTGTAGCAGTATCCCAGAGAGTTGCCTAGTTGTTATAGTAATATTTATGGTAAAATTGGTGGGCAGCAGCCTAGTGTTTATGCATCTTTACGATTCTCTGTATCATTTTTGTCGTATTGTCAAAGTCCAGACTGCCTTCATTCCAAGCACAATGAGATTCCTGGGTGACCATCACAGGAAGCATGGAAGTCCTTTTTTGTTGGCTTAAATCTATCTGGATCTTTGGGAGATGTATTTGTATTTCTTGTACGTACCTTGTCACTGCATTTTAATTTTATTTGGTTGATACTATGTGAGAACATCATTAATAATAGTACACCGACTAAAATCTACAGAAAGCTACCTGCAATGCTAAACCTTGGTTATGAGCATGTCATGCAAGAGCGTACGAATAGGCCAGCCATCAAGCTCTCGACTACTGCACTACAAAATAATTTGAATTGCTTGTATTTGAACAATTTAGACGTGGTTTGATGCAAGCATTTTTTAAAATTTAAGTGTTGTAAGTGCTTTGACAATCTTAGCACATGAGTCGTCCTCCACACTGGAAAAATGTATTGCAATTGTCATTAGCATTCCTTCTTTTACCATGATCTGTGAATGGCAAATTTTCCAACGCTCACAATGTTCAGAATCTGTAGTTTATTCTTTCTTGAGTTTGCTATGAGCTGATAGCCTGATACTCCTCTGACTTCGGTTTTTTACTGTGTTGTGCGACATGCCGTGCTAATATTCTTTTTATTTCATCATCACCTGAGCTCTGATTAGCCCTTTGACTATGATCCTTCCCTGCATATCACGCGTATAATTTATCTTTCCGGCTTATGTTTGATCTGTTAGTAGCATGTGCTTTTCAGAGTTATTTACATTTAGGAACATAGGCTTGTGAGTTAAGTGCTATTTATGTATCATTTCTGTTTCCTGCTATTGCCTCTTCACTATCTTACTTTTTAAGCAGAAAATGTTCCTTCTTGATTGCTGGTCTGTATTCATCCGGTGTGTCTGGATGCTATAGATTATTGAATGAGTGGCTGAAATGAGGAGAGAGGCAAATACACATCACCTCAACCATAATCTATCTCATCCAAACATAGGATTAGATAGTTCCGCTTAGAAGGATGTTAGTGCTCTTGAAAGGCTAGTTTAATTTTTTCAATTCTGTCAGTTATCTCGTCTCCTGCTTTTGTTCATCACTGTCTGGATGCTACCTGCGTGTTGACCAACTTTTTTTAACAGACACAATTAGTTCATGCTATTGGTAGAGAGGACTATGAAGATGCTTCTAGGCTGAAGGTGGCAATTGCAGCAGCTGCTACCAATGACACTGTTGGTAGAGTGATGTACCATCTTGATGTACGATATTCAACCTCTCGTTTTAAGCAGTAAATATTGTTTTCAAACTGATTCATCGACTTTACTTCTCCACTTGTAAATTTTGGTCAACTGCAGAGAGCCATAAAGGATGAGCGGTATGGAGATGCAGCATTGATACGTGATAGTGCCGGGGCAGGATTGGTAAGCACCATATTTTTTGTGGGTATGTGTTATCTCCACCGCCTTCATTAGGACTACCCATGGTGACCATTACTGCTACTGAATTTGAATGGTGCGCAAGTCTTAAGGGTTTGCAGTGATTTTTTTTCTTCTTCTGAATACATCTGTTTGTGATTTTTTCCTTATTGCTAATTCACTACACTAGGCAGAGTTTATACAAACAAAAGCATGCGATGAAAATAAATGAAAGGATGTATAAGCATTCAAGACCTTGCTATCTGTCTAGTGAGACATATTGGGTTCAAAGAAACAATTATGTGAGATGGGTTCTGTCAAGATTATTCAAGAGGTTGGAGGGAAGTTGTTACCTAGCAGCTTGAGTTTGACATATAATATGGGATCCAACGTTGTTACTAACTTGTGGTTCACCTGATTAACTTGATTATATGAGATGGACGTGACTGGTAAAAAGTCGGTTATATTTATTAATCACCTCCGTGTGTCGAAGTGGTGTTATGTCATTGTTCTATCCTAATTCGCACATATGGGATGGTGTAGACAACTATGCTTTTCTAGTCTGTTTCTTCAGAACCTCCCTCTTCCAACAGGATGAAGATTAAAGACTGACGGGCATTTTCATAATGTTACTTAACTACACACACACAAACCCCTGCAAGTCCTAGTTGCCAAGCTGATATTTAGTTAAGCTCCCCGTTGACTCTTTTCAACTGGGTACATTTTACAAGTATTAGCTCTCTGTAGTTTCAGCTGCATGTTTCGTGCTTATTTTGTGTATCTTTTTTCTCATTTTCCTGTACTTGGCTTCTCAGGTGGGCTGGTGGGCAGGAATTTCAGAAAATGCAAAGGATCCTTATGGTCGTATCATTCGCATAACTGCAGAGCATGGAAGATATATGGCAAAAAGTTATAGTCCAAGGTAAGTTGATTTGTTTCCTTCGTATAGAGCTTTATTGCCACTTTAGAGTAAAACAACGTGCTAATAATCCATCTTCCTTTATTTTAGTTGAATAATTACATAAGATCTCTTAGTAGTGAACGGCGGTATATGGATATGTTTCAGTTACTTTTCTCACTATTGGGTTTTCAAAGTTTAGAAGTTTGTTTGACAAAGCAAGAGTTTAAATGCGTAAAAACATACTGCATTAATATTTTTATGAAGAAAGAGTTACTTAATAAGAATAATTAGTACACAGTGAAATAAATAAATTATTAAAATTATGTATCAGTACATTCTCGAAACCAAATAAGTCTTGTTTAAACGACCAAGATTTTAATTAACAGATAAATTACTATTATATTATCATAATTGCATGAATAAATTTATACCAATTCGAAATCCCATTCCGTGATCCAGGCAAGCGAATTTCTGTGCGCTCAAGCAATCCAAAGAAGCCTACCCTAGCGAACTGAAGTCCATGGTGTAGTGCGTACCGTGATCCTGGTCCGTTTTCCCTAAACCGGAGCAATCCGCGACCTAGGTAACCTTGGTCAATATACATCGGCAAAGGAAATACATTTAATCTTGAATAAGGGACATTTAGAGCTTTATTTTCCATACTTTCAGGAATTTCTTCCCTTTCGTATGACCTATTTAGAGCATGTTCACCCGTTGGGGCTGTAGGGTACTGGGGCAAGACACTGTTCATGTACTTTTGGTGCGTGTTTCAACCAGTTTAGCGAAGTTGTGAGAGAGGGGAACTGGGTCACTTCGTGCCTAGGCACTTTAACGTTGGTGGGTGGATGAATAGTGGCTTTTGGACAATTTTGGTGCTGGAATGAGATGGTGCCTAGGCATTGGGGCACTGGTGAACATGCTCTTAGAGACTGGGAGAGGCAATAAAGGTGATTTTTACTTGGTGTGTTGTGAGGGAGGCTGTGTTTGGCGGCGGCTCAGATATTGCATAAAAGGGAATTTTGACTTGCTAGCAGGTGTATCTTGCGTAAAAGGGCGTGGGTATCAATTAGTTACTTATTCTGCCTGTGTGGTGCCAAGAGGTTTCTGTAACACGGCATCTTCAGTTTTTGAGATTCTATTGGTGGAGCCCTAATCTGTGTTTGAGGCCAATTGAAACTTGAATCGTTCTCGAAGGTTGAGAGGGGAAGTTGGAATAATCATTCGGTCTTGCATGTTATGGTGGTGTCATTGAAGACGATTCTTTAACTTTTCACAATCTTTTTAGACAACTTTTTGAACACTTTATGATTTGGTGCAGGTTGTGATAGAGACTTAGCCTCTCCATTTGACAAGTGTTTTGATTGAACGTACTGATTTGATTCTTGTTTCAGGAATCACACTTAGCTTCTCTTAATGGAAACTAGAGATGGCGACCAGACAGAGTGTGGGTGCTAATATACAAATTTAGAGACAGAGTTATGAGGATAACTAAAATGCAGGAAAATAAAAAGTTGGGGATGGAGGGATGAATGTTGATCAACTTTAAATCGCTAAATGGATAGAGTTAGAGACAAAAGTAGGAAGTTGCTAAAATAAAGGAGTATGCAAATTAATAAAAATAATGGCTGGCAAGGACCTCCTACACCACTAGAAGCTGGGGGATTCTTTAGTTGTCTTAAAGCTTTTATGCCCCGTGTCTCTTTCGTTGTTGCTGGTATTGCATAGTCAGCTTCTGATTGTACTAGCTTTACCTGGGGAATGCCCCTTGTAAACCTGTAATACATTCAAATTACCCCCCTAAAAACACTAAGACAATGTTTGAATAATAATGGCATTTTAGGAAGGGTAAATGACAGAAACCACCCCTCAGGTATAGCAATTTACCAGCCTATCACCACGTGTTTGGTTAATAGCCCAACCACCCTTTCCACTAACAGTGTTTAACGGAGTAATTAAAAAGGCCGTTTTATCCCCTTCGTCTAACAAAATTTACACACCGTGAACAAGAAAAAAAAGTACCCCCCCCCCCCTTTTACATCTCTCTCCTTTCCTTCCATCTCTGTCTCTTTCTCAGCCATGGACTCCGGCACCTCCATCGCTACCCATCTGTCTCTCTCACCACACGACCGTCTGTTCAAACGGAATAGAAACAACCCTCAATCTCTGCGCAACCGAGACCAAAATACCCTCAAATCGGACCACAAACAATCCATCAAAATCACGTATGCATACAAAACAAAAACCTCGCAGCCACTAAAAGCCACAATCCCACGAACCAAAAATCCAAAATCGCAGGCCAAATTGAAATAGAAACCTCTCCCCGGACTCCGTCGTCCATATGAATGGTGGGGGTGACAATGACTCGGGATGATCTTACTCAATAAAACGACCGTACTCGCAGGCGTATCCTTCAAAACAGACCATTTAGAAACCACTGATATACCTGAAATCGCCCTCATTTGTTTTTGGGTTCGGATTTGATTTAGAGTTTAGATGTGGTTATGACTTTCCGAACTCAAGTAGTGAGATAGAGCGACGGCGGGTCCATACATCTGAGACCTACATTGAATCTTGTGACTTGAGCCACTGATCTTTTGGCGTGAAATAGAGGAATTTTCCGTATGTGATGAACCTGAGGTTTTGGGCCGTGTTGCTTTGGTTTCGTGAGACCGAGAGAGATTTGAGGGATATGAGGATTTGTTGTAGGTAGATAATTTTGTCAGTTTTGGGCAAAATTAATCAATGAGAGACTGGATTAGAGAGGGGGAATGTAATGGGTTCTCAATCAATTTTTGTTTGAATTTGATGGCTAAGACAGACGGATAAGGTGAGTTTGGGGCTTGTGTGTTGTTTGAGTTCAGGTCTAGAGCTGGAGGAGGTGTAGAAAAGATGTATGACGGTGTGAGTGGCACTGGTTGGTGTTGTTGAATAATGTCAGAGGGCTAGTGGCATGGGTTGTGGCTGTGATGGTGAGAGTTGGGTTGTGGTCATTGCAGCAGTGGTGGCAGTAGTTGGGGTGTAAGAGGTAGTGGTGGTGTTAGAGGAAGAAGAGGAGAGGAGGAAGGATAGTTTAGTTATTATGTAGAAATGTAGGGGTATCGATGTCGAATCAATATTTGGGAGAGTAGAATTGTCCCAAAACAGGTGTTAGTGGCGGAAATTGAGAGAAGGGTGGTTTGTGTCACAACTTTGGCCTAACAGAAGGGTGGATGGGTTATTATCCAAACCACAGTTAGTTATTTTGTAATTGACCATACCTCAACGATGGTTTCTGTCATCTACCTTTTTAGGAATGCAAAAGTTGGACAGTGCCTCACAGTCTTGTTGCTACAAAATGAGGTCTTTCCATATTATATTTGTATAGATGAGTAATACCTTACAAAAGAAATACAACTCACACCTGATTAACCAACACTTACATGCCGACGGTAATAGATTGCGTAAAGTTAAAATTTGAACATTTATTTTCCAGAAAGGGTAAAAGACAAAAACTACCCTCCGTGTTTGGAATATATACGAAAACAACCCTCGTGTTCGGGAATATACAAAAACCATCCCTGTCAGCTAACGGTGACTAACGGCAACTAACGGAGGTGTGAAAAGACAAAAATTCCTTCGGATCAAAGCAAATTACACCACATAAATCCCAATTATTCTCCTTCTCCTCTCATTTCTAACCCTAACTCTCTCTCTCTCTCTCTCTCTCTCTCTCTCTCTCTCTCTCTCTTCCCCTTCACGTTCAGCCTTCCTCTCATTTACCCACACAACCAGCGGCCAGCTCATCGTATCCGGCCTGCTTCCCCACCTCCGATTCGTCCAAGCTTGAAGTCATCATCCCACTATCAACCGACGACGACGTCCCCACAATCCGGCCACCCTTCGGTCGGGATGGGTGTTTCCTGGAGGGAAGGGACGACGCCGGTGAGGAACCCAGAAACTCTGCTCCCCTCTCTCTTCGTCCTTCTCTCTGTCTCCCTCTCTCTGTCTCAGATCTGAAGGTTGCTTCGAATCCGATCGGCGAAGGAAAAGAACTGTGACGACGGCGAAGTGGTGGAGACGGCTGTGGTGGTGCGGATCTTGGCGAAAGCTGGGTCGATGGTATGGTTCAGATTGAGGATGGGTATTGCAGGGGAGAAAGTTGGGTTTGGTTCTAAAATTGGGTTGGAGAAGGGTGGCGATGGAGAAAGCTCGTTCTGAAATTGGGTTTGGTTCTGCAAACTAGGTGGGTTTCATATGGATTTTGGTTTTTCCATTCATGATTAGAGCCATAGTTGTCAAAATCTTACGATTCACGATTCGTATCCTACAATTCGATTCGATTCACCCATGAAACGATGTGAATCCCTTAGTGAATCTTTAATGGACCAAAAATTATTTGAATCCCGATTCAAGAGTCCGAATCTTACGATTCAGTTGCGATTCAGACCGATTCTACGATTCACTTTCGATTCATCTGAGGGGTCTAATTGAGTTGCAGCATCAGTCTAAGAAACAATACTTCCTACATTGCTTCCTACATTTATGTCTGTTTTGCAATATGCTCTTGTTTTAAATTACTAGTGAATTTTTCTCTAGTCCAAGGCTAATAGTTTTCTGTTATTGTCAATATCCTTGACATCTTGTAGTTCCTTGCTCCACATGTCTATCTAAATCTAGATTATTCTTTATCTTTTAGATGTGTGAAACTCCTAATCACTAGTTATGGATGCGAGTTTCCAATAATTTGAGATTTCTTTTTGTAAAAATATGAATATTTTGTTCAATAATGTGACAGCTTTACAAATATTTTATTATATCAACATAAAAATATCGAAAGCTGAATCTTTACGATTCACGATTCGATTCGATTTACGATTCAGTGAAGGTGAATTTCGATTCACTATCTGAATCCCGATTTGACAACTATGATTAGAGCCTCCTATTTCTTCATTTCCTTCCTATATGTGGTCTAGTTTTGGTTTCTCTAACATGGGTTTCAAAGGATTTTGATGATTTCTGGGTTTGAGAGCTTCAACTCCATTTTGCATCCCAAGTTCTTTAATTTTAAACATCATTAAAGCCTCCTCCTTTCCTGATTTCTGGCTTCTGGGTACCTCCAGTTTTTCTCTGTGTTCATAACTAAGTTATCAACAACAACTAAGAATTTGAAGAAAGAATTCTTCAGAAAAACATTTGAGAAATTCTGGCGGTGTTGGTGGTTCGAATTGTTCCCAATTTTGAGGAGATTAGATTGAATGAGCATATTTGTTGTTGTTTTTGTTGATGTTGTGTTGGTGGTAGTGGGGATTTGGTGTTGGTGTTGCTGGTAGGGAGGTGGTGTTGGTGGTGGTGGTGGAGGAGGAGGTGGTGGTGGTCAAGAACACTAAGAACAAGAACACAATAAACACAAAAACACAAATAAGGGCAAAATGGTCATAAAAAGTGAGGTTGCACCCCCCTCTCAACTGACATTAACAGAAGGGTGGTATTTGTCCAATGTCCGTCCACTGACAGGGAGGTTTTTGTATCGACAGGAGTGGTTTTTGTATATCCCCGAACACGAGGGTTGTTTTTGTATATATTCCAAACACAGGGGGTGGTTTTTGTCTTTTATTCTTCCAGAAAATCTAACATATAGGGTATGTGGAGGGTTGCTAGCATAATTTGATTATATTATTAGTGTTTTCAAATCGCCTGTTACCATGTCTTCCAGTCCCATTCACTTTGATCGATTCTAGACTACATGTATAAGCTACAGGAGCCCGTAGCTAATAGCAAGGGACCCGCTTGCACAATTAGGAATGTCGGCCTGGCACCTTGTACACGCTTCTTAGGGTGCTAAAGACTGAAGCATAAGCACTTCGTACATGGTTGTTGTTTTAACACCCTTCAACATCTCGTGGCTTTGCTAATGTGTGAAAAGCTCGGTTTGGCAATCAGTAACCTAGTGTTACTTCATTGACCAGCCATTGGTTGCTAGGAAGTCTCTTGCACCTTGCTGGACTCCGGTGATCTGGCTTAACCGAGGGACCCACCCTTCTGTACTGGGGCCCCGTTTATATGGGTAGGGATGGTTTTCACATGATTTCGTCCACCTACTGCCATGTCATCCCAGACTTTGGACACTTTTCAACCCTAAAAATCAGATTTTTGGATTACTATTACAATATTCTCCCAATCGAAGCACTCAGACTGATCTCGAGTTTGGTGTTTTGTTAGATTATCACATTTGCAATAAGTATGGTGCAATTTTATTACAGTGAATTAAGGACCGCAAGTCCCAGAACTTTGGTCTCAGTGGGTCATTGTCGTGTATGGGTTCGTGTATCATGTGTACTTGTTTCATGTCAATCTCTTGCTACCAACTTGTAAGTTTTGGGGCTCTATTGAAGTGCCGCCTGTTCTTTAGAAAAAAACCCACCATTTGGAAGTTTACGGCAACTGAAGATGAGGAGGGCACCCAGCGGAAATAAAGAATTGCTATAGCCAGCATTGCTGTAGATTCATTGCAGGATATACATGCATCTTTTAAGTTGTAAAAGGAGCGTATTTCACGCGTATGCCGATGGATCATGATGTATTTTCAATAATTTGGCTGTTCCATGCTCTGCTCGAGTCTTGCCTTTATAAATGCATAGTTCGTTTTTTTTTTTTTTTTTTTTTTTTTTTTTTTTTGGGTATTTTTTTGAACATGACAGTTCTTGCTTTATCCTTGGATGAAGGAGTTGTTATTTTCCCACTGAAACCTACTCATACTGGTGAAGGTCTTTACTAATTACCTTCCTTTTCAGGCAGCTCGCAACAGCCTCAGCTGGTATTCCTTTGTTTGAAATCTTTCTTACAGTTAATCCAAAGGGGGATTACAAGCAGCAGGTACTTTCTTTTATGCTTACATTTGTTTTATTTGCTGCTTTATAGAAATTGCGCCTGGTTCTAGGCTCATGGTTGATGTGGCTTCACTTCGTGTACCATTTTGAGTCCGAAATCTATTAGGGAGGCAGTTATTTTGGTGGTATAGTTTATCACATTTATGATTTATGAGTTGTAAATTCCCAGCCAGATCATTATTTTAATGCCTAGAACGGGCAGGGGTACAGTAAGAGCCGATCGTGAACCAAGGCTACTCTGAACCGCATCCAGGAAATACTTGCTCCGTAGATGGTATCCTAGCGTGATCAACTCACCAAAACCTTCGGAAACACCAGGAATGTTTCCAGCATAGGCCCAGAGGGGCTGATACTCCACGTACCAAAATTTTCTTTAGACTTCTGTAATTTGCATTATTCGGTTTGATAATGTGTTACATGTTCGTAAACCTGTTATCTTAACACCCCGAACTTACTTGTTAGCCCCATACATAAGCATCAATAGACTACTTTGTATGGTACCACAAGTGAAGAAGCCTTTTTTATTTTGAATGTCCATTCCCTCAAATGTAGGAGGCTTTAAGTAGCTTTTCGTTGCTGCCTTTTAGGGATACGGATTTGAATTTGTATTATATTTTGTCTCACTTTCCTATTCTTAAACCATACCCCTCCTATTACAGATTTCTATGTGCAACTTCTCAAGTTTTTATCTGGAACTGATTTATTTTGTAAGAACTGAAACTTGTGGTTTAAGTTATCCAGCCTGATGTGAGATTACAGGGAAGTAAACGACGGGAATACATCCTTGTACCTAACGTCGAGTACTTTCCATACATGTTTGTTTGGTAGCAAGAAGGGATAAGTTTTGAGTCATTGATTTACTGGCTTTTTTCATCCAAGCTAGCACTTTAAGATAATAATTGTTAATCTGTTACCTTGGAGGCTTGGACCTCTTCAACTGAAGTCATCACTTACAGGAAATGTAACCTGGGAATATTTCCATTCACGTGACCAATTCTGTTTTTTGTATTTCCTTCATTCTTTGCAGTTGCAATATTATTCAGGAACTTGTATCTACGAATTCATATACTAAACTATTGTGGTAGCTATAGAATAATGGTTTAATACGCCCACATTCTGATCTTGCGGAACTTCTTTTAGGCTGTGTACTTGAGGCGGACGGGAGCTTCTCAAGATTTCTCTATTGTTTCACCCAAGTCATTTGGACCTATTGGTACCTTGAACCCTTTAGATTCAACTGAAGACAAAAGTGATCTGTTTGCATCATTGGAAGATTCAGGAGATGGTGAAGATAGGGATGATGATTCTGATGAAGCCGAAAGGTTCTCTGGTTTTGATAATATTTTGCGTGATATGGTACCTGGCGTGAAGGTAAAGGTTTTGAAAGTGACCACTCCTGAGAAGGTAGACCGAGATGTAATTTCCAAGGTGATTGAACAGATCATGGAGGAAGAAGAAGAAGAAGATGCAGACATTGAGTTAGAAAGTATAGACACAGAGGATGACGATGAAGGTGAAAGTGATCAGTTGGTGACAGAGATTGATTTAGATACTGGTGGTGGACCTCTCGACGTTGAAGGTGGAAACGAAGTATCTGTAAAGGTGTTTGTTGACGGTCTGGCACAAAAAGGTTCCAACAATGCACAAAGCAAAAAGCTAATTCGACAACCAGCAAGGCTTGAGAAAAGAGGCCGTTTGTCTTTTTCTTTTTCTGTAGAGAAAGATGACAGTCAAAAACTGTCCGACAAGGGTCAATCCCCACTGACTAAAAAAGCGAAGCTTCGAGGTCCAAGCAATCTGAGTCATGTTGTATTTGACCTGGCAAAATCTATTGGTAAAGGCAAGATACCAATGAAGGTTAGTCTCTGTGTTATATAACATTGTCCACTTGCTGAAGAAATGATTGCCTTGGCAGTTTGGTTTATTGATAAATTCGTGCTTGTTGTATAGGTTCTTAAAGATGTAAATGAATTGATAAATCTCACGCTCAAACAAGCTCAAAATCGTCTTTTATTATCTGGATCGACAACGTTCAATCGCATCGAGATTCCAACATCTCGTGATCCATTAAGTGGTAATATTTTTGGAATTGCTTAGCTCATGTAATATGCTGTTCTTTAGTCGTCCGTGATTCTTTTCCGCCTACCCATACCTCTTTTTATATGATTTTCCCAAATCATTAAACATGTTGAGAAGGTTCTGCTTCTTACCAGGACTGTACATCGGTACACACGGCCTTTATTCGTCTGAGGTCATTCACCTGAGACGAAAATTTGGGCAATGGCAAGCCGATGGTGGTACTAAAGAGCCTAAAAAACTTGAATTCTATGAATATGTTGAAGCTATGAAGTTGACTGGAGATCCCAACGTACCAGCTGGTCAGGTAATTCCAAAGTTCTATTTTAGTAAAATATGTTGTCTTGCCTAGCATTCATTTACCCAATATTAATTGCAATTTTTCTTTTCCCCCATGGGATTGGTATTTGTTTATATAAATACATAGAAATGGCCTCTTAAACTTGTTAGCATAATTTAGTTTATCAGAGACTCAGAGTTGCCATGATATGGGAATCACGGACTCATCATGCTCATCTAACCTCTCCCTTGACATTCTAATTTCTTCATGATCAAAGCTGAAATAATTATGCATGTAAATGCATCATCAAAAGGGGTAGTAGTGGAGAACTATGTTGCACAAGTGCGGGTGCGTTACCGGTGCGGGTGCGGCAAATTTCCAAAATTCAAGGGTGCGGGTGCGCAGCGTCTTTTTTTATGATATTTTTATTTTGTATTATCTGCGATACCTTGTACTAACATAAAAAAAATTAGTAATCCAAATTAAAATCACGTAGAAACATACATTGATTCAAGGAAACATAGTTACTATATCAACAATATAATTTCTTGCTGTTGTTGTCGTTGTTCTTATCTTTGGATAGACGAGTAATTTAATAGTTAGAAGTGTTCACATAGATGCATGTTTTTTTTGGTTAAATTATAGTTGTAATTTTAGAGGACTTCTCAAGTCTCAACTTAAACTTTCAAAATGACCCTACATTATCCACGAAGCACCCGCAAAGCACCCGTGAAGCACCAAGAAGCACCCGGTGCGGGTGCGTGACCTTTTACAAGAACTTGTGCAACATAGGTGGAGAACTCATGGAGGGTATCTTTTGCCACTGCTTCTGTTTTCTCTTACATTTTCCTTCCCTCCTCCCTCAGAGTGAAATGATCGTAATTTTCAACTGTATGGGCCAACATATGACCTCAACTCCATTTCTAAACTATATTTGAGGTTGTCCTGCAATCTTAGTTTTGCCGTTGTTTGGTTATGGCAAGTTGTTGACTTTTTTTAGACCTGGCAATATGGTCGGGTTGGTCGGGTTTGGATTGGTTTTTATTTGGTTTGGTCTCAAATGGATACTTCCCAAATAAGACCATTATTAATCGGGTTTATATAGTCTTGGTTATAAACAGATTGGGTATATCTAGGTACCCATCAGATACCCTTACAAAAACCTGTTTTACCACAAACCCAGCTTGACCATCTTTTTTTTTGAGAACCAACTTGACCATCTTTGATTTTACAAAATTACCCTTTAAACTTTACTTAAATTTCTAAAGCCCTCATCTCTACGGGTGAACAAATTGAACCCTATAGACCTTGTTAAAAGAAAAAAATATATATTCTGAAAAAAAAAACTGCTTCACCTCCTAGCGGGGTCGCCATCTTAGCCTCCTCTGCTCGTCGCCGTCGTCATCGCTTCCTACCGTCGCAGCCGTCGTCCTGAGGCCAACGCCTCCCATCAGACCCAAGACACTAGGTCCTCAATCTCGTCGCTGGCGCCATGGTGCTCTTGTTCATCGACGGCGTGGTGTTGATGCTCGCCATTCTCGTCGGCGTCGATTCCAACCGTCGTTACCGCCGTCCTGAGGACGCCGCCGCCTCCGATTAGACCCCAGGCATCGCCTCCTGTTGAGGCTAGGGCATCAATCGTCCTCTTGATTTTCATGGTGTGGTCTCGCTTGTGGTATTCAGATTCGCGGAGGCTTCGTCGGCGATGTGAGAGAGAGAGAGTCGAAGGTGATGATTAATTGTTTTTGATTGGGCTTATATTTTGATTGGACTGCAGTGTGTAGTTTGGGCTTAATTGGGGTCCTGGGTAAAATCCAAAAAGTCTATCAATGTAATTGTCTTAAATAGGTTTTGACCACTAATACCTGTCTAATAAATAGGCAGGACCCAACTTTATAATGAGCAGGACAAATGGTCTAGCCCATTGGGCATAAATCCATTTTGCCAGGTCTAACTTTTATCTTATCAAAATCCTCGTTATTTGGAAGTTCGTCTGTCAAATTTTCTGATTAATGTGGGAAGTGAGCTTGTACAGTTCTTGTTCTTTATATCGCTGTGACCTTTTTCTTGACAGGTTTGTTTATTTGCTTTTACAGGTAGCATTCCGAGCAAAAGTTGGGAAAAGATTCCAGCTTCCGCACGAAGGGATCATCCCTGAAGAATTTGGAGTGGTATATCAGTTGCTTGAATCCTTTTTATATTTTTGCTCAATTTTTTCGATTCTGCGTGTAAGCTTATTTCTTTAGCTTAATCTCTTCTTTGTATCTCTGGTATAGGTTGCTAGGTACAAAGGTCAAGGGAGACTTGCTGAGCCAGGGTTTATCAATCCTAGATGGGTTGATGGAGAGCTTGTTGTTTTGGACGGAAGGGTAACTCATTTCTATAATCTTTCTTGGCTCACTTTCCTTGCATTTATTTCGTTCAGAATCGTTTGATCAGTTCTTACAAAGTAGACTGCGTATAATCAGTGATATTGTTTATGGGAAATTTGCAGTACATCAAAGGCGGGCCTGTTGTTGGGTTTCTGTATTGGGCTCCCGAATATCATTTCTTGGTGTTCTTCAATCGACTAAGGTTGCAGGAGTAGTCTCTTTGGATATATGAAGTTTGAGCTTCTTTATCCTCCTGTTCAGATTTTATAGGTAAAATTCTTTTCCACATAAACATGCATGAGAAAAAGTAATACTAGTGGAAACCAAAAGAAAATGTTGCCTTATTAGTTATTAGCATCAGTACACTACTTTGAATTGATTGGTTTGGCAAACTTGATTGTGAATTTTGGTGCGTAAAGAATTGTGTGATATATGATGCAATTAAATTCTTAACAATGTTTGGTGTGGTGTTCACAAGATTTAGGGGTTTGGTAACAATGCCTAATGTCTATCTTTCCTTTATGGTTGTATGAGGCCTCAAATTCTAATTTTAGCTTCCACACTCAAACATAGGTAATTAGATTTGACGTACTTACTAATTACATTTCATGGAGGGCAATATTGGCTTAAACTAATCCATTAAGTAGCAGATGCACTCGTCATGAATATTCAAGTTGCTCATTTATCATTGATTCATTATACGAATTCCTCTCCACAACTCCATTCATCATTGTGTAGATTCACCATAAGAGTTTGATATGAACAATAAAACTCTTCAAAAACATCATTACCTGTCACCGAGAATTGTAAGCTCCACAAGTTCAAACTTCTAAACCCTGATATACAGTAACCCAGTACTATTATTTATGAAATGGCACGCTCTTGTGGTCATGTGTCACTCAAAATGTCTATCTGGGCTTGTGGCTGCGGGTAATAGTATCCAACTGCTCATAATGGAAGTGTGTGTGCCTCTTAATTCTATTTCTTACTCCACTTGAAGATTGCTTGTTACTGTTGTCCTGTGTGTTATGCGAGATGAAAATGGAGTGTGACTACAGCTCTGTTTGGTTGGCTGTAAAACGTTTTACTAAGTAAAAATAATTTGTGTAAAATATATTTTGTGAAAAAGTTTTCCTTACAATCATCTTCTTGTGTTTGGTTAACACTTATAAAATTATTGTACTCGTGTATCAGATAAGTATAAAAATTGTAGATTGTCTACCGATTAATATACTGGTTCAATGGATAAACATTTGGCTAATGGGACAGGTTGCGGGTTCAATCCCCAGATTATACATTTTTATAAAATTTGCAGCGGCTGATGGCGATTGAGGTGGCTGGTGGCGGCAGCTGGTTGTGCTGACTGGCGGGAGGTGATGGCGGTGGTGCAGCCGATGCTGACAGGTAGGGGTCATGGTGGTGTTCGTGACGGTGGAGGAGGTGATGGTAGTGATGGGTTGTAGAGGAAGCGGAGGGGTATGCTTGCACACAATTTAGAAAGACTTCAGGATTTCAAACTTGTAAATCATTTTACGTCGTTTAGGTAAAATTATTTGGCCTCGTAAATTATTTTACAAAACAAATTGTGAACCAAACACCTTAAGTTAGGAAAATGTTGTACATGAAAACATTTTACTGCCAAACAAACAGAGCCTACATCAGACTACTAGTTCTGAGTATAACTAGAGTCAACGCGAATTTGTTCTCTTTATTCTTTATCGTATGCACCGGTAATATAACGAGGAGGGAATATAGGGAGAAAATCTCGTGAGTGAAGAAGCAAATGATTGACACTTATTTTCTTTTGTTTGTTGTGAGCGAAGCAAGTGATTTAACACTTGTTTTCTTTTGTTTCTTGTTTCAGGTTTAGATTATATTAGCAAACATATGCTCAGAACTGCGCTGTGGAAACAGTAGGAAGCTTTTGAAATTTGAACCCTCATGTACAGTGCTGGCTCAGACCTGAACGGTGCATTCTTAATAAGCATCGTGAAGCTTCAGGTCCATGATGAAAGCAAGTTACCAAATATTTAGGTTGTTTCATAGTTCATCATCATCTTCCCTAGTAAGGCCGGTGGAACTTGAGCTGCAAGTCCTTTTGGCCCTCTGCTATCTATTTTCCTTGTTGACTGGCTTCCCGAATACCTGTACATAAACTCTGCAGCGTCTTTCATTGCTAACAAGTCTATGATCGACCCATATAATTATATGTAGGAGACTCGGTTCCCTTGTTGTCAATGTATTGGGCTTCTCACGTGTTTGGATTATTGTACTAGGGAGAGCTGGGACTTCAAGTTCCCGAATTTTGGGGTTCTTATCATCAGCTTTGTAGAACCTTAAATTAGAGCATCAAAACTTGTAACATGAGATTAATTAATGTTTTGTTTCTCTCTCTTGTTAAGCTCGCCTCCTGTGACTTGAGGAGCAATTAATGGATTGTCTTAGTTGCACATTGCATGCTCTCGGCACCGAAACTATCATATTGCATGGCTTGCTTCCAAAACTCTTATATTGAATGCTCCATTAGCAAAAAGGTTTATCATGTATTCATGTTGAAACTCAAATTGCATGCCCCATTATCAAAAATGTCTATCATGTTGAAATTGGGGAAAATTTCCATCCAAGAACTTTGAGAAAAAAAGAAGGGCAAATGAAGAGATAAGATCCCTAAAAATAGATGCTTGTCCATCCTCTGTCAGACTGTCAACGCATTTTGCATTTCTCTCACTCTGTTGGCATGCTGTAGGTTTTGATTTGGGGCATCTCAAACTTCATTTTTATGGTTTAAAACGAGTTTGATGCAAGAATAGGTCCGTGGTGAGTTGGCTGATTAAACTGGGTTTAATATGCAAGTTTGAGGCACCAACGGAGATTTAAAGGACGGAGTAGGCTGTATTCGGTTATGTGACTGGTGGTGGTTTTGATCTTGTCTGGTTTCGTTCCTTTGAGAGACAATGATCAATTAGGTGATGGGCGCCTTTGTAGAAGGCCGTTTATTCTCTTACGTTGCTGCTGCGGTGTTGTGTTAAGGAATTGAATTGAGCGTGTTGATGGGGGTGGTAGTGGTGGTGATATGGTGGTTGGGTTTCACAGTAGTCTTGTTCATATGAAGTTGACCCGTTTATCCTCACAAAATAGGTCGTATATGTCAAATAACTGTACATTCCGTTAACTCGTGTAAGAAATTCTCAATTTCTACGTGATAGACTTCCTGGTGGCATGCAATAAGCAAATTTTAAAAGTGGGCCCCTCAGGCTGTCCGGATCCTACAAGTGAATCGAAAGTTGGATCTGCATTGGATCTCATCTGAATCGCCCTATCTATCCTCCTCAGTGATTTGACAACTTCAACAAATTGAGGTATGCAGTGTGACAACGACGTTGCAGGAGGTGGTTTATTGGTGGATCTGAATCTAATTATACTTTCCGTAGTAAAATTTAGTGAATTAGTACCTGATAACAAATACTCTATATAGTTTTTTTGGTGTGTACCATGCAGTGCATCCCAAGAGACAATCGGAGAGTAATCTTCCCAATATGTAGAGATTGTAGAGAATATGCATGATCTCTCCCAATATTATCTTTTTCATATGTACCATAATGTTCGGTCAGAGTTCATGCTTAAGCAGTCCAACCCTCCATACAATCCTCATTGGCCCTCCTCCACTAGAAGGTTATTGTGTACCTGATTTACCCCTCTCTGGTGGTTTGGGACTCATGGTGGCAGACAGGGTCGACCCGCGTGCCAAAATGGCCCGGCCCGTGCCCAAGAGGGTTCAACCTGGCCCGAGCACGGCCCCCTCCGCCTATAACCCACACTCGGCCCGCTCAGTACAGAATCCAACTCGTGCATGCACGGGTCATGTTCCTCCAGAAGACAACCCGTCCAGGCCCGCCCTCGGGCTGTGCACGACCCGCACAAAAACGACCCCTCCGACACGGCCCGTGCACAACCCGCCCCCATACGACCCGGCACGTGTAGAGTTTTGCGCATTCCGAACTCGCCCCGTACCTGGCCCGCTCCACCCTGCCCGCTCTCACTTTGATTTGGGACAGTCTCAGAGGGGCAGCTAGATGGCTGTCTCCACCTTATACTCCAATCCTATATAGGTGGGAGAAATAGAGTTCTTTGTATTAAAGTCTAAACTTAGGGGGAGTGCAAGCATTATTTTACATTCTCCTCTAAACCACCCTCTCGAACTCGGCGTACTTTAGCACGAAAAACCCTCCTCCGTCGCACTGGTGCCTCCGGCGAATGTCCAGACTCCATTTTCACAGAGAGACCTAAGAGAGAACAGTAACAAGTCCATGGAAACCTCATTCCGCTCTCCGCCACGTGGCAAGCGTTCCATCCACCGAGTCCTCGACTCTCGAGCCTCCAACGCCGCCGTCAACAAGCGCTCCAGGCCGCCGCCGCCGCCGCTCACCGTCGGCACCGGAAACGTCCTCTTCCGCCTCCTCTGCCACTCCGCCCTCGCCGGCGGCGTCATCGGCACGTCCGGCGCAGTCATCAAGCAGCTCCAGCACGACACCGGTTCGAAGATCCGAGTCGACGAGTCGCCGCCGGGCGTCGACGAGAGGATCGTGATCATCATCGCCTCGGACTCCGTCAACAAGAGGATGAAATTGAAATGTTCGAAAGGGGAAGACGAAGAAGTAAACGAGATTGAGGTGTCGGCGGCGCAGATAGCCCTAATTAGGGTTTTCGAGAGGATTCTCGACGTTGCGGAGGCGACGGATGGCGAATCGGTGGGGGGTGTGGTGTCGTGTAAAGTGTTGGCGGAGAGTAGTCAGGTTGGGGCAGTGATTGGGAAAGGTGGGAAGGTGATTGAGCAGCTAAGGAGTGATACCGGGTGTAAGATTAAGATTGTGGGCTCGGATAAGTTGCCGGCGTGTTGCTTGCCAGATGATGAAATGGTAGAGGTAAGTGGTTTCGAGAATTTTGTTACTTATTATCACATTGAAATTTATCTTCTGGTTTTGTTTCCTCATCCTCTTTATGAAGATGTTTCAAGTGTTAGCCATGTACACCGTCATTGGGTAGTGAAGTGAAGTCTGTAGTTCGGAATCTCTTTAAGCAATTTTAGTTAGCATCTGATGGGGTAATCTCCATAGAGACCTTAGGGATAAAGAATGGGTATAGTAATAATAATACCAGTACGGGTTAATAACTGGTGTTTGGTGCAGGAATAATTTCAAGGGGGATTCAATCCCCACTTATTGTCTATACCCCTTGTATTCTTAAAATCTAATCCCACCATGTAGGTCGGATCAGTGACCACAATTCACTCGTACCCCCGCGAATTGCGAATTGGATCACGCGTTCCGAAGCGTGGAACACTAGCGAGTAGCGATCCAGATCGCTTAATTTGGCGATCCCTGTTTTTTCACTATTTTCACCTAAAGCATCTATGTAAAAGGGGGATTTTGCTAAGTTACATCCATTTTTAGAGTATTGACTTTTAAATATTTCAAATAAGCAGTTTTACACTTTATGATTTGCGATAAATGGTAAAACAACTATAAAGGTATCGAAAGAAGCATACCCCTGGCGTACCGAATTCCATAGGGTATGACGATCCGCGTTCTAGGTAACTTAGGGTGGGATTGAATACTAAAGCCTTAATACCCTTATTTATACTGGTGCAAACAAACATGTTACATAACCCTCCCTTTATAATTAATACTCCCTTAATATCAAGACACCCTATAATACTGTAGCCCCCCTGTACCCCCAATTTTCAATCCCGACACCAAACGTGCCCTTAATGTAGTAAGAATGCTGAAAAGAGGACCTTAAGAAGAAGAAAATTTTCAATTTAAGGGGCCGGTTCGTGCTGGTTTAATTTCTTCAATCTCTGGATTTGCTTTTTGGTTTGCTAGATGCTGAAACCAGGGTGTGGTGGTTGTAGGTTTGGTTCATACTTGCATGTCTTTAGTTGTCTTTCCAGCTGTATTCTGCATTCATCTAATACATCTTCTGTATGCTTATTGGTTTTGTTTCCTCACTCCCATATAAAGATGCTTCAAGTGTTGCCATGTACAACATCCGTAGTTTGGAATTCCTATAAGCAATTTAAGTTACCATCGCGGGTAATCTCCATATAGACCTTAGTGTAGTAAGAATGCTGAAAAGAACTTAGGAAGAAGACATCTTTTTAATTTTAGGGGCCGGTTTGTGGTGGTTTAATTTCCTTAATCTCTTGATTTGCTAGATGCTGAAACCAGGCTGTGGTGGTTGTGTGTTAGGTTCTTACTTGTATGTTTTTAGTTGTCTTATCAGTTGTCTTATGCATCCATGTAACCTACCAAATAGCATCCAAGTAAGTTAACTACTTCAGTTCTACGCCGAAGTAGTGAGCATGAAAAACGTTCAAATACGTTAGTTCCATGTAAACTCAAAGACAGTATTGCGTCCTTCAAACTCCATCCTAGAGACTTTGAAATCACCCAAAATCAAGCTCACATGGTCTTCATCATTGTCATCGCCTAACAAAAGTTTCAATTGTAAGTTTGATGGCATTTAAGTTTATTGGTTATAGAAATAAGATGCAGTATATATTAGAATTTAAAAGTCTGAAAGTTTGAACTATGTTTGTTTGTGAACTTGGCCTTTAACGTCACCTACTTTCAAGAGTAAACAAGAGAAAGGTCTGTATGTGAAAGCTCAAACAGAGAGCTTTGTGAATCCATGGTGAAGGATGACGAACAATAATAGAAGGTTCAGATGTTGAACAGTTGACGTTCTTGAAGAAATCAAAGGAAGTGCATAGGATGACGTCTCCAGAAACCTTCGAGAGTTGTGAAAGAAGGCATAGATTGATGAGATTTAAAGAAAAGAGACAGTATATTAGGGTTTCAAGAATTGACTCTTCGTTTTTTGGTCTGACCCGCTTATAACATATATGTATGATCATAATTGTCAAATTGTGATTCAGATCCTCAATCGCATCTCGAATCAAATTTTGGATTGTAAAGATTCACTTGCAGTATTTTAAGTAGATAAAGTAACATATTTCGTAACACTATAACATAATATATTCATGTGTTAATAATAAGCAAACTCGAGTTCTTAGAAACCCTCGTCCCTAACTAGTGATCAGGAGCGCACACTTCTAAAACATAAGAATAATGAAAATATAGAAAGATATGTGGAGCAAGGAACTTCAAGATACCAAGAGAATGAGAAATAGTAGGAAACTATTAGCGTTTGACTTGAGAGAAGTGTACCAGTCAATTTAAAACTAACCTACGTCTCAAAAAAGGCAGAAATGTTGATATTACTACTCGTTCTGCCCCACAATGATCACCCACTTTTCTTTTTGGGATGTCCAAAACAGTTGCCCATTTCCCGTTTAATGTCTGATATTGTGTAGATTTACGACATCGTCCAGTAAAATTTAATCAAAGCTGTTGGAAATGTATGAAAAAGGGAAAATTATGTCAAATCAATCACAGAATTCAAATCTGTATGCAATTAGTGCACGTCCCCTTAAGAAGTTGGAGTTTCAAAAAGTGACAGTTAACTTGTGATGAAGGAGTACTTCTTAGACCTCTAGCTGAATCAGCGGTGAAATATGAATCGGTTTGAATCACAACTGAATCGTAAGATTCAGATTATTTGTGTCCATTTGAGATTCGTAGAGGGATTCACATACTTTTACGGGCGAATCGAATCGCAGGATACAAATTGTGATTCTAAAATGCTGATAACAATGGATATTACTAGATCATAGACTCTTATTTTGTATGATGAAACGATGCCTACTTGACCTCACATGAATTGTTTGCAATTTGGCATCGGTTGAGAACCAATATGGCTGATTAGCTACTGATCTCCAACTTCAAATGGATGGATGTATTTCTTTGTCAATCGGTACTGTGTGAGAATATCAAAGTATCTGCTTGTCTTTGAAATATTGTTGAACTGGAGACATGTAATACTTCGTGCGTTAAAGATTTTCTGATATAAATCTTCAGTATTCTCTTTTAAGAGTCAACATGCTATGCAGATTGAAGGCAGTATCTTGGCAGTCAAGAAAGCACTGGTCAGTGTCTCCCGCTGTCTTCAAAATAGTCCCCCACTTGAGAGAGCAAAACCAATTGGAAGACGGCCTTTGGAGTCAAATACCCGATTGGGTCACCCTCAGCGAGGTTTGGCACTGCCATCTATGCCCGCCTCTCGTACTTATGCATCTGGAAGGCATCCTTCATCAGCCGAGGCTGAGAGGATATCAGATTTGGGAATAAGGACAGAACAGCAAAAGGTGGAGTTCAGGCTTCTCTGCCCGAATGATGCGGCTGGGGGCGTTATTGGCAGAGCTGGAACAATTGTGACGGCTCTTCAGAATGAAACTGGTGCGTCTATAGATATTGCAGCTCCTGTACCTGGTTGCGAGGAGAGATTAATTACTATCACTACAGCGGAGGTTTGTTGTGCTGTCATCAAATTCGTTAGTCCTTGTGTGTTTAATGTAGTATATGACTCGATACTTTCTCCGGCTCTGCAATTTTCTTCTGTAGAATCCAGAGTCACAACACTCCCCAGCACAACATGCAGTGGTTCTTGTTTTCAATAGGTCTGTTGAGGCTGGGGTTGAGAAGGGGATTACACCAGCCCCTGCTAAGGGAGTAACTGTTTTCGCACGGCTTGTAGTTCCATCTAATCAAGTTGGCTGCTTGCTGGGACAAGGAGGGACAACTATTTCGGAGGTGAGGAGAATGACCGGCGCCGACATACATATTTTGGAACGTGATCAGGTCCCAAAGTATATTTCAGAAAGTGATATAGTGGTGCAGGTGTGCTGTCTAAGCTCTATCCTACGTAATTTTCTGGACTATGTTTTTTTATGTATGCTTCGAAAGAAATGGTAGTTTTTGTGTTTGTACAATTTCGTTTTACTTTCTGAAGGTTATTTCATTCTCCTTTACTTTCTCACCTTTCTCCCATTTCCTTTACGTTGTGTGGCTTTGAACAAGGTCTTTCCACATAATATGTGTCACAAATGTTTATTCTTGTAACTTATTATCCTAAAGATGTTTTTTTCCTTCGAAATCAGATAACTGGGGAGTTTGCCAACGTGAAAGATGCTCTATATAATGTGACTGGTAGACTGCGAGATAACCTCTTTCGTGGTAGAATCGGTGCTGGAACTTGGATGGTTCCGTCCAGAATGCCTGATATAAACCCATACGAACGAGATCCTTCACATCACGGATTGCATTCTTCATCGGGGGCTTATCGAAATCTGAACGACCACACACCTTTACCACAGAGTGCAGATCGTTTTGGACCACCTTACAATAATGATTACAATCCATCACCAAGGTTATGGGCATCTCAGGTAAGAATTGCCTGTCTAACTCTTTCATCTCCAATATTTGCATATCTTGATCTACATAACTTAGAGTTGGGTGTAATTGCAGGTGATGGGTGGAGTAAACCAAATGGGCATATACGATGCTGGTAGGGGACCAGTTCCTGGTAGAGGTGGCATGAATCTCAGCAGGTACGCATGGAGCTTTCTGAAGGCCATATGAACTGTCATATGGTCTGACTTATAAGAATGGTATCTTAATTGATTACTGGATATAACTTGCATCTTTCTGAAAATCTGAATAATGGTCTTGATATAGATCTGTCATGAAGATGACAAATGACAGGGGCCTCTATTGTTTTACTAAAGTAATAAAACGATTGCAAGGATTGCATCTCCTGGTAACAATAACTAAGTATCTTCCAGACTTTTGCACACAAAAATTGGACGATGACCACATTAATTTATTTTCTTCTTAAAGAAAAAAAATTTTAAAAGAATGCTTTATGCGCCTGCTGGAGATGCAAACCATTTGCTTCGATTAGGCACGAAGTCCAACCGCACCGCCGAATATGGTTTGGCCAAGACCTAAACCTAACCCTAACCAAACTGTAAAAGGAACGGTTTAATGCGGTTTGAAACGTCGGTCATTTGTCACAACTTGCGGAAGTTAACCTAAAATTCATTCTGTTTACATGTTAACTTGAAAAGTTTGTCATGATCGGTGTTCGATGTGAAGAACCCGCAGCGCCACAAAAAAAAAAAAAAAAAAAAAAAAAAAAAAAAAAAAAAAAAAAAAAAAAAAAACAGAAAACATTTATCAGACAACTTTAGGGATGGCAATATGGTCCGACCCGATCTGAGTCCGAGCGATCCGAGCCGAATGGATCGGATCCGAATCCGATCCAATTGAAAGTGGATCGGATTCGGATCCCGAAAGCCAGACCCGAACGGATTTGGATCTGAGGGCAGATCCACCGGGTTCCGACCCGGTCCGAGCCGACGTATAAGTGTGCTTTACAAATATACGCCTATTACCTCCCTACCTACACTTACAAGAAGAATACTATAGTAACTCCAACATAAAAAGCTATTTCTTTTGGTTTTTAGGCTTCATAACTTACGAACATGCCTTAGAATACGAAATAGTGTTTATTTTTTAAGTTATTTTTCTATTTTATTGCAAACTTTAGTCGAATCCGATCCGAATCCGATCCGACCACGTACTATATGGATCTGCGGATCGGATTTGGATCAGCTGAATGAAACCCGATCCGATCTGATCCGAATCCAGTGATGATCCGAACGGATCTGGATCGGATCTGGATCTCATTTCTCCTAGTCGGATCTGGATCGGGAAGGGCCTGATCCGATCCGGATCCGACCCGTTGCCATCCCTACAGACAACAGCATTTGTAACAGCAGTAAATAAATGATATTTTGGTTGATACATGACTGAAGCTGAAACCTCTAGAAGATTGAAACTCAGAACAGTAGTTTGACACTTCTATGGATCCAAGTTTGTCTAAGTCGCAGCAGTCGTGGTTCTGTTGATGTTGAAGGTCGAACCTAGGTCCTCAACTGTACTAGAAGAGAATAAACCAGGTTAACTAAAAAAGGGTACCGAATTCAAAAAAACAAACAAACCATATAATAGCAAATCTAATAGATACATGGAAATAAGAAAAAATTAAAGCGAAAAACAAACCTTGGTTTGCTCTCTGTGGTGTCTACAACGTCTAATAGATTCTTGAAGCCTTGTAGTAGTCGTTGGAAGTTTTGCTCTACCGGAAACTTGTGAGCTATGATGCGTGGGAACTCCATGTAGGGTGACATCCCCGTTCCGGGAACGTCCTGAACTCTGCCGGAAATCCCCCGAACGCCACATGGCGTTGCGGTAAAAATAGTGTGTCTGAAACTTGTGAGGAACTTCCCGGGAACGCATTCCCCCTTTTTGAAATGTTTTGGAAACGTCCCTGGGTTAAAATCACACTCATGTGTATTTTAGTTAGTTAAAAAGATAAGGGATGTTACTAGTTAATAAAATATGATTTATATTACTAATCTATCAAGATCCCCGACCCCAATCTAAACCCCAGATATACTTCAACGGAGAGAAAACAATTTGGATACTTTCAAGACTTCTGGACGACGTCCGATTCTCAAGTACCTCCACATGTTTATTGAGTATATGTGTTATTCTTGTACTGATCTTTATTTTGTATTTATTCCTCATAGTTTATAAGGGTGCATTTAGGTAACCCCCCCCCCCCCCCCCCCCCCTACCCTACCCGTTTGTCTCCCCATTTTGTAAAAAAATTGCCGTTCTGGCGTCCCCGTTTCAGTGCTACATCGGTTGTGAGATCTTAAGGCGTTGAGGCCCTTAAGACTTAAAGGGGCTGAAGAAGACAGGAAGGCTGTCAGTGGTTGGAGTAAGTGGTCGGGCAGGTGGAGTGACAGAATGAAGAAGAAAAGAGACAGGTGAGGCAGTGCCGCCGTGAGGGTGAATATAGAGTGAAGGCTGAGAAATGAAAAAACCATAAACATAAGATTATTTATAGTTTTCTACTACAGAGAGTTATAATGTGCTTTGGGTACCAAACTAATATACAAGTACAGTTCCTTTCGGTTTGGAGATTATTCCTGTACCATTCTCGGACTGTAAAAGTTGTAACTAACAAGTGCCTTATCAGTCCAATTAGTGAGGACATATATGCCCAAGTCTGCCACCAAGGTTCAAACCTTTGGTATCGCCCTTCCCCCTTATAGTATAGGCTAGGTTGGTAGTGTTCTTGAAGGTTAGTGATATTTCTCACTTAGTAGAACATGCATTCGTGTCTTATTTATGGTATGGCTATCAGATCTAAAATTCAAATTGAGATTCAGTCACATGATAGCCATTTATGATGAAGAAAAAAGAAAGTTTTGAAGTATTACTACTCTTTGTTTATATGCGCTTTCATAGCCGTTTCACACTGAGTCAAAGAAGTGCATCCAATCCACTTCACCTCCTGATCGAAGCTCTGAAAGGAGGTGAGGCGTGTATGCTGGCTATATGACGTGAAGTGGTGAACTCTGGCCTCAGGATATTGGCCAGGGTTCAGTGCTATACGAGTTCTAGCTGTAGCTTACCTTGTTCTCATACCTGAAGGGTCTACGGAACAGGAGGTTTTTTTTTTTCCGTTTTTTTTAAATAAAGTTATCTGTACAAAGGAAATTTGCTGTGTGCTGAGTATTAGATCCCCCTGAGGTGATTTGCTGTCAGCTGCGGTTTCTGGTAATTCCAGATCACTAGGGAAGCCACAGAGAGAAGGGTACAATCAACAAGGAAGTATTCCATCGTTGTTGACTGCTGGCTTGTTCAATTCATTGAATTATGAACTGATTTCAATTCAGAACAAGTCCCTAAACCTATCTGCAAGATGTTATTTGATATTGATGGAAATAGCTAAATGTAAGACATTGTGAAGTTCTGAAAGAAAATCGTAAGGTTACTAAAAATCATAGGTTTAATCGGTAATTGAAGAGCTACGCTGGTAAAGAATGTCTCCCTCTATCAATTATTGTAGAGGGGTGTAAAAGAAATCCATCAATGCTGGGTGAACTTTTTATCAGCCTATTTTAGCAAAAGGTATTTGGTTGATTTAAAACTAGTCTTTTTCTTTAGCTTTATAATAGTACGAGTTTTTGGAGATTGTAATTACTGGGATGTGTATTATTTTCTTCTGCCCCTGGTCTACTAGAATATCTAGGTCACTCATCTTTTCCCTTTGGTGCTTGCAGTGGGATTCCAGCTATTGTAACAAATACAACAATGGAGATGTCAGTTCCCGAAAGTGTTATTGATTCCCTTTATGGGGAGAATGGTGGTAATCTGGCTCGTGTTAGACAGGTAATCACTTAACTTCACTTCACTTCGCTTCAATGAAGCTACATTGACTAAGAAATCGATACATTGTAAGTCCATAAACAGATGTAAGGTAGTTAAAGTATACCTGGAAATCTTAGTGCTTCACACAACAGTGCCCTAAGAGCAATCATGGACATGACACCATACTGACATGCCCACTCATGGGTTCCCATAACAGTCATGGCATGGTGGGGCAATGCATTTGGCATTTCATATATACTAGTATTTCAAATAAATTCTCCATGGTCTCCCAAGAGGCGCCGCAATCACACGTTACTGTGGTTGCAGTGTTTTGTGGTCGTGGCACTTTTGTGGAGAACCCACCTATCTCGTGGCCATGGGAAATCAACTTTTTTACTGAAAAGCAATAAAGAAATTACTCTCCCTTTTTCCGTACCATTGTCCAAGCATGTCATCTGACACACCCATGTTGAACAAAGAAAAAGATTTTCTGACACGTTTTTGTTGAGTTCTCGAATCTGACATGTCTACAAGGGGAATCTCCGATTCTCGGATACACACCTGCTCCCCAGTCCAGGTAACCTAGGCATACCCCCTTAAATGTCGAACAAGAACTCCTGTACATGAAAGGGTATGAAGGGAAAAAGACCAATGTGAGATGGCATTTTTTTTAGCATTTGCACCGTTTTAATCACGCTTTTTTTTTCATAGGTATCGTTCTTATCATCTAGAAATCTATCTCGTACATATACTTCGTCACTGTTCTTTTTTTTTTTCCATCCCACCTGACGTCTGAAGAAAGCATTTCTTTCTCTTATGTTGCCACCAGATTTCGGGGGCAAAGGTCTCAGTGCATGGACCCCGTCCCGGGACCAGAGATACATTAGTGGTTATATCTGGAACCCCTGATGAAGCTCAGGCAGCTCAGAGCCTTATCCAAGCATTCGTTATAAATGGCCGCTCATAGCAGAAGAAGCTGCTGCATCTATCCCCCATTGTATCTTCCTGTAGAAAAACAGCTGTAGTAGTAGTCGCGTTTCTCTTTGAAGGAAATTTTATTGCTTGTCCCAATTTTGATCTCCATCCCGTTTATGTTTCATTAGAGCTCTTTTAGAGAAAGTCATCCAAATTGTTGTTTGTATATTCAGCCACGTAGAAACAATCAATGTGTTGAGGTAGGTTATCATGTTTGTTTGTTTTAAACTGGATAATGTAATGCAATTGCACTTTTTAGGGCTAGTTTGGGAATGCTGTGGTGGTGGTAGAAAGCTGGTGAAAACACTGTAGAAAGCTGCTGTGAATTCTTGATAAAATGTTGTTTGGTAAATATTACGTAGAAGCTGCTGTGAAATATTGATATAGTAATTTTTTGTTCGGTAAAATCAACTGTGAAGTTACTTTGAGAGGGTGAAATGACAAAAATATATGACACGTGTCATTTCCGGAAAGATAACTATTGATATTTACAAAAATTATAAGGTCAAAATCGGTTGTAGATAAATTAATCAAAATCACTTTCCCCCCTTGCTTCCTGAAAACTGTTGTGGGACAGCAGAAACGGTCAGGAAAAGTAGAAATTTTATTTTTACCAAACACACTAAAACTGCTTCTGCTGTCAGAAAGCAGCAGCTGTGCTGGCAGCAGAAGCATTCCCAAACTCACCCTTCCCTTAGTCTATTTTGCTATGGTTTTGCAAAAAGATAGCTATCCAGCTTGTTCTTGTTATCTACATCGTGGCATGATGTTTACTAGGTGTGTTTTGTCAGAAAGTTCTCATTTGACTTTATGGAGGTCGTTTTGACTGAAATATTTAATTAAATATATGATACGAAAAATTGCTCATTTTTCAGAAGATTATAGTGTTAAAAAAGATCTAATAACATATTTTCGTATCAAATCATTAGCTAAATTCTGATGAATAGTACATTGGGAAGATCGTGGCAAAACAGAGGTAGTACTTCCTGTGTTTCTTCTCTTTCTTCTTTGTTTCACTTTTACCACTATTCCCTGGGTCACTTTGACTTGGTGATTTGATTAGCAATACGATGTTTGGTAATCGTTTACACCATAAAAAGATTTCCAAATAATTGCATCGTTTTTGCTATCCAAAACACCGGGTCAAAGTGACATAGTTATGGATGTAAAAGTCAAACCATGAAGAAAGAGAAGAAACTGACAAAATCTTGGTTATCAACATTATTGATAACATCTCCAATAGCTTGTGCAAAACTCAATTTTAGCTAAACTATTAAGAAATTTTTGAAAATTTAGCTCCAATACATTACATGCATTACCATGCATTTTACAAAAAACACAACTGATATCAGAACCTATTTATTGTTTATTGAAACAGTCAGAATCTCATATCAACCAATATTATATCATGGCAGAAGAAAACACATCATATGCCAAAATCAAGGATACAAACACTGATGAAGAAGTCAATTACAAGATAACCGAGTTGTTGCAGTTATCGGAGATAGGTGAACTTTGATGGTTGAGCTATATAGAGTCTGCTTCACATCATACAACAAATACATAAAAACATGTACATATGATCGTTCGAACAAATGACAATCTTCCAGTTCTTGCAAATCAGGCATCTGCTGGTGGTGGTGTAGGTTTGAGGACAATTTCCACATTATCATGGACCCCTTGTAGTAGCAGCTCGCCGTCATATGTTAGTAGTTTACGCTTCTTAGCTGCCCTCAGAGTCCCAACCAATGCTTCAAAGATGTTGGCGCATCTATCATCATGAAACAGCACGCCGAATGTAACCTAGAAACCAGTGAGCAAAGGATTTGAATAAGTTCATATTCCGACTTAATGCAAGACAAGAGAAAACAGTGGGCACCAAATCATGGGAGTTCTATACACTCGTCCAACTTGTCCGCTAACGTGGCATGCTATGCACTTGGGTGTCTAATCTATCCTAGCCCTCTGAACAAGAGTTGACCAAATCAGACAAGCTACAAAGAAGTAGAAGAAACTTGAACAAATGGTTTCATATCCGTGCAATGATTAAGTTTCTTTACTGAGCGACACGAGTCTCTTTATCACTACTCCAACCATGGAAAATAGAGGTTCCATTACTGAGTGACACGAGTCTCTTTTGCCTCGGAGACTACAAAACACAGTAATGAAAGCTGTGAAGCTCTCACAGTCAGTAAAATACTTCTATGGCCATGAATGCTTCGTCTATCCCAACATCTTAAGAAAAAGCTTGACGAAATGGTTCCATACTCGTGCAACTACGAAGTTCCTTTTTTCCATTTCGTCCATCCGCACCCTCTCATCAGTTTATCATTGGAGGGAGCTAATATATTCTGCTAATGAAGTGAACTAGTAATAACTTTTGCTGATCTGTTGGACGCAGTAGTAAGTGAGAAAAGCTAAATTTTGCATGTTTTTTACTTTGCATGACTTGCATTTAAAGTGTTTATTCCAACAATATAATATAACTTTTACATTTCATTTACCACACATAATTTTATGCATGTTTTGTAAAATACATGATCATTTACTCATAGCCAAATGCTATTGGAGCTCACCTTTTTTTGGAACTTCTTTATATTTTGGTTAATTATGCACTTTGCCTAACCTATAGGAGATGCTCTTAGAAGCAACAGTTCTTACTTGCTAACTTGAAGTGAAATCATAAGCCCTCTTCTCCAACGTTTGTGAAACAGGCAGTGAATTAGTTAGATTATATCAACCCATTCTGCAATCTCGCGCAACGCAAATACTAGAAGTCTAAAACACTAAGCACTAATCCAAGTCCATTCATGGGACGTATAGGTTTATTTGCTGAGAAATAAGAGTCTTTATTGCCTTTGAGACAACACAACACAACACAGTAATGAAGGCCGTGAACTCGTGAAGCTCTCACATCCAGTAAAATGCTTATTTATTTATTTTCTTCTTTGAGGGAAGTGAAATGCTTCTAATGTAACAAAATACCGATGCTAGCACGTCAAGCGAAACAAGATAACCAGGGCATAGAGCCTAGCAAGGTCTTAGATAATCAATGACATACTCCTACAAAGGTCTTAGATAATCAACAACTCCCAACTCATTCATTACTAGTGTTTATCGAATACATGTATTCACTACATGTTCATTGAAAACACTAGGCATTTCAAGAGTAACCACCAGATCTACTATAAGGACATTTCTATTCAAATTTGTCAGTTGAGCAAGATCTGATGCAGAAACAAGTCAAACCTCTAACAGAATCATAAGCTAAAAGCTAAGCAAAAACAATGAGGAAGACAAAAAATGCATAAACAATCGAACCCAGAAAGGTATCATCATTAAAAACCCAGATCAGTGATCCCCCATTGAGATCCCCAAAAGTAAAAGTAAACCTATGAATCTGATCGAGATGTAAAACATGGGTTCTGATAGATGATGAGGATAAGTGAAGATTCAATCGATGGATCTATAGAAAAACAAACAAGCTGGTGATGATGACGATGATGATGATGATACATAGAAGCACCGATGGTGGTTTTCGAATTGGAAATGTGGGGGTAAAGGGGGTGTTACCTTGTAAGAGCCATCGCCTTGGATGGTGCCGAGTCGTTTGATCTCTTCCTGGAGACGCTCAACTTCTTCTGTCACATTCATCTCTTCTTTCTCTGCTGCTGCGTTTACGAAGGGAGAGATTGAAATTTATTGAGGGAGTGCCAAATAAATATTGACTTTCTTTGGAGTATAAAATGTTACCACTTGTAATATCATTCTGTCCAGCTCTTTCTTCTCGAACTGAATTTTTGACTCGTACGTTGACCAGATGATTTGGATAGCAAAACGATACGGGTTTTTAATAATTTTTAATGTGTTATAGAGTAACTTTTACTCTACAACGCCATGAAAAGATTATCAAAAAATTGCTTCATTTGACTATCCAAATCAGCGGGTCAAAGCAGGGGCGGAGGGATAATTTCAAATAGGGTAGGGCCCTTTTGTAGATTTAAGAACGGATGGGGCATCTTTGTACTTTTACCTATGACAAAATTGTACATTTTCCTGAAGAACTTTGGACAGAAAACTCCTCTGCAGTATCGTCTCGCTGACACTTAGCTACCAACAGTATTGATTTTGTGGGAAAATCCCCTGCAGTTTCACTTTTACCGACACTGCGCACCATTTTCTAAACATAAACCCCCATGCAGTTTCACTTTTACTGACACTTAGCTACTAGCAGTTTTAAAAAAATGGTGCGCAATATCGGTAAAACTGAAACTGCAGGGGGTTTAAGACAAAATCAATATTGTTGGTAGCTAATGTAATGACCGCATTTTATAAGCTTATATTACTTAAGTTAATTTCATGTTTAAGAGAGTAGTATTATGGTAGATTTATCAATATCTGCAAAAGTATTAATGTTAAGCTCGTCCAGAAATACACCGAAAGTCGCACTATTTTATTTTATTGCTAAAATAAGTATAAAAATATTTAGGAATAATTAGTGATAATTAGTAGCTTAAGTACTAATTAAGTATTGTTTATGCATCTTGTGATATGTGGTTTTTAAATGCCTGACGTGACTAAATTATATGTTTATTTTATTTTGACGCGGTGGTTGATGATAAGCATTTAGATTTGGCCAAATAAATGTGTGACACGCAGAGGGCACGTGTCACAACATCTGTGACTGTCCCTACATGCGTCACACGTAAGGGGGACACGTGTCGCGACTCAGTGAACTAGTTTGCATGATTGACACGCAGTGAGAACACGTGTCACGCACATGAGCCTACTCCTTGCATGAATGACACGTAGGGGACACGTGTCAGCGTGTGGCGGCCCTTGCGCTGCATGCACGCCACATGCTCTGATGACTCGTCACGATCTGATTGGTCGTTGAATTCTATAAATAGGGCGTCGTGCTTCAGTTATTTGTCATTCCAGATTCGATTCAACTACTGATAAGTGAGATAGAGAGATATAGGGAGTATTTCGAGATAAAAGATTTGGAGCTACTCGTATAATTTCAAAGTTGTTATCATGAAGCTAATATGAGGTAGGGGAATATAGTTTTCACGTCTACTGTAATTACGGTCTATACGTGATTTTATATGCTTAATTGTCAAGTTTTTGCATGCTAATCGTATGATATATCTAAAGCATGATATTTACGTGATATGTGCTCTATGCTATTGTGTGATAAACTGTTACAGTTTAATTGATTATTATATGTCTAAGTCAATGGTTAGGCGGTACCTACTGGGCTTTTTGCTCACCTTAAAATATCTACTGGTACTTGACTGGATCGATCGAATACTATACACGAGCTAGATATCTAGTATGTTATAATTAGTTTTAATTTGTTAATATTCTATTATTATATATATGTAATCAATTATTGGTGAAATAAATAGGAAAATGATGTTTTTATTCAAAATGAAAAGAATTGTCTATTTATTCAGCTTGCGCTATTTTTATCGAAACTGAGAAGGTTTGTATTTCCCTCGCTGCCGAAAACCACGTGTTTACTCTGATAAATTCTTAATTAACATAAATGAAAAAAAAATCGGGTCGTGACATCTAAGTGTCAGTGATACAATACTGCATTTTTTTTTGTCAAAAGTTCTTTCCTAAATATAAAGTATGTAATTGAAGTATTCTACAACAGCGGTGGTGCACGGCCTTACTCGGCTTGTACTGCCTTCGGGTCAAAGTAACCTAGTGAATTGTGGTAAAAGTCAAATTAGTACGAAAGAGTTGTGATGGAGTGGTAGCTCTCGTTTCACACAAGTTCCTCGAGCCATGGTGGTCCGGGTAGGTCCCAAGCTTGTTCATCTTTCGTGTTTCTATGTACTACATGGGACAGTCAGCACATGTCCTCTGTTATTTTTGCCATGTCTTCAAAATATAATATGTCGCTTTTGAGGTTCTTAATATCGGCGATATTTCTTAAACAATCTCTCTGGTCTTTGTAGGATCTTGTAACATGTATCTATGGATGAGTTTGTGCGTATCTTGTATGTGTGCCTTGAGGTTTATTTCTATCTAATGTTGATGACCACCCTTTTTGCTTCTCTTGATGTGTGTGCGCCTTCTTAGTTGAACAACATATTCCAACTGATTTGTCTGTTGCTGGAAGGCGTCTTCAGTTGTGGTCTATGAAGATGACTCTGGTGCTGGCCAATTCGGAGGTCGCCAACCACACACACGTCTAAGTTTTCTTTGACCCACCCCGACTTCAGGTTTTTATAAGATTGGAGTTTTTTTGTACATCACTTTACCACGTAAGTGTTTGTGTTTCTCCATTTCGTCAAGCTCTACCATATTTGAGATGATATCATGTGTTGCTTGTATCTTTGTAGCTATCTAATGTTAAAATGTTAAATCATTAGAGCATTGTCATATATACCATACTATGATGCAAAAAATAGCTATTGATTTTGCAATGTCGATATTTGATTTTGAGCGCAAGTTGAGTATTGACCTTGCACTTTTTTGGAGAAATCTTAGCCTAAGAGGCTGAAACGACCCGGGATCTCGGTTCAGGGTTAAAGAGACAATCGATAACCAAAAGTAGAAATATAGTTACGAATATTACATTTTATTTAATAAATACAGCAATCTTGAGAAGATAAGATTACAAATATAATTTGTTTGAAATAATCTATGTGATCTACTCTAACTTAATCTAAACGTCTTTGTCTCGTTCCGCGTTCCCATCCCCCACCTTGAGTGATGACCTGCGGTTTTAAAATGGCAAAAGCCGACGCATTTTTGAAGAAATGATCAGTAAAAACTGAGTAAATACACACTACGACATGTAAAGCAACGAGTGGCACGGAAGCATGAGTTGAAGCAAATAAAGAGATTTGAAAATCAATGAGCAAAAGAGTTGGAACAATTCGGAACATTTATGAGCGAGAACCATCATCTTTAAAACATTTATAAACCACAAGTAGTCAACATATTCTTAAACAAGTAGAATATCAACAGTAAACAAGTCCATTTGACATGATAATTTTATTAAATCACAAGTAGCCAAAGCTTTTCAAATCATTTGATTAGATTAGGCAATCAAGAGCCACAAACAACATCAATAAAGTAATCAAACTTTCTTTCCATTCCAATTTAACCGTTAAGTTTAGCTGAGGCATGTCTAGAGCCACCAGCAGGATCGATGTAGACAGAGGGATCACGAAATAATCACTAAGGGTTCCTTCTAGGGTCTATCAAACCCTATTTCACCCGAGCGTTAAGGGAGCCCATTCGTCAACCCCGCTCATAACATTAGCTAAAAGGCCTTAAGTGTCGACACCCCTATACCGTAGTGACCCTTACAAGTATAAGTAGCACTCTATAGCTCTATAAACCCCTTGGCCTCAATATCTTGATACCTTTTGGCTCATCGGGGGGCGTATTTGTGAACATTAACGTTCTATCCAATAATAAGAAGCATTGCTTCAATGATCTTAGCCATAAGAAAATGGAGGATCGCTTGACGCCTCTCATTAATAACAGTACTTTGTACATCGTCCTAAGTCTATTAAAGGTATTTTATTTCTTATCTTTCACATAACCAGAATCACAATATCCACATTTCACATGTAATTTTTGAGAGTTCTCAAAGGAGATGAATAAAATAGTTTAACAACATTCGAGTGGAAAACATGCATTCTCATACTTTTCCATATAACAAGCATTCATTTGAAACACCGAACGCATACGCACATTTTGATATGAAAAGGTCGTACATATGTACTTACCACTGAGATGAAGCACAATCAAAAGAAAGAAACTAAGCCTAGCACTCCGACGACAACCGCTCTCTCATATGGGGTCAATGTCTACAATCACACGTATGACGTACTCGTTATAACCAATTTACACATTTATAATAGAAATGCAAACCTACATGTAACATAGTCCTAAATGTCACTAATGAACATATAATGATGTTTAATTATCAAAATAAATCAAACAATACACTTAGAATCTCAAAAATTCAAGTTTTCTAAAAACGGTTAAACTACAATTCTGGACAGAATTCTAGCTCTGACTTTAGAGACATATTTACCATATCAAATCATCTCCTAAAATCTTGAAATTAATATATGATGAACCTATATGTGTCTACTTTCAAAAACATCAAGAAAATCATGCATAGCTATTATAAAACTCAAGTTACAAAAATAACAAACACTGCTATGCAGAGAAGAGTTTTGCAAAAACTTTCAAATTTGCAAGGGGATTACTACCACTTGGAGAGTATAAATAAAGCTCATCTTCTCCAGAATGAATCCCCTATGTGTCTACTTTGATAACAAGAAAGATGAGATGCCATAGGTTTCTGAAAATGGGTTTTTTAATAAAAATGGCAATATTGGTACTGATACAGAGTTTCAGAAAACATGCAACTTAAAATGAGCATATCTCCCTAACCAAAATGGCTATGGAGCTGGTTTTTTTTTCTCAAAATAACCACCTCTGAGTCTAGTTTCAAAATATGCAAGAGTTAAAAAATTCACAGAGACAAAATTTGGAGATAATATACGTTTTTCACAAACTGGTCAGATTGTGTCAATATGCATTTTTCCCAAAAATAAACAAGTTTGGTTCAAAAGATACATGCAACTTATGAAGACTTGATTTTCACACAAATAACATCATTTTAGGCATGAAGTAAGATTTTTCACATGCTCTTGACACAAATGATCAAAATTTTCTTGACATGCAAGTGCAACTACTAAGAAATTTACAAAGTGCATATGGGTTTTAGTGTGAGTTTCATGAAATAGTCAAGATTTTGGAGTCAATCACATGATCTAACCATGGAAGTGAAGAATCAAGCATGGAGATGAAGAAAACTAATGTGAAATTTCATCAATCAAAGAAAAACATAAACATGCATGTATGAATTCAAGACTAGAAGGAAGATTTACCCAAAGATTCAAGAAATTGAAGAGAAATTGTGAAATTGGGCTTCAATCCATGAGTTGAATGGTGGAATAACCCCCCTCCATGATGATATAAAGGTTGGACTCAAGTTTTTCATGATTTGGAGACCATAAAATTGAGTTTTGATGAAGTTTTTGTGAAGTCAACACCCAAAAACGGGCATGGAGTTTTGAGAGAGAGAAAAGAGCTTGTGTGAATGCTCTTGAAGAGAAAAACATGTGAAGAATTGTGGAAGAAAGAAATGGGGTTGATGGTGGAGGTTGGTGGTGAAAAATCTCCCAAAAGAAGTTGATACAAAGTGAAGGTAGTAATGAGAGGTTGATGGAGATGGGAGTGATAGAAGAAAAAAAAATGATTGAATATAAGGGGTGTAGTGTTCTTGATGTATTAGTAGAGCAAAATGTGAGATGCTTGTAAAAAAAAACATCTCCATATTTTAGTAGAGTTGACCAAAAATAATTGAGGGGGAACTTGGTTATAAATAATCACTAGATGAATTGCTAGTTGGGGTAAAAAAATATATATAATATTGATGAATGAGAGGTTTCTTTGTGAAAACTAAAGGTTGATGGGTGAAAATATAATTTTCAGATATTAACTATCACATACAAGTTAATTTTCATAAATTACAAAATCGCCAAATAATTTCAAATAATCCACTTTGTAAATAAATGTCAAAATCTATTTATTTATTTATTTTTAGAAAATTACAAGTATCTCCCACGTATACAAAATGAGTTTCCTATCGTATTATCCAAGTTTTCAAAACTACAAAATAAGCCCAAAATAGAAAATATATATCATCGTAGATGTCAAATGACACACTTATAATTTAAAACTAAGAAGAAGTCAATAACAATTTTGAAATGTAAATTTAGTAAAATTCTCAAATATTTTTCGAAATTACTAAATAACCCCACTAAAATACGGGGTATTACAGAGGCATTCCCATAGTTGCCTTGCCCTATTGCAAATATGTGAAATTTTGATTCACCTTGTGTACCACATCGTGCACAAATGTCTGGATGTCTGGAACTTCTATGCTTCTTCTGGCTTGATTCTCGGCAGTGGGGAGAGCATTGTGAACACTTCACCAAACTAAATACCTTTGCACTCTGATTTTTTTACAAGATTTTAAAATAGGACTTGCCTGGAAATGAAGATTGACCAATATTTATGGGATTTATTTTTTGATTAATATGGGATTTCATTCATTAGTCTTTCTACTTTGTACCGAGAATGAACTCATAAACTACAATATTTGTGTAGTGCCATATATATTTGACTTGTCTCAACTTTGTTGGTAGATTTAACTGCACGACTTCGACAATATCAATCTTCCATAGATGGCTTTTAGCTTATGTAAATCCCTATATCTATTAATACCTCACTCTCAGACAGGTAGCACCGACGTTTGGATGTTTTTTCAACTCTCTTTCCTCTTTTCAAAAAGATGCTACCTCTATTTTCCAGAATTTTCTTAGTGAACTATTCATCAGCTCATGTTGACTGACTAGCCTAGTACCGATGTTTGATGTTTTTTTAACTCCCTTTCCTCTTTAAAAAGAGATGCTATCTCTGTTTCTCGGGATCTTCTCATTAAACAATTCATCAGCTCATGTTGACCGACTAGTTTAGTGTCGATGTTGGACTTTTTTCAACTCCCTTTCCTCTATCAAAAAAGATGCTGCATCTGTTTCCCAGGACAATGGGCTATTCATTAACCCATGATGATCGACTAGCTTAACTGATGATATCATAGAAAATGTGTTAATCTTTCATAATGTTATACATCTTTCTTCACAACAATATTATAAAAATGAAATGAACAAATTTTCATATAATATTGTTGGCTAAATTAGTACTTCATCTGTTCTGTATCTAACTTTTCTATTGGACTTTTATCACCATTCATCGAGTTACTTTAACCGGGTGATTTGAATCGCAAAACAATATAATTTTTTAATAATATTTTCATGATGTCGTAGAATAAAATGTACTTTATAATACGGTAAAATAATTATAAAAGTGTTAAATCGTTTTGCGATTCAAATCACCTGCTCAATGCGACCAGATAGGAGGCAAAAAGTGAGAATGAAGAGGAAATAGGAACCACTATCAGTGTGGCATTCAAGGTGTAAATTTCATCCTTTTCAAGGGCTACTATTGTAACACCACTGCTATCATCTTCCACGGCTGCCCTCTTCCTCATCTCCGAACCATATCGCAACCGCTCGCTTTTCCCCAAATCTCCCTCTCTCAATCTCTCTCTCTCTCTCTCAATCTCTCTGCAATTCATCACAGTCCTATCAACAAACTCCTCTCTCCCCAATCAATCAACAATTTCGCAATCCTTCCTCGCCTGAATCCACTCGCCGAACGATTTCACCCTCCGGTGAATCTCCGTGTCATCTCCGGCGTGAAAAAACTGATCAGAAATGGCGGAGAACAACCACCAGGCGCCGATGTACGGCGACGAGGTCATGGATATGCAACACCAGAACCAGATCGACGACGACGAAGAAGACGACGAGGTCGCCGGAGCGGAGGAGTCCATCGATAACCCTCAGATGCGTTTCGAGGCTCACGCGCTCCACGACGGAGGCGTCGCCGGCGTTCATCATCAAGTCGCGTTGTACGGCGCCTCGTCGGAGGTTCCGCCGGTCGCCGCCGAAGGCGGTGGACCTGATCAGCTGACGCTGTCGTTTCAGGGAGAGGTTTATGTGTTTGACTCGGTTACGCCTGAAAAGGTCTCTTATCTATATCTTTTTTAGAGATTTGAGTGTTTAATTTGAAGTTTGATAGTTATGTGCTTGTGTTTGATTTGTGGATGCTTTGAATTTCCATGTTGTGAAGTCTCTGTGTTGAACTTTCAACATAAATTGGTGAGAGATGTAGATTGCTACGTGTTTGATATGAAACATTGAATAGGTTAAAAGAGACTTTTAGTAGTGTGAGTCCATGGAGGCCAATTAATTTCGAGTTTGAAGTTTTAGTACATTTCAACACTGTTTATATATAATGGATAATGGAATTAATAATGGAATTCTATGGATTAATATTGCACTTTCAACATATAAATTGGTGAGAGACCTAGATTGCAATGTGTTTGATATGAAACATTAGGTTAACTCATCAGTGCAAGAGACTAATAATAGTGTTAGTGTGAGGCCAATTAACTTGGAGTTTGAAGTTTAGTACTACCTCCGTTTCGTCTGTTTCGTCTGCGTTTGACTTTTTAATCCGTAACTGAGTCTCTTTGACTTGCTGATTTGGGTACCAAAACGATGTAATTTTTTAACAATTTTTTCATGGTATTTTAGAATAAACTTTCCTCTATAACACCATGTAAATATTACCAAATTTTTGCATCGTTTTGCTAATCAAATCACCGAATGAAAGTAACCCAGTGAATAGTGACAAAAAGTGAAGTAGGCTGAAACAGGCGAAACAGAGGTAGTACATTTGAACATTGTTTCTGGATAATGGATCACTCTCTTATTCCTCTTCAGGCTAAATGCTAGTAATTGCTAATGGAATTGTATGTATGAAAGTATGAACATTGTTTATGGATGTAGAGCCCGTTTGGTAAAGCTTTGCTTTCTAGAACGCTACTTTTTGAATCTAAATTTTAATGTGTTTGGTAAATTTATTTTTTCCTGCTTTCTGGAAAACAGTTACTTCCCTACAGCAGCTTTTGAAAAGCAGGGGAAGTGGTTGCTTTCCAGGACCTGCTTTCCGATAAATGTTTTATTTGACATTCTTATCCGTTAATAGTTATTTATTGTAATAACACTATTATTTATTTCATGTGTGATAATGTCATTTCGACAGTAAAACCAACTCTAAACAGTAATTACCAAACACAAAATGTCAAAAGTGCTTTACCGCAACAGCTTACATACGGCATTTACCAAACACTTTTCGCGCAGATTTCCACAGCAGCTTTCTCACGGTAATACACAGGAGCTTTCTAAAACGCCACAGCATTACCAAACTAGCCCGTAGTAATTGCTAATGGAATTTATGGATGAATATTGCAATTTGAGCAGATAATTTGAATTTCTAGAGTGGGCTTTTTATGACACAAGTTATCTTTCTTTGTTAACATTATAACAGGTTCAGGCAGTGTTGTTACTATTGGGAGGATATGAAGTACCCACCGGCGTTCCAGCCTCTGGGGTGGCTCCTCAGAATCACAGGGTAGTCTCTTAACGGTGTTTCCATTTGGTTACAATATTGATATAATTGGGTTTTTTATGAATTCACCTGCAAATGTTTTCAGGGTATAAATGATTTTCCTGTAAGATCTAGTCAACCACAGAGGGCTGCTTCATTAAATCGGTTCAGAGAGAAAAGAAAAGAACGAAATTTTGACAAGAAAATTCGTTACACTGTTCGAAAGGAAGTCGCACTCAGGTATTTTAGTTAATATTCTTCAATTTTCTGATTTATGATGCCGCTGAATTCATTTGTTTCTTAATACCACTTCGCCTAGGGGCTCAAATCCTGCACTGATCTTATAGAAGTTCTCTGTTGACATCGATTTCCTAGGATCTGAGTCTGCATTGATCGTATAGAATCAGACAGAAATTCTGCAATATTTATTCCTCTAGCTAACTTTGGCCGACGACCATGCGACTTTGGGAATCCGAACTTGTTATATCTATAGCAATCAATTGTTCTGTATACCTTAAATCTTAATCGAGTTTCTGAATAATAATACATTAATAATACAATGACTAACAAAGCTAAGAATGATTTGCATGTAAATGTTAGGTATGGCAATTCTGTAACATGTTGGAACTTGAAACACGAGAGTAGGGCTGATTCCACACTGTTGATTGCACATATAGTTTATTTTCGGCACATATGGTTCTAAATGTCAGTGGGAATGATTTAGTCAGAATCTACTCACCGTGCTCTTTGCAAGAAGAGGAATGACTTCAATCAGAAATACTCCCATTGTTCAGGAGCGGCATCATTACATAGTTTTACGTGCTTTACTTGGACTTGGACAGTCTGTGTTCATCTTTTCCAATCAGGTTACCAGGAATCTCAAAGGCCGACGTTTCAATATCTGCCTTTGACACCAACACAGGTGGCCCACTTGAGTGCACATCCCTTCTACAATGCCCTTTACCTGCTGGCCCGACACACCTCATGGGTTCTGGCTTCGAGCTTATACCTGGTGTATAGTGTACAGTGATTATCAGACATGAATGAAGTCGCAAACTGAATCTTTACGTTCAAAAGAACTTGGAAAATGATACTAAACAGGCTCATTGATGTTATGAAGCGTATAAGTAATTCGTAAATAGCAAATGTCGAAATCCAACAGTAATCTCTACAAGTCTCTGTGGGTAAAAAGATGGCCTAGCATGAACTCACCAGTGAAATCGATAATGCCCGTAAACCCTTCAAGCATAATCTAATGGTGTTCGAACCACAACCAGATGCCTATTTTGTTCACGGGATGTGCACCTTTACATTACATTTTCCTAGAAGAATGCTCCTGAACAGATACTCCAAGCTCGTCTAGAAGATGTTTTAGTAACCCTGGGACAAATGCATTCGCAGTATCAAATAGATGGCTCTCTTGGCGCAGTCAATCTCCACCAGAATCGCTGCACTTGGTTGAAAACATGGTCTCTGAATATGGTAGTTGAGGCATCTCTTTTGTTGACTCTAGTAATTAGAGTCTAACGTTTGCATGGTCTTGGACCTTACGAATTTCCACCTTAGGCCTTTGAGAGTACGGAACGGGAACACAAATTATGAATTCTGTTCAGGCAATTCTGGTATTACCTATTAGCACCAGCTTTGAGCTTGGGTAGCTAGAACTGATGATAGACTGGTTCGGGCTTCAGCAACAACAAGAACTCACATATGAGGAATTGAGCCACCACTGGATCTGAGTTAATGGATGTGACTGGTGAAGTTAAAGACAATTTTCATCTGAGCAATATCTGTGGATGCCTCGTTGAAGGTAGTGTCAAGACCTCAGGGGAGGTCGTATGAGTTGCTAAAGTATTCTGAAGTATACTTCAGCTGAGAATTCATGGTGGTATTCTCTCGGTCTCTCCACTACACAGATCTGGAATGGGAGATGTGTGGGCAATGCCCACGTGAGCATCATTCTTTTATTGCGAAGCTAATTATAGAGGTGACTCGGTTATCATCTGCAGGTGCTATATTGTCAGGGACTAGCTTATAAACCAGGACCTGAAGGCACTACTTCAGAAACAGTATTGAACTGTTTATTCTATAAACAAATTTACTAATTATGAAGATGAAAGCTATAAAAAGGATGACAGCATAGTAGAATTCTTTGGTCTTGTTTGGATAACTTGGGTTTCTACTTTTTTTCAAACTAAAAACCAAGTTGTTTGAATAATTTAGCTTACCCTTTTATTTTTTATTTTTTTTGGTTTATCAAGGGATCGGTTTTTCTCTGTTTGTGTGATTAGTTTTAGTTTTAAAGAACTAAAAAACCACTGAACCCCAATACCACCATTGTATTCAAAGAAGGCGGAAAAGAAAAATTGTGACGTGATATAAGGAGACAAGAGAGAATGAGGGTGGTGGATGGGCTCCAAATAAATGAGCGATTGAGTGTTTGTATTTGTAATTTAGAAGATCCAATAGCTTTAAGTCATAAGATCCAGTGGTCATAATAAAAAGTGAATTACAGCGAGATGTCTCTTTGAACGGTAAGCTAGACTGCTAGAGTGAATTCTTATCCTCCGGCTGGTAATATGGATATTCGCTGAATGTGTTAACGACATCATGCACTTCCACAGATAATGTAGTGGTTATCCTGGAGATGCAAACATGTCTGGTGCTGGAATTGTTCAGAATCACGTGGTTGTTTAGACTTGGAAGTGCCAAATGGGATCTGTACATAGGCTTCTGATTTTCTTTGGGTTCCTTTTTTGTGTTTGAGTAGTGGTGAGAAACAAGAAAGACTAGATTATGTCCTGATTGCTTTATATGCTAATTTCTTGTGTTCCTCTTTTGTGTTGAGTAGTGAGAAATAAGAGAGACTATATTCTGTCCGAGTGCTTTATCTGCCTGTTCAGAAGTGTTAGGAACTAAGCATTTGTTTATTAGATTATTACTCAAGTAGGCATTTTGAACTTTTGTTACCCTCGTATGTTTGTAGAGGTGTTCTCGTGTATCACTTTTTCATAATGGATGCCAGGTTTTTGCTGCAGTAGATGTTCACACACCTTATATATATATATATATATATATATATATATATATATATATATATATATATATATATATATATATATATATATTGTCTATTGGAAAGCCTCCACAGCAGCATGGCTTTCAATTGAGCATGTCGTTGATCATAGGCTATGCTCAACAATAGTCTGGGGATGAGGAGCTACTCCTGGGTACGGGGATTGTCCTAAATGCTACTCATTGGTAGCTGGTATCTTTGTCATAAATGCATATTTTAGGTGTGGACATTGGGACCTGCGTTATATATCACTTCTTCCCCCCACTCCTGCATCTACCCTCAAAACCCCCCTGCACTATCTCATTTGGGGAAAATCAACCCCAAGACCCTAAACATTCCACCAGCCACCCCCTTCTAGCCACGGCCGAACTCGCCACATTACCCACCTCTTTCATTCTCTCTGTCTTCCACTGCCCAAAGCCCTTGTTTTCTCTATCTCATCCTCTCTGTTCTCTCTCTCTCTCTCTCTGTCAACCAAATTGTAGAGCTTGGGTTCTATTGGAACTCTAAAAAAACCACTCTATCAAGATTAGCAATGGCCCAAACTCTGAATCTAACCAAAATGAAACAAATAGCCAGAGCTCAAACCAAATTGATGCTGGAAAAATCCTTGATACCTTGGTCTTTTACCAGTTTTGTTAGTATTACATATTCGGGAAGTTGAGAGTTAGGTTAATTTATTTGAGGGTAGCTACTATTGTGAGCGGACTTCATAGAAACTAGAGCTGCATGTAAATATCGCCCAAACCGCAAACTGGACCGAACCGCGCTAATTGGTTGGGTTCTGAAGGAATTACGGTTCAGTTTAGGTTCGTAAAATGTCAAACCGAAATCAAACGGTTCGTTTTAGGGTTTATTTTGTTTCAGTCTCTCATCTCAACCTCTTTTCTCTCTCTCAAGACTCACACCGCCGCCTATTTTGGAACTAAGTAGTATTTTAAGTTGGGAGTGTGACTTGAACTGTGATATTTGAAGTTCTTATTTAGTTGTGAAATGTAAATGTTGTTCTAAGCATGTTTGTGAAATGTTCTTATTTTTTGGGAACCAAGCAGTGTGATTATTTGGCTTGCTGCTGCTCGTTTAGTTGGATTGTGTTCCTGTTTTCGAAATTTTTGTGTTGTATTTAGGTATATATGTGAGTTTTCGAAGTTTTCAGGTCTAAATTAAAATGATAGAAAATGTTATCCGGTTTACCGCGGTTCGAACCAAAACCGAACCATTTCTAGGCGAACCGAACCAAACCGCTTACACGGTTCGGTTTAGGTTCGAAATTTTCGGTTTCGATATTGGTGCAAACCGAATTGAACCGACCCTTTACACCCCTAATAGAAACAGTCCATGGTGTTGTTTTAAAGCTTAAAGAAATTGGCATGATGTGTTGCCACTGCTATTGTTCTGGTTTGTCGCTGTGAATGATCTAAACTTGGAAACACATGTTTATTCATTGTTTTGTATTGTTCATCTTTCCATCTCAGTTGATCGCTGCTAGAAGATAATTTTCATTCTGGTGTCTCACGATGTTAATGTACTCTGTAGGATGCAACGCAAAAAGGGTCAGTTTACATCATCCAAGACCCTCGCCGACGATGTGGGTTCGTCAGATTGCAATGGGTCACAGGAGGATCAGGAAACTTCGTAAGTACCTAGTTCTTTCTGTTTTAGTTTTGTTCTACCGTAGCTACCCAGTTCCCCTTCTACTTATCCCATCGTTTGGTAAGGTATAAGAAAGAGGGGGTATCAGGCATATATTGAGATATGAATAAGTAGGGATACGATAGTATTGGGTTAAGGCAGGATGTGAAATTTTTGTTTTTTCAGTGTTTGGTTTGGGTAGGATATGATGCAGGATAATTGGTGGGAATGTGGGATATATGTAAAAATAACCACATCAACCAGCTATAAAATATTTAAAATGTACGTTTACATAATGATGGGGATGATTATAATTATTGTCGAGTTTATAAGGGTTTTCTGTTGAGGTCATTTTAGAGGTATTCGGTGGTGATAACGCTTTTTTCTACACCAACTGTAACCCCCCACCCCTAAATGGGGAGTGGGATAAGGTAGGATAAATTGTATGTCTCTTATACCTTACCCAAACGCGGGATATGAGACCACGAGTACAAGATCATTATCCCCATCTTATACGTTACCTAAAGGAGGCCTAAAATTAAACTCCCTACTATATTATTTTATGTCTATTCCACAGTTGTAAGTCCCTTCTAAAGACCAGGGCACTAGTTTGGGGGCATTCCAACTTCTCATGTTGATAGACCACTTTGTTTTAAGTCTGTCGTGTCAATGGCAGCCTATTTTGACTCATTGATTCTCCCCAGAAATTTGCGATTTTTTTCACCCACATGAACACCCCGTCTCGTACAAATTGGGTCTGAATGAGACAACCAGAGACCAAACTCATACATGTTATAGCTTCTCTTTTACTAATGCACCCTTAAGCTAGTTGTTTAGCGCTACCATTTCAGGTTTCAGTGAATCCTGAAACTAACCCAGCTATCCTTTGGAGCTCATTAAGTTAAGAAAGGAGCAAAATTATTGATCAGAATCATAGTGCAGTTCATTCCGAGTGAAGAACATACGTAAATCATTCAAAGACGAGATGTTGTTGAGAATTCATCCAAGAAGACTGGTGATAATACTGCAAATGATAACCTATTACTGGGTTTCATAGTTACCAAAATTGGATTTGTATCCAAGAAGACCGGTGATAATACTGCAAAATGATGTCCTATTACTGAATTTCATAGTTGTCAAAATTCGCTACGTATCATGTCTCGATAATAGGATTTTACGTATCGTGTATAACGATACGGGCACCCTTCTTAAAACAGTGTAAAAAGCATATACTAACCCTTATATTGAGAAATTTATGGGATTGGAACTAACATTTACTTTCTAATGTCTTAAATACCTACAGTTGCTCATCAGGTAGTCTAACCAGCAAGTAATAACATGTTATGTATTTTATTTTTTCATTACTCAAAATATTTGTGTAGCTAAATTTGTTCCTCGGACTAATATTCCTACTAGCCTAAAATCAGAATGCTAAAGTTAGGGAACTGTGATCAGTCCCAGTACTAACATCAAAATATGACAGGTATTCACTCACGTCTGGTAAGTAGATCAATTGGATAGATAGTCTATCTACCTGCTATCTTCTTCAGTCCTATTCTGAAGGACAGATCAACTTTGACTAGTGAGGTTGAGGCAAACCTGGAGAAGCTAGACATTCTAACAAAATCTTTATATAACCTGTAAGGCCTCGTTTGGGTAGAGGATAAGGAGGGAGCATAAGATAACTTATACCCTCTCTTTTTTTATCAAGTGTTTGGGTGCCGGATAAGAGAGGGGATAAGTTATGTTGCCTTATGCTGATGGAGCTTTTAATGAACAAATTTTATACCACCAACATGGAGGTATAAGCTCGGATAAGAAAATATAGCTTATTAGGATGCTAGTAGGTTGACAAAATTAACCCTCTCAAACTATCAAATCTCCTACCCTTGTCCCCAAACCTTATCAGCTATTTCACCGTTTCACCTCACTCCCTCTCTCTCAACGTATTGGTACCTTTATTTTGGAGGACATTTTTCATAACTTTTATTTTGGGATTTCATAACTTTATTTGAGTATGTATGGTTGAGATAAATATGAAGACATTTTTCCGTGCTTGCTGAAATTTTGTTGGTTTGATTTATCTTGTTTATTGTAGGTTTTGTAACACCATGCCAATCATCGATTAAGTAGTAGTAATACTTCATATTTTGCTCTGGTCATGTTATATCCATGAATATTTGTTATGTTTGCATTTTACTACAAGTTTATTTCGCGTATTAATACACAGTTTGTATACATTTTGACAACGTCACTATTGTGTAGAAAAAATAGTGTTAAAATCTAAACATAATTACTGGTACATTTTGTATACATTTTTCCTCATCAATTTAAAATTTACAATATTTTATACACAGTAACAGTACTGAAGGTATTACAGTCATTTTGGCACATATCCTGCTTCATATCCCATCATATCCGACGGCACCCAAACACAGACAGCCAGCATATCTTATCAGGGTTTATCCGACAGCATTCATATCCTTGCTGATATCCCAGCATAAGCCTTATCCCTCCATACCATATCCTCTACCCAAACGAGGCCTAAGAGTATTTATCAATTGGGCCTGGCGAACACAGTACAGTTCTAGGTCCCAAATGTATCATACAATACACGATACGTATCGTAGCGGATATGTATCGCTCGATACATTCTATAGACTTTCATTGCGATACAACAACCGATACGTATCGGCGGGGGCCTGTATTGTGTCGCATCATACGATACGTATCGAGTATCGGACTGCACTGACAACATAGCTAAGTTCAAATTATCAGCAGTGAGAAATGGAGATGTAGTGCAGTATGCCCCTACTTGCTGTTCACTAGAAATCATGCTTTGCCTTCTCTTCTCCCCCTTTTTGTATTATTTTAGGTTTCTTTCATGGCAAAATATCATTTTTAATTGATGATTCTTTGTTTTATTTTCTAATACAGATGTACACACTGTGGTATTAGCTCAAAGTCTACTCCCATGATGCGTCGTGGGCCAGCTGGCCCTAGGACATTGTGTAATGCATGTGGGCTTAAGTGGGCCAACAAGGTGAGTCCTGATCTCGATTTTATTCTAATTGGACTCCTGGTATCACAATAAAGACTCAAAAGTAGACACTGACAACACTCTGTAAGGTGGTCTGTGATGAGATTTATTACTCACATTGTAGGTATAAGGTGGTTTCAGTGGAGTTTGAAAGAATAACTTGTCAGGTTAGAATATTGATTTGGAGCAAATCAAGGCGTCATGTAGAATATATACATGCAATTGACCAGTTATTGCAAAGATTTCCACCTCTTAACGCTTACCTAACACTGATCTTCCGTTCGTTCTCTCCTTCGACTAATCTCTTAGATTTTCAGCATATGAAACACAGACACTCCATATAGGGTGCAATACACGTTTCAGAAACTTCAGAGTTGCAGAAACGCATAGGAGAGCCCAGAAATTTCTCCGAAATGCGTGCTCCCCTTTGTGTATAACTGTGTATAAAATACCAAAATGGCTGGGAAACCTCTGGGGAGTCGCGTCTCCCTGTTTAGAAAGGTGAAGATGTTTTTGTGGTTTAAATCTTAAATTCGAGTATCTGAGTCAAAATTTAAAAAGTTTGGGGGAGGTGGATGTATGTAATCATGATTGGATACCACATCCCAGTTCCCCACCCTAGGTAAACCCAACCCAAACCCAGGTGGCAACTTAACTTTATTGTTGCCAAATCCGAACCTTGTTGAGGAGGAGAACCAGGGGAAGATGTAGCTCCAAGCCAGATAAAACGATGAGTACGAAGAAGAAGAAACTGTCGTTCCCTCTCCTTTTCTAATTGGTCTTGGGTCCCTAAATCGTTCTAAATTTCAAGTTTCCTACGAAGTTAAAACTTACAGCGAGTCCCGTTACATTTCAAGAAAACCTATAAAGCACACTTATGTTTCCACAGCCAGCCACTAAATGTCACACGGCTTTGCTTCTCATTTGGCTGTCCCATCTTTAGTCCGCCCAATTCCACGAACCAAATGCTGTCACTCCTATCGTCATCTGGGTACTACTATCTATTCTTATCTATAGTCATCTTTCACAGCCTGGAACACTCCCTTGCTCAGTGGCGGACCTAGGCGGGTACGGATGGGGCCTGGAAATGTCACATAGCACCCATATATTTGTTACTAATTTTATAAATTTCCTAAGTTTAGGGCCCATCCAAAATAAGAACTGTTCATGTTAGTCTGTTGCGATAACAATTTGGCCTTATAAAATACAAATTATGCGTCCGCCACTGCTGAACAGTTTAGTCTTATGCTTTCAACCATGTTATCTTAGGGGATACAATTTTATTTACGACCAGATTTTGTCTTGCTGTTACTCCGGATCATTTGTAACTGTTGCATACCATCTCTTATTCTATGTAGCCTCTCTTTTGCAGGGAGTATTAAAAGACATCTCTAAGGCTTCAGCTCAGCTACGAAGCCAGGTTCCTAATGTACAGCCTACTGAACAGGCACGCCTGTTTTTGAATTCGTTAAACTGCACTAGAGCTTGTACAAGATTTATATTCGACGTTGGTACGATTCTCATTTTACTATGGTTTTTTTTTTTTTTTTTTTTTTTTTTGGTTACAGAATGGAGGTGAAGCTAATGACGTAGGTGCTGTAACTTCTGCGCCTGACATCATCATGCCTGACAATGCTTCTGAGAATGGGTTGGTATTTAGTTGCAGTTAGCTGCCGAATTTCACCTGATACTAGTTTCATGTATTGGAGGGTTGAACAATATTACTATCATTAGCTTCACTTATCTCTTTTAATATTCGCAGGTATGGAGCTTGATTGGGACGTGTCTAGCGCCTTGCCGCTTGTACCTCATGGATGCGAGCCACGCTTTCTAGCGCCTTGTCACTTGTACCTTATGTATTCTCCTTGATTGAAACAACACTTTCTTGCCATACTTTTTGGATTTGGCATTTTGTAACTGTGGCTGAATGTGTATCTCTAGGAACTTCTAAGAGAATTTGCAATGTATAGGCCAAGGAGTCAGGGATCTCTTATGGCACACAACTCTTCTTAGTGGTACGATTGATTTGTGATACTAGTGTCTTCCGGGTTGACACTGATATCGGACCTGGTTAAAGAATAATCGTATTGCATGATATTGAAATGTCAAACCAGTAGTTTTTAGAACAGATAAAATATAACTTTGTTCGATTTTTAAGATCATTACGGCATCTGAAATCTTGTGTACATAAGGTTTTTGTTCGTAATACTTTGCAGCCACAATAACAAGCAAGCTTATCATGCAAGTTGGCTTCTAGCGTATTATATTATTGTCACAAAGTAAAACAGCAACAGGAAAAGCATCAATTGCAAAATATTCTCACCTCTTTTACAAAGAGTCCCCAAAACATGTTTCAACAAGTTGGCAAAACAATCTCTTGAAACATACATCAGTGATAGATACGACGCTGTACATTACTTTTGATGAATTTAATCACATCTTGCGTAGCTCACTTACACGAGATAATACTCCAACAAACCAAAGCCCATTCAAAATCAAGAAATTTGTATGCTCCATACATAACTACGTACTACATGAGTTGCTAAACTGAACACCAATACAATGTAGTCCAGCTGCTATACTTATTGCCTTGTCGAGCTTAATGAAATAACTCCTTTGTAACTACTACACTATATATATTGAGGAACAAAATGGAGAGACATGTCCCTCTACGGGGAAAAATACCAAAAAAATCATCCAAATCTTGGTCAAGCCGGACCTATATCCAGGTCCATAATGTCTCCTTGGGTCCTGAGAAGGGTCTTCTCACGCATCAATTGTTGGGTAAAAGGCATTGCGACCACTTCCATTGGAATCGCCATTGGGATAGAAAGGTGAATATAGCTCCCCCGAGTGAGATGACTTTCGAGACTTGGTGTGCTTTGGAGAAGGAGAATATGAGTCAGTAGACCCGCTGCTTGCTGTATACATGGACGAAGTCGGTAGGCCGTGGATTCTGGGTAATCCTGTGGTGTCGGCACTTATGCTGTAACCTCTCTCAACTGTCTCAGCTTCTAATGGCAGTTCATCAAGTGTCTGCAAAGAGGCCAAGTGAAAGACGCTCTCAGATGACTAGTTATATGAATACATACAAACATTAACCTGGATGGGGTACTCTGACAAACATTATTGTGGATGGAGTTTGATAAAATAATAAACTAAGTTATCTGATTCAATATTATATCACAATTGACAGGATTCTGTCAAAATTTATCATGGATGGGCCACCCTCAAGTCTTCGACATGAACAAACAAACAAATCCGCTGCTAACATCAGAGGGAGCTAAAAGATGAGGTGACCACCTCACATAAAAAAAAAAGGGAGAGAAGGGATGCAAATGGAATATATAAGTGAAAACACTCGCCACTTCAGAAATCTACAAAATGAATCTTCCAAAAAATTACATGCAATTAATAAGCACCTTCAAACTTACCCACAAAACCATACTATTTTACCAACATTAAAAAAAAAAAAAAGGAAAACAATATGGTTTGTGATTTCCCCCTAACACACAGACGCAGTCGTCTTCCATGGAGTATTTTTGGTGATTAATATTACATCTGTCAGAACCAGGGTAGTGGGACTAATAATTTGAAGGAGATCAAATCTGGGCCATTTATTGACTGACCATTTTTCTCTTTAGACACAATACAAATTCTGATTGATGATGTAGCCTATCATATAGCAGTGCTTTAAGAGGTTCAAGTACACAAGTGATTTAGAATGGATGTCCCAGAGAGTACAAACTAAAACTTCGATCTACAGACGGACAAACAGTTTGGACTTGCTAAAAATGGAAGCAACTAACAGATAACAAAGGGTCAAATGAAGCAACAACACACATCCTCACATGATAATGTTATTTACCCATGATTCTATTTGGGTTGACCAGTTGGCAAAATGCATCTGGTTTCCTTCTATTCTAATATAGTAACTAAAAGTTCACAACCAGCTAGGACTTCCAGAGTAACATGAATGAATATTTTGATCTAACATTGAAAGTATGAAGGTGCTCACCCGGAAAGCCTGCTGAAGAACACGAAGAGTCTCTCGGGTACGCTTTCTCTTCATTGCCACTTCGTCTGGTTCTTGCAACATCTCCTCAAACAAGTTATCTCTGTTCCACAAAAGGAATTAAACAAAAGCACCATAGGTGAGCCAAGTAACTCGAGAGTCGAGACCTAACTAGTAAAAAGAAGAAATACACACAGCCTTCAAGAATGGATGTCACACTGTTTTGAGCTACTGCTTTTACCTGTAAAGCTTCTTAATGAAAACATTGTGCAGTTCCCTCTTTGTGTGGTTTACCTGGCATTAAATCAAAATTGTCAGAGTGTGCAGAATTTAAAGAACGCTTCAAATACTCTCCACTTGCGCCAATTGAGGTGGCAACACACAGAATAATATCCTTCATAAAATGCATAGAATTGAATTGGTAAAGCTGAAAATATTTTCATGTTACGGAACAGAAACAAGCAGGTATCAAATACTAGAAAACCAGTAAGAAATCACATTTCAGTTACTTGGGAGTACAAAATAATTCTTGGTTCATACGGTGGTATCTGACTACAGAATGAAAATCTGGTCAAAACTCAAATTAGTTGAGACTTATTCTAGTGATGAACAAAAATTTAAAAATGCCATCTGATTAACCATGATATCCAGAAAGAAATCGGAATGGGAACACAAATTGGAAAAGTCTAGGTGAACAAAAATTCGTTCAAAAATCGTACAAAAACTGACTTGTTTGGAAACATGTCATTAATAAAAATTCCTGGTGAAGATTATGAAGATAATAGAAAGAATCGATCCGGGTGATATTTAGACATCTACTGATGTGTCATATGCCACGTAATTTTTTGTTCGAATTTCTGTTCGATTTTTTGTCTCCCTAGCACGGCTCACTAAAATTTGTCAAATGATGAATGCATTGCCATTTCCTAACTACATCGTGCTGATTTTGCAATCTTAGGAATGCGTACCGTGTAATCAAGCCGAGAAGCCAACTTTCGAATCACGTCTAATAAATCATAATATCCTACTGAAAGATCAGCAATTCCATAACCGCTGCAATGGTACTCTAATAAGCTAGTGACCTAATAAAACATGCTGCTTCTCAAATGACTAAAGTCACTCACTTCACGTTTAAGCACCCATGGAAACATCAAAAGCCTGATTTCAGAAAGGTCGAAATGAGGGGAAATGGTAACACTATCAGCAGATATAAGACTAACCAGAAAGTGCATTATTGCTTTTGGAATGGAGTCCTCAACATTCTTTCTGACAATATCGTAATATGACCTCAACAAAAGTTTGGTCACTCCTATTTCAATCGCATCATCATCTGATCGGGTTTCTGAGGGCCTCAAAATTGTTGGAGGCTGAAAACATAAGACGATGTCAGAATAAAATACCCATAAGATTGCTAAGATACTGATATAATAATTCAGAAAGTTTGAGATGAGGCCTTATGTATATACCTCTCTCAAATGTATCATAGACAAGGCATGTTCCATGAAGTGAACAGGTTCACCGAATGTCTTATTTGTTGAGTCTTCTTTAATAGCTGTGCGACTCTCAGAACTACTGAAGATAGATGAAATTCCCCAACTTGAACCAACCGCATTTGCTGGTCAATGATAAGCCATAACAAATAAGAAAATCATATTTAGAAAACATACACTTCGTCAAGCTCTACGAAATCTGCAGGGTAAGAATAACAAAAGATGCTAGAATATGCAAGGTTTTAATCTTTGGTAACTTTACCAGATGCTGTGGGCTTCTCGGAATCTGCAGCAGGACGAGCACCCTAACACCAGGAATACAAAAAAGATATGGTCATTTAAAAAGAACCAATTAAATTTGGTGAAGTGAAGGTTCACTAATACGATACAAATTGCTTGTTGAAGTGAAGGTTCTTTTAAGAAAAAAGTGACCCACCGGCTCAGGGATAATACCATTCACTTGCCGGGCAAGAATAGCACGAGACTTGAGGTTTCTTTCTGACGCGGACCCCTTTTCCAAATCTCCATCCTATGGAAACAATAGCTCATTTCATTTTACATTCTGAAAAATGAGAATATGGATGACGAATACAAGCTAGCCTGGCCAAACTTGATGATACACATACCTTCGTCCTAGGAACTGATGCAGATACTCTATTTGATCTCATCTGTTGCTGTGCTAATTCAAGAGCTTTACTCCCACCAATAAAATTTGGGTGTGAGGTGTTTATGTAATCCATCTGCAATGCATAGTCAATAAATTATGTTGAAGATATTAAATCTTGTTCACATGAAAGTAGAAGTGAACGTGTTGAAACTTCTGCTAACATGTCCCAACAAAATCAGTAGGATTCACTTAGAGCAAGATCTAGGTTCTTAGACCAAAAGATTGAATTTACCTCCATTTCAATAATATGCCCAATCATAGTTTCTGAAGGTTGGAGGCCTTCTCGCAAAAAATTGCTTATAACCTCATCCATGCGTTTCCTCAGAACAGGAAATCGCTGTAGTTCGTTGACCATACAGCGATGGCTCATCTATGAAACCAACATAATAAAGTAGTGGTAAGAGATTAACATTCTGAAAAACACACAGTAGAGGTGAAGGAACTTCATTACTTTGATCAATTCATCGTAGATAAATCTTGCACACTGAAGGCTTGGATCTAACAAACGAGCTATTTGCCTACGGATCAGAACTTCAAACGGGACCTGCAAGGGACAATCAAATTACAAAGAAGCGTTCATAGACAGATGAGACGATCGAGCAGCAGGAGAGAAAAATATCAGGATTCACCGCCTATCTAATGAAAGAACTTGTCCTGTTGTCCACATGACTCACCTCCGGCACGAATAATGCAGATTTGGGGCCAGTTGCATTCTGAAGGGCAGTTCGAATATCATCATCAGTCAAGCCCTCACACGGGTCAACCTCCTGCAGAAATCAAAATCCAATAATCAGATACTTATACAGTTCTACTACATGCTCAAGCTCCCTTTAATAAAAAAAACTTCAGTCTAATGCACAGAAAGGAAGATGGCTGAAGCTCACTCAATTTATTGAGTTCCTTCACTCAATTTTTAGAAGGAAGATTTTAAGGAAGAAAGGAAGATCTTCACTGAATGAAGGTGAGGCACTTCACTGTACTCATAATATCATTACCTTGCTAGTTTTAGGCTTTTAGCCAACGGTATTACATAGATGCTGGGCCCAAAAAAGAGAAGATAGGGTCTCAATAACTAGCGTCATAGTTTCCATGGTGGTTCTCACCCTGAACGTACTTTACTTATGAACGTAACAACCAAAAGGAACGGGAACATACATGATGCTGAATACAGTTAACCTATGTTGCATGCGTGCTTCTGGGTGCTTCGTGGGTAAGGCATGGTCATTTTGAAAGTTTTACTTGAGAGGTCTTCTAGAATAGAACTACAATTTAACCAAAAAAACGTGCATATGTGAACATTTCTTATCCTGAGATTACTCGTCTCTCTACACTACAAACGACTGGAGAAGATTACATTGTTGATATAGTAACTTTGTATCATTGAATCTGTGTATAAATTTCTTTTTTATCATAATTCGGATTAGTATTATTGTTGTTTTTATATTAGTATAATGATATCACTAATAATATAAAATAAATATATAAAAAAGGTCGCTACCCGCACCCAGTACCCGTACCTGCAGCCACACCGCACCCGCACTTGTGCTACATAGCAGTTAAGTGCTAAAAAATAAGGCACGTAAAATTACAAACAGACGAGTATCTCAGAACTGAAACTGCAATCCTATCGAGGAAAATATTTGATATATGGTGACATCACAACGAGGTACATCTTAGCAACTTTATTGGCTGATGCAGTCATATCTATCAGCAACACGGAGGGATATTACATGAATAGGTGGGATAGTTCTTCTGCCAAACCACATCACTCTATCACCGTGGCACAGAAACTTTTATCCTGATCCACCGATCCCGGGAGGCCAAAGTAACACCGAAGTATGTTTTGGTTATGAAAGTTTGAATACATTAACAAGGCTTAGAGCTGGCCGGCATAAACATATAGAATTGAGAATAAATGTTTTCGTGCTTCTAACAAGATTGTGGGGCTGTTTGGATAAAGAGGTTTGGGGGGGGGGGGGTCGGTTAACTTGACTGGTGTGGTGTTTGGTTAATGTGGTTTGGGTTGGAAAAATCCCGTACGCCGGCTATTTGGAAGCCGGGCACCACCATTACTTTATGTCACTCTCTCTTTTCCTTCCCACGTGAATACTCTCCCACTCTCACTTTTCCTTCCCAAGACCCTATGTGCCTTTCTTTCTCTCTCTTTCTCTTCTCTCCCTCTCACTATTTCTCTCTCTCTCTCTCTCTCTCTCTCTCTCTCTCTTCTCTCTCTTAGAGCCGGGCACCGGTTGTGGGTAGAGTCCACCGGTTTGTGTTTTTGCCGGACACCGATTTGTGCTACCATCCACCGCTAATTGTTGAAAAACCAAAAATTGTTGGGTTTGGTTTCTGGTTAACCAAACCCCCTTATCCAAACGAGCCCTTTAAATGCACCGTAAGGTTTCTGGATCTGTAAATCTATCCATGTCCTATGTGATATCCAAGCCAATGGAAATTACCCAGTGTAACCAGTAAAGATTCTACAAATTTAAAGGGCGGTGCAAGTGTCAGAAGATACTTCAGGTAAACTCCGCACCTCTAATTATCAAAGGATACATACCCTGTAAATAGAATATTAACGAATTTTGAAAACCAGTTATCCCTTTGCAAAGTAAGCCTTATTGGATAAAATAAACTCCAATTTCTTCGAAGGTGTAGTAGTTAAAGAAGATATTTTGGAAAAGAATGAGCCTTGGATGCCATGGTAGCGTCTACAAGAGCATAAGTTGCTTCGGACAAGAAAAAGGTTTTCATATAAGTATCCCAGGGATCTAGTCATCTAACTACACATGAAAGTCGCCGAATAAGAAAATATGGCACGTGATTTTGAAATTCCATTTTAACTCACGTACTTATGGATACAAATATTGAACCATAGGTTAACTACTATGATAATTTGACTTTTGCATATGCACATCAGTACGAGGAGTATGATTTTGCGAATATTTACCGAAGAAAATATGAAGGTCTCACATAATAAACCAAATCATAGCTGATACCATAGCACTGTGGTAAACCAGAGTCCGGCAAAAATGGCATGTCATGAAGGTCACACAAGGCAAGTTTGGCCAAAGAAAGACTTGAAATAGATGTGATTCGATTTCTAACAAACAAGCTTCTGTTATTCTGAACAGAGGAAATTGAAAATCCAACTTAAGAAAGTAAATATCTTGTTTCTGCAAATCTTGAATTAGACGTATTATGATGCTAAACTATCATTCCTGAAACGCACCTCCAAACTCTTAACGAATATAGACTGGAAGATGTAATGAATCCGTGCACCTCCAGACAACTCGGTTGTTGACATTTCCTCGTTTTTCCCTTCTATCATCGAAGATAATGCTGTTTATCCAACAAAATTTATGATATATTAGGAAGGCTACAGTTCTTAATATGAATAGAAGCTTATATTCAGAAAATAAATTTTTGTGGTCCAAAAACATGGACAATCGATGAAGGTACATTTACATACCATCTGCGTACTTCGATAGAATGTTCAGAAGAAGGGCACCCTGACCGGCCTGTTTATCACACGAGGGGCAATTAGTTCCACAAGAAAAGGGAGGAAAAACTCAACAAGAACAAGGAAACAAATCAATTGAACGAACATTGATGCACTCAGGTTTTTCTCAAGTCCAACTAATGTACATTTGGCACCACACCCCACACCCTTGGAGTTTAGAATGGCTTAGCTAGTTAATGCTTGCCCATTACCTTTGCAAGTCAAGCTCAAATAAGTTCTCGTTACTTGCCTAGAGCCACACTTACTAGGAGCACAATGTGTAACACAAATAATTTAAGGTGAACTCTAGCAGCATGTTGGTCTTAATACTATCTAACTGATGCTTCACTAAGTAGGATATTAAGTACCTTTGATTCAGTGATTTCGCCAAAGCTAGCATGCTCCTTTGCAACAGAAACCAAGGCCGAGCTTATGCGAGACTTTAACCCTGGAAGAACTGTCTTGATGTGCTGTACCAAAATCTGCATATTGACATGACCATCAGAATATCAACAACCAGTTTATCTGATTATGGAGAAATGATTTTGAGAAATGTTTTCTAGTTATTTTCGGTTCTCATGAAGTTGCTATCGGTAAGAAAGAAAGAGATCACATAAGGAAAACGAAAACCAAAGACATATTTACTCATGCATGCACTAAGTAAGGTGCATGTCATGAGAGAGAAAGCTGCTATAAGTACAAGAAGGTCATAGTAGCAATTGGCACTCATATAATATATGTTCTCCTATGACAGATACCTGGTTCAACTTTTTCGCCAGCTGGGGCACCCCACAACGATCAGCAAGATCACTATACACCTAAATGTAGACGAAAATATAGATACAATCAACTCAGTAAACAGCATAGACAGAAAGTAAACATTGAGATATTGCCGGTTGTAAGGACATACAGGTCGATTACGGAAGAATTTCTCCTCTGCAGCAAGTGCATCTTTAATACTCCGATTGAGCATAATATCCTGTTTAACAACAGTCACACCAGAATAAATAAATAAATAGACTTGCAAGACTAGCATGCCTACAAGATTACAGTTCATCAACTGATGATCATTAAGAGTTCCAGACTCAAATCAACACCAGGAATTGTGAAACCACAATTGTCTTCAATTGCTGCTACAGAGTGTTTCATCAAGTCAAGATAGTACGAGCAATTGTAGAACTCAGTCTAAGTCAAAAAGATGAATAAGTGTTTGCAAATCAAAATAGTTTCAGGTGAACATATTTTCCTACTACATCTATAAAAAATGAAACTAATTATGTTATGAGTCTTCAACCAGTAACCACCATTTTCACTTCCACGAGAAGATCCAGACTGACAGCTATGGCCTTGTTTGGAATACCAGTTTTTTTTCTTTGGAGAATGAGTAGTTGTGACAAAGAGAGAAGTTCTCTCTACTCACCACAACCACTCAATCACCAAAAAACCAAAAAAATATGTTACCTCAGAAAGGCCTATATCAGAGAAGCACATATACGGATACCGGTGTCGGATACGATATGGGAACAGACACGGGATGATCCGATTCACAAGGGCCATGATTGGGATATTTTTCTGAAAAAATCTATATAACAATCAGCTACAGGGATTAACTTATCCCCACAATATGAAAGTCTCCTACCAAACACATTACAGTAACTATCTGCCGTTGGGTTGGGGGTTTTTGTAAGCAAAAAGACTTCCTATCCATGGTTCACGTAACTATCCCAGCCAAAGAATGTGTCTGAGACGGTAGGTTCCTGACCCCTGAGGGCACAACAAGCCATGCACTAGTGAGGACACAGCAGGGAATACACCAACAGTATCAATATTATTATCTTTTTTATATAAAATTGAACTTTTACACTAATAGATGACAAAATAATGGTTCCAACTTCTTTAATATGTAAGTTTACAAAAAAAAAATCTTCTTCAATATTAATAACTTAAATATCACGGGAAAGCATTGATTAAGTTTAAGAATAAGAAAAGAAAGAGGAGTAACTTACGTGGGTTCGAGTTTGACAAGTTGTGTCTGAAAACCCTTGAAGTTGTCGCATGCTAGAACTTTAAACCTTTCTTGAGCTTTTCGTCCAAAATGGCAGCCTTTCTATATCGATCCCTCAATTAATCATATAAATTATATCTACTTCAGCTTTCATTATAATTTAACCATTTAAAGTAAAAATAGTTTGTAAAACAACCCGTGTGGAAGTCTAATAAAGCGCGAAGGGGTGACTCTCGTCTCCATAAGTGTCCCTCAGTAAGACTCTCGTCTGTCGTCTCTCTCCTTGAGTGTCCCTAAGTAATGTGTCCCCAAGTGTCCTAAGTAGCGACGGACAAGAGTCCGACACGGATACGCCCCTACTTTGGAGTGCCCATGCTTCCTAGGCCTATATACTAGGGGTTTCCAAACATTGGGTCAAGATGGGTTGCAGTTTTTTCATATACATATATTTAGACTTCTCGCATTTACCTATCTGGTGGACTAGTTGAATATTTTGACTTGTCTATATTATATTTATTTTTATACTACATATAAACAATAGTTATTCTTTAAAAATACCGAGCCAGTTAGGGTTGGGTCGGGCTCACTACTATATTCACAGCCTCATCCCCGGCAAACTTTTTTTTTGCCCAGCCCCGTTCCTGTGGACAAAAGCACTCTTCCAAACTCTTAAAATGTATGGGCGGGTTGGGTGGGCTAACGGGCCGATGGACACCGGTACTACATGACGCACCATAGGAATCACAAGAAAAAAGAGCATTCAAGCCCCACATCTTAAGTTTTTTTACAGAAAACTCAATTCAACAATAGAAATTGTTGGTCAATAGTACTGAAATAATAGCACCACAAGCCAGAGAAGTCTAAGCCCTGTGTTCCACAGAGTAAATCCACAGCTTTTGCACGATAGTACAATTTGCTAGTAAGCTAAACAAGCTACATCCACTAAACCGATTGTAAAAATGTGATGCCAAAAACAATAAAGACATTGATAAGAACAAAACACAAATTCAGCATTCCTGATGTACAATTGCAAGCATCTGAACAATAAAAAGCTGGTGAACACAAATAAATACAAGAAAATGATTACCTCCTGGCTACGATTCACAACTCCAATATAACCAAGCCGAAGAGGAACCACTTTGCCAAGCAAAAAATTACGAGCATCTGTACCTCTGTCCATAATATCCAACTAAACCAACAAAGATAAACTAACATCAGAACAAAACATCTCTGGAATATTAGAGAGGGAAACCTTACGGAAACACAGTTGTGAATTTGCACCTTCGTGATGATACCAATTGTCCTCACACCTGCCAAAGGAAAATACTGCTATAAGCAACAAAATTTTAATTCAGATTCTCCCAGCACTACCAGTCAGCAACAAACCTGATCCATAAATGAAGAGACCTAAGAAAAGAGATTTACCTTCGGGATCGGCATTTTGCGCAATTTGGAGGGCATCTGAATTTGCCAAGTCGGCATTAGCAGGAGTAACAGCTAATATCAAACAGCTCTTGAGTTTGATGTATGACATTATCATAGTTCTGATCCGTGCTTCAATGTCAGTAGGTTGGTCACCGACAGGGACCTTTGTTATTCCAGGTAAATCTACAAGAGTGATATCAAGGACATTTGGTGAAAAAATCTTCAGGCGAATCTGCTTGTCTGAAACGCCTTTGTTTCCTCCTGCTTCTCTGTCCGTTTCAGCCTGAAATCAATGCAGCAATTAGGAGTCGAGAAAAAAATCATCATCACATGATATGACATATTAACCGGTATAGGTACTCCTGTTGCTGGCATCAAACCTATTACTTCATACTATGGAGGAGGATATGTTAAGGATTCCGGTGTTTCCATGGTTGACCTGTGTCACTTTTGACTTCTGTTTTTCCTTCCGTGTTTTGGATTTACTCCAATTTCTAGCAGAAAAATTAAGAATGAATATGATTACAATAATGAACCTGCAAAACACAATCTTCCTCACACACGTCTCAATCTCTCCCCATTTAAACAAAATATGAATGGGATTAGCATGATTAATATTTTGAAAACCGTTGAGAACATATCGACTTAGTTTCTTTTGTTGTTCATCCTTTCTCATATCTAATATTTTGTCTCTTCTTTTCAGCCAATGTCTTCTCTCTGATGAAAATTAAAGTCTAAATCGATTAAAAAAAAATTGATAAATGAGTTCAGTAATGATAGTATGGTCCTGGTACCACAACACCGACCTTATCGTGGAAGCAAATACTGCCATCTCCAGTTTGAGTAAGCCTTTCATCGGAAAGAAGTTCAGCCAACATTCAAGTATAAAATGTTGCGGTCATTTAATGGGTGGACATTCGTTTAGTATCTTTTTTTTATGTTAAGGTATTGCCATATTTAATACACTTATTCAATCCACCTTGCCAAACACCGCTTCATATAGAATATAAGTGTCCCCTTGGTTGCAACCGTTCCCACTACAGTGAGTTGACATTGTCTCAAAGAGAGAATCACTTTTATCCCATTAAACAGTCCCATTTCATGTGATATTTTTCCATCTCTTACATATGAATACTTGATGGTGGATGCAAAATGCACCCATCTGATCATCTTTTTGGGTTAGGGAGTTTTAAATTTACACTTACTCTGAGTCTGAGCCATGACTGGAGTTAAGCAATGAGATTACTTCAGGGATCTTAGTAGAATAGTACCTGGATTCAGATAACTAAACAAGTAGAATGGAACATAACTTCTTTCCATTTCCATATTTAATTATCTACGTTTCACAATGAAGAACATGTCTGATGAGGTGAGGTGGTTTAGGCCAGGTTACTTTAGTACTATTCGAGATATTGTCTCCAAAACATCGAGAAACCTCATTTGAATCCCACGAGGTATCCATGTAGGTCAAATGCAAAAGATATCCCCATTTGTATGTAGATGGCGTGTTGAGGATCAACTTGTATGATATTTTTAGTTTGTTTAAATTATCATGACAATATAAGCCCTATCTTTTAGAAATTGATAGAATTGGCTCAAGGGTTTAAGTTTGAAAATAATCTACAAGCTCAACTAATCCCAATTGGCGTCTCCGTTTCACTGGAGCCCTTTGTTTATTCGTTTTTTTATCAATATTGAATATGAATTTCAAAATTCCTGTCCATTGAACAGGCCTCAATCCTAATAGAAGCTCTATGACATAACACTCCGTCCCGTCTCTTTGTTCCCAATTTCCATTTTGGGACGTCCCCTCTCTTTGTTCCCATTTCTTATTTGGGTAACCTTAAACAGCTAAAAAGTCCAAAATACCCCAACTGAGAATTGGCCCACTTTTCCTTTATCCCATTTTATTAACCCAATCAGCACAAATTAATGGGTCAATTATACTAACCGGACCACCATATCAATTAACTTAACCTAACCTAACCCAATCACTCTAACATAACCATTCATCAAACCAAACCTAACCTAACAAATCTAACCACCACTCATCTACGGGTCTCCCTCATCTACCTTATCTTCTCACCAAAACACACACCACACAAACACAGTAGAGAGAGAGAGGCGGAGAGAAGCTCCTCGGAAGCGGTGCTCCGTCGAACGGCGGCTGAGGCGTTGGAAGCTCCTTCGTTGGCGGTCCGATGGCGTTGCCTTCGTTGGCGGTGCTGGTTTCGGCGATGGAGACAACCCTCTCTCGTTCGATCTGTTTTCGTTGGTGCTGGTGGTACTGGTTGCGGTGCGTTGGTGGTCCGATGGTGCTGGTTGCCTCTTCTTCTTCTTCAACTTCTTCTTCTTCTTCTTCTTTTCACAAAAATTGCAGCAGATCTAGTCTCTCTCTCTCTCTGTTTTCTTCTCCATCTTCTTCTTCTCCTCTGTTTCTAATCTAATGTTTGGATCTGTGTAAAAGTTGAATACTACAAGATTTTGATTTTGGATTTGATGTAATGAAAAAAATGATTTTAAATCTGATATTGGTTGATCTCTTGGTGTTGTTCATGTTATTGTGAGTGTTGATGGTGTTGGCTGGTGGTGGTGTAAATGTTAGTCGTAGTGTTAGGTGTTACTGTGAAGAGGTAGTGAAGGGTGGATTGATATTTTCAAACTGTGTGAGGGCATTTTGGTCCAAAACATCTTTTTCTTAATTCTGGCGCCGAGCCGCCATGGGAACTTAGACATGGGACAGACTGGTAGTTGACTAAGCGGAGAAACAGTCCTCCAATGGATACGACACCGCAGGGATACATCAACATTATTATTATCTTTTTATGTATATTTGACTTGTTTAACTCCATCCATCCTAATTTTATTGTCTTGGTGGACTTTTCACAAAGTTTAAGGGGATGCTTTTGACTTGATACATTTACCCATTGTCTTGTCTCATATGTTTTTCTTCTTGAAAAGTAAAAAAGTAAGAGAGAGAAGAAGGTATGTAAGGAAATGAAATGAAAAGCAGATAACTTTTTTAAAGTATGACAATAATTTTGGGATTTTTGTATTAGGAAACTATGACAATAACAATGGGACGGAGGCAGGGGCGGAGGCACATGGTGGCACGGGGGTGCAAGTGCACCCCTAGATTTTTCATTTACTACAACTGCACCCCCTCCCCCCCTTTCTGTGTTTTTTTAATTTTTTTTTTTGCCTTCATTAACTAGCATAAGTGCACCCAAAAAAAAATTATATTGGCATAAGTGCACCCCAACAATTCTGGCATGCACTTTTGTGCCACCCCGCTGCTGAAATCCTGGCTCCGCCACTGGACGGAGGGAGTAATAGATGGCAAAATATTGTTTCCAAGTTCCAACGTCTTTAATATTAATAGCTTAAATATCTTGGAAAAAATTAGATCAAGTATAAGAATGAGAAGAGAAAGAGGAGTAACTTCTGTGAGTCCGAGTTTGACGAGTTGTGTCACTGAAAACACTTGAAGTTGTCGCATGTGAGAACTAAAAACCTCGCTTGAACTTTTCGTTCAAAATGGCAGCCTTCTAATATTGAGCTCTCAATAAATCATATATAGATATATATTGTATTATATCTACTGCATCTTATTGATAATTTAACCCACTCAGAGTTAAAATGTTTCGCAAAACGACCCGTGAGGAAGTATATTAAGCACAAAGGGGCAACTCTTGTCTCTCCTTAAGTGTCCAGTCTAATAAAATTCTATTAACTACCTGGACACACCACATAGTTTGGAGTGCCGTACGGTGTCCAAGTGTTAGAAACGGATACGGCCTCTATTTTGGAGTGTTCATGCTTCCTACGCCATAAAATTAAACAATGACACCGGAATTGTTTTACAAGACATGAGATTCTTTTTTCTTGTGGTGCTTAAAGTTCAAAAATCTACGTAGTTTACCGATCAAAGTGCATTAAACACCAGAGTATCATAACTCATAACCATGTAGTCCTGTGCATAGACAACCCCCAAGTATTCTTCGAAACTAAAATTCTCCAGAACACATTTCTTGTAAATCAAGTCACATGAATGAGAAAACAGAAGTGTGCGAGATAACAGACCGGGGAACTGGCAAAGCCTTCTAGATTACCATTTCTAAAAACTCAGGGACTTCAAAATGGTATTTTCCACTAATAAACAATCACCAACATATAGGGCACACCAGTCAGCAGGGTAAGAAGAGACATTACCTAACCTAAGCATTTAACTATATTAACATTTTGGTTGATACTTGATAGTCACCTAACCTAAGCATTTAACTATACCAATATTTTGGTTGATACTTGTAGTCACAGATTAACAATGATGCTAATGAGTTGCAAGCAGAAGAGGACGTTCAATGAACTTTGTCTTTATAGAGACTTTTCATGTAAGAAGTTGCCCTGTAAATACTTTCTGATCAAGATACAGATAACGAACCAAATGTCATCTGAAAAAGAAGACAAAGTCCTTGATGAGAAGGAAAATGTTCAGCCACCATACAAACTGTCTAAACATGAGGGCTTTATTGCTCTAAATTGGAACGGGGAGAAAAGGAGATCCGCAACATAAGACTACTCAATAAATACCTAATTAGATATCTTGGAAGAACTTAGACCGCTGAACCAAGTAAACATTTCACTAATCCATCAGAGACAGATGTTAGTTTGACTACTCCAGGGAATACTGCAAGGTAACAACACCTCCTTTTCTAGTTATGTGTAGTGGTAGTGATAGCAAGGCAGGACGGCAAGACCCTCAAGGGAGAATACACGTCAAGATGCTATTGGAAAGGGCAGCATTCATGGTTACTCATATTAATTATGTTAGATCGCCAATACAAGGTAATGGAAGTACTTGAAGGTGGCTAGCAGTGAAATCAGTCAAAAACACAATGAAATGGTATAAACAAAAGAGGGGGATGGTTCCAGCGTTTGATATATTGACAGAGAGGGTGGACATTCGTGGTTTACTCAAGGTAATGGCAACTTTAAGATGGTTAACAGCAAAGTGGTCAAATTCACAACGAAATAGGACAAACAAAAGGGGCCTTACTTCTGCCAGTATTGTCTTATTGTCAAAATAAACAAACGCCGGACCAACCCAAATATCTTAAGGAATCAACAGAAGTAACCACAGATGTGTCCATCATCTATTAAAACCCTTACCAAAAGCTGCTAGACTGATCTCAATATACTAATTAGCTCTACATTTCCAGCTGTAACCAACAACATCCCACTACTGAGAACAGTAAACATCTACCCGGGAAAAAATCGCCACTTCATTCTTGTTATATCATGATCTACTACGAGTCTACGACATCTCAAATGTACCTAAGAAAGTAAACACAGTCCAAGCAAATAGCTCAAGCATTGAATCCCAATATAGCTGAAGTGTTGAACATTAACACCACGAAGCACACAATACAGTTTCGGTGACCCAGGGCATAAATTAGCATTATCAATTAGTTTCTCAATTTGGCTAATCAGAGCCGTATAGATTTATAGAACTAAACACAGGCATTCTCAGCGATGCTTATCATCAACAGATTATTTTAGGCCTTCTAGTCCTAAAGCCATTTGCGTTGAGACTCAGCATCAAGTGTTAGAACCGTATAACTAGCATCTTATGGGGAAAACCTCACTCTTCTTTCTTTTATTATAAAACTCTCCAATGCAACTAAAGTAACTACAAGTCATATCATCTAAACTTCCTCCTGAAAAGCCCCCTGGTAGGGCAAGAAGGAAAACACAGTCCAAACAAATAACTCAAGCATTGAATCACAATATAGTTGAACACTAACATCTAGAAGCACAATACAGTTTCCGTGACTCAGGGCAAGAATTAGCATCACCACTTAGCTTCTCCAGTGATGCTTAGTTTACTTGCAGTTTTCAATAGATCTTAGGCCTTCAAGTCTTAAAGCCATTTTCTGTGGAGACTCAGCATCAGGAGTTAGAACCATATAACTAGCATAACTAGCAACTTAATCGGAAAACCTCACTCTTCTCTCTTTTATTGTGAAATTCTCCAATGCAACTAAGAGCAACTACAAGTCATATCATCTAAACTTCCTCCTGAAAAGCCCCCTGGTATCGTAAACAAGTAAACACAGTCCAAGCGAATAGCTCAAGCATTGAATCACAATAGAGTTGCACATTGAATCACAATAGAGTTGCACATTAACACCTAGAAGCACAATACAGTTTCCGTGACTCAGGGCAACAATTAGCATCACCACTTAGCTTCTCCAGCGATGCTTAGTTTACTTGCAGTTTTCAATAGATCTTAGTTAGGCCTTCAAGTCCTAAAGCCATTTTTGTTGAGACTCAGCATCAGGAGTTAGAACCGTATAACTAGCATAACTAGCAACTTATTCGGAAAACCTCACTCTTCTCTCTTTTATTGTGAAATTCTCCAACGCAACTAAGAGTAACTACAAGTGATATCATCTAAACTTCCTCCTCAAAAGCTCTGGTTAGGGCAAGAAGGTAAACACAGTCCAAGCAAATAGCTCAAGCATTGAATCCCAATATAGTCGCACATTAACACCTATCAGTACAATAAAGTTTCTGTGACCCAGGGCATGAACTAAGCATCATTACTTAGTTTCTCAATTTGGCTAATCAGAGCAGTATAGGTTTACAATCACGAATATGTGGAGAAATTCTCAGTCGTGCTTACTTTACTTGCAGTTTTCAATAGTTTCTTTTAGGCCTCTACTCCTAAAGCCATTTTTGTCGAGTCTCGTCATCAGGTATTAGAACTGTATAACTAGCAACTTACAGGGAAAACCTCACTCTTCTCTCTTTTATTGTGAAATTCTCCAATGCAACTAAGAGTAACTACAAGTCATATCATCTAAATTTCCTCCCGAAATGCCCTAAGTAAGTAAACACAGTCCAAGCATATAGCTCAAGCATTGAATCCCAATATTGTTGTACATTAACACCTAGAAGCACAATACAGTTTCTGTGACCTAGGTCAAGCACTAGCATCAACACTTAGCTTCTCAATTTGGCTAATCAAAGCAGTGCATAGATTTATACCTGAATTTCTCCAATGCAACTAAGAGTAACTACAAGTCACATCATCTAAACTTCCTCCTAAAAACGCCCTAAGTAAGTAAACACAGTCCAAGCATATAGCTCAAGCATTGAATCCCAAAATAGTAGCACACTAACACCTATCAGTACAATACAGTTTCTGTGACCCAGGGCAAGCACTAGGCATCAACACTTAGCTTCTCAATTTGGCTAATCAAAGCAGTATATAGATTTATAACTACGAAAATGTGGAGAAATGCAACTAAGAGTAACTACAAGTCATATCATCTACACTGCCTTCTGAAATGCCCTAATACAGGTTTACAGGTTCCGTGACCCAGGGCATGAACTATGCATCATTACTTAGCTTCTCAATTTGGCTAATCAAAGCAGTACATAGATTCACAACCACGAAAATGTCCGATTCATACCTGAATTTCCCGGCGAATCTCATTGAAATCGTGGAACCGCTTCCCAGGCAAGTGCAAAAACTCGCCGTACTCCTCTTCCGTCCCGTCCGGCTTCCGCTTAATCTGAAGCAGCTGAAGCACCAGAGGCCGTCTCGTACAGATATCGGAGCCTCTCGGAAGGAAGTCCCGGCCGACGAGAGCTTCGAGGACGCTGGATTTGCCGCTGCTCTGGCTGCCGACGACGGCGACCTGAGGGAGCTCGATGGTGGACTGGCTTCCGAGCTGCGCGAAGATGTCCTGGAGCTTGTTGGCGATCGGGATCACGGAGTGACCTAGCGGAGAAGCGTTCGGCGACGCCGTGGACGGCGGAGATGCGGAGAGTGGCTCGTCGGCCATGGATGGAGATGGAGAGGTGTGAGAGTAGAGAGGTGAGTTGCAGAGTTTGCAGAGAGAGAGATCTGGTGAAACCCTAGGGAGGTGGAGAGGGTGAAGAGAGAATAATCTGAGTTTGAAAGTTTAGAGAGAGAGAGAGAGAGAGAGAGGTCTCTCGTACCGCCCAACAGAGAGGAGAAACAGAGGGATATGATAATTTTTTATATTTTCCTTTAAATATTTTTCTTATTAGTAAATTGTGTAAACTAATTATTAGATTTAGGTTGGAATTGAGGCAGTGGTGTGGGTGAAATGAAACTGTGCGTAGCCTCAACCTAAAGAAGAAGAGTGCACACCCACTTACTTTCTGCCCAAGAATAAAATTAGATTGTTACGACAGTGTTCTAGTTGCTGCTGTGTTGGGCTGGTTTGTTTTTCCGCTTAGATGCAAGGGATTGATAGTGCTGATATTAATAGAGATGGGATTAGTTGTACTGAGATTAACAGTGATAGGGTAGATACAGTATAAGTTTGGTGTCTTGAGCTGAGTATTAAAAAATTTGTTTCTTTTGAATTAGCTGAGGAGAAAATGACATTGATTTAAAAAAAAAAAAAAAAAAACAACGTACTATTTATAACTTTGCCTCTTAGTGCAATGTAAACACATAAAAAAACTTGACTCGTTAAAAAAACACTGTGAAAATACAATTAGACACGAAAAATGTGAGAACAGAATAATTATTTCACAATAAAATTTATTAATGAAGAAAAATAGACGGAAAGAGAGACAATAGTCAAACCTGCAATTTATCTCATTCATTCATATTAGACATCTAGATATGCCCGCTATTACTAGTGCAAGAAGTAACGAACCATCAACAAAAATTGTCACACTAAATTAAACAGGTCAATGAACGATATATTTAATCTTATCTTACATTTTTACAAGCTAATAGATGGGTCTCTTTCATTTCGGTACTTTCTTCTACTCTTTAAACTCATAGATTATGTAATGGTTTTTTCAATTTTCAATTGTTAATAGAGACACGAGCTGTAACCATGAGTAAGGAATAAGGATGACACCTGTGGAGAGAAGAATATATCAAGACTTGGCTTCTATTGACAATGAAGCATAACGAGATATCAACGACATATGAGATATGTGAGTTGGTTTGGTTGGTTGTCTCTGGTGATGTGCACAAGCAAAATCATGGGGCCAAATCATAATGGGACCAAGACCAATTCATGCCTACAACTAAATCAATTAAAAGAATAATGATAGCTTAACAGCATAATCAAACAAGTGTTTCCCTGTTTGCAGCTCATATTCAGAAAGTCGTAAAGGTCATACATAAGAAAAAAGGCATTCGCACTGGTTTGTACGATGAGATTCATTATTACAAACTCTACCACAAGAAAGTGCTAGATCAGAAGCAAGAACATGAAGATCAAAGTCTAGTCATGTACTTCTAGCTTTCTCTTTGTCGCACCCAGATACCAGGCGAGAACACCAAGGCCAGTTACAACACAGGCGACTACTGCGTAGTTCCTGTACTTATAAATTGATACTCCGGCAGAAGTACTGGCAGCTCCCTATGGCCTTCACATCAGATGTTGCTGCCCCTTCTGATGTTGTATGCTGCTTTTCATCGGCTTTTGGACCCGTTGTCAAACATAATATACCTCTGTTTCGCCTGAATCCCAGTTGACTTTTTCCACTATTCAGCAGGTCACTTTGACCCCGTGATTTGATTAGTAAAACAAAACAAGAATTTGATAATCTTTTCATGGTGTTGCAAAATTTACAACACCATGAAAAAATTACCAAAAAATTACATCGTTTTACTATCCAAGTAACCGGGTCAAAGTGACATGGTTACTGGTGGGAAAAGGCGGAAAAAGTCAACCGAAAAGTTTCAGGCGAAACAGTAGGTATAAGAAAGAGATGCATATTGTATCTTCCTGAGCTATTGCAGCAGTAGCCAGCTCGATTGAGATATGTCACTTCCTCATCATTAGGAGCCAAGTCATTAGCTGATTAGGGCTGGCACTTCTCTTTCCTTCTGTCCTGAAAATGACAATTTTAACAAGCTACTACTTACAAATTAGCCTAGTCAACTTAGCAACGCGTCATTTGTAACTGTTCAACACTACATTAGATCTCCTACGTGTTCAGTACCTAGTATTTATATCTATAATACTCAATCTGTAGAGTATGTAGGAGTAAAAGTTCGAAATAGGAGTTTTATTCAAACAACTCAGAAAATACTGCTTACCGGATGAAGATTCAGTAACCAAAAATTATTTTTTTCTTTTTTGAGGAATAAAAGTTCTTTTAGCACATATGAAAATAATGGTATGTATGACCTCGTAGCATATGCTTAATTGCTTACCTATCACATTAGCAAAGTGGAATTTGGAAGGCCACTATACTAACACTCTTAACAGCATATCGAAAACCAAAACAGTGGAAGCAAGCCGCTAACTATGCCATGGTATTCCAGCTAGCCACACTGCCATTGACAAATTTTAGTAGCAGGAGATGTGGTCTTCGTACATGTTTGGGAACCCATATTTTAATCAGTTTTCATTAAAATCAGCAATTTCAATTTTAATTCTATTTGTTACACTGTTTTGCTATCTGTTTTGGACCGAAAATCTGCAGATTATTTAATCTCCAATTAGGCAAATTCTCAAACATTCTGAAGATTTTCTTCTCATACGAAAAAGCTTCAGATTTTTCAACTACTTCATATTTTCAGCTTATTATTTTGATTTTCAGCTGGTACCAGCAAACAGAATGTTACTATAACACTGCAATAAACAAACTGCAAACTGCAGGCCATTTCAGTTCTCTACAAGGAATTCCATATCTGACTATATCTCCTAGAAAACATCTAATTCATACCATGAAGACCTGCTTCAGACAGGAATATGAAGTAGTCAATGGAGCTTGACCGTCTTCTATCACGCTATAAGTCTGATGAAAATGAAGTGTCTCAACATATTAGCTTTCAACCAGGTCATTATTTTCATAGGTCCAACCACATTACCCTTCATTTCCTCATATTCTTTATCCATTTCCAAAGCCATAGAAACTTGACTCTTAAGATTACTAAACATCAGTGCATGCCGATATTCCTATTACTGCAGGGATACTACTAAGAGCGACATGGGTAGTGGGTTAAACATTGTATCTAGGGAACATGACGCAATCTCTGTATTGACAAAGAAAAAACTTTGAAGTAGAATGTCTTCCTGAAAACCTAATCAAAGAAAAAACTTCAAAATCTTGAGCTGAGTCACTCAAAGCCAATAGTAACAATGCTCAAGTCACAACTGAATCCTCAACGATGCCCAGTTCGTGAATAATAATATTTAGCAAATTTTTCAAACATATAAATCAATACGAAGTCCACTGCTGAAAATGAACAAATAAGTAACCGCTGTAACAAGTATACCTGCTCTCCAACATGTGTTTGAACCATGGCAGAATGTCCTTCGTGTTTGAACCCTGGTTGTTCTCCATTCTCTGTACTGTACTGTAGTGTAACATGAAGTTGGCGAAACAGCAGAGCAAGGGAAGATCAATAAAGCATTTATCATGTTTATAATACAACTTACCTCAAAGCTCGTCGAATACGAAGACATTTTTCTTGAAAAAAAAGGTTATATAGTATCAGAATCCGAGAACAAAAAGACATAACATGAAAAGGAGCAAGTTGAACTCCCAGGAATTTGGGAAGCCGATAAGGAATCAAACAAGGCCAACAATCTGGAGCTCAGGGAATAGCTTTACAAACCACCCTTTTAAGTACCACAATCTCTTTCGCAAAAGTAAGGACTTATAGCTGAACAGCAACCGGAACAATACCTGGCCTGGGAACTTCAGTGCAAACATGAAATATCATTACATCACCGCTGAAAATAAGAAAACAATTATAATTGTGTCTTCTTGGACCCAATTCAAAACATCATCAATCACATTTCTCTCCACATAATATTCATTTCATTTGAAATATCTTTCAGATGTTCATCAAAAGACATACACGATAGTACATGCATAGATTTGAGTCAGTTCAGTAATTGTGCAAGACAAAACACATAAATAAACATTCAAAGCTCATGAAGACACTTAGTATCCTAAAACACAGCCTCTCAAATCTTCATGTAGATCCTACTTCAACCAAATCCTGAGCATTTTGGCCGTAGCATTCATCACCTTCTAATACCGTAGCCTCCAACTCAGGTTCATCAAGGGACAAATTGGCAACCTCAAGTATCCCAACACTATCCAATGAACCAAACTTGTCCCCCGCAATATCCCACATTTTGGACTCTCCTTCATGGTATTGTGGGCTTCTCCTAGACAAAAGGCGGAGATTATTGTGAACAAAGACCAAGTCCTCGGCACGCTGCGTTGTCAACTCGTTTCTTTTCAATGAGTGAATAAAGGAATAAGTACTCCAATTTTTCTCACAGCATGATGATGATGAAGGCTGCACAAGTAGTTTTAAGGCCAAGTTTTGAAGAGTGGGTGCAAATGCACCATAAACTACCCACCAACTGTGAGGATCCATATGCCACCTATCTCGAATGGAATCAGGTTCAGCAAAGGGTCCTACTTTAGTGGAGAACTTGGCATACTCAGTGAATGCCTTGGTACGTTTCTCTTGATCATCAAAGTATCTTTTGAAGCACTTGTTTCTCTCAAGTGTAACCTCTTCATCCTTATGGGGAGGAATCCGATTTTTATCTTCATCAAGCCATTCACTGCTATAATACCTAAAATGCAAAGAGTTGATGATCAGTTCAAATCCAAAAGAACAAATCATAAGTTAATTAAGCCATTAAGTGTTACCTTGGATTCAGTGAATGTGCCAGGCAATGGAGCTGAGTGTTGTTTTTATTCCATCGGTTTACAAGAATCTGATATACTACATCATAAAAGATGCAATCATCTTGTATCTGCTTCCCCTCGTACGTATATATTGCCATTTTCACTTTCTCTATCATTGTGTCCCACATGTCATAAACCAAGTGAAAAGTGGGCTTATCTGTGTCGCAGGCTCTAAGCATATCATAAATAGGTGCCGTAAGCGAAAGAACGTAATCAATCTGATCCCACCATTCATTATCTGTCACCTTATCCTTTAAAAACTTTGCTTTCCTGATATCCTCTTTTCTGTAACGTTCCCACCAGCTGTCGCTAAATACCATTTCCACGAGACTGTGCTTCATAAGCTTGAACCTTTTAAGCATCACAACAGAGGAAGCAAAGCGCGTATCCGCAACCAACAATAATTTCAGAGGCTTAAAATTATGGCACATGTCAGAACACATGGAATGATTGGTTATGAAATGTTTGATCACCAATACATTTTCCACTATATCAGATATCCATGCACATTCCTCAATAGATGAATTGTCTTCATGATTCTTACCAGAGCAAATACTTTCCAAAGCCAGATTAAGGGTGTGCACAACACAGGGGGTCCATGAGATGTGAGGAAACTCGGATTCAATCAGTTCTCCAGCTGCCTTACAATCTGGATTATTGTAGGTGATCACTTGGACTACATTTTGAGGCCCAACCTCCATAACTACTTTCTTCATCAAGTTTGCAATGAAGCACTTGTCCTTCATTTCCTCCGATGTATTAACTGCCTTGAGAAACATGGACATGCCAGACGACACAGCCATGAAATTTATAACAGGCCTTTCTTGAAACTCATTCCAACCATCACTAACAATGCTGACACCATTTTCCTTCCATGATTCTCGAATAGGTTGCAGCAATTTATCCATTTTTTCCCTCTCCTTTTGCAACAATGTGGTTCTCAGCATATCATAGGTAGGCGGTACGTATCCTGGTATATTTTCCCTTGCAGCAAAACTAATTGAACTCATAAAGTACGGATTCCTGGCTAATTGGAATGGCAAGCCTGCTGAGTAAAACATTTTGGCAATCAGACTATCTAAGTGTTCGCGAGCCTCAAAGTCGATAGCCTTCACAAGGGCGTTATCGATTCCAGTTCCACTACTGCTTGCCTTTCTTTTCTTGGAATCATGATCACCTTGCTCTTCGTCAAAGCTAGTGACACCAACTGATGCACTAGGAAGCATACTAGAAAGTGTCGGTTGAACATTTCCAGACTTTGCTTCCTCCAACAGTCTATAGAATTCCTCAACATTTTCTCGCGTGACTTTCAGACACCTACTAACCCCAACATTCTTGATTTGTAACAGATGTGCCTTAACCCTAGTGTATGAACCCTTGAAGACACGTTGGCAGAAGTTACACTGAAATTCAAAATTCCCCCCTCCTTTTCCAACTCTTCCTAGTTTCGTAACATACCTCCAGAGTGGTTTGTCGTCGTCGAGAAAGGAAGGAGTAGATGGGCTGGGAGCATTTACATATGACATCATTGACATGATTGCAGCTCAGTTTCCTACGAACAGCAAGAAGATAACAGAACACAAATGTAAATTAAGGGCAAAATACCATAGCTGCTGTAAGAAACGTAATAAGGCTATCATATATTTCAGCCCATTTAGTTTTATCTTTTTGCCTATTTTCAGCCCACTCATTTATATCTCTGTAGCCCACTCTATACGGGCCCATTTACATCAGAAACCCTAGAAGGCTTTACAGCCGTTAGATGAGGTCGTACATCCGACCGTTGGCTAGCTTGTGTATATATAGTCCTTGTTCTCTGTATTAGGTTAATTAATCATTGTGTAAAATATCAATACAGTTCATCTTCTTCGTTTTTCTCAGCGTTTTCTCTCAAGAACCCTAAAGGTTCTTTCAAAACGACCACACTGAATTGTTCTATGCAAGCGGATTTAAATCTGTGTTTCACATTAATCTATTTTGTCAATACCCAAAATGTATTTTAGCTGAAAATATGCAGCTTAAACTGAATCATAGGGAGCTGAAAAATATCAAAATATGGAGATTCCGCAGCTGGAAGGTTACTGATCAATTAATGAATTTCAGTAATAACAAACAAAGAACTACAAGCTTTCTCTATGATGTTTCAATCACACCAAACAGCTCTTTAATTCCCAGTTCAACTAGATTTTTAAGATTTTCAGCCAATAGAAACTCTTAATTCCAGAGAAAAATCTCAAAAACCCTAAGTTCTTCAACATGCTGATGAATATTCAAGACAACTGGTAATGTATAAAATTGAAGGGAAATTAACCTACCAGAAAGTAGAAGTGGACTCGTCTTCGTCTTCTTCACCGCTCCAGTTAAATTACCTGAACAACAGATCAAACTGCATTGTTAATGGCCTTTCATAACAACTACATGTCAGTAGCTGTTCAAGACTGCATTTTTTTCACCTCATTCTCTGGTTCATAGGAATCAGAGAGTGAGAAACAGATGAAAAGAAGAGACATTTGCTTACAGAGACAAGAGCGAAGACGTCTCCGGTGAGATACTAGTGTGTCTCATTTCCCTCGGACACAAGCACAATTGGGAAAAACCTGGGAAGGGTTTTGACTGCTGACTTCAGGCGATTAAGTTCTTGTAAGGGTTGATATTTACACAATTTACCCTCCAGTTTTTAACTTTTTTACTTTGGGTAAGAGACACTTTCACCCCCTCTGGCTTGACTAAAGGACACTTTCACCATTTTAGGACACTTTCAGCGCTTCAGTGAGTCAAACTATTTTATTATTTTTTTAGATTTACGTCATATAGTCGGGATTGAACCCGGGACCTTATGCAAGGGTTTCACATGCTCTAGCACTCAGCTAACACCCATTTTTTGAGTGAGTAAAACTTCAAATAACTTAAATTCTAATGTTGTTAGTCTGGGGTGGAACGCGTAATTAAAAATAATTTTGGAAACAAATTTGACCTCTAATATCATGAAAAGTCTATCATATCCTTTTGTAACCCGCGTATTTTGCTTAGCATGGGTAAATTGTCCCAAAAACTAGCCACGATAAGGGGGTATGGTTATTGTAACTAGGGTTTGTTGACAAGAACGGTGAAAATGAGTTCTTAAGGCAAACTAATACAATATCAGCGATCTAATTAAGGAAACACAAAGAAATTGATGGTAATGGGAGTTAGAAATAATCCAAGTGTGCCGCGAAGGAGAGATACAACTTGTTAGGGTTGATTAATACCAATAATGGCGAACCTTTAAGAAGAGGGTAAACCACCTATATACAAAACCAATATGTAAATATAATGGGTTACTGCATTAATCACGCCCATTAAGTGGTCAAGACGGAGATCTCGGAAGACGTTTCCATTAATACTGGATCTGCATGTATAACAGTTGAACAAGTCTTATCTATGACATACATGGGTCGCAAATGAGACAACAACCACGTGCGACGAGCCTTATACCAACCTCCACAACATTTGATCTGTTGGTTCCCGTGCGAGCTGATTATCTGCGGAGGGAGCCTTTCTCGTGATCCCCGTATGCTAACATGGAATGCTTTGGTACATCTGGAGAACCAAACCACTGCAGCTCTTGAATTTCTATGTACATGAAGACTACTTAAACGTGGAAGCAGTTGAAGACAACATCGAAGAGAAAGAACTGGAGGATTTAAGGGCTGAAATTGACAACATGTATAAGGATGATGAGGAAGAGCCTCGAGAGGACCAGATCATGAAAGTCGGATACTTGACCACTATTAGGCTACTCGAGTAATTTAGCTGTAGAGCGACATTTTGTCGCTCAAAGAGAAGATGAGAAGTTTGGGAACGCCTTATTCGATTAGTAAAAAAGTTCCCTAACCACGGGTTTGGGGAGTTATAGATTTCCTATTTTTTAGCTTCACTAAATTCTTCCTAAATTGATCACAAATCAGGTCTGGAGTGGACTGTGTATGCCTGTTTCACTCAAACGTTGACTTTTCCAAATTGCTACTTAAATGAACATCATAGCTTTCACACTCTTGAACAAAGTTGTCCATAACGTTATTCAGAATCTCGATGTCAAATTTGAGAAAACTCTTTAGTGATAAGAGGGGCAAAATATTAATTGTGTATAAAAGTTGTGTAAGTTGAAATCAATGTGAGCATCTCCAATGGTAAAACCACAAATTAGCTAAATTATAACTAGTATGAATTTTAACTAAGTGAACTATTTAGTATCTGCTCCAATGGTGTCATGTATTTTTCATAACTTGTAGGTATGAAATTATAAAAATATTTATTTATTAAATTAAACTAGGAGAGAGATAGACACAAAAAGTTTAACTTCCTACTTTCTAGCTAGCTACTAGCAGAGAGCGGGATACATAATATGTAAAGTATTGAGTCATTTAACTAGACCATTGGAGCTTGTTATTTCTTCTAATTATGTAAATTATAACTAAACTAACTTCTTAACCTAACCATTGGAGATGCTCTTACATGGATATTTGGTGGCTTGATGAGCTATCTTAGGTTAATGTTGACCAAGTCAACAGTTTCAGAGGGGGCATTTTTGCAACTAACAAACTATATGGCCTATGTGCAATTATTTAATCTTGGGGAATCAATTCTCTTAAACTAGAGTAAGACTCAGGAAAACTCGAGATAAATGACTTAAACATACGAGGAAGACTTCAACCAGTCTAAGCTCCTCAAACAAAATATGTTGGAATAACCAACTCAATCAAAACCCCATATTATGAATATGTGCAAAACAGTAATTTTGTAACCTGAGAGTTCTCACGAAAGATTCTTACAATGACATTTCTTATACAAGGGTTCAGTTGGACCAAATTTGACTCCATATAAAATTCTAGTTCAGCTGAATTATCTACGAGAGGTAAAATATTAAAAACACAACGTCTTCTGTCAAACAATCAAATTGTGATGCAGGACATAACCTCACCGATATATACCACAAATGATCGGTTTTGCCAAATTTCAAACCAAAATAGGCTCAATTTGGAAAACTAACAAAATAAAACCGCAACATAACCGACGGTTAATACCTATGGTTTTTTGTATTATAATGTGCACCATCATGAATTGAAAAAACAACAACAAAATTTCAATTTGCCAATTATTCCAATTCTCAATTCGATGAAAATAACTTATCACATGCTTAAATTTTCCTTGCGCTATTACATTTTGTGGGGAAGCCAGATTATTACATTTATATGTAATATTCATATATACACAAACAAAATTACATGAAACTATCGAGGAAACATTAGAAGTATTGATTTAGATTGTATATCAAGATTTCTAATAAATTTGTCGATTGACAATAAATTAACATGTGTTAGTAATCACCACACTCATATCGGCAAAGAATTAATAAGTTCATACACATTAGATATTAATAATTTATAGTACAATTTGAATATAAAATAATATTTCCGTCTGGTCCGGTTCGGTTTTACAAAAGCAAAAATCGCATAGTGTAATAAAAATTGAAAAGAACCGACAGTTCCGTACTGTTTTGTCTTGGGTGGCCCGATTTCGTCGGTCCAGTCGGTTCTTGAACACCCCTACAAGAAAGAGAGTTATGCAATTCTTCAAGGGCGACGTGTACTGAGGGTGAGTTTGAGAATGCTTCTGCTGCCAGCACAACTGCTTTCCGACAGCAGAAGCAATTTTAGTGTGTTTGGTAAAAATAAAGTTTCAGCTTTTTCGGACAGTTTCTGCTGTCGCACAAGGTGGAGATGCTTTTTCCAGAAAGTGCTTCTGATTAATTTATCTTTAACCGATTTTAACCTTACAATTTTTTAAAATATCCATAGTTATCTTTACAAAAATGACACGTGCATATGTTTTTGTCGTTTTACCCTCTCATAGCAACTTCACAGTTGATTTTACCAACCACCAAAGTACTATATCAATATTTCATAGCAGCTTTTATGTAATATTTACCAAATTTTATTAAGAATTCACAGCAATTTTTTCACACTGTTTTCACACAGTAGCTTTCTAGCACCGCCACAACATTCCCAAACTAGCCCTGAATTTAGCAAACTACAAAGGGGGTAGGTGTAATTTCGTACCTGACCTTCTCGACAGAAATCTGTCTCCATATATAAGCCCACGATTTAAAGTAATTTTCGCTCTGTTGCTGCTCTTCTCTTCTCTGCTCTCTAGGGTTTGCTTGCTGAAATGCCTCTATCGCGGTCGTCAGGTAAAGGACATCTTTCTGTCTCTCTGATTTTGCATCGTCGTTCATGTATGTAGTGTGTTCTTTCATCTGTTTTGCCCGATCCGTCGTCTTTTTGGACCAGCATTTCTCAATCTGCTTTGTTTCGGTTTGAATCCTTTTAGATCTGTTACGAAATTGTGATTTTTTCTGTTGGATTGAAAATAAAAATTAGGCTTTTTTGAGAGTTGATTTGAATGGTGAATTGTTGGGAGCTTTTGGTAGTTAATTACTAATATACTGCTACATATGGATGAATCCCCAAATATGGAAATTATTTTTTTGTAAGATATTTTACAATAGCAATTAGAAAATGAGGGATATATGAGCGTCACACATCATTTTCATGTTGAAGTTGGAATTTTGACATATTTGTTCATGTTATTCTCTTCTGTTTTACGACAATGGATTGCCTTGTGATTTACCCATGTCACTCGTGCTTACATTTTTCTCTCAAGGTTGGTGGTTTCTTTTGTTTTTCTTGCTTGATCCAGCAATTTGATCCATTAGACTCTCAGAACCCAAACTCCCAATCTGCTTAACAGCTCATAAAACAGTAATTATTTTTCTTAGGTCGTTTAGACGATGATGATATGCCAATTGTTGTTTGTTTTGTTTGCAGGATGGGGAGCATCCCCAGCACGCTCGTCCCCTCTCCACTGTGCGCGAGAGGCTAAGTCCTCCCAGACAGGTAATTGTTGATTGTATTGTTTGATGGAGTATGATGCATTTGCTATCTCTTTATCAGAAGGTTGTACAACCATATCAATTGACACTTTGCTTTTCATCATTTGGCTCCTTACAATGCAGCCAGCATGTCTTCAGCTGCTCTGCGACCTAAGCCTTCTCCTCCCACAGGTAATGTGGATTCATATGTTCGATGTGTTCTTTTCTCTCACTTCATATAATAAAGGTTATTCGGCTGATGGGTTACACTTAGTTTTCATCATTTGCCCATATATATTTACATGCAGTCACAAAGGCTCCACAAGCTGCTAGCCGTGTACCAGGGCAAAACCCCCATCCTCAGACAGGTTATGCTCTGGAAACCTATAACAGTAAGTTATTGCTCTTATCACATCTTGAACTTATCCGTTGTGTATAAACACTTTTCTAATCATGTAAACAGTTTCAGAGAGACACTATAACTTTATGCTGGGGAAATCTTTTCCTGGCCACTTTATGTAGTGTGTTCTTTGATCTGTTTTGCCCGATCTGTCGTCTTTTTGGACCTGCATTTCTTAATCTGCTTTGTTTCTGTTTGAATCTTCTTAGATCTGTCACGAAATTGTGATTTTTTGTGTTGGATTGAAAAAAAATTAGTTTTTTTTGAGAGTTGATTTGAATGGTGAATCTTCTTAGATCTGCTACATTATGAAATGAATCCCCAAATATGGCAAATGCATGCCACTGGAATGACATACATCATTTTTTTTATAAATATTTTACAATAGCAATTAGAAAATGAGGGATATATGAGCGACACACATCATTTTCATGTTGAAGTTGGAATCTTTGACATATTTTTTCATTTTGTTCTCTTCTATTTTACTATGGATTGCGTCGTGATTTACCCATGTCCCTCTTGCTTACATTTTTCCCTTGGTGGTGGTGGTGGTGGTGGTGGTGGTTTCTTTTGTTTTTTCTTGCTTGATACAGGAATTTGATGACTCTCAGAACCCAAACTCCCAATCTGCTTAACAGCTCATAAAACAGTAATTGACGATATGCCAATTGTTGTTTGTTTTGTTTGCAGGATGGGGAGCATCCTCAGCACGCTCGTCCCCTGTCCACCGTGCGCGAGAGGCTAAGTCCTCCCAGAAAGGTAATTGTTGATTGCATTGTTTGATGGAGTATGTTGCATTTGCTATCTCTTTATCAGAAGGTTGTACAATCATATCAATTGACACCTTGCTTTTCATCATTTGGCTCCTTACAATGCAGTCAGTATGTCTTCAGCTGCTCCACAACCTAAGCCTTCTCCTCCCACAGGTAATGTGGATTCATATGTTCGATGTGTTCTTTTCGCTCTCACTTCATAGAATAAAGCTTATTCGGTTGATGGGTTACTCTTATTTTTCATCATCTGCCCATATATATTTACATGCAGTCACGGAGGCTCCACCAGCTGCTAGCCGTGCACCAGGGCAAAAGCCCCCTCCTCAGACAGGTTATGCTCTGATTCATATGCTTTCCATGTTATTGTAGCCCAATTTTTGCAGGCATATAGATTCACACTCGCCACCTTTCATCATAAATTTGACAATTGACATATATTACAATTGACATATGTTATTGTAGTCCGCAGACAGGGTTTGCCTGGAATTCGAGGGGACAAGACAATTCTTGAACAGAAGATGTTCGATCAAATTCTCACAAGAACTCACTCGCTTTTAGATCCTTGCATCGTGTACTATTATTCAGACTCATAGTCGCAGGGTTTTCCCATTGACATCTTCCAATGATGGTTGGATATTCTCAAGGAGATTCGCGAACATGGAAACCTATAACAGTAGTTATTGCACTTATCACATCTTGAACTTATCCGTTGCGTATAAACACTTTTCTAATCATGTAAACAATTTGCAGAGAGACACCATAACTTTATGCTGGGGAAATCTTTTCCTGGCCACTCGATATGCTAAGTCCTAGTAAGAACTAAAAAATAGACGCCTGCACCAACTAGTTTTGGGCGATGTATATTATGAGAAATCGTCTGAAGTAACCTAATACAACTATGTTTGGCAAAAACTAATTAAAGATGAAATTTTCACTGTCTGGTTTCTACAAATCGTGAGCACCCGATTAGGTAATCCAATTCGCACCTTGGCTCAATTGTCAGCCAACACCCTAGCTCGGTCCATGGGATTGGATACCTGTATCACAAACAAAGGCCGCCTGCCTAACGCGAAATACATGATATCTGAAGACAGTGTTAAGCAAGTGAACAACGAGAGTTCGTGAGTAAACGACTTTGGGGTATAACTCTAGGACTTGGGTTAGCCTAAGACAGGGCTTATGGAACCTAGAACTAAGGGCTCTATGCATCAACACAAAATCAATCTAGCAGCGCTTGATATCTCAATTAATGTGAATGATACGGAGCAACTAGCACAAGTTAGGATGATCTGTTAGAATAGCCTAAGACCTAGGGGCAGACTAAAGTGAGGATCGCATGCTTTGATTTGATCTAATGAAATCCTAGAAGTCTCGTACAAGAAGAGAAAAATTTCCTAGGAGGTCCAAGTCCCAATAGAGGGACGGCATGACTAAGGCGACGACGTGCTTAGAGTTTTGAATGCTATGGGGTTCGACTCTTTAGGAGTTCTTTCTAGGGCTTCTTGATTTGACACACTCATGTGGCTATGACGTCTTCACTGTATCAAATTAAAAAACAAACAAATCTTTTGCTCCAAAGATGGATTTAGTTCAAGTTTATAGCCACATTAGTTTTTTTCATCTGAACCTAATTAGCTCCTCCCTTATCTGGCTGTCTCTTCCTTGTCTTTGTATCCTTGACACTCGAAGCTTGTCATTCAATCAAGTTCGATAAATTTAAATCAAACAAAACCCGATTAGGACCAATGTGTAAAATATTTATGCAGGAAGACTCTTAAAAATGTTAGCAAATAGCTTCAGGTCTTCTAAAATTACAAATGTATCCTTAATGTTGTTTTTCAAATTTTGGTGACTTTTGTTGACAGAAATTGTGCCCCCCTCAGCTCCGCCACTGAACCAATATCTTTTTAGGAAACCCGGTTAATAACAGTAAGATTTAGATTCATGATAAAGTTGGCGTGTCTGGTAATCCAAAGGTGCTAATCCAAATTCATTTCATTAGCTAAGTTGAATCTCTTACATTTATTTAGGGAACTAAGAGAATTATTTTATATAAAGGTTAGATAAATTACCTGTGGTTTGGGCTCGGTTTTTGTTAGTTTACCTGTAGTTTGAAAAGTTCTACTTACATGACTTGTGCTTTGCTTCGTATTTCACTAATGTTTTCCATCCATGTATATCAATTATTATATGAAGGGTTAATTGTATTTTTCTACTTACTCTGTGGGGTTCTGGGGGTGTTGCAAATAGAGTTTCAACATGTAACTTTTTCACTACAAAACTACCCTGTAGCCTTTTCAATTCCCCCATAAAATCCCGTCTCCCTTCCCATCGTCGCTATCTGTTGGACCCTAGCACCACCACCACCATTGTCTTCTTCCGCCCAACCTCCATCAATCCATGTGCTCCCTATCCTCGTCGTCCAAAAAAACACCACCCACACCGCGACCATTAATGCCCACGGAAACCACCGCCGCCCTCTTGACCTCACTTTCATCTTGAATTATAGACCCAAAACACCCACACCAACAACTGCATCAGTGCTCGCTGGCTTCTTCCTCTACCACGAAAACCGATAGCCTACTGTTTGGCGAACTAGAATTTTATAATATGTTAAAAGGTTTCGTTTTGCATCTACATGTTGATGTTGTTGCATAAGTTTCCCCCTTCCTTCTTCCCTATGTTCTTTTCTTCTTCACCTACGCGGTTTTTTATTTTCAACTTTTTGGGATTAAGTTGAGTTTTAATTTTAACACAGGCCAAAAAGCGATTAACATGTTTGTCTATTAACGGATTGGTTGACAGAAAATGTATACGGAAAATCTATATGAAACATGAAAGCAAACCACAAGTCAAAGTAAAACTAATAACTGATCACTTACCGGAAATGGGCCTAAGCCACAGGTCAATCTAGGGCCTTGACTTTTTTATCCCTGACCGTTGACTTTGCCAGTATAGGTGTTTCTTGTTTGGTTCTTCTTCTGACAGAGGACATGTCTTTGTCTGTGTTGTACCAGTTGTTGGAGTTGATTAGATCTAACAGACAAACTGATCTATATTCCAACTGCTAGCGACTGGTACTTAATTTATTTTGCAATTTAATAAAGTGATTGGGAGGAATTCAACTCTTCTCTCCATTACGCAGTTTTTAGTAGTGTTTATGTTTCCTCTCCAATAAGTTTACTGACAGGGAAATTAAGAAGCAAAGCTTGAGAAAAAGTGGCTGACACGTCTCTGTTGCATTACTGCTTCTTTCCATATTCTAGTTTTTTTTATTGAACAATAATTTAGTCATTCGATACAATAATTAGAAGCATTTCATTTTCCATTGACTTCAGAATCGAGGTCAGTTCGTCTTCTCTTTTAGTTTGATCAGTTAGTGGTGTTCATTATTTTTTCTCCATAACACAGAAACTAAGAAGCAGAGCTTGAGAAGAAAATGGCAGACATTTCTGTTCATAATTTCGTCCAGAGCTTGAGGGAGCTGATGAAATCCCGACACCCAAATATCGCATGCGAGAAGTATAAACTCAAGTCCCTTTACGAGGAGGTCTTTCTCATGAGCAGCTTCCTCAAGAAAATAGAGAAGAAATGCTCCTTTGATGATGAGAAAGTCAACAACCTGGTGGCAGAAATCAGAGAGTTCGTGCTTGAAGCAGAGGCCATCGTTGACCAGTTTGTGATGGAGCAAAGGGATGAACATTATAGGCAGTGTGTACTATGCAGCAATGGGATGAGCATAATACACAGTGTGTACAAGGCAGTAACAATGTGCTGTATGGAGCCATCTCTGGACTTGAGGTGCCTACAGAAGCAGATTAAAAGGGTCAAGATTGGGATGGATCTGATGAATGTCACTTTCGATCAATCTACCACCCTTGTTGGAGACGTCGGAAAGATGATTCAGAAAACGACCAAGCCCATAGAGAGACATGATGAATATTTGGAGGATGCGGTGGGAATGGACGAGACAGTAGAGAAGATATTGGCTGGATTTGATGGCGATCAAGAGATGGAGGTGATATCGGTGGTGGGTTTACCTGGGACCGGGAAGACGACTCTTGCGGAGAAAGTTTTTGAGCATAGCCGCACAAGATCTAGCTTCCAAGTGCGTGCGTGGGTCACCGTGTCACAAACTTATACCACTAGTTCCAAGCAATTGCTGATTGACATCCTGCAATCCTCTTCCCTGTATGAAGACAGCGACAAAGATTCCAGTGAAGATCGGTTGGGCGAAGACTTGCTGAAACGCTTGAAGGATAAGAAATACTTGATTGTGTTGGATGACATGTGGAGCATCGAGGCATGGAATGGTATCAAGAGATCATTCCCTTCTAACCACAATGGAAGTAGAGTTATCTATACAAGTCGGTTTGCCGCTATTGGAAAAGATCTTTGTCGTGATGTCAATAGTCACAATTTAAGTGGTTTATCTGAAGAGAACAGCTGGAACCTACTCCAGAACAAGGTGTTTGGAAGCGGGGATTGCCCTCCGGAGTTAGAGGGGTTTGGCAGAGAGATTGCCAAAAAGTGTGACGGGTTGCCGCTAGCCATTGTTGTAATTGGTGGAATTCTGGCCAAGAAAGACAAGACCACGAAGCAGTGGGAGCAAGTTGCCGAAAGTTTGGCACCAGCTATTGCAACTGACCGAGAGGCATACATGGACACCCTTGCACTTAGCTACCATCATTTGCCTGTTCATCTCAAGGCATGCTTTCTTTATCTAGGATCAATCTTTCCGGAAGACTACGAAATCCCGGTGCGCAGGCTCGTCTGGTTATTTGTTGCCGAGGGTTTTTCCATTCAAGAAAAGAACGACGACCAACAAATTCAAAGCTCGGAAGTCATTGCAGAAGGCTATATAAAAGAATTGGTTGAAAGAAGTCTTGTAACTGTTGCCAGGAAAAGACGGTGCGGTGTGACCAAAACAGTTCGAATCCATGATCTTCTACGCGATTTTTGCTTAGTACAAGGTAAGAAAGAGAAGTTCATTCTTATGCTTGAAAATTTTAATGGATACTCGTACTCCACTCCACTGGGGAGTAAACTAAAAGGACAGCGTCGGTTGTTGCTTGTACGCGATATAAATTTGGACATTGAAAGTTTTCCTTCATACCTTACTAGTGTTAGATCTCTCTTTTTGCATGATTTCGCTCAATCATTCTCTCAAAGATACACTTTCGTGAAAGTCTTTGCACACAACTTCAGACTTCTGAAGGTGCTGCAGTTAGACTCAATTACACTCCAGCTTTTGAATGAAATAGTAACCTTGGCCCATGTCAGGTATTTAGGATTGGGTGTACTTCCTCCACTTCTTCTATCAAGAATTGTCTTTACTTCATCCTTTACCAAACTCCTATACTTAGAAACTCTCTTCCTTCGTACAACCCAAGACATTGACCTGCCAGATGATATATGGACCATGGTTAAGTTGAGGCATCTTTATAACCAAAAAGGGTTATTCCATTTCAAAGCTTCTCCTTCTGAAGGAGCCAACAGAAGCTCTGTATTACCGGGCCTTCAGACCTTGCATACACTATGTGGTTGCAAATCATGCCTTGCAAACCTGGTAAGATTTCCCAATCTTAAAATGTTGGGACTTAAGAGAGTTATGATATCCCAAGAGTTTGGCTATGATCACATACTTCCGTTTAAATATCAACCCATACTTCACTTTGGCTATCAACCCATACCTGACCTTGGCTTCCTGGAGCAACTTATAACCCTCAAGGTCTCTAATTTGAGATTCGATTACGACCGGCCGCGCCCTCTGTTCAAGCTTAGACTGCCTGCTTCTCTTAAGAAGTTAACTTTACAGGACACATACTTGAAGTGGGAGGAAATTTCAGTTCTTGCAGAGCTCGAGAACCTCGAGGTTTTGAAATTACTGGAAAATGCATGTGTGGGCATAGATGCAAATAATGTTTGGGACACAAGTTATCTGAAGTTCCCCAAACTCAAGTACTTGAAGATGCGACGGCTAGATATTGTCGAGTGGGATGATCAGAATCTACAATGTGAAAGCCTTGAGGTACTAATACTCGAGGAGTGTCAGCAACTTGAATCAATTCCTTTCGATCTAGCTGTAAGTCCCTCACTTCATACAATGGAGGTGACAAGGTGCAGTAATTTGGTTGAGATACTTGCCAAGGAGATTGAGGCCGAGCATGAAAGCCAATGTGGAAACAGTGACCTGCAGGTCTACATCATATCTTAAAACTCTTGTCAGATGTTCTGCAGCATTCTTGGTATGATCATGTCATTCTCGAGTTACTCTCTTCTTTGTTTCCTAAACTGTTTTTTCATCAAGTCTTTGTTTGAAGGTTGTTCCTTAATTACTGTGTTTGTCTTTTCCCTTCCATGTTACCGCCACAAGCTTTCAGGATTGCTTTGAGCATTATTTTTTACTGTTGTAGTTGAATGTCATTGTTTTTTTTTTTTTTTTTTTTTTTTTTTTTTTTTTTTTTTTTTTTTTTTTTTTTAGAAAATGGGTGTTCTGCTACAAGATACAAAGAGAAAGCATATCCTGGTGCATCTTGTATATATTCTCATTAGCTTGTCCAATTGCTCGCAGCTTAAACATGTTGATGTACTTTTTGTAGAAGGCTGTTGATGATAATCATACTGACGTAACTCTTATTGGTCATGTTTTCCTTGCACTGAAACTCTTATTGGCAATGCAGTAGATTTTTTTTGTTGAGTGTTGAAAACCCAAGATTGTTGGCTAGTGCAGTTCTGACTTGTAACTCCCTTCGGCCCTTTTCCGAGCCGAACTTTTTGCTAGAATAATGTTCGACTTAAAAGATTTTAAGAGGTGAATTTAGATAGATGCTTAGTGATTGTTATGACTAATGGAGACATTAGGTGGCCCCAATACATATATGACTGTATACGGCACATAAAAACATCCTGTGATTATGAACACTTGGATGTGAAAGTTAGCCTCTCATATCCTTATATCAATAGCTAGCAACGTACATATATAAGCATGTGCCTTGTAATTAATTCTCTATCATTTCGATCTTATCTCGTTGACCAGAGCATCAAGCTTATGAAAAGACATGGAAGAAATATGGTGAGGTAGTCTAACTTCCGGGTTCCCATTTTTTCAGACTTACAGTAGCATACTCGTTTGGGAGGACAACTTTTGCACAGAAAGTGTTCGATCATTTCTCTCTTGGTTATGCTCAATGGGCTGAAAGTGCAGCAGGTATAGAAGAATTTGTTTGTTGATGCCGAGAAATCGTTGAAAGACTGCACTCTATATGGTTATTCCTTCCGAATTCCCGTTTAAGTTTAATGTTATATTTTTTGAATGCGTTGTCACTTAATGCCCCATTCTGTTTCCTGGGTTTGAAAGAAAGATTAGCTTATCTAGATATCTAGGCAAGTCTTTTGAATTCCGGCTCCTCTTAATCTTTTGATTGAAAGTGTTTGATTATTGAGTCTAAAAATTGAATATTAATTGATGTCTTCACATCCCCAACAAGATATTTCTTCCTCCGTTCGGCGTAGCTCTTCCCACTTGAGAAATGCACAAGAATTAAAAAATATTGTATTTTGAAGGTTGCTAATACTATCTAAGTATCCATGTCTTCCTACAGCTTGTTGTCTATCAGTTTCTTCCTCTGCATTTTTGTTTGTTTCCTCTTTTGGGTGGTCTCTCAACTAAATTCATTTATTACCCTCACTGCAGGTATTAAAGAACCAGCTCTGTTCAGTATGCGTTAACTGCATTTGCAGAGTTTTTTCAACCATAAATATCTAGTGAGTCAATGCTGTGCCACTTGTTAGGGTTGATAAGATCTACTCTATCCCAACTGCTGCTAGCAACCATACATATTCCAGCTGCTAGCAGCCATACAATTTTAAAAATTAGCAAAATTCAAACTGCAGTTTGTGATTATTGTTTCTCTCCAATACATTTCATGACAGAGAAATTTTGAAGCAGAGCTTGAGAAAAAAATGGCAGACATTTCTGTTCATATTTTCGTCCAGAACTTGAGGGAGCTGATGGGATCCGAGCACCCAAAGATCGCAGGCGAGAAAGATCAACTTGAGTCTCTTTACAAGGACGTCTTTCTCATGAGCAGCTTCCTTGAGAAAGTAGAGGAGAAATGCTCTTTTGATGATGATGAGGAAGTCAACAACTTGGTGACTGAAATCAGAGAGCTCGTGCTTGAAGCAGAGATCATCGTTGACTGTTTCGTGGTGGATGAACTATCTCTGGACTTGAAGAGCCTACAGAAGCAAATTGAAAAGGTCAAGATTGAGATGGATCAGATGAATGCCGCTTTTGCTCAATCAACCACCCTTGTTGGCGACGTCGGAAAGAAGAGTACGAAGCCCAGAGAGAGATGTGATAATAATTTGGAGGATGCTGTGGGAATCAAGGAGACAATAGAGAAAATATTGGCTGGATTTGATGGTGATCAAGAGATGCAGGTGATATCGGTGGTGGGTTTACCTGGGATTGGGAAGACAACTCTTGTAGATAACGTTTTTAACCATAGGCGCACACGATCTAGCTTCGAAGTTCGCGCTTGGGTCACCGTGTCGCAAGCTTATAATTCCAAGCAATTGCTGATTGACATCCTGCAATCCTCTTCTCTGTATAAAGACAGTGATGTGGGATCCAGTGAAGATAGATTGGGCGAAGACTTGCTGAAACGCTTGAAGGATAAGAAGTACTTAATTGTGTTGGACGACATATGGAGCATCGAGGCATGGACAAGTATCCAGAGATCATTCCCGCCTAACCATAATGGCAGTAAAGTAATCTACACGAGCCGGTTTGCCGCTATTGGAAAAGATCTTTGCCGTGATATCAATACCCACATTCTAAGCGGTTTATCAGAAGAGCATAGCTGGAACCTACTCGAGAACAAGGTGTTTGGAGGCAGGTATTGCCCTCCGGAGTTGGAGAGTTTTGGCAGAGATATTGCCAAAAAGTGTGATGGATTGCCGCTAGCCATTGTTGTAATTGGTGGAATTCTGGCCAAGAAAGACAAGACCACGGAGCAGTGGGAGCAAGTTGCCAGACGTTTGACACCGGCTATTGCAACTGACCGTGAGGCATACATGGACACGCTTGCGCTTAGCTATCAGCATTTGCCTGTTCATCTCAAGGCATGCTTTCTTTATCTAGGATCAATCTTTCCGGAAGACTACGAAATTCCGGTGCGCAGGCTCGTCTGGTTATTGGTTGCAGAGGGTTTTTCCATCCAAGAAAATAACGACGATGACCAACAAATTCAAAGCTCAGAAGGCGTGGTAGAAGGCTATTTAAACGAGTTGGTCGAAAGAAGTCTTGTGACTGTTGCCAGGAAAAAATCGTGCGGTGCGACCAAAACAGTTCGAATCCACGATCTTCTACGCGATTTTTGCTTAGTACAAGGTGAGCAAGAGAAGTTCATTCTTAAGCTTGATCGTCTTGGTCAATACTACCCTACCAATAGTGCAGAAAAAGGTTTAGTGGAAAGTAAACTAAAAGGACAGCGTCGGGTGCTTGCACGCTATGTATATTTGCACACTGAAAGATCTACTTCAAACCTCAGATCTCTCTTTATGGTTAGTCACTCTGACCGATATTATTCAAGCAATCCAGCAGATGAAGTATTTGCACACAGCTTCAGACTTCTTAAGGTTCTGCAGATAGACTCTGATGCAGATTTTCTTATGAGTAAGATAGATAAAAAGGCCCATCTCAGGTACTTGGCACTGCTTTCATCTTCTGAGAAGCCGGACACCACCTTTACTTCATCGCTTACCAAACTCCGATACTTAGAAACCCTCTACCTTCGTACGAGAGAAGCCACTGACATACCAGATGACATATGGGACATGGCTAATTTGAGACATCTTTATAACAAGAAAGGGATATTCCATTTCGAAGCTTCTTCTTCTCAAGGAGGAGCCGAAAGAAGCTCTGTATTACCGGGCCTTCAGACTTTGCATACGCTATGTGCTTGCAAATCATGCCTTACAAACCTGGTAAGATTTCCCAATCTTAAAAAGCTGGGACTTTTCGGGACTCTAATATCGGAATGTGGTTGTTCGACCATACCTGACCTTGGCTTCCTGGAGCAACTTGTAACCCTTAAGGTCACTAGTGTGAGACTCCATATCAACAGGTCAAGCGCGATCTTCAAGCTTAAATTGCCTGCCTCTCTTAGGAAGTTAACATTACAGAACACATTGTTGAAGTGGGAGGAAATTTCAGTTCTTGCAGAGCTGGATAACCTTGAGGTTCTCAAGCTACTGGACAATGCATGTGTTGACACGAAAGCAAAGTCTGGTTGGGACACAAGTGATCTGGAGTTCCCCAATCTCAAGTACTTGAAGATGCAAGAGCTGGATATCGCCAAGTGGGACGATTCCAGTCTACAATTTGAAAGCCTTGAGGTACTAGCACTTGTGAGTTGTTGGCGACTTAAGTCGATTCCATTTGATCTGGCTCTAAGTCCCTCACTTCATGCAATAGAGGTGACAAGTTGCCACACTAAGGTGCAGATTCTTGCCAAAGAGATTGAGGCAGAGCACGAAAGCCAATGTGGAAACAGCAACCTGCAGGTCTTCATCAAATCTTAGAACTTCTGTCAGATTTTCTGCAGTATTCTTGTTTCGGAATTGTACTCTTCTCTGTTAGAATCAGCAGAAGAAAGCTGATTTTAAAATGTCAAGTTACATCAGGTAGATCCTTACACATTCTAGTGAAAGGAAGGTTCTGTTTATTGAGTTATGACATTGGAGAGAAGAGCTCAAGTTATACCCTAGTCGCTGGGTTTTTAATGAAAGATTACTTCATCTTGATTGCCAGATAAGTTTCTTGAGTTTTGATTTGTTCTACCATTCTTGGATTCACGAGGTTGCAACTTTCTGGTTTTATACTCATTGACCTGTAAGCCGCCGCGTTTGTTTCATCTTGTTCGAATCTGAAAATTGAATTGACGTATTCAGGATACGTTGGCAGACTACGTTCACTAAGCTTATTATTTGCTGAAATTGTTGGTGTCTCCTGTCGATGATGAGCCTTATGAAACTTGGGTGAAGTTCTTTGCACTGAAACTCTTACTGGCGAAGAACTAGATTTTTTGTTATTGGCTACAACAGTTTTGATTCCCTTTCTCCCCTTTTATGGTCTGAATTTTTAGCTAGATTAATGTTTTTGAATATTAGAAAGCTTTGATCAATGTTTATTAATTAGAGGGAGACCATGATTCAAAGATTTTAAGACGGGATAATAGTGACATAATACCCAGATACGATATATTTGTGGTCCCAATACATATATTAGACTATGAGGCACATAAAACATCTTGTGATTACGAACATATGAATGTGAAAATTAACCTGTCTTATCCTTATGTCAATAGCTAGCAACGTACATATATATTGCATGTTCCATATAATTAACTTTTTATCATTTTAATCTTATCTTGTCGTCCTTAGGTTCCTCGTGAATCTGTTTGACTGTAGTTCCTGGAGAAGTAGCTTTGAGGTTTCCATTTTTAATTAAGATGGTAGAAACATGTTTGTTGATGCTGACGAATCTGTGAAAGGCTATGCGCCATTTCGTTATTCCTGTTAAAGGCAAAGGTTATACTTTTTGAATGTTCTGTGAGTTGAAGCCCATTTATGTTTCCTGGTTTGAAAATGATGTTTTCCGACATCGTTTAATGAATGAAAGATATTGTTTGTTGAGTCTGAAAATTGAATTGGGGTCTTTGTGCTTCCAACATGAGATTATCCACAGGAATGGTTTTTTGTCAAACTAGTTTCAAAGTTTCAGATTGTATCAAACATGATGTTGACCATAGTACAAATGGTAGTTGAAAAAGAAGTGTAAAGAGGGCGTGATTCACCTTTTAGGAGAACGTGATAAAAATTTACACAAATAATGAGGAAATTCGAACCGAGAGAGGGTGGTACTCAAGTCTGCTTTTGATTATCAGTAATTATTGCTGATGATGAACTTTGTTGCTTTCTGTGGCGAACTCATCCTGGCTTTTGAGGCTTAGTTGTAGTCTCCTGCTTTCTTCTTTTTCAACATGTATCTGAGTTCGTAGCTGTGACTATTTCAATAAAATAATGGTGCAATCAACTGTCTTCTCACTTCTGAATGCTATATGTATTTATGCAGTGTTTGGAGAGCTATAAAAGTGATGTAAACAAGTGCCGATTCTGCATAGACATGTTGACTGAATGCAGGAGGAACAGCGGTTCAACTAGAGGTGCGATTTCGGTTCAACCGAACCGGAACCGAACCGACCGAAGCCGGAACCGGTCGGTTTCGGTTCGGTTCGGCGGTTCGCTGCCGGGTTTCGGTTCGGTTGAACCGGAACCGGAATTACAATATTACTAGAACCGAATCCGACCCGGTAACCGGAACCGGGTCCTACTTCGGTTCGGTTATCGGTTCGGGTCCGGTTCTAGAACCGGTCAGGTTTTTTTTGTTTTTTTTTGTTTTTGTAAGTGTTAGGTATTAATTAAGTGTTAGGTATTAATTAATAAGTGTTAGCTATTAATTAAGTGTTAGGTATTATTTAAAAAGTGTTAGACATTAATTAATAAGTATTAGGGTTAGGTTAGGGGTTAGTATTTGTTATTAATTAATACTACTCTTTTTTAATATTAATGTATATGGGGAATGTTTTCACAAATATTTAAAAAAAAAAGGCAAAACTTGACAAATAAGTGGAAAAAACATAGTAAACTTTTATTATTGATTAAAAGTAAAACATCAAATGTTAGAAAAAATTGCATCACTATAGTTTAAGTACATCCCAACTAGGTTGGCACCTACTTAACTAACAATCATTTGCATTTTTTCTAACTTACATACAAATTTATTGAAATTAACAAAAATACCCAATAATAGTCTTCATTTTTCAACCCCTCGTCGTTGGCAATTGGTCTACATCAAGGGGAGTGTCCGGGTCTATTCCCAATTCTTGGTAAAGCTCGTTGACCATAACGTCCAAAATGTGTAGGTTTTGTGTGCGTTTGTTGGCGTCGCTCCAATCCTTCGAGCATATGAGTACCTCCAATATCTCCGAGGTTAGGCACGATCTTTTCTCCGACAACACTCGTTTACCTGCACTAAAAGTAGATTCGGAAGGGACTGTAGAAGCGGGAGGGGTTAGTAAATCACGTGCCATTTTAGAAACAATTGGATAAGTTCTTTCATAATTTTTCCACCAATCAAGTATATCAAAATTTTCTATGTCTCTCTCCGACACGTTTATGAAATAATGTTGGTTGAGAAACAACGTTAATTCCGAGACGCAACTAGTCCCGGTGGGTGTGGCTTGTGTACCCTTAAATAATGAACCAATAGCGTACTTACTCTTACCCTTGCCCTTACCCTTCGGATCGCTCGATGATTTTTGAGAACCACCACTAACACCAAATTTAGCAAGATATTTATCGTACATAAGATTAAGTTCTTGTTTAACTTGTTCAATAGTTGGTGATATCACTACGGGTCTATTCCCATAAGTCATGTTTTCTTGTATTTGGCCTAGCATAAAACCTACGGAAGCATCCTTTTGTCTTGGGTCCAAAATACTTGACAAACAAAAAATCATAGGGATTGTTTCAAAATATTTGAGAAATTTTTCTTCCATGTCGCTAATTGCTTCGTATAAAATTCCATTCATCCTATACTGTTGAAAAGCCGACGATATAAACAATAGTTGTGGAATAACGTTGTTAGTAGTAGGATAGTAAACACCCGAAAGAATAGTAGTGGCTTCATAAAATGGTTCAAGAAACTCTCTTAAGACACTTGCGGCGTTCCATTCATTTTGTGTAACGGATCCGGGATTGCCATTTTCATTCAAAAATCGTGTGATTGTGGTCTCATAACCTTCAACACTTTTCAACATCAAATAAGTGGAGTTCCATCTAGTCCTACAATCTCCCCCAAACCTTCTTTTTTTCTTGCCTATTTTATCACAATAATCCATAAAAAGTTTTTGTCTTTTGTTTGAAGACGCAATAAAGAGAATAGCTTCACGAATAGGAGAAATATACTCTTCTAGTTTTTTCAATCCAACTTGCACAATTAAATTGATAATGTGACATACACAACGAACATGGTCGATTTCTTCGCGAAATGGTGTTTGTATCAAAGTTCGAATATGATCTATCGCACTATCACATGACGATGCATTGTCAAAAGTAATTGATGTAATTCGTTGATCAATTCCCCACTCCTCAACAATATCGATTATGGCTTCTCCTATGTTTACACCGTTGTGAGGATATGCAACTTCTTGAAATGCAATAACACGTTTTTGTAATGTCCAATTAGTGTCAATGTAGTGTGCGGTGACGCAAATATATCCCTTGTTATTTCTACCCGACCACATATCCGAAGTTAAACCAACTATGAAATTAGAATCAAAAAATGTTTGCAATAGTTCCGCTTTCCTCTCACTATATGTTGCCATTATATTTTTTCTAATAGTGTGTCTACTAATATGCTTATAACCCGGACAAAAAGCGGATTGTACTAACGTGTCCCACTCCTTGTCGTCGGTCATATTTAGGGGTTTTTCGGTGGCCATGATATAATGAGATAATGCATTTATTGCCCTAGTTTCATCGTAGACAAAAGGAACTACGTTGCCTTGTGCGTCGAATCCTAGTTGGGTTTGGAGCATCGCGTCGCCTACGGCGGGTGTATCTTTCAAAAGTCCGTGTACATTTTGTAAGTGTTTTCTAAGTGATCCTAATCCACCGGTTCTATCCAACACAAAACTTTTTTGACAATGTTTGCATTTAGCCCTAAATTTTGGTTTACCGTTGACGTCTACACCATCGGGTAATTTATCCATATGTTCCCAAACGAGGCTTTTTTTAGGTTTTTCCGCATTACGTGTTCTTTTATTACTACCTAAATTCGGATCATTTTCCTCTATATCGTCAAAAGCGTTAGCGGGAGGGTCGCCAAATAAAATGTCCATTTGATCATCAATATCAATTTCTTCGATTATGGGTACGTATTGGTTGTTTTGGTCATCAAAATTTGGACGAGAAGAAGAAGCCATTTTTTTCTTATGGAAATGTGATTAAAAAAAATTAAGTTTTACAACTAAAGCGCAAATAATAACACAATCAAATTAAAAACTACAAAAATTAAAACTTACAAACTCCAAGAATAATTCTTGGAGGTGAAGCGAAACGTCGAATGTTGAAGATGCGTTGCCGAATATTGAAGATGCGTTCCTCTTGTTTGTCGAATTTTGAAGACGAGAGCTTATGGAGATTGGAGATTGGAGAATGTTGAAGACGATTTTTGAAGACGATTTTTGAAGACAATTTTCAAATGTTGAAGACGATTTTTGAGAGTGTGTGTGTGGAAATGGAATTGAGGATTGAGGAATATGGAGATTGGAGAATGAATTTTGGAGAGTGTAGGATGATTTGTGAGTGAAGAATTGTGAGAAGTGTTGAGAGAGTTTGTTGATGAAGTGTGAAAAAAATGGTAGTGTGGGTTGGGTATTTATAGGTAGAAGGAAGAAGAGGGAAAGTGAAAAAAGAAAAAAAAAAAAAAAAAAAAAAAAATCAGAACGGTCATGAAACCGTTGCAAACCAACGGCTAGAAAATTCAAATTTCCGACCGTTTGGTCGGTTCTCGGGTCGGGACCGGTTCCGGTTCCGGTTCCGGTTCCACCGGTTCCGGTTCCGGGTCGGTTCCCGGTTCCGTAAAACACCTAAACCGAACCGGAACCGACCTACCCACGGATTCGGTCCGGTCCGGGTAGGCGGTTCTCGGTTCGGGTCCGGTTCCCATCTGCCTCGGTTCCCTGTCTCTCGGTTCGGGTCGGTTCTCGGGTCAACCGACCCGAAATCGCAGCACTAGGTTCAACGCCCAGCGCTTAACTAATTAAGACTATTCTTCTTACATGGTGGAATTGTAGCCGACCCTATTCGTTGCCCTCCCAAAATCAGTAGATGCCTGGAGAAGAGTTTCATTATATAGTCTTGATTTCATTATACATGCAGGGAAATGTTGGCAGTATGAGTGTTGGGGATTAGTCAATGTAATACATGTAGTCAACAACATTGTAGATTTTATATTAAAGGATACTTCTACTATTTAGTGCGGTCGTTGGTATGCTTGTTTTGTTCCTTGACTCGCCTACTTCCTGATACAAATCTTCTTTCCAAGTATGCAAGTACGTAACGCTTAGAGGTGTAGTTCATGGATTGGTCGGGGATTCCTGTGTGTTTGGCTGAAGGTCTTGACTTCGAAACCTAGGAATCCAATGATTTGCTTATTGGTCTTCTCAACTACAACCCCGTAATTTCGGGGCTCCTCAACCTAATTTACCTATCTTATGTGGGCAGTGCACACCCGCAAAGTTATAGCTGCGGGTTCTGACAACCATTTTTTTGGGATCATATACATAAAACATCATATCCACCAGCCGTTGTTGTTTTGGTTGACTATGCAAAGGCTAATGTAGTCATACGGGGCTCCTTGAGCCTTGTAAGCTCAGATGATTGAGCTAGCATTCATTCTACTCAAGAGCGGAGTTGGGATCTGCAATAAATCTTACAACCCAGCCCTAGAGTCCGCCGGTCCGGTAAGCTGCATTACTTTTTTGTGAGAGTGGGGCTTGAACTCGAATTTATGATAAATCTTTCAAGCTCACCCATAGAATCCGACATAGACATCGCCATTTCTGTAGTACGTACTTGAGAGAATAGCTTGAACCGAAACTATTTAGATTTGTTACATATTGGGTCGTTTACACCCGCATTAGTAGTCATCAATTCATTTACGGAACCACACAAGAAGATATTAGCCTTGTTAGAATGTTGTGTTGTATTCGCGGAACGATGACATACAAATATTTGTCTAGTTTTACTAGTAACTAGTAAAAATATTAGTAGTAGTACTTTCTCCGTTTCTTCTGTTTCTTTGCACATGACTTCTGCAATGTTTTTAAAAAAAATGATTGCAAAATCGAATTTGCCCATCCCTTCTCTTTCTCACTTCATTTTGAGTGGGGTTGTTGGGGTTGGCATGTGAGTAATTGGGGTTGATGGGAAGTTTAAATTGATAAATTTAAGTGGTCAAAAATGATAAAAAAAAGTTATTAAATATGGCAAGTGTGAAAGATTGAGAAGGAACAACTCAAAATGCAAAACGAAAAGATTAAGGAGAAATGTGTGGAGTTTATTTAATTATGCGGAAAACAGGGGCGTCATTTGTTGAATTTGGCGAACTATAAGAGGGGTGTTGGTGTTATTTCGTACCTTGCCTTCTCGACAAGAAAGGGAGAGAGAGAGTTTATGTGATTCTTCAGGGTGAAGTTGAATTTGGCAAACTACAAGGGGGTGTTGGTGTAATTCCGTAACTGACCTTCTCGACAAGAAAGGGAAAGTCCATGCGATTCTTCAGGGGCGTTATTTGTTAAATTTGGCAAACTACAAGGGGGTGTTATTGCAATTTCCTAACTGACCTTCTCGACAAGAAATATCTCTTCATATATAAACCCACGATTCAAAGTAATTCTCGCTCTGTTCTTCTCTGCTCTGTTCTGTTCTGTTCTAGGGTTTGTTTGTTTGCTGATTTCTCACAAAATGCCTCGAAAACGTTCATCAATTTCTCGTTCGGCACGGTCAGTTTCTCGTTCGGCACGGTCTTCAGGTAAAGAACCTGATTTTGCATCGTCGTTCATGTATGTAGTGTGTTCTTTCATCTGTGTTGCCCGATCCGTCGTCTTTTTAGACCTGCATTTCTCAATCTGTATTGTTTCGGTTTGGATCCTCTTAGATCTGTTACGAAATTGTGATTTTTATGTTGGATTAAAAATAATTAGGCTTTTTTGGGTGTTGATTTGAGTGGTGAATTGTTGGGAGCTTTTTGGTAGTTGATGAATCCCCAAATATGGCAAATGCATGCCACTGGAATGATATTAATCATTTTTGTTTAAATATTTTATAATAGCAATTAGAAAATGAGGGATATATGAGGCGACACACATCATTTTCATGTTAAAGTTGGAATCTTTGTCTTTAACCTATTTTTTATGTTATTCCCTTCTATTTTACAATGGTGTGCCTTGTGATTTACCTAAGTCCCTGTTGCTTACTTTTTTGCTCAAGGTTGGTGTTGGTTTCTTTTGTTTTTTCTTGCTTGATCCAGCAATTTGATCCATTAGACTCTCAGAACCCAAACTCCCAATCTGCTTTAACAGCTCATAAATCAATGGTGGATCTTGTCTGTTTTCTATCACAGTCATTGTTTTTCTTACGTGCTGTATCTTGATAATCGGTATTTGTCCCACCAATTGGTTTGGAGGTGGAACCCCCAGGATTCTTAACATGGAATCATAGCCGTGTCCTGTCAATCCGTGTTCCTATTTCTGTCGATCCGTCTCCGTCTGAATTTGGCTGTTTTGCACCCTGACTGTGAGGGGGCGTGTTGATAATAATTGTTTGTCCCACATTGGGACTCATCAGTTTCGTCTGTGACTATACTTGGGCTACTCCCCTCAGTCCAATTGGTTTTGAGGTGGAACCCCATGCTTCTGAACATCGTAGACGATGATGATGATATGCCAATTGATGTTCTGTTTTGTTTGCAGGATGGGGAGCATCCACAGCAAGCTCGTCTGCGCGAGCGGCTAAGTCCTCCCCAACGACAGGTAAATGTAGATCATTGCATAGTTTGATGGAGATGTTACATACACCATGATGCATTATGTTATCTCTTTTCATCAGAATGTTGCACAACCATATATATCAATTGACACTTTGCTTTTCATAACTTGACTCCTTACTCTTGCCATTACTGCAGCCAGCATGTCTTCAGATGCTCCAAAACCTAAGCCCTCTCCTCCCACAGGTAATGTGGATTGATATGTTCGATGTGTTATTTTCGCTCTCACTTCATAGAATAAAGCTTATTCGGTTAATGGGTTTCACTTATTTTTCATCATTTGCCCATATTTACCTGCAGCCACCAAGGCTCCAGCTCCTAGCCCTGCACCGGAGTATAAGCCCCCTCCTCAGACAGGTTATGCTCTTGAATGATATGTTTTCTATGTTATTGTAGCCCAATTTTTACAGGCATATCATCAATTCACACTCCCACTTTTCATCATAAATTTGACAATTGACATATATTACTTTGTCATTGCTGCAGCCAGCCAGGCTCCTCCTCCAGCTCGTGCTCGTGCGCCAGATGGTAGCCGATCATTGCTCGGAACGTTAGTTGACGGTAGGAAATGTCAATTTAGAACTGTAGTATGTGTTTTAATCATATGACAACAGGAGTTAAAATGTTTGTATCATCGTCCTTGTGCAGGCATTGTTTTTGGTACTGGCTCTGATATTGGTCACAGAAGTGTGGATGCCATAATGGGTCCTCGCACTGTTAAACACGAGACTGCTGCTGCTCCAGCACCTGTCGCCACTCCTGCACCCGTCGCCGCTCCTGCACCCGTCGCCGCTCCTGCACCCGTCGCCGCTCCTGCACCCGTCGCCGCTCCTGCACCCGTCGCCGCTCCTGCACCCAACACAAACAGCATGGGTAATGGCGGCGTTTGCACTCTTCCTTTGAAGACCTTCCAAGAGGTAATTTATTAGTCAACCCTTTTTCCCCACGTTATTGCTTGTTACAATAGTAATTTTTCTCCTTTCACCATGAAGCGTAGTTGATAGTTGCTTATTAGACTTCACGATTTAGATAGGAAAACGATATAATTTTTTGAAATTTTTCCATGGGTTGTAGAGTAGAGTTTACTCTACGAGACCATTCAAAGATTACCAAATTCTTGTATCGTTATTAGATCAAAGCGGCCCAATGAATAGTGGCAAAAAATGAAGTAGACTGCAAGAGAAGAAACATAGGTAGTATGATAGTATTCTTCCTCCTTTCACTATGAAGCGTAGTTGTAAGGTTGAAAATTAGGGCTAAGAGTAGTGATGTTTGTGGTGATGGATGTGTTAGAACATGTTTCAAAACCGGGGTATCCTGTAATAATATGATAAATTCAGAATAGAAAAATGGCTTTTCATAATGTCGCGACTGTGTTGGACTGGACTTAAGACCACGATGATGAAATTATCACAATTTGAACTGGATATGCCAAAGCAGGAGCTTATTTCTGAATCTTTTATATTTCTGTTTTCACGCAGTGTCTGGATAGCAATACAAGTGATATTAGCAAGTGCCAGTTCTACATGGATATGCTGACCGAGTGCAAGAAGAACAGTGCCTCCATGCTCAAAGCATAGTTTCACCAATAAATCAGTAATCTTACTCTTATTCTGGACGTGCAGTATTTAGTGTTTTTCCTTCTAATTTCTGGGGAAATGGAAAATAACTTCGATGGAGTACGGCGTAGTAGAGTTTGATAATAATTATATTGTCTAGGGTTGGCGATTTCTTTATGGCCAAACGTTCTAGCGATAGAAGTATTATCTCTATGGTTATAATGCATATCTTTTATGCATGTTAGGTCTGTTCAGATGGTTCTTGATGCGTGAGTGTCATCAAATGGAAATCGCAATAATATGCTAGCCCTATTTTGATGATTATATGTGCCTTCGCCAACTTATAGTTTGCACAAACCTTTGCAGTTTCGCACTTTGGCTCATACAATCCTCTGCAGTGGCGGAGCCAGTAATTACAATGTACCGTGGCACAATGTGGGCATTTCTATAGTTCTGAGGGGTATTTTTGAAAATTTTAGTTAAAAACAAGGATATTAGTGTTGTTTTATGAAATCAGGGTGCAACACGTCCACCGTGCTACACTTAAGCATTTCTGGTCAGGGACGGGCCGGGCCGGGCCAAGCGGGCTCTTTTCGCCGCAAGCCTGTCTACTACAGTCCACCTTTTTGGCCAACTTGCTCTTCTATGACTTGCGTCCCAAGTGAAGTAGTCAACTTTCTTTAATCCATCCAGAACCTTATGCATTTTGCACTTTCTATGAGGAAAAAGTCTTTTCAAACTTGGAGGCTACTTCTGTAACTTTTTCTCTTATCATAAAACCATATCCTGGGCTCATCAAACATCTACCTTTCCTTTTCACATAAAAACTCAAAACATGGCTCCAAGGAAGAAGAAGGGAAAGCAATCATCGCCGGAAAGAGAAGCCACCGCCGCCGATGCCGCCACGCCATGGCCGGATGTTCCAAAACAGCTAAATAGCGAAGTAGCAAGGAATTCCACACTCATGAAGAACTTCAACAATGGAGGTGTCACCAAGTCATGGAGCGTATCCTCCAACCACCGCCACTCGACAGCCAATCCGCTGCCGCTGCCGCAACTCTATGACATCACGTGCGACGATGGATCCTACGACGATTCCATGCCCGACTCCTTTTTCGACATCCTATTCCGTGGCGACGAATGCTGGTGGTACCGGTGGGGGATTACTCCGCACAAGTACCAAAACCAACATCGTAGATTCCATTTGAAAGGCTACTTTCACAGTGCAGAAAACATACCGTCTGATCAGTACGATGTAGGGTTATATTGGTGGTACCGGTTTAACACAACACCACGTGAGTATTACTGTTACTATCGTCGATTCCATTATCGAGGCTATTCCCATGGTGTGCTTGTCGGAATCAAAGATACATACCCTGGGCTGAAGCACTTTTTGTGGGATCCTATGATTGATTGTACTTGGGTTCTACCGCATTGGGATGAAAACCTTCCGTTCAAGCGCGTCGCTCTATCGTCGTCGCCTTCAGCGACAAATAGCTGTTTCGTCGTGGTACTGACAGGGATGAGTAAGCCGGCTTTCGTGTTTTGCAGATTAGACGGAGGCTTTTCTGAATGGGTGAAAGTAGATTGCACCCTCGTCGACCCTTATTCCTCGAACCGACAACTCATGGAATTCACCAATGTTATCGGTTTTCAAGGGAAGTTTTATGCGTTGAGTTTGCAGGGAACGCTGGTGGTCATCGAAGCTGATACTGGTTCAGAGCTCAGGATCACAGGCTTGGGGAAAACCCGGGCTGTTCCCAGTGTCCAGTCAAAGCATTTTAGAGAATATTTACTCGAATCTAACGGCGAGATATTATTGATTTACTTGATCTCTAGGAAGCTGGTAAACGTCGTGGATAGTGTCGAGGTTTATAGACTTGTGTTCGACAGACTCGTGTGGGAAAAACTGGAGAGGCTTGGAGATAGGACACTGTTTATGGGGAGTAATTGTTGTGCGTGTATCGTTTCAAGCAGAGTCGGGTTCAGGAGCAATTGCGTTTATTTCAGTCACGGATCGGTTGAAGGTCGTTGGTGCGTATATGAGATGAAGATGCAAACCATCTCGTCTTTGTTGGAACACCAATAAATCTGGGGATAAATCCATGATTACAGGATTAACGGACACTAGCCGCAATACTACATATCACCGTTTTCACTTCGCTATTTTAGTACTGAGAGTGATCCGGATGATCTTAATAACTGTATAATTGTCTGTTATTTCTTTCATAAAACAAACTTTGTACTCACCAGTTTGAACTTCCCACATAGGCACTGATGTGAGATTATACGGTGAAACAAATGAATCTTCTGCTTTATAAAGCTTCTTTGTATGGTGCTTCTTTGTTGGAAAAGATGGGCATTCATACTTTTGTATTTTCTGATTCCACAGGTATCTTTTTTCCACAAATGAGATCTTCAATCTCATTTCTCTCTCTCTCTCTCTCTCTCTCTCTCTCTCTCTCTTTATTTTTTTTTTATTTATTTTTTTATTTTTTGTCGTCAACCGGGTTCGAACCCGTCACCTCATGCAGGGGCTTCCAACGCTCTACCACTTAAGCTACCACCCTACCTGCCATTTTTAGCTAGAGGTTCAAAGGGCTCTTGCTTGGTTACCTCCCACCGGTCGGCGGTATCTGCTTAGATGTCTGATTCTTTCCTGGATGTGCATGTGATGAGGTACTCAGGAGTCAGGACTCCAGTATCCCACTGTCCTAACATTCCTGGATATGTCTGTGATGAGGAACTCGGATTCAAAGGATTGTATCCCATTCCTTGGATATGTCTGTGGTTCAAAGGATAAAGGACTCCTGTATCACATTCCTGGATATGTCTGTGATTCAAAGCATAAATAGATATTGTATCCCATTCCTTGGATATGTCTGTGGTTGAATATGTATATGATTCAAAGAATAAATAGATATTGTATCCCATTCCTTGGATATGTCTGGTTGAATATGTCTGTGATTCAAAGAATAAATAGATATTGTATCCCATTCCTTGAATATGTCTGTGGTTGAGTATGTGTGTGATTCAAAGAATAAATAGATATTGTATCCCATTCCTTGGATATGTCTGTGGTGCAAAGGATAAAAAGCTGTGCAAAAGGAAAAGATTTGACAGCTGTGGGATTTGAACCCACGCCCTTTCGGACCAGAGCCTAAATCTGGCGCCTTAGACCACTCGGCCAAACTGTCAGATAATTAAGTTAGCAGCACAAAAAACAAAGTATTATGCTTCAGATTTATGTGTAGTTGAAAGAAGTTGATTATTTGAGTGAATGATTCAAAAATAGAGAACTAATATTAGATATTTTATACAAATTCATTTATAAGCCTTATGCAATCCCGATTACACTCACGACTCCTCGAGTCCTTGCACAAAGAGGCAGTCGGCTTATCAGTAGACATGCTCTCAACTCTTGTTATTTGACTCAAACTTCCTTCCCAGTGGCTTTTTCTTTTAAAAAATCTAAAAAATTGGGGAGTTCGAGCTACAAAGTTATATACTACAGCGTACTGGCCCGACTCCTCATCAGTCTCTGATTCATTTGCTTAACATTTCAAGAAAAACTAGTCTTCTACAACAAACAGCTAATTCAAAGCCATCGACCACTTGAAAAAAAGAAAAGATTAGCTAACTAGGCAAAATTGCACCGGAGGTACCCATATTTTGCAAAAACCGACAAGTGGGTATCCAAATTTCAAAATCGTGCACCATGGGTACCCAAATTTTCAAAATCGTACACCGGAGGTACTCAACACTAACTGCCGTTAACTTTCCGTTAACTTTCCATCCAAATTGGACGGAAAGTATAAAAAAGCCTACTGTACCCTTTCTTTCACCTCTATGTTTTTTAAAATACAAGTGTTACTAACAAATCTAAAAAATTAAAAACAAAAAAAAATTAATTAAAAATCTATATATTTAAGATAATGCAATATATTTCATCAAAATTACATATTTTTACATCATTTCAAGATATGAAATATGTTTTTATTAACATAAATATGTCAATCTTAAAGTCTTTAACTTTTTTTAAATAAAAATATCAAAATTTCATAATCTCAAAATGGATAATTAACGGAACGGTACATGTGAAATTATCAAAGATACTTGTATGTTATTGTTTTATTAAAAAAATCATGCGAAATTATGAGATTATGAGATTTTTTTAAAAATTGCTAAAAAAGTTAAGAGAATTTTAGATTGATGGATATATGTTAATAAAAACAATCTCAAAATTTCACATATATATATTTTTTAATATAAACAATAACATATAAGTATCTTTGATAATTTCACACATACCCTCCCGTTAATTTTCCCTTTGAGATTGTGAAATTTTGATATTTTTGTTAAAAAAAAAAGTTAAAGATTTTAAGATTGACAGATATATGTTAATAAAAACATATTTCATATCTTGAAATGATGTAAAAATATATAATTTTGATGAAATATATTGCATTATCTTACATATATCAAATTATTAAATTAACTTTTTATTACTTTTATTTTTTTTTAGATTCTTTAGTTGCAGTTGTATTTTAAAAAAAGTTTGAGGTGAAAATAATGGGTATACTAGTCTTTTTATACTTTTCCGTCCAATTTGGATGGAAAGTTAACGGAAAGTTAACTGCAGTTAGCGTTGGGTACCTCCGGTGCACGATTATGAAAATTTGGGTACCCGTCATGCACAATTTGAAAATTTGGGTACCCGCTTACCAGTTTTGACAAAATATGGGTACGTCCGGTGCAATTTTGCCAGCTAACTAATGAAAATGTGCGATCCAAGGCACGCATATGATCAAAGTCAACTGCTATAATCCTGCAAAAAACTCCACCTATGATCAATCTTTAATCATAAATGAACTGGCATCACGTTAGAAATTAAGAATATATTAATGAGCCCAATTAAACTTGGAGGTTACATCTGTAAACTCTTACAAAAACCCATCAACTAACTCATTGACCTCAATCAACCAGAGCCTTCCACCAAATCTGCACTCACAAACACATCAATGCCTTCAAAGAAAGCTAATAGATCATCATCATCATCATCACCACCAGACAAAGAAGCCACAAAGCCATGGCCAGATGTCCCCAAGCAGCTACTCAACATAATAGCAAGGCAATCAACTCTGATGAATAACTTCAGCTATGGGGGTGTGACCAAGTCATGGAGATTACCACCATCCCCAAATCAGCACTGCAACCACTCATCTGCAAAATCGCCGCTTCTGCCTCAACTCACCAACGTTACTAACAATGGGCATAGATCCCATAAATCCTCCGCCGCCACATTCTTCAACATTTATTTTCTTGTTGGTGAATATTGGCAGTATGGGAGGCAACATCCTCGGCAGTATTACAAAAAGTACTATACTTTCCATTTTAAAGGTTACTCCCAAGGCGTTCTTGTTGGAATCAATGATGAATATCCACCCCGGTACGAATTGCGGAATCCCCTCAGAATGAGTGCGCGGTATCTCCCCATTTGGGATAAAGATGTTCCGTTCCAGTATGTTGCGCTATCTTCACATCCTTTTGGTGCAGATTATAGCTCTTCATCGGTGATCGTGGTTGTAACTGGGATGAGTAAGCCAGCTTTCGTCTTCAGTTGGTTAAATAGAGGTAGTTGTGAATGGGTTAAACAAGATTGCACCCTATCGGACCCTTATTCTTCAAACAACCAACTCATGCAGTTCACTAGTGTTATTTCATTCCAAGGGAAGTTTTATGCTTTGAGCTTGCAGGGAACATTGGCGGTCGTTGAAGCTAGTTGCGATTCTGATCCGAGAATTACATGTTTGGGCAAAAGCAGGGCTGTTCCGGGTGTTTGTTCAAAGCATTTCAGAGAATATTTGCTCACATCAAATGGAGAATTATTGTTGGTTTTCTTGATTTCTAGGAAATCGATAAAAGTTGTGGATTGTGTTGAGGTTTATCGACTTGAGTTTGATAGGTTAACGTGGGAGAAATTGGAGAGAATTGGGGATAGAACATTGTTTATGGGGAGTAACTGTTGTATGTCTATCACTTCAAGCAGTGTGGGATGCAGGAGAAATTGTGTTTATTTCAGTCGAGAAGAAGAAGGTTGGTGGGTATTTGACATGGAGACACAAACCATCTCACCCGGTTGGGACACGATGAGTTCTGCCGAGAAGTCTCCAACATGGAAAGAACCCGAACATGATTAATTTTGCAGTGTTACTTGTTTGTTTTTCTTATGTAGATATAGGGAAAGGACATTTCTTGTGTACTTGTGTTTCGTATTCTAATGGAAATCAAATTAGCGGAAGTTAAACAGTGTTAGTCTATTTTACATAAGTGTCGTAATTTTACAAACTGATAAGTGGTAAATAAATACTATGTGTAGCTAAATGTCAGCGATGCAAAACTGCGAGAGATTTTTTGTCAAAATTCTAAAGAAAATGGTCATGTTTTGTCACTCTTTTCAGAGTTTGAGTAACAAGTGGAGCTTTCCCCCAAGATTATCAGTCTTTGGAGGCATGATGCTCTAGATATTAGTAGGTCTATTGACCTCATGCGTTGTACCTTATATTTTTTCATCGTCAATCTATTTTGGGGAAGGGGGGGGGGGGGGGAGCGGTGGCGGTGGTGGCGGCAGTGACGGTGAGGGAAAGTGATGAAGAAGAACCACGGAACTGCTCTCGTCAATCTATTTTAAGGCAACTACTTGCAGTGCGTGACACTTGATTTTCACTACCTTTAATATTAGCGGGTTCAGAGTCCGACGTGGGGATTTACTGTCCTACCACTATAGTAGGTTCTCTTAAAGATAAATAAACTATTTTGTTGAGTTTGTGTTTACCCTGAAAAACACAAAACTACATTTTGAAGCCGATACATTTATACGGAGAAAGACCTCCCATTTTCTCAACCATGTTTAATATCCTGAATTATCATGTGCAACAAATAACTTGTCTGAAGAATATGAATATTGCTTTGATTCGATCTTAAAGGAAAATGATCTTTTTGCTTTAGAATTTTTTTCTTACCGAGAGTGAAAGAACCCGAAAGTTGTAGAGATAGGTGAAGAGAAAAAAAGTAAAAGTAAAAAAGAGAGCATGCACACCTCAAAATTAAGTTCATGTGCAAATGAGAATTTGATTAAGAGCATACACTCTCTGTTATTCAAAAGGACATATTTTGCAATTTGCGAGATACAACTGACAGTGTGTATAATATTAAGACCACCATTAAAATGGTGATATGTCAGGAACAACCATCTTCTTCTCTGCGCATTTCTCAGCCTTCATGCATAAGTCTTTGATGAACATCTTCGTGAGTGCACGACCACCCGTCATGTAGACCACAAACTCGATCAAACGACCAAACAACATCTTCTTCGTCTTAATCTCTCTCACTCTTTTTCTGATTGGCAAAGTGAGTTGAAAGCAAGTTGAGTGATTTCAGCAAGTAAAATGAAGTTTAAATAGGCTTAACCGAAACCCACAAGACAAGCTTCACATTTATTCACCTATATTTGACAATATCTTCCTCATTATTAGCCTGTCTACATTCATCCAATACTTAGGTCAAATTAACTCACAGCTCTAGTTGCCCTTTTTAGCGATGGTAATTTGTTTGGTGGGTTGAAGAAGGTTAATGAACGAAACCATATAAAGAAACACATCTAATACTTCCTACACATGAATATTTTTTCCTATGTCAAGCGTTTACACTACAATCTAGTAAGCGTTTCACGAAAAAAACAATTACCTTCATAGAATTAAGGTACGCAACTCCAGGAGTAGTTGACATGACATTGACAGAGTCTCACTGATTCATAAGAGCAAGTTCACATGTTGAGACTTTAGTGGTATTGGGACTCTAAGTTAAGAAATTGTAAAGGATGTAACTTTACAAAACTTAAGAGCATAAACAAGGAACATTTATTATTTTATTATTTTATAGCATGTAACACCGTGTGCCCCAAGGCACCCATGTGATCAAAGTCAAATTTAATCCTGCAAACAACCCACAAATAATCAATCTTTAATATTAAGTATATATTAATGAGCTTAAACTTGGAGGTTACTTCTGTAAGCTCTTATAAAAACCCAACATCAACTCATTGACCTTAATCAATCATCAAAGCCTTCCACCACCAACTCTGCACTCATAAACACATCTATGGCTTCAAAGACAAAGAATGGAAGGAGATCATCATCATCATCATCATCTGATAAAGAAGACACAATTAGCAGCACAAAGCCATGGCCAGATGTTCCCAAGCTGCTGCTGAGCATAGTAGAAAGGCAATCAACTCTGCTGAACAACTTCATGTAAGAAAAATATTTTAAACTAGTTATTTGGGCTACCAATAATTGTCTTTCAGTTTTATAAAACGGGTTGAAAGTGGTTCAAGTAATTCACCGGTACGAGCCCAATACTTTAGTGATCCTGTGTTTGGGCCATGGTGCATCTTAGTGTTATTATTAGTGTGGTATGAAGGTGTGGGCTGTGTGGTCATTGGGCTCCTTGATAGGAGGGCCCAATGACTGTTTATGATTATTAGGCCCGGTCCCCTCTCCACTCCCAAAAACCCTAGCCAGTTCTTATAAATAAGACCAGTTGGGGGATTGTTAGCCCTATCGAAAAACAAACAAGAGTGGGAGTAGGAGGGGAAGATCCGGCGCTCTAGCTCTTCCAAGTTTGTGAAGATTCGGCGACTACGAACATGGCTGGATCAAACGGTATGTATTTTAATTACTGTAATAATATTACTAGTGTTTTAATTTCTTGTATGAGATCCAGAGTTTATCTTACAATTGGTATCAGAGCCACCATACGAAGAAATTAAAAACCCTACTGAATGTATGTAATCATATTTCTGAAAGACTGAAACTTCGATTGTAATCATCTTGACTCTTGTCGAAGTCCTGTCCTCGTATCGTATCAGTCATGTTCAAAAAGCGTGTTAGAAAACTACCACATGTGATCTTTATGAAGTTTTGCAAAATAAGAATGCATTTATTATCATCCATTAACTGATGGATATGTGCGCCGACCTAAAGCGCGGACTCAAACATAACATGCAAGTACTTTGTTGCTAATACTCTTGAGTCCAGAATGTGTGCTCATGGGTGTAATCTTTTACTTTTGCTAGTTTGTATCTGCATTCAAGGCATGATTCACATGATTGATTATTAGAATCATGAAGTATGTAATATAGAAGGAAAATCCTCTGTTGCTATTTTAGCTATGCATGTAATAAATAATTCCTTTCACCAACTACAATAGATAGTATAAAGTAATTATAAATATACAGTTACTTTTGTTAACTATTTTGTTCCCCTTAAAATTCTTTTGACTTTTCTAACGGGTTGGAACAAGAACTTGACTTGTTGACTTGTTGTGTCCTCAAACTATTTTGGACCTTGGCATACATCATGCACATACACAATAACATATCATGGTGATACAATTGTTTCTTGGTTTGAGAATTTGTCTTGAACCTATCAATAGATGTTCGTCTTCAATCTTGATAGACAATTTTGTTCCTCCAGGGAATTCGTAACAAGAGAGATTGGACATGATTAATTAATTGTCTATTGATTGCACAATATTGTGATTGATCATCACTACAAGATTACTTAGTAAAATATTATTACTGCAGTTAGGATCAGATTCTTGCAAGTGGACCTACTGTTTATGCTAATGAATAAATTTATTCTTAGCTCACTCTATTAAAAAAAAAAATGAATGTCAACGTATTGGGTATTTGTTATCAAACTGTCTCAGCTGAATATTTTGGATTTATGCATATGTACTGCCAAAGTGGTACTTGTGTACTGAATCTAGAATGATTCAATAAAGAATTTGTGGAGGCTCCTCTTCAATTTATGTATTTAATTATCTACTCAAAGGGGATCGATTAAATATATCTATTTTGGAGGTAGTCTGAGTCATCAGTAAGAGAATTTTTCTGATTTCGAGGAAGACTAATTACCCAAAGGAATTTAGTCCTTCTGAGAAATTATTCTTACTAAATGACTTGGTAGTGGTCATGGATGTGTCAGATATATTCTGCCCAAAGGTGTTTATATCATGACCCATTGTATGATCATGTGAGAATATTGCTTGTTTGTATTTAGCATATTCTTGTGAATACCCATGCATTGATGTTGATGTTAAAACTGAATTAAATGCTTGTTGCAGCTGTTAGCAATGTTGCTGTGAATAATCAGATATGTGCGGATTGAGACCCTTTCGCCTAATAACTTTAACATGTGGAAACGTGATGTTGACTTAGCCTTGGGACTTGCTGATTTAGACATTGCCTTGATTGACAATAGGCCCACTAAATTTACTGAACTCTAGTACTGCTGAACAAAAGGCATATTACCAAAAATGGGTGAGAGCTAATAGGCTTAGCAGTATGCTTATGAAGAATTCCATATCAGTGGGCTTTCAAAGTGTGGTTCCGAATGAGACTAATGCTAAGAAGTTTCTAGATGCCATTGGAAATTCTAGGAATCTTAGTAGGCTAAAACCAGTGAGCTTTTGGAGACTTCTCTATGCTGAGATACGAAGGGGTATGTGGGATTCCTATCTTATGAGGATGAATGAAATAGCAAACAAGTTAACCAACCGCAAAGTCTCCATAGAAGATACCTTTATGGTCCACCAAGCCCTCAATTCTCTTCCTCTGTTGTTTGATAACCTCAAAACTTTCTTCAAACGATACAATCCGTGTCAAAACTCGATGTCTCTGGTTACATGTTCACTTTTGTCAATAATAAATTTGAGTTATTCTTGAAGTCATCTCTTGTCGGCAATGGATTCTTGTGTGACGGACCGTATCGTTTGAGTCTATCATCTACTCCTTCCGCCTTGAAAGTCGAGTGTAGTGGGACCAAAAGACCTTTAAGTAAAGAGAAATCTCATGTTCTTTGGCATAGGAGACTTGCTTACGTATCTAATGAGAGAGTTCGGAGATTGGTTAAGAAAAATATTATTCCTAAATTTGAACAAGATGAAGGTGAACCTTGTGTTGATTGCATAAGAGGCAAGATGACTAAAACGAGGAAGCTTGGGTCCCCCCGTAGTACGAACCTTTTAGAGATAATCCACACTGATTTTTTGGGCCATTCTCTTCTAATTTGTGTGGAAAAAAGTATTTCGTCACCTATTGATGATTATTCTCGTTATGGATTTGTTTGTCTGATTCATCATAAGTCAGAGTCTTCAGAGGAATTCAAAATTTTCAAGACCTATGTTGAAAAACAAACTGGAAAGGCGATTAAAATTGTTAGGTCTGACCGTGGGGGTGAGTATTATGGAAAGCACGGTGATGTTGGCCAACACAAGGGACCTTTTGCTGAATTCTTAGAGAACCGTGGAATTGGTGCCCAATACACTATGCCTGGTACCCCTGAACGAAATGGTGTGGCTGAGCGTCGTAATCGCACTCAAGATGAGATGATGAGGTGTATGTTGAGGCTTATCTACCCGAGTCTCTTTGGCGTGAAGCCATTCTAACTGCCATGTATATCCTAAATCGTGTACCCTCAAAATCTGTTCCTAAAACACCATTTGAGTTGTGGACTGGAAGAAAACCTAGCTTAAACCATTTTCGTGTATGGGTTGCCCTGCTGAAGTTAAACTCTACAATCCTGCTGAATCCAAATTGGGTCCTAGAACCACTCGCTGCTATTTCGTAGGTTATCCATATGGGTCAAAGGGATATCGCTTCTATCGTCCTGGTCATGGGACAAGAATTGTTGAATCTGCTAATGCAAAATTCTTTGAAGACAATGTGGGTGACTATGCTTCCTCTACTATCCATTCTGAAGTGTCCAATGATGAACCATCTTTTGTGCTGTTGCCTATTGTGATAGAAAAATAAAGTCCTTCAATTTTAGAGACAATGGATGGAGTAATGGATGCCCCGGTTATCCCTGTTGACTTACCACCTCAATGTGAGAATGCTCAACAAAATCCACCCCCTGCGTGTAGATCTGAAAGGGTAATGAGACCTACAACTTCTGAGGATTTCGTTTATCTTGGAGAGCATGATATAGTTGATCCCATAAGTTACAGGGATATCAGTGTACAGGATGATAAGTGGATTGAAGCAATGAAGCAGAAAATGAACTCAATGTATAATAATGAGGTATGGGAGTTAGTTGAGCTTCCTAAGGGTTCTAAAGCCATTGGGTGTAAATGGATTTTCAAGACCAAGAAAGATTCCAAACGGAATATTGAAAGGTTTAAAGCTAGACTTGTGGCGAAGGGTTTTACTCAAAGAGAGGGTGTTGATTACACTGAAACCTTTTCCCCTGTTTTCTCAAAGGATGCTTTTGGCATTATTATGGCATTAACTTCACATTTTGACCTAGAACTCTACAAATGGATGTGAAAACAACATTCTTGAATGGTGATTTCTATGAGGAGGTGTATATGAAGCAACCCGAGGGGTTTGTATCAACTGTAACTGGAAATTTGGTCTGCAGGTTAAAATATTCTATTTATGGCCTTAAGCAAGCATCAAGGCAATGGTACTTAAAATTTCACCAGGTAATGGTATCACTTGGTATCATTGAGAATACAGTTGATTCTTGCATATATCTCAAGATCAATGGGAGCAGTTTATTTTCTTGATTTCATATGTGGATGACATATTGCTTGCCAGTAGCGATTTGGGATTATTGTATGAAGTCAAGAAAATGTTGTCTGATTGCTTTGACATGAAAGACCTAGGTAAGGCATCTTTTGTGTTGGGGATTGAAATTAAGAGAGATCGACGTAGGGAACTTCCTAACGAGGTTTGGCATGCAGAATTGTAAACCTGGTATTGCACCTATTTGCAAAGGGGATAAACTCAATAACACCCAATGTCCACTAGATGATATTCAGAGATGGTCTATGGAAATTGTCCCTTATGCAAGTGTTGGTGGTAGTCTTTATGTATGTTGCTGTTTGCACTAGACCTGATATAGCTTATGCTACTAGTGTGTTGGGTAGATATTCTGCTAATCCAGACCACGATCATTGGGTGGGAGCCAAGAAAGTTTGGAGGTATTTGCAGAAAACCAAGAATTACATGCTTGTTTATATGAATGTTGATCCCCTTGAGATTGTTGGTTACACCAATGCGGATTTTGCTAGTTGTTCAGATGATATAAAATCCACCACGGGATACATATTCATGTTGGCAGGTGGAACGGTATCGTAGAAAAGCTCTAAGTAATCTCTTATAGCATCTTCCACTATGGAGGCAGAGATTGTGGCATGTTTTGATGGTGGGGCACATGATATATGGCTAATGAATTTCATCGAAGGGTTAAATATTTTCAACTCCATCTCTAAGCTTATAAAGATGTGATGTGAAGTTGTGGCTACCGTGTTCTTTTCCAAGAACAACAAAAATTCAGGAAGGTCTAGGTTTATAGACATAAAATATTTCAAAGTTAGAGAATGGGTTGAAAAGGGGGAAGTATTCTATGAGCACATTGGTACTGCAGACATATTAGCTGATCCACTTACAAAAGGGCTCATGCCTATATAGTTTGCTAAACATATTGAGCATATGAAATTGATTCTTTAGATGTGCTTGATTAGTGGGAGTTTGTGTAAATCTTTATTACAAACCCTGAGATGATATTATTTGATGGTTTTATCAAATTTATTCCCATTCTTGGACTTGCTTAATGCGAATTTTATATCATTATTGCAAGTTGTGCTCTTTTGCATTGAGTTTATGCAGGTTAAGATGTCTCGAGATGAAAAGATTGCTTCGATTTTGAAGTGTTCATGGATCCATGGTAACTGGTGTCTTGGTTTAAGACATGAGTGCTTTGGTATAAAAGCATGGTATCTCGGTTTAGAGATGTGTTAGCTTCCTTTTTCGGAAGTGATGGGATATATTCCTGTGAGTGACCTTCAATGGTCATGTAGGACCTGATGTAGAATTTGCATGGTATATTATTGGATCACATGTGCATATATTCTACACTGCAGTTTACCACACTTTGGGGTCTATGTTGGCAACATGTTGAAATTTGTAATTATGGAAGGTCTTATGTTGATAAATAACATAACTGCCGCCATAGTTCGATTTTAATATGACTGTTGAACGAGATCCTGTGCTAAGATGAAGTTTGCTTGAACCATGTTTATGGCCATTCAGTTGTTCAACCCGAGAGTCGTTTTATAAAAAACAAATGCTTTTTCAAATCCACAATTATTGTTGCCCAAGTGGGAGAATGTAAGAAAAATATTTTAAACTAGTTATTTGGGCTACCAATAATTGTCTTTCAGTTTTATAAAACGGGTTGAAAGTGGTTCAAGTAATTCACCGGTACGAGCCCAATACTTTAGTGATCCTGTGTTTGGGCCATGGTGCATCTTAGTGTTATTATTAGTGTGGTATGAAGGTGTGGGCTGTGTGGTCATTGGGCTCCTTGATAGGAGGGCCCAATGACTGTTTATGATTATTAGGCCCGGTCCCCTCTCCACTCCCAAAAACCCTAGCCAGTTCTTATAAATAAGACCAGTTGGGGGATTGTTAGCCCTATCGAAAAACAAACAAGAGTGGGAGTAGGAGGGGAAGATCCGGCGCTCTAGCTCTTCCAAGTTTGTGAAGATTCGGCGACTACGAACATGGCTGGATCAAACGGTATGTATTTTAATTACTGTAATAATATTACTAGTGTTTTAATTTCTTGTATGAGATCCAGAGTTTATCTTACACTTCAGCTATGGAGGTGTGACCAAGTCATGGAGAGGATTACTGAAGGACGTACTTGATCTAACATATTCAGATCTACAACATGAATTAAAGCGGAATATTCATGTGTTTACCTTGTCTTCCTTAGCTCCTAAGCGCAACGGATGATCGTAGGGTGCTTGCTTTCACGTGCTCTTCTTGCTCCCACAATCTGGCTCGAATCACTAGGACGAGAGCTCTGATCCACACCAAGTTCCACGCAATGGAGGCTAGTTGAAGAGAGAGTCTAGGGTTTACTGTATTATGATCAGCACATGATCTCTACAGTATTGTGTATTATTATGTCTCAAGCACACATAATAATCTAGGAGGCTGTCTCCTTATATAGACAGACTTATACCTAATTGCAACATTCCCCCTAGGGTTGATGTCCTTGCTACTAACCCCATAAGGTTTGAGCTTGTCTCACCTAAACCCATAAGTTTAGGTTAATTGCACTGTGCACCCCACATGGGCGCACATAATGCTAACATCTCCCACTCGCACAGTGGGGTTGCACAAATACAGTAGTTCTAGTCTCCCTCAATCTCCAACTATTATCATCTGCCAAAGTGTTATGTGGCCTTGGTGTGTGACTGTGAGAGAACCTGCATTTCGGGAGATCCATACTCTAAACTCATACGAGACGAGCTAGCAGCAGGCGTTTCTCAACCCTTTAAGAAATAATGCAATACATATATATATCTCTCGTATTCCCCAGATTCTGTCTATTGCCATCTCATAGACCATGAGCACCTACCTTGTCCCGAAGGTCGTGCGTCAATGAGTCTATATCTCCTTTATTATATCCATATCCTGCATGATCCCATAAGATCTTGTAGGTGGGCCCAATGAATATGATAAAGAGCGATGCAATTAGAATCTTCCTTTCTATCCATTGTCGCTTTGATTCGGAGTCAGCTGCTTTCCTAGCAATGTCCTGGTAGGCCGAATCATTCATAGCCGTGAGGTGTCACGCTAAAGTAGCACCACCGAACCGTCTCTCCCCGACATGGATGAAAGTACTAAGGGTATACAGTGTCAATCATTTTTATATGATCGACGAGGCTCACACGGCGAGGAAACTCAGGGACTAGTTCTACTCGCCACCTCATGTCACTCATAAGCACGCGTTATCTCATAAGATGTGCGCCATAGTGTTTGGACTCTATCAGAGCACATGTCCTATCCCATAGGGACCACTATACAGATGTAAGTCCAACAGCCCATATGACTATTAACCCGAGTACTGAGCGTTGCACATATGCAATCGAAATCAGTTCTCTCATCTGGCTTTCTCTACGCAGACTATACATGGTTCGGGGTAGTAACCATGCTCGAATGGCCATAATCCAATCTCACCTTGGAACTTATTCCAATGCGACAAATAAATCCGTCTGACAGGGTCTTGCACTATTGATTGATGTCCAGCTCTTGTCATAGGCCATGCGCCTCATATGACAGGAGTCATCATATCATAGGCTTCTAGCGCTTGTCGGGATTCTGTCTCATCTTCTACTCACCTAGGCAATCCAGGATATTGTAAAGGCGGTTGCTCGTGTGAGAGAGTCAACCTAGTGTCCGCGCGACATGTTCTATGCTAGTACATGATATGTAAACAACATGTAGCATAACAAATCCAATTAAAATCCAATTATCAATGTCTCATATTCTCATCAATCATATCGCTAGTGATCGACTACCGAGTCCCAATTTTCTAAATCAATCCACAAAGACGATTCTTATGTGGTTTAGGGATGGGAGGAACCTTCATTTTGTCCCGTAGTCGATCTACTCCAAGATTACTCTTCAGGTAACTATCTCACCTTTTGTGAAATGGTAACCTTCTCTATATGTTTGGCCTTGTCAAAGTGCTGTAGCCGTACGCTAGCACTACAGGTTGGTTGATAGCTCATAAGCTTATCAGAAACCTTCTTATCCAAACATGTTTCTGTCCGGTGACAGAATAGGCAATCGTGCTTCGCTTCCATGATCGATGGAGCGGTCTAATACGATTTTGCAACACTTATGCTGCAACTCCATGCGATATCATCTAGCATGGACTATAGCCTGAGTCGGATCTACGTGTATCTAGGTCCCCACCCTAGTCAGCATGCATAGCTGGCTAGTCGAAGCATCATCTCCGATAGTTATAACACGTGATCCTTCGTACAGAGTATCCTTTTGGTTGCAATCTAGTGTCTTAAGTTAGATTTCCTGAAATCCACTCTTCCGATTGCATGAGGTTTGTGGGGTCTCAGTATATACCATAGTATATAGCAGACTCACACTGCATCGGGCACTTTGGTCATTTGGTCAACCTAGTATGGTGTCTTCTAGGTCACATATTCAGACTCATAGAGTCTTGCAGCAAGCTATAGGAGTATCACATGGCCTTGGGTCCATACATGGAATCGTTCAAAGTATCTTCTTGTTGTCCGCCTTATGCGTCAGTGTAAGAAGTCCTTTTGAACGAACGAGAATGCATCTCGCCCTACTAATATCCTTCGTCACAAATCGAAAGGATAACCACCCTATAGTGGATGTGAAATAGTCCTTAGACTCTCCTGGAAATAGTATGTCATCGATAATAAGTGACGTGCTCATCTACTCTCTACGACCGAGAGTGATATGCAGCGGTTTTCATCCATTGATAAAATACTGCTGACTTAGAGGACTAATTAAGATCATACATAGGCTTAATTAGCTTGCACCTATATGTGCATCCAATCTTACATCTCGAAACCCTGTGGCCGAGTCATGCAGATTACCTCTCTGATTTCTCTATCGAGAAATTCAGTCGTCACGTTCATCGAGAATGGAGCCTTATCACAACTATTACCGATACCTCTGCAAGTCGTATGCCTTAGTATGCTTCCGCCTGTGTCACTCTGAATAACCTTGGAAATACATCCATTTCCAATAGTCTAATATCCAGTCGGAAAAGTCAACCTAGCCTTAAACTTGGTTGGTCCCTTACAGACTCTAACTTTTCCCGTAAATACTACTTTTCATTCTTCACAATTAGGGAACGATAAGGCATAGTATTCTATCCTATCGATTATGCAAGGTGATCCTTAAGATCATCCCTTCGATCTCAAATAGTCGATGGGACATGCTCCCATGAGCAGTTCCTTTGCATAGGGGGATCATAATCTGCTCTCACCCCTATGGATGGGCACCTCGCTTAGAAAGTCACTCCCACTGTCCGAAGGATCCTTGAGGGACTAACTCCTCATGATGGACTAAGGAACAAGGTATTTTCTAGCGGTTCCTCCATGCTCGCCGAGATTATCATCTCTACGAACATTCCCTTAATTATGGACATCTCCTTATGAGAAAACATATATCCTATGAATCCATTTGCGTTACACTACTAATCGGCTGTTGCGTTTCGAATACGCAACCCCCTAGAGTACTCCGAATAGTATGGGAAGACATGTTACTCCATGAAGATACATTTCTTCCATCTAGGGTATAAATTACTTCTTGTCAGGTGATGAAATATCCTGGGGAAATATCCTAGGTTCATCATCTTGCGTGGTGACTATTATGTCTTCCCCTTCGATGTCAAATCGTCGACGGGGTACGCTCCAAAGAGCGTTCCTACGCAAAAAAAGGATTCTTCTTTCAGCATTATCGTCATATACGATAGGCTGCTCACTAGTTAAGGCACTCCCACTGTTCTCAAGATACATAGGAACAAATTCCTCTTGAGTAGTGGTGAATTGAGTGTCATCTAGTGGTTCCTCTTACTCGTAGAGAATACCATCTCCACGAGCTTCTCCCTGACTAGGAAAATTAGTTAGCTCATAAGCTGCCGATCCCTATGGCCTAAGGTAACCTCATATAGGTTGCCTTTTGGTCCACATCTCGTAGGTCGTAGTGGCTACAGACTTGGTGGGTTCTTGGTTGAGTAAATCGACAGACGTTTAACAAAGCGTCTCCTCAAGATAGGGAACTTATACTTTGAACGTACTATCATACATCGAACCATCTCAGGCTGTATCCTATTCCACCTATCCGCCACAGCAATCTGCTGCGGGGCATGGGAATAGCCAACTGCCTGACTACTCTCCATCACATAGCTCTTGCTAAGATAGATACTCGCAGTCTCATTCTGGCTAAGGACATATCCTTTTGTCCAGACGGTTTTTTACCTTTTGTAGATACCTGTCTTAAGCACCCTTGTGCCTCAGACTTATGTGGCTCAAGCACACATAGTTGAGACGCGTACAATAATCTACAAATGTGATGGAACAGTAAGCACCATGTCTTTAGCTATTAACATTTAATGGAACACAAATACAACAGAATGAATTATTTGTAAAGACTCAATAATCCTTACTGCTTTACTGGATAGTTTGCCTTTCGCCTTTCGTGTAAGGCAAGAATCACACACAGGTTAGGGTACCTTGGTCATATTCCAAGCAGGCCTACCTTAGCTAGCCTGAACATCCTTTCCTGACATAGTGTGTCTCAATCTAGCACGCCACATATCAGAATCATAAGGCACAACCCTAGTTGATATCCAAAGATCCTGAGGCGTTTATTCATGCTAGAAATCAAGAGTGCATAACCATACATAACATGACCAATTCCAAAGTAAAACTGTGACCAAAACAAATTTTTGGTGGCTCTTTCCTCAAAGATAATCTTATGGATCCTTAGACGAGAAGTTAGTACCAGGTCTGGCCTTCTAGTCTTAGGGAAACATCCTTTTCCTCCTTTGCATTTGCCTGTCTTGGGATATTGGTCATGTACCAATATTTTGCCCTTATTCCCTTATCCTTGCCCCCACCTGTTCCACGGTCCTAATACCGGGCTAGGGACTAAATATGCCTATCATACTTCATTCACAGCCTTTAGCAATCATATATTGCTTAGACTTCAAAAGTATGCTGAACTAGTATACTTAGCAATCATATATTGCTTAGATCCTAGAACGGAGTGATGTTTGGTCTCATCCAAACATCCTGACACTTTCAAAGTGTGTCATATAACGTTTCCATGGCACTTTCATGAAACGTGGCAGAGATAGCAATAAATTGCTAATCGGATAACTTAAACACGATTGTTTAAGGTGGGATTTATGAGTCATTACTCACAATTTTAATGAGGCAAATGGCTAAGGTGGATCCAAGATTCTTCTTTGGCTCATTCCTACAATCTTTGAATCTCAAAGTGGTCTTGAACTTGCTGATGAGGTCATTTCCCCACCTTGGCATAGCTCGCTCTATGAAATTTATCTTGACTGCCTCCCACTTATTGGTTAGCCTAAAGATAATGTTCATGTGCTGCTGTGACAACTATTCATCACAGGTTCGACCATACTTGTAGGTGATTTGACAAACTATGTCCAACGATTTGGTTACATAGTACGATGACTTGTCATATCGTTTATTGTCAATATTTTAGCCTTTACAGTTTCGATTTAGACACGATTGATCTTTGAGACATTGCATAGGAAATTAATACCAGCATTTACTTAGCTCCGAAATAACATGATACATGATTAAAATTTCATAGTTCATCATAAGGACTCCACCAAAACCTAGCAGCAATTCTAGGAATCAAATATCATCACTTATGATTCCCCATTAGTTTCAATCATGCATAACCATGTGAGCTCTTTTGTTTTAGTTCCTTAGCATGCGAGGTTATACAGATATATCCAATCACACGCAGTTATAACGTAAAACAAGCATAAGCATAAATAAATATGCAATGGATGTGGCCCCTAAGGTGCACTCCCACTATTGAGAGTACGTCTTGAGCAAGTCTTGAACTTCTTGCCTCATGGATCTCGCCTCATCTCGAGTGCTCCTTGAAGCTTCCCTGTTCGTCTCTTCGCTTTATGCACCTTGCGCCATAGCTTTTTGGTTTGGCCACCTCTCTTGAAGCTTCTATTCTTCAATCTTCACTAAATATCTTATTTCTAAGAAGTAACCTCTAATAGGCGATTTAGATGAGAAGAGAAGACAATAGAGTATGTAGAGAGGCACGACACGCAGGCCGTATTTTAATTGATTACATATTCAAAACCAAAACCAAATATAAAACCATCTAAGCCACATCCATGCATCAAACACATCCATTCAACCCATAACAGCATGTATAATAATAAAATAAACATACTGGAATTTTCTGGAAATTTCCAGAATTAAAGAATAATTACTGGAATTTAATAAGCAATAAATCAATCAACTAATAAGATCGAAAATCGCTCCCAACTACCTAGGATCTCACCTCCTATCTCATAAGGTAGGGAAAAATTTCCTAAGTCTCCAGAAAAAATTTGGGCTCAAAACAGTGTGTTTAAGGACGTCTAATTGCCTCGGGAAGTGTGCTAAACACTAATTAATTAATCTGGAAAAAAATAAAATTTTCTGTTTTTCCAAAAATTATGAAAAAATCCCAGAAAATAGGAAATTTAATTCTGAGCATGTAGAAAAAAATTTGGCGAAAAATAATGGCCGGAGGAGGGCTCACGCGCCCACACGCGCCGCTGCGCGTGGGCGAGTCCGCCTCCGTCACGCGCCGACGCGGCCCGAGTGCCACGTCAGTGTGCCACGTGGCATGCCACGTCAGCCATGTGTTGACGTCAGCAGCCACGTCAGCCCTCCACGTCACCTGCCACGTCAGCAGCCCGCGTGGCTGTCACGTCATCCGCCACGTCAGCAATTGCTGACGTGGCACCGCCACGTCATCTGCCACGTCAGCCCTAGGGCCACGTCAGCAGCCGCCGCCAGCCCCTTGGCGCGTGCGGCGCGTGGCGGCGCGTGGCCGCGCGTGGAGGCGGCGTCGGTGGCGCGTGAGGCCCACGCGCCGCCTTCCCGGCCTCCGTTTCCGGTGATCTTTACATCGTTGGAATCGTCGTTTCACGTAGATCAAGATTATGTGTTCAAAACCCAATTTTAACATGTTTTAAAAAAATCTTTTTACTGCTCAGATTAATCAGTCCAGATTTATACTGTTTCGAATCTTAGAAAAAACATAACTAATTCTCTGTTCGTCCAAAAATTACAAAATTTATATTTCTGGAATCCTTGTGAAAAACCCTATCTAACCATGTAGGTTTCACTAACAGATTATGAAATTTCAAAAACTCGAATTTTTTATCTGATTCGGGAACGCATATCTAGGCACGAAAAACAAGCCTAAGGCTCTGATACCAATGAAGGACGTACTTGATCTAACATATTCAGATCTACAACATGAATTAAAGCGGAATATTCATGTGTTTACCTTGTCTTCCTTAGCTCCTAAGCGCAACGGATGATCGTAGGGTGCTTGCTTTCACGTGCTCTTCTTGCTCCCACAATCTGGCTCGAATCACTAGGACGAGAGCTCTGATCCACACCAAATTCCACGCAATGGAGGTTAGTTGAAGAGAGAGTCTAGGGTTTACTGTATTATGATCAGCACATGATCTCTACAGTATTGTGTATTATTATGTCTCAAGCACACATAATAATCTAGGAGGCTGTCTCCTTATATAGACAGACTTATACCTAATTGCAACATTCCCCCTAGGGTTGATGTCCTTGCTACTAACCCCATAAGGTTTGAGCTTGTCTCACCTAAACCCATAAGTTTAGGTTAATTGCACTGTGCACCCCACATGGGCGCACATAATGCTAACAATTACCATCCCCAAAAAAATGCCACTCATCTGCAAAATCACCACCTTTGCCTCAACTCACCGACGTTACTGCCTGTCGACGTGGACCCCACGCCAGCTCCGAATCCCCGGGCCCCACTTTCTTCGACATTTTGTTCCGTGTTGGGGAATACTGGTGGTGGTGTCGTAGGTGGGGACGTCCTGGGCGGAAGTATTACGAAAAGTACGATAATTTCCGTTTCAAAGGTTACTCCCAAGGTGTTGTAGTTGGAACCGAAGATGAATATCCATTCCTGTACCAATTATGGGATCCCCTCACAAGACATACACAGTATCTTCCCATTTGGGATAAAGCTATTCCTTTCAAGTATGTTGCTCTATCTTCATCGCCTTTTGATGCAAATTATAGCTCTTCTTCGGTGATCATGGTTGTAACGGGGATGAGTAAGCCAGCTTTCTTGTCCAAGGGGTTGGAGATCGGTGGTAGTTACGAATGGGTGAAACAAGATTGCACCATTTCTGACCCTTATTCTTCAAACAACCAACCTATGGAGTTCACCAGTGTTATTTCATTCCAAGGCAAGTTTTATGCATTGAGTTTGCAGGGAACATTGGCGGTCATTGAAGTTAGCTGCGATTGTGTTCCAAGAATCATATGTTTGGGCAAAAACAGGGCTGTTCCGGGCGTTGGTTCAAAGCATTTCAAAGAATGTTTGCTCCAATCAGATGGAGAAATCTTGTTGGTTTTCTTAATATCTGGGAAATCGATAAAAGTTGTTGATGTTGTTGATTATGTTGAGGTTTATCGACTTGAGTTTGATAGATTAACGTGGGAGAAATTGGAGAGAATTGGGGATAGAACATTGTTTATGGGGAGTAACTGTTGTATGTCTATCACTTCAAGCAGTGTGGGATGCAGGAGCAATTGTGTTTATTTCACTCAAGAAGAAGAAGGTTGGTGGTTATTTGACATGGAGGCACAAATTATTTTAACTGGTTGGGACACCGTTAATTCTGCAACCAAGTCTCCCACATGGAAAGAACCCGAACACGATTAATTCTTGCAGTGTTACTTTTTTTTTTTTTTTTGATAAAGAAAATGAACCTTTCTTGCATACTTCTGTTTCGTATTCTAATGGAAATCCAATTTTACTGTTTTGTTGACGAACAAAATGGCCATGTATTGTCACTCTTATCAGAGAAGTTATCCTCGACGATTATCTGCCTTTGAAGACAGGATATATACCTTAGACCTGAGTATGTATTATCCACCTTCTTGCGACATACTTTATAATTTTTTACAGTTATCTGTTTGAGGCAAAGTTGTATTGCGTTAGGGTGCCTTAAACAGTATACTTTTTTTCACCAGAGAACCTACTATTAGTGGTAGTGGCAACCAGCTACAATTGCGATAAAAACCAAATAAAACTCCTGTTTTATTGATGATAACTAATAAGAAAGATATATAGAATTAATGATGGAATATAATTGTTAGTATAATATTGTGACCACCATTAAAATGGTGATATGTCAGGAACAACCATCTTCTTCTCCACGCAGCATTTCTCAACCTTTATGCACAAGTCTTTGATGAACATCTTTGCGAGTGCATGACCACCCGTCATGTAGACCACAAACTCAACCAAACGCCCAAACAACATCTTCTTCGTCTTTCTTTCTCTCTCTCTTTTGATTGGCAAAGTCTCGTGATCTGAACAAGTGAAATGAAGTTTAAATAGGCTTCAGCGAAACCCACAAGACAAGTTTCTCATTTATTCACCTATATTTGAGAATATCTTCGTCATTACAAGCCTGTCTACATTCATCCAATACTTAGGTCAAATTAACACGGAACTCTTGTTGCCCTTTTTGGCCATGGTCATTTCTTCGGATGGGTTGAAGAAGGTTAATGAATGAAACCATATAAAGAAACACACATACTACTTCCTACATATGAATATTTTCTCCCATATCAAGCGTTTACCCTACAATCAACTAAGCGTTTAGCCAAAAAACAGTTACCTTGATAGAATTGAAGTATGTAACTACACGAGTAGTTGGTATGATATTGATAGGGTCTCAATGGTTCATCAGAGTATGTTCACCTGTTGGGACTTGGGGAACTTCAGCGGCATTGGGACACCAAGTTAAGAATTCGTACATATATTTTTTGACGTATGTAATTTCCACCCGCGGGGATAGAGGCAAGAGCACAATACGGTTCATAATGAGTATTTTTAGTATTTGCAGAGATAGATGCATAGGGGCGTGACGACACTTTGAAGTACCCTAGAGCAGTAGGACACACCTTCTACGGGAACAGAGGCAAGAGCACAACACTGTTCATAATGAGCGTTTTTTTTATATTATTTGCGCAGATATATGCACAGGAGTGTGAGCGCACTTTGAAGTACCCTAAGACAGTAGGACACTAGTGAACATGCAACCTTCCGCTTGAACAGAGACACAATCACTACAGTGTTCATAATGGACATTTTTATAGTACTAGTTAGGAGCACGTGCGTTGCACGTGAATAAGTTCCAAATTGAAGTACGTGACTATTAGAACTTGGATGTTGATACTTTCTTCATGGGTAGTTTTATCAAATTGTAAGTGATGTGGATGTTGATATTTTCTTCATGGGTTCTTGGATGCAACTGTATCGCACAATTTTATCCAAAGTCCCATGGTTTTCAAGGTGAAAGCCTTTTTCTTTATCTCCAAGTGGTATAAAGCTGCAAATTCAATCCTCGAAGAATAACTATTCTTAATTTACAGTTTTGCGTCAGCTCATTAATAGATAATGCAATAATTTTCATTAATTTTACTCGAAGGTTTAAAACATTTAGAACTACTGCAAAGCCAACGTTGGACACAACTACAGGAACTATGTACCATCAGGAGCTAGAGGAGTGATACATACCGGTCCTAATTAAGTGAAATATATGTTCTTACTTGTCAGTCAGTATCTGATATTTGAGCAATCGCCTCACCTGATATTCCATTTAGTTTTGGGGGGAGGACCTCATCACAGTAGTTTGATGTTGGAGTTCTTCAGCCATGTGTTCCACTATTCCACACGCGCGCACCTCTCAATAATGAGAAATTTCTGTTTGCTCTTAGAGCAAATGATGTGGTTTTGCTCTAATTATACAGCACATGACACGTCACGAAGAAAGAGAATGAGTGGCAGACAAAAGAAAGTGGATTCCTACATGTTCCTGACGTGTCCAGTTTGTATTGATTAGAGCACAATGTCATATTTGCTCTTAGAGCAAGCAATAATTATCCATCCCCAATCATAGTTTATTATTTTAGTTTTCATATAACTGCCACCGATCAATTCTATTGTACCCCTATACCACGCAATGAGTGTAGTGTGTTCCGTCCAATGTGAGTACCTTTATTATACCCCTCAAGTTGTACCACGGGACCCCTCAAAGAGTGACCCAGCTAACAAAGTGAAATGGCTCCAAGTTACCTTGTCAAATGATTATCCCTCCTTTTGCATACTACTTTGAAAATTATGAAGAAGCACATAAAAATGAATTCTTAACATAAGATACCTCCCAAGCCAATGTAGAATCTGTGTTTGACTGGAATAGAAAACTCGGATGAACCATCAGATGTAAGAAAAGTCCACAACAAGACTTCTGGAGAGGAGTAACAAAATATGTGAAAGAGCAGCATGATAAGATGCTTTTAGCAAGAAGATTTAAGCATTCTAGAGTGGCATACAACCTTGATGAATCATACACCCTACTCTAACTTGAACAAAAATAAATGATATCCTTCTTTCATCTAATGATTTCACACACTGCTGCACAAAGAAAGATTAAACAAATTACACCCTTCGTAGATTTCCAAGAACCCGCAAAGATTTCAAGGATTAATTGTTTGAGTACATCATCAGCACACCACGCTTTTGTTCCTCATAACTAATATCGAGCTAATCAAAAGAAAAAGCACACAATATTGTTCTTTCGATATAATGAATACTACATTAGCGTGCAAGGATGTGACGTGTAAGGCAACACCTGCAACCTGCATACAGGTTCTTCTTCTCGAAATGTCTACTGGTGCACCTAGAGAAAGATAGGAAGTGGAGGAAAACAATTTCAGACACAATCAGTTTAATTTAAATTGACAGTGTGACCAATCCAATAACGGAACAACACACTACCGAGAAGTACTAAATACTTCTTTTTCTTTTACCCTGATTGAAGATGAGTTACACATAAGCTTCGGAAGAAAAGGTAAAATACATTAGTCGTAACATTTTCTTTTCCCCTGATTTGAGGCATGGGTGTACACTGCATACAAATTCCAAACTGATAAAAACATAAATACCATGCTGACTTAATGAACACTCCACAGAACTTTACAAAAAGTTTTACCTCGCTTTATCCGCAAGTGTGAATTGGGTTACACAAAATTGTATGTGATGATAGTCAAGAATGAATGAGAACGAAAGATATTCGTGCTCTTACCTTATAGATCTAATCTAACTGTTCGTTGTTACATAAATCTAGAAGTGTCGAAATCAAGTAACCAAGATAAAGTAAGTGAAATCAACAAAGTTTCTGAGAGGATTAACCATGAGAAAAGACAATGTAACCTTTATCTTGTCAGACAGGTATTTGTTTCAAAGGTTGTTACCTGCATTCTATCTCTGCATCTGGTAGGAAAAAAGATATCGTTACCTGATGATAAGAGGTTTCACTGCAAGATCAATATATAGATAAATGCTTAAAATTGAAAAATAATATGGCATGAACCATAATAATGCCACTACAGCTGCCGATTCTGCAAGCTATCAACCAAAATGGGAGTGGGCTTGGCACTTAAAAGATCAAACACTTCATTTGAGGGCTTCCTGTGAGATGTCGAGGTTATGATAGTCGTAAGATGATCGCTCGTGTATATATATATATATATATATATATATATATATATATATATATATATATATATATATATTCGTTTTTTAGGGAATCATGCTGAGTTTTCATGAGAGATGAGAAAATTGAGAATGCTCAAATATGATAGACTTGCACTCAAGGACAATTGAAGACTCTAAAGCAATAACATGAAACTGTCCATTAAGATAACCTTTTTCTTGGCGAAGGAGAGGGGTGTTCTTGAATGCGTATCTGTAAGTATATCATTATTCAGGAAATAAATCGTTCAAACATAAAAAAGAGAATTCATTGATGGCCCAGATTGAACAACTCACACAGAAAGATCCCTTCCATTAGCCTGTCACTTGAAGAAGCAGACACACTGCAGATTGCACTACATCGATTGGACCACACACACTGAGATTTGGTGTTTGTACTTCCGTTGCGCCGGAGATTATTTTCCCCGCAAAGTGAGGGGATGAGGAATGTTCTGGGAGTTTTATAGGATTGCAGTACGTCTGAAAGAAAAGGTGCGAGGAAGAGTCGTTTGGACCTTGGTGGCTAGGGTTTTGTTAGAATGGAGGGACACGGATCGTCGGGAGAAATCGGAGTATGATTGTTGATGTGCGTCGTTTGGAAGAGCGATGTGCATGGTTCGGAGGAATAGATGCAGGAGCAACAAAAAGCAGTTTCACTCAAACAAGAGAGATCGGTAGGGCACCATGGGGATCAGAATCGGTGTGAGAAGAGAGACTGACTGACGACGTCTCGCTCGCTGTGAGACAAGCGAGGGAGTTAAGGTGGGGTTATTTTTGGTAATTCAAAAAATACTTAAGGGTTAGTATGGGTATTCTAAAAAGGTTAGGAACTCATTTTGGTTAGGAACCTCTTCAACCTTTTATATAGTAGAGATTTGCACAGATATATGCTCATGAGTGTGAGAGTACTTTGAAGTACCCTAAGACAGTAGGACACTGATAAACATGCTCTAAAAGTATTAAACTCAATCGGAACAAATGAACTAACTGTGTGATCATAGTTCTTTGAAACATGTTGAATTTACAATTTTCTGATTCTTAGCACAGAAGTAGATGAATGTCAACATGTCAATTAGTTACATTTATGGTTTTTGGTGCTTTGCCAAATGTGTATGAAACTGATTGCACACATACTAAAAAAACATACAACAATTTCTAATTAACCACATCACATCACTGCTGGACAACCATCCTTCACTACTCCTCTTGCAGTAGGACAAGTTGCTAAATCACAATGCTCTCCATCTGTCCCCCACCATGTCAACCCTCTATTCTCAACTGTGAAGTACAACAACACTGCCATAAAAGCCACCCCAGCATCAAGAGCAGCTGACAGAATATAGTTATACCTCTGCCACCACTTTTTCCGGTACCGGAATATGAAAAAGTTGAACACCGTCCCCACCAAAACCCATGAATTGTAGTTCATCGCCGTCGCTGGCGGCATCGAACCAGTCGCTCCCAAAAGGACAGGAAGATTGATGAGTGGAATCCAAGATTGCTTAGGGAAGGACTTGTGGAGAAGCCAGACGATGATAGGCCCAATCGCCCCTCCGAGGAAGAACCAGTTCATAGCACTGTAGTTCCCTAGGCTTCCGAATATCCTCTTGGGACCTACTAGCCCCCATATCACGGATGCGTCGAAGAAGACGCGGTCGCCAGGGCAGGTCCATGGGCTGTTCGGGGGAAGGAGATCGTCCTGGCATATGTTCTCGATGGTGTTTAACAGATTCCATGCCACAGACATGTTTATAGTCCCGGCGATTATGGTTCCTATGAACTGTAGATATGAAGAAATAGAAAGCATTTAGGGGAGTAGCCCATGAACTAAAAAAATAAAACAACTGTAGAAAGTCGGATGCAGTATATGTCAGCTGACAGTGGGATACATGCATAAGTCACGTCACTGACAGAAACAGTCATAATTAACAACAGTCTAGCCACTTTTTTGGGGCACAGTAGTGTCAATAAAATCAAGGGCGGAGCTGTTTGGGGGCACCACCCCCCCCCCCCCCCCCCCAAGTTTCTAATGTCTACAAATTCATTCCATATTTTAAATTTAATTTTCAATTGTGCCCCTGATGATATTCGAGAAGTGCCAGATTAATACATTCAAGCCCTCAAGCCTCGAAGTTTAGTTGAATTCTTCATTGTCTTGTGGAGGGCACGACGAGCCGTGATGATCGAAATAGTAACCTCATGACAAAATCCCGACTACGCCACAGAGTCAAATCAATATTGTGTGAAGGGTCACGTGCACATATCACACTATCAACCGACATATATTGCATGTGTTATATGCTAAGTAACATGTCAGAAGTTCACAAATAATAATAATAATAATAATAATAATAATAATAATAATAATAATAATAATAATAATAATAATAATAATAATAATAATAATAATAATAACAAATAAGTAGAAATTACAGAAGGCTGTTAAATTCCATTAAATTCCAGTTGTGGGACAAATCTCAAGAGGCTGAGTAGAAGAAAAATTTACCTGGACTAAGAACATTGATCTTGGAGGGATTTTCATGTAATGTCCTAACTTGAAATCGCTGAGGAAGGAGATCGCTTGAGCCATGCTCATATAACCGTACGTTTTGAAGCATACGTTAGCTATTGGCCTTCCTGGATAAATAATACCCATAACGTACTCCGTGATAATGTTCAAGCCAGGCGTCTGTTATTTCAGTGTTAAAAGCATAAGTAGACCATAGCTTAAACCATATACTACCTCCGTTTCACCAAAATCTTCCCAATGCACTATTCATCAGGTACTTTGACCGACTAATTTAGCATATATAATATGAAAGTTAATCCTTTATAACATTGTAGATTTTACTTAATACCACAATATTATGAAAAATTAACAAATTTTCATATCATATCGTTAGCTAAATTAGTTGGTCAAAGTGAGCTTCTTAAAGTTAACTGGAAATTTTCTGGCGAAACAGACGAATATGATTGAGAAGAAAATTTTTAAATTCAGCGAAAAAGTTTCTGAGGTACCTGGTTTGTGGTGGCGGTTATGATACTAATGGGAAGTGTGAAAACGAATGCGATCACACAAGCAAATAAGAGTCCCCACCACGGCATCTGAATCTCCTTGTTCAACGCGATACAGAGCACGAGTGACGCCGCGAGAGTCACCCCAAGCAAGAGATAAAACCACCAGGAAGGTATATCCTCGTACTTCTTCATTAGTTTAGTATGGATATCCTCCTTATCCTTGTATGAAGTCCGGAAACGGTTATATATCTCCCTGAAAATTTATTTCAATGTGTCAAATCTCGGATTCCTCACAGCATCTAACTTAGTCCCCTAGTCCCCTATTCCATTTTGTGGATGTCCTATTTTTTTGTCCACTTCATTTGTATTTGTCACAAAAAAGTTACAGTGACACCATCAAACAGTTAAAAGTGAAAGTATTAAGTACAAGACTTGACAAAAAGTGGGTGCCAGTGTAATAATTTTCTCCAATTAAAAAGTTGGAATCCCCATTCAAGGCCGCAATATGTAGTGTGTTGTTTGATCTGTTTTGCCCGATTCGTTGTCTTTTAGACCTGCATTTCTCAATCTGTTTTGTTTCGGTTTGGATCCTTTTGGATCTGTTGAGAAATTGTGATTTCTATGTTGGATTAAAAATAATTAGGCTTTTTTGGGTGTTGATTTGAGTGGTGAATTGTTGGGTGCTTTTTGGTAGTTGATGAATCCCCAAATATGGCAAATGCATGCCACTGGAATGATATTAATCATTTTTTTTATATATTTTATAATAGCAATTAGAAAAATGAGGGATATATGACACACATCATTTTCGAGTCCGTATCTTGTGTATCCTTTGTGTATATCATATCCTTAATATGATTGATTCATGTCATATTTTTTAATTCAATTTAGTTGTTTCAAAATTCTACTTTCTATGTTACTTTTGTTTCTTCTTAGTTGACTTTTTTTATCCGTAATCTTGTGATGATTTGGATAGCAAAACAATGCAACTTTCAGGTAATTTTTTCATGGTCTTGTAGAGCAAAGTTTACTCTACAACACCATGAAAAAATTATAAAATTCTTATATTATTGCTAATCAAATCACCGGGTCAAAGTGACCCCGTGAATAGTCTCAAAAGTCAAACTAGGAAGAAACAAAAGAAACAAAGGAAGTATCAAATTGATGTAAACTATGACATGAACCAATCATATTAAGGATACAAAGAAAGATACACACAAAAGATACAGTGGATCCGATCTCATCATTTTCATGTTAAAGTTGGAATCTCTGACATCTTTTATCATGTTATTCTCTTCTATTTTACAATGGATTGCCTTGTGATATACCCATGTCACTCTTAGGTGGTGGTTTCTTTTGTTTTTTCGTGATTGATCCAGCAATTTGATCAATTAGACTCTCGGAACCCAAACCCCCAATCTGCTTAAATGCTCATAAATCAGTGGTGGATCTTCTCTGTTTTCTATCCCAGTAATTGTTTTTCTGACGTCGTGTAGAAGATGATGATGATATGTCAATTGTTTGTTCTGTTTTGTTTTCAGGATGGGGATCATCATCCACAGCAAGCTCGTCTGCGCGAGCGGCTAAGTCCTCCCCAAGCACAGGTAAATGTTTGATTGCACTGTTTGATGGAGTATGTTACATACACCATGATACATTATACATTATGCTATCTCTACATTATGCTATCTCTTTCCATATTTGCAGCAAGTATGTCTTCAGCTGCTCCAAAACCTAAGCCTTCTCCTCCCACAGGTAACATGGATTCATATGTTCGATGTGTTCTTTTCGCTCTCACTTCATAGAATAAAGTTTCTTCGGTTAATGGGTTTCACTTATTTTTCATCATTTGCCCATATTAACCTGCAGCCACCAAGGCTCCAGCTCCTAGCCGTGCACCAGAGTATAAGCCCCCTCCTCAGACAGGTTATGCTCTCTGATTGATATGTTTTCCATGTTATTTGTAGCCCAATTTTTACAGGCATATCAATTTATCACACTCGCCGCTTTTCATCATAAATTTGACAATTGACATATATGTCATTGCTGCAGCCACCCAGGCTCCTCCTCCAGCTCGTGCTCGTGCGCCAGATGGAAGCAGATCATTGCTCGGAACGTTAGTTGACGGTAGGAAATGTCAATTTAGAACTGTATTATGTGTTTTAATCATATGACGACAATGTTTGTATCATCGTCCTTGTGCAGGCATTGTTTTTGGTACCGGCTCTGATATTGGTCACAGAAGTGTGGATGCCATAATGGGTCCTCGCACTGTTAAACACGAGACTGCTGCTGCTCCAGCAGCTGCTCCAGCAGCTGTCGCCGCTCCTGCACCCAACACGAACAGCATGGGTAATGGCGGCGTTTGCACTCTTCCTTTGAAGACCTTCCAAGAGGTAATTTATTAGTCAACCCTTTTTCCCCCACGTTATTGGTTGTTACAATAGTAATTTTTCTCCTTTCACCATGAAGCGTAGTTGATAGTTGCTTATTAGACTTCGCGATTTAGATAGGAAGACGATATAATTTTCTGAAATTTTTCCATGGGTTGTAGAGTAAAGTTTACTCTACAAGACCATTCAAATATTACCAAATTCTTGTATCGTTCTGCGAATCAAATTATTGAATCAAAGCGACCTAATGAATAGTGACAAAAAGGGATGTAGGCTGAAAGAGAAGAAACAGAGATAGTATGATAGTATTCTTCCTCCTTTCACCATGAAGCGTAGTTGATAGTTGTAAGGTTGAAAATTAGGGCTAAGAGTAGTGATTTTTGCGGTGATGGATGTGTTAGCACATGTTTCAAAACCGGGGTATCCTGTAATATGATAAATTCAGAATAGAAAAATGGCTTTTCATAACGTCGCAACTGTGTTGGACAGGACTTAAGACCAGGATGATGAAATTATATGACAATTTGAACTGGATATGCCAAAGCAGGAGCTTATTTCTGAATCTTTTTTATCTCTGTTTTCACGCAGTGTCTGGATAGCAATACAAGTGATATTAGCAAGTGCCAGTTCTACATGGATATGCTGACCGAGTGCAAGAAGAACAGTGCCTCCATGCTCAAAGCATAGTTTCACCAATAAATCAGTAATCTTACTCTTATTCTGGACGTGCAGTATTTAGTGTTTTTCCTTCTAATTTCTGGGGAAATGGAAAATAATTTTGATGGATTACGGCGTAGTAGAGTTTGATAATAGTAGTCTAGGGTTGGCAATTTCTTTATAGCCAAACGTTCCGGCGGTAGAAGTTTTATCTGGTTGGTTATAATGCATAACTTTTATGCATGTTAATTAGGTCTGTTCAGATGGTTCTTGATGCGTGAGTGTCATCAAATGGAAATCGCAATAATATGCTAGTCCTATTTTGATGCTTATATGTGCCTTAATTTGTCAACTTATAGTTTGCCCAAACCGTTACTGTTTGGCACATTGGCTCATACACTTCTCTGCAGTGGCGGAGCCAGAAATTACAAGTTTACAACATACCGTGGCACAATGTGGGCATTTCTATAGTTCTACGAATGGTATTATTGAAAATTCCATTTAAAAATAGGGGTACTAGTGTTGTTTTCTGAAATTAGTGTGCATGTCCACAGTCCATCTTTTTGGCCAACTTGTTCTTCTTTGACTTGCGTCCCAAGTGAAGTAGTCAACTTTCTTTAATCCATCCAGAAATGCATTTGACACTTTCCATACAGAAAAAGTCTTTTCAAACTTGGAGGCTACTTCTGTGACTTTTTCTCTTATCATAAAACCATATTTTGGGCTCATCAAACATCTACCTTTCCTATTCACATAAAAACTCAAAACATGGCTCCAAGCAAGAAGGGAAAGAAGCAATCATCGCCGGAAAGAGACGCCACCGATGCCGCCACGCCATGGCCTGATGTTCCAAAACAGCTAAATAGCGAAGTAGCGAAGAATTCCACACTCATGAAGAACTTCAACAATGGAGGTGTCACCAAGTCATGGAGGGTATCCTCGAAACACTGCAATCCCACAGCCAAGCCGCCGCTGCCACAACTCTCCGACATCACCGGCGATGATGGGTCCTACAACGATTCCATGCCCGACTCCTTTTTCAACATCCTTTTCCGCGGCGGCGAATGCTGGTGGTACCGGTGGGGGATTACGCCGGAAAAGTACCAAACCCAACATCGTATATTTCATTTGGAAGGCTACTTTCACAGTGCAGAAAACATACCTTCTGGTCAGTACGATGTAGGGTTATATTGGTGGTACCGGTTTAACACAACACCACGTGAGTATTACTGTTACTATCGTCGATTCCATTATCGAGGCTATTCCCATGGCGTGCTTGTCGGAATCAAAGATACATACCCTGGGCTGAAGCACTTTTTGTGGGATCCTATGATTGATTGTACTTGGGTTCTACCGCATTGGGATGAAAACCTTCCGTTCAAGCGCGTCGCTCTATCGTCGTCGCCTTCAACGGCAGATAGCTGTTTCGTCGTGGTACTGACAGGGATGAGTAAGCCGGCTTTCGTGTTTTGCAGATTAAATGGAGGCTTTTCTGAATGGGTGAAAGTAGATTGCACCTTCGTCGACCCTTATTCTTCGAACCGACAACTCATGGAATTCACCAATGTCGTCGGTTTTCAAGGGAAGTTTTATGTGTTGAGTTTGCAGGGAACGCTGGTGGTCATCGAAGCTGATCATACTGGTTTTGAGCTCAGGATCACAGGCATAGGCAAAACCCGGAGCGTTCCAAGTGTCCATTCTAAGTATTTTAGAGAATATTTACTCGAATCTAACGGAGAGATATTATCGATTTTCTTGATCTCCAGGAAGCTGGTAAACGTCGTGGATAGTGTCGAGGTTTATAGACTTGTGTTCGACAGACTCGTGTGGGAAAAACTGGAGAGGCTTGGAGATAGGACGCTGTTTATGGGGAGTAATTGTTGTGCGTGTATCGTTTCAAGCAGAGTCGGGTTCAGGAGCAATTGTGTTTATTTCAGTCACGGATCGGTTGAAGGTCGTTGGTGCGTATATGATATGAAGATGCAAACCATCACGCCTTTGTTGGAACATCAATAAAACTGGGGATAAATCCACGATTACAGAATTAACGGACATAGCCGCTATACTACATATCACCGTTTTCACTTCGCCGTTTTAGTACTGAGAGTGATTAGGATGATCTTAGTAACTGTATAATTGTCTGTTATTTCTTTCATAAAACAAACTTGTACTCACCAGTTCGAGCGTCCCACATAGGCACTGATGTGATGACATTATATGGTGAAACAAATGAATCTTCTGCTTTCCATATATAAAGCTTCTTTATATGGTGCTTCTTTGTTGGAAAAGATAGGCATTCCTACTTTTGTATTTTCTGATTCCACAAGTATCTTTTTTCCACAATGTTCAGAACCTTCATTACCATTCAATCTCATTTCTCCTGTTTTAGCTAGAGGTTCAAAGGGTTTTCTCCAAATGTTCGGAACCTTCATACCAATCAATCTCATTTCTCCTTTTTTAGCTAGATGTTCAAGGGTTTTCTCCCACTGGTAGGCGGTATCTGCTTCGATGTCTGATTCTTTCCTGGATGTGCCTGTGATGAGGCACTCAGGACTCCAGTATCCCACTGTCCCAACATTCCTCGATGTGTCTGTGATGAGGAACTTGGATTCAAAGGATTGTATCCCATTCCTTGGATATGTCTGTGGTTCAAAGGATAAAGGACTCCTGTATCCCATTCCTAGACATGTCTGTGATTCAAAGGATAAAGGACTCCTGTATCACATTCCTAGACATGTCTGTGATTCAAAGAATAAAAAGATATTGTATCCCATTCTATGTCTGTGGTTCAAAGGATAAAAAGCTGTGCAAAAGGTAAAAGATTTGACAGCTGTGGGATTTGAACCCACGCCCTTTCGGACCAGAGCCTAAATCTGGCGCCTTAGACCACTCGGCCAAACTGTCAGATAATTGAATTAGCAGCACAAAAAAATATAGTATTAGGCTTCAGATTTATGTCTAGTTAAAAGAAGTTGATGATTTGAGTGAATGATTCAAAAATAGAGAACCAATATTAGATATTTTATACAGATTCATTTATAAGCTGTATGCAACCCGATTACACTCACTACTCCTTGAGTCCTTGCACAAAGAGGCAGTCGGCTTATCAGTAGACATGCTCTCAACTCTTGTTATTTCACTCAAACTTCCTTCCCAGTGGCTTTTTCTTTTACAAAATCTACAAAATTGGGGAGTTCGAGCTAGAAAGTTATATACTACAGCGTCCTGGCCCGACTCCTCATCAGTCTCTGATTCATTTGCTTAACATTTCAAGAAAACTAGTCTTCTACAACAAACAGCTTATTCAAAGCCATCGACCACTTTTGAAAAAAAGAAATGAATAGCCAACTAATGAAAATGTGCGCTCCAAGGCACGCATATGATCAAAGTCAACTGCTACAATCCTGCAAAAAACTCCACCTATGATCAATCTTTAATCATACATGAACTCGCATCGCGTTAGAAATTAAGAATTTATTAATAAACTTGGAGGTTACATCTGTAAGCTCTTACAAAAACCCATCAACTAACTCATCGACCTCAAATCCTCAATCAATCAAAGCCTTCCACCAAATCTGAACTCACAAACACATCAATGTCTTCAAAGAAAGCAAAGAGATCATCATCATCATCATCATCACCACCAGACAAAGAAGCCACAAAGCCATGGCCAGATGTCCCCAAGCAGCTACTCAACATAATAGCAAAGCAATCAACTCTGATGAACAACTTCAGCTATGGAGGTGTGACCAAGTCATGGATATTACCACCATCCCCAAGGCAGCACTACAACCACTCATCTGCAAAATCGCCGCTTCTGCCTCAACTCACGGTCGTTACCGACAGCGGACGTGGACCCCATAAATCCTCCACCGCCACGTTCTTCAACATTTTTTTCCGTGGTGGGGAATATTGGCGGTACGGGAGGGAACATCCTCGGCAGTATTACAAAAGGTACTATAGTTTACATTTCAAAGGTTACTCCCAAGGCGTTCTTGTTGGAATCAATGATGAATATCCACCCCGGTATGAATTACGGAATCCCCTCAGAATGAGTGCACGGTATCTCCCCATTTGGGATATAGATGTTCCGTTCCAGTACGTTGCGCTATCTTCACATCCTTTTGGTGCAGATTATAGCTCTTCATCGGTGATAGTGGTTGTAACTGGGATGAGTAAGCCAGCTTTCGTCTTCAGTTGGTTAAATAGAGGTAGTTCCCAATGGGTTAAACAAGATTGCACCCTATCTGACCCTTATTCTTCAAACAACCAACTCATGGGATTCACTAGTGTTATTTCATTCCAAGGGAAGTTTTATGCTTTGAGCTTGCAGGGAACATTGGTGGTGGTTGAAGCTAGTTGCGATTCTGATCCAAGAATTACTTGTTTGGGCAAAAGCAGGGCTGTTCCGGGTGTTTGTTCAAAGCAATTCAGAGAATGTTTGGTCCAATCGGATGGGGAATTATTGTTGGTGTTCTTGATCTCTAGGAAATCGATGAAAGTTGTTGATTATGTTGAGGTTTATCGACTAGAGTTTGATAGGTTAACGTGGGAGAAATTGGAGAGAATTGGGGATAGAACATTGTTTATAGGGAGTAACTGTTGTATGTCTATCACTTCAAGCAGTGTGGGATGCAGGAGAAATTGTGTTTATTTCAGTCAAGAAGAAGAAGGTTGGTGGGTATTTGACATGGAGACACAAACCATCTCACCCGGTTGGGACACGATGAGTTCTGCCGAGAAGTCTCCAACATGGAAAGAACCCGAACATGATTAATTTTGCAGTGTTACTTGTTTGTTTTTCTTATGTAGATATAGGGAAAGGACATTTCTTGTGTACTTGTGTTTCGTATTCTAATGGAAATCAAATTAGCGGAAGTTAACAGTGTTAGTCTATTTTACATAAGTGTCGTAATTTTACAAACTGCAGAGACGATAAGTGGTAAATAAATACTATGTGTAGCTAAATGTCAGCGATGCAAAACTGCGAGAGATTTTTTGTCAAAATTCTAAAGAAAATGGTCATGTTTTGTCACTCTTTTCAGAGTTTGAGTAACAAGTGGAGCTTTCCCCGAAGATTATCAGTCTTTGGATGCATGATGCTCTAGATATTAGTAGGTATATTGACATCATGCGTTGTACTTTATATTTTTTTTATCGTCAATCTATGTTGGGGAGGAACGGTGGCGGTGGTGGTGGCGGCAGTGACGGTGAGGGAAAGTGATGAACAAGAACCACGGAACTGCTCTCGTCAATCTATTTTAAGGCAACTACTTGCAGTGCGTGACGCTTGATTTTCTCTACCTTTAATATTAGCGGGTTTAGAGTCCGACGTGGGGATTTACTGTCCTACCACTATAGTAGGTTCTCTTAGAAGATAAATAAACTATTTTGTTGAGTTCTTTGCTATAGGTTGACCTATGTTTACCCTGAAAAACACAAAACTACATTTTGAAGCCGATACATTTATACGGAGAAAGACCTCTCATTTTCTCAACCATGTTTAATATCTTGAATTATCATGTGCAACAAATAACTTGTCTGAAGAATATGAATATTGCTTTGATTCGATCTTAAAGGAAAATGATCTTTTTGCTTTAGAATTTTTTTCTTACCGAGAGTGAAAGAACCCGAAAGTTGTGGAGATAGGTGAAGAGAAAAAAAGTAAAAGTAAAAAAGAGAGCATGCACACCTCAAAATTAAGTTCATGTGCAAATGAGAATTTGATTAAGAGCATACACTCTCTGTTATTCAAAATGACATATTTTGCAATTTGCGAGATACAACTGACAGTGTGTATAATATTAAGACCACCATTAAAATGGTGATATGTCAGGAACAACCATCTTCTTCTCCACGCAGCATTTTTTAGCCTTTATGCACAAGTCTTTGACGAACATCTTCCTGAGTGCACGACCACCCGTCATGTAGACCACAAACTCAACCAAACGCCTGCACAACATCTTCTTCGTCTTGATCTCTCTCACTCTTTTTCTGATTGGCAAAGTGAATTGAAAGCAAGTTGAGTGGTATCAGCAAGTAAAATGAAGTTTAAATAGGCTTCACCGAAACCCTCAAAACAAGTTTCACATTTATTCACCTATATTTGACAATATCTTCCTCATTATTAGCCTGTCTACATTCATCCAATACTTAGGTCAAATTAACTCACAGCTCTAGTTGCCCTTTTTGGCGATGGTAATTCGTTTGGTGGGTTGAAGAAGGTTAATGAACGAAACCATATAAAGAAACACTAATAACGGATCAAATATTACTTGGGCTAAACCATCAAGCCCATATCTGAAGCCCAAGACTGTTGCTGTACAAGCCCACTGATTGAATTGTTATTACCCATTCATTATAAGGGTAAAATAGTATTTTTGCTGTATTCAGTAACCCTAATTGTTTTCTTACCGTTAGATCTCGTCCGTACAGATCTAACCGTTGGATCAAGGCTATATAAGCCTCTAATTGCTGTATTTGCTAATCAATCAATACAACGCTTCATTTCTTCATCGTCTTCTCCGCCTTCATTCTCAGAAATCCTAACGGGTTCTTTCATGGTATCAGAGCCACCATGGCTCTTGCCTCTCATACTCCGGCTTCACAGCCGCTGTATCTTCTCTCAAACATCCACAACTTGCTACCCTTCAAACTAGATTCCACAAATTTTGTTCTCTGGAAGCATCAAATAGCCTCCATTTTTCGCACCCATACTTTATACGATTACTTAGATGGTTCTATACCTTGTCCTCCATCGATTATTATCACCGATGGTGCTCCGGTTACAAATCCGGCATACACAGCCTGGCATCTCCAAGATCAGGCAGTTTTGACCATTCTCAATGCTACTCTCTCTCAAGAATCCTTAACTCTTGTTATTGGATCTCTCACTTCTCGTGATGCTTGGCTTGCTCTCGAGCGCCGCCATGCCTCTCTCACCAGATCTAATATCTTATCTCTCAAATCGGAGTTCCACAACCTTCGCAAGGGCTCCGATTCGATAGATCTATACATGCAACGCCTCAAATCCATCAGAGACAGGCTCGCGGTGGCCGGAGTTCAAACCGCCGATGAAAATCTACTCCTCTACGCTCTCAACGGGATCCCGCCGGAGTACAACTCCTTCCGCTCCTCCCTGCGCATCCACTCCGAACCAATCCCCTTCAAGGAATTTCATGTGCTCCTCAAAGCCGAAGAACAGATGCATGCATCCCAGATACCAGCCGGTGATCTTTCGTCTCCCACCACTTTCTTCCACAAACGCGGTGGTGGTGGAGGTGGCGGCCGAAACCCTAACCATCTGAGGGGCGGAGGTGGCAGAGGTCGTTTCGGTCATCTAGGTGGCGGCGGTGGCCGATCCGACTTCAGAGGAGGCCGTTCCTATTCCGGATCTGGATCCAAACCTAATCATGGATCCGGGTATGGTGGCGGTTTCGGATCCGGGTATGGAACAAATTCAAATCGCGGTTCGGGTCGATCCAGTTACCGAGGCAGAGGGGGTTCGGGTCGCAGCTCAAACCCGATCAACTGCCAGATCTGTGGCTATGATTATCACTCTGTAATACCCCGTTTAATTAGTAGGGGTAAAATTGTCATTATAGTAGCATAATAACAATTTTATTGACAAAATAATGTTTGAATATATTTTTGAGTGTTATTTGCAGAAAATTTTAGAATAGTTATTAGATTAATAATCGTGAATTAATACGATAACGTTTCGTAGATTTAGTTAAAGTTATAGTTTTAAACGCGTACCCGACCACCGCGAGACTGGGTGAACTTGTCACACCCAATCACTAGTAGCACTAGTACCTCACATACATACTATATCTCCTCCCTCACGGCAAAACAACCCGTAGCCGCCTCCAACAACAACACCGCCCCAACCCTTCATCACCGCCTCCACCCTTGCCACCTCACTACCATTTGTACTTTCCCATCAAGTAACCAGCTCTATATAAGAGCCTCACAACACAGCAGCCACCTCCAAGCAAACCCACCTTCACCACCGTCAACATCATCACCACCACCATCGTTGTTGTAGCTTCGGCAAAAACCCACCACCATCACCACTTTCATCTCTCACTCTCTCCCTCCACCTACCTGCTTCCAGAAGCCAACAGCAGCAGCAGAGGAAGAGTGGCAGCAGCCACCCCTCCACCACTGCCGCCATTACTTTCGGCAGCAAGCACCACCCAGCAAACCACCGTCACTTACAGCTTCTTCTCACCCTCACTTCCTCTCTGTAACCGAAGAGCACACCAGAAGAGAAGGACATAGAGAGAAGCAGCTACTAGCAGAGAGAAGCAGAGCCACCACCCCGTCGTGTTCCCGTCGGGACAACCATCGGAGAAGACCCAACTCCTTCTCCCTCCTCTTCGGCTTACTCCCTCGGACTCTCCGCCCCTGTTACGACCCCAGGAGAGGTCAGAGGCACCGGAGGATAGCAGCAGCAGCGAAAGCCATCACTGCCGCCGCCGTCACCATTGATTCCGGCGACCCACTTGGCCGAGCTCCACCGAAGCTCCGCGACAGCACACCAAGCGACCACCAGCGCTTCCAGTAGACTCCTAAGGCCCCGAATAGGACAACAGCAGGTCCAGAACCGGCCAAGAAGCCATTATTTTCGGCGGGTGAGCTTCAAGTCCGGCGACTCCGACTTGAGACTTCGACCCGACGCATATCTCGGCGGTTTCCGGCCATTTTTGGCCTAGGTACGTGCTATACCCTGTGCTTAGTCGTTATACATAATCAAAATCCAAACTTGGTAGTTAGATTCATGATTAGAAGAGCTAAATTGAGTTGTTCTTGAAAAGGGGGTCAAAGTGTAGTTTTCAGAAATGTTTTAACATGACAAAAGGGGGGACTGTTTGGTATTTTCAGAAACTATGGGGTGACTAATGTCTTTTAATATAACTGTTTTAATATAAATAAGGTTTTTGTTGATTTTTAATATAAATTTAGAGTTTCTATAATTAAACCACACTTTTAGTTAAAAAAAAGAAATAATAATAATAATAATAATAATAATAATAATAATAATAATAATAATAATAATAATAATAATAATAATTTTGGATTAACGATGCTTTCTAAAAATAGTAGCTTTTGTTCTCATCTCGGGAAATTTATTCGGTTGAAGAAGTTGTAAACGGATTGTTTGAAACTAAAATAGAAACGTTTTTGTAAAAAGCTTTTAATAAATATTGTTTAATCACAAAGTCTATAAAAATGGTTATTAAACTTGTAAAATCAGACTTTTCTAAATATTGTAGAGTCGTGTAAAGTCTTTCTTAAAAACATAATAGTCGAAATATCACTTTGTCGTTATTGTTCAAATTAGTTCTTAAGTATAATTTATTTAGTTCATAATTTTATTAATCTAATTAGTCACTTTTAAATAATAATAATAATAATAATAGTTTTTTAAAAATAGATGAGTTGTAGCATTTCTAGGAAATTATAAACGAGTAATAAAACGATAGAAATATAAATAGTGGGGTTTAAGTTGATATAAATACTCTTTAAAGACAAATAGCATTTTATGTGAATATTTGTTGACATAGAAGACACGATTTGTAGGTGACGCCTTTGTAGGCCCGAGCCACTGCTAGGACGTGCTTTTGCTACGGAAAATAAGGTAAGTGAACATGCCAAGTCTTGCGAGCCTAGTTCCTTTCGTGTCTCGTTTTTTAACTTTTATATTCGTCTCAAAATATTTGTGGTTTATTTTCACGTTAAATTGTGATGTTCTTACATTTTCAGAAGTTGTCCTATTTATTACTGTCACACGAATAACATTAATGCATAATTAATTAAAGTGGAAAGAGTTGTGCGGGGATCGTTGTGATTGCTTTTATCTAGATTGGTCGTGTTGACTTCGTTCACTCGACCTGCTTATTTTAACACCTGGTCGCAACCTGCCGGGTCGCTCCATGTACTCACCTCTCTGGCCGCGAGGAGTCTTAGGGGGGTGCCGGCACTTAAGGTCATGACTGCTAGTGATAGTATAGTAGATCTTCCCCGTACCAACACAGATTAATAATACAACTTTTTCTTAGTTTTGGATATTATAAAAGAAAGAAGTTTAATGAAGAAGAGAAGTTTCAGTTGAGCTTTTGCTTCATAGAAGTTATTTTATTCCTGTTATTCATTTCCTGTTCTGAGTTATTGCAAAAGAAAAGATATTTATTCTTCATCTGTTTTACATGCTTGGGTGTCGCTTACTCACTCTTTTGTACTGACTTTGAAACTGCGGTTCCTGTTTCCTTCCCACCGCAGGCTTAGGAGCTAAGGACTATGGCATAGCAGGGTACGGGACTCACGTAGACGGTTAACAGCACGAGTAGTGATGTAGCTGGCTAGTTCACCCTTATGTAGTAATTTTGGAAAGACTTATGTAATATCTAATGACTTTTGGATGTTTAATATTATGTAATAAATAAGTTGGGATGTTATGCTTTTGATTTTCGCCGTTACTTTTAGCATCGCCCTCCCGGTCTTGTCCGAGCCGGATAAGGGGGTTGTTGCACAATCGACTGCTATCACAGAATGGATTATGCTTACCAAGGCAAGCACCCTCCAGAACAGCTCTCTACAATGGCTGCTTCAACTTCCTCTTCACACCATGATCAACCACCAACCTCTGATCTATGGCTGACTGATACGGGTGCTTCAAATCATTTAACTCCTGATTTTCGCAATCTCTCTCTTGCTGAACCATATACTGGAAGTGATTCAGTCACCGTCGGTAACGGATCTTCTCTCCCTATTCAGAACTCCGATACTGCCTATCTCTCTACATCCAATAATTCTTATATGCTTTCAAATACTCTACATGTTCCTGGACTGTCTGTTAATTTGCCGTCTGTTCATAAGTTCTGTTGTGATCACAATACACGGTTCGTTTTTGATAAAAATTCATTTTATGTTCGGGACATATCCACGAATCAAATCCTTTTTCAAGGACCTAGTAAAAACGGGCTTTATCCTCTGTTTTCTCTGTCTGCACCATCAAAACCCCAAGCCTTTTTGGGTCAAAGAGTCAAATCACATTTGTGGCATTCAAGACTTGGCCATCCCTCTTCTTCAGTCTTATCAAAATGTGTTAAATGTTTATCTTCTTTTGTTAAATTATCTGCAAATGTTGATGCAATATGTGAATCTTGCCTTGCTGGAAAAATGTCTAGACTACCTTAGAAATTGTCTGAAACAGCTACTGCAACTCCTTTGAATCTACTCCATAGTGATGTTTGGGGGCTGCTTCAACTTTATCTTACAATGGCTTCAAATACTATGTGTTATTTATTGATGATTTTTCCAGGTTAATTTACTCTTAAGTTAAAGTATGAAGTTTCTTCTGTTTTTATCACTTTTAAATTGTTTATTGAAAAACTTTTTGGGTACTCAATAAAAATTCTTAGAACTGATGGTGGGGTGAATACATTGCTTATACATTTCAAAAATTTCTTCAAGATAATGGAATTTCTCATCAGAAATCTTGTCCTTACACACCTCAACAAAATGGCATTGCTGAGAGGAAACATAGGCATATAATAGAAACTGCAGTCACTCTATTGCATAATGCTTCTCTTCCTAAAATGTTTTGGTATCATGCTGTGGCAACTTCTGTATATTTGATTAATAGAATGCCAAGTTCAAACACTCATAATAAATCACCATATGAAATATTGTTTAATGTAAAACATGATTACAAGTTTTTAAAGGTGTTTGGATGCAGTTGTTATCCTAGATTGACTCATTATAACTCTTCTAAATTAAATCCCAAAACCAAAAGATGCACCTTTTTGGGTTATGCCTTTGGATATAAAGGCTATCTTCGCTATGATCAACAAAATAAACAGTTCTATATCAGCAGAGATGTGATTTTTGATGAGTTTACTTTTCATTTTGCTTCCTCTGTTTCTCCTCCTTACTCACATTTTGATGTTTCTGTTACAGGTCACCACAACAATACTGTCCCTTCCTCTACTCATCTGGGATATCTGCTGGTGTCATACCAGAAAACACCATTGCTGAGGGATATGATCCTCTGCAGCCACCTGAGGTGATGGTGTCTGGTGATTCAACACCATGTGGCAGTGTCAGGACACCTGCTACACTTGGAACATATACTCCTAGAACAGATACAATCAACACTGTCACTTCTGTTGAATCACAGCATTCATCCACCTCCAGGAATGGCTTGGCAGAATAAGGTGACCCTATAATGCCCTCTCACCCCCCTCCTCCACTATTTCTACTCATCCAATGCAAACACGTAACAAATCTGGAATTAGCAAGAAAAAGTTGGTTTATTATGTTGCACCTACTACTTGTGTTGGTTTTTCTGCTATGCATCATACACCACACACACACTTAGATCCTACAACTTTCATAGAAGCTGTTAAATCACCTCTTTGGCGCCAAGCTATGTCAAATGAGGTTAACAGTCTTTTGTCACAAAACACTTGGACTTTGGTGCCACCACCACCTCAAGCTAACATAATAGGCAACAAATGGGTTTTTCGAACTAAATACAATCAAGATGGTTCGCTTTCACGCTATAAAGCATGCTTAGTATCCAAAGGTTTTCATCAAGCTTCAGGCTTAGATTATGATGAAACCTTTAGCCCACTTGTGAAGCATGCTACTGTTCGTACAATTTCGGATCTCGCAGCCACTTTCTCTTGGCCTCTTCAACAACTTGATGTTAAAAATGCTTTTTTACATGGTTACTTGCGTGAAACAGTGTATATGATGCAACCTACTGGCTTTATTGATCATCAAAAACCCAACCATGTTTGCCTAATACATGAGTCCATATATGGGCTCAAACAAGCTCCACGAGCTTGGTTTGAGCGTTTCACTTCTTTTTTATGTTCTCTTGGCTTTGTAGCTTCATTTGCTGATTGTTCCCTTTTTATTCGCCACAACAACAACAAAATTATATTACTTTTATTGTATGTTGATGACATTATTGTCACCGGCAATGACTCTAGCTCCATTACATTTTTATTGCAAAAACTTAGTACTGAATTTCAGATGACTAATCTTGGTACTTGACATATTTTTTAGGCCTTCAAATCACTCGCACACAACATGGTTTATCCATCACTCAAGAAAAATACACAACTGATTTGCTTGCCAAATTCAATATTTCAAACTGCAAGCCCAGTTCAACTCCTTTAGCCGGAGGAATTAAATTTCATCTTCATCAAGGGTCTCCTCTGCCTGACCCTTCTATTTATAGACAATTACTCGGCGATTTACAATATTTGACTTTTACACGGCCTGATATTGCTTTTGCCGTGAATCATCTTTGTTAATTTATGCACTCTCCAACTAATGTGCATCTCAGTGGTGCCAAACGAGTTTTACGATATTTACAGGGCACAAAAGCCCATGGGCTTTTTTATACAAAAGGCCACCTTCCTTTGAAAATTTTCACTGATGCCGATTGGGCCGGCGATCCAACAGATCGCCGAAGCACCACTGGGCTTGTTGTGTTCTTGGGCCCAAATCCAGTTCACTGGTCTGCTAAAAAGCAGCCCACTGTCTCACGCTCTTCTACTGTGGCAGAATATCGGGCCTTAGCCACAGGGGCCGCAGATATATCATGGTTTCGTCAATTATTTTACGATTTAAAATTTTGTTTACCTCAACCTCCTTTACTTCATACTGATAATGTTTCTGCTATCTCTCTCACAAACAACCCAATTTTTCACGCTCGGAAAAAACATATTGAAAGAGATTATCACTATGTCCGAGAACAAGCTCTTCTAAAACACTTAACTATTTGTTTCATTCCCAGTGCAGATCAAATAGCGGATCTCTTCACAAAATCATTAGCAGCTGCTCCATTTGAAGCCTTGCGAGATAAACTGATGGTCCGTCCGACTACCCATCAGTTTAAGGGGCAGTAATAACAGATCAAATATTACTTGGGCTAAACCATCAAGCCCATATCTGAAGCCCAAGACTGTTGCTGTACAAGCCCACTGATTGAATTGTTATTACCCATTCATTATAAGGGTAAAATAGTACTTTTGCTGTATTCAGTAACCCTAATTGTTTTCCTACCGTTAGATCTCGTCCGTACAGATCTAACCGTTGGATCAAGGCTATATAAGCCTCTAATTGTTGTATTTGCTAATCAATCAATACAACGCTTCATTTCTTCATCGTCTTCTCCGCCTTCATTCTCAGACACCCTAACGGGTTCTTTCAAACACATCTAATACTTCTACACATGAATATTTTCTCCTATGTCAAGCGTTTACACTACAATCTAGTAAGCGTTTCACGAAAAAAACAATTACCTTCATAGAATTAAGGTACGCAACTCCATGAGTAGTTGACATGATATTGACAGAGTCTCACTGATTCATAAGAGCAAGTTCACATGTTGAGACTTTAGTGGTATTGGGACTCTAAGTTAAGAAATTGTAAGGGTAATGATTCTTATCACATGTTGAGACTTTAGTGGTATTGCGACTCTAAGTTAAGAAATTGTAAGGGTAATGATTCTTATAAAGCAGAAAATTATTCTTAGAAAGCCACTAACATCATTTGTGCAATTTTATTGGTCATTAGATGCATAAATAATACTAGTGGCTTTACAAGAACAATTTTCTGCTTTGTAAGAATCATTACCCAATTGTGAAGGATGTACTTTACAGAACTTAAGAGAATAAACAACTAACATTTATTATTTTTTAGCATGTAACACCGTGTGCCCCAAGGCACCCATGTGATCAAAGTCAAATTTAATCCTGCAAACAACCAACCTATAATCAATCTTTAATATTAATTAGCCTAAACTTGGAGGTCACTTCTGTAAGCTCTTATAAAAACTCATCAACTAATTGACCTTAATCAATCACCAAAGCCTTCCACCAACTCTATCAATGGCTTCAAAGACAAAGAAAGGAAGTAGATCATCATCATCATCATCATCATCTGCTAAAGAAGACACAATTAGCAGCACAAAGCCATGGCCAGATGTTCCCAAGCAGCTACTGAGCATAGTAGAAAGGCAATCAACTCTGATGAACAACTTCAGCTATGGAGGTGTGACCAAGTCATGGAGATTACCACCATCCCCAAAAAGATGCCACTCGTCCGTAAAATTGCCTCAACTCACCGACATTACTGCCTGTCGACGTGGACCCCACGTCAGCTCCAAATCCCCGGGCCCTACTTTCTTCGACATTTTGTTCCGTGTTGGGGAGTACTGGTGGTGGTGTCGTAGGTGGGGACGTCCTCGGCGGAAGTATTACGAAAAGTACGATAATTTCCGTTTCAAAGGTTACTCCCAAGGTGTTGTGGTTGGAACTGAAGATGAATATCCATTCCTGTACCAATTGTGGGATCCCCTCACAAGACATACACAGTATCTTCCCATTTGGGATAAAGCTATGCCTTTCAAGTATGTTGCTCTATCTTCATCGCCTTTTGATGCAAATTATAGCTCTTCTTCGGTGATCATGGTTGTAACGGGGATGAGTAGGCCAGCTTTCTTGTTCAAGGGGTTGGAGATCGGTACTGGTAGTTACGAATGGGTGAAACAAGATTGCACCATTTCTGACCCTTATTCTTCAAACAACCAACTCATGGAGTTCACCAATGTTATTTCATTCCAAGGCAAGTTTTATGCACTGAGTTTGCAGGGAACATTGGCGGTCGTTGAAGCTAGCAGCGATTGTGTTCCAAGAATCACATGTTTGGGCAAAAACAGGGCTGTTCCTGGTGTTGGTTCAAAGCATTTCAGAGAATGTTTGCTCCAATCAGATGGAGAAATCTTGTTGGTTTTCTTAATCTCTAGGAGATCAATAAAAGTTGTGGATTATGTTGAGGTTTATCGACTTCAATTTGATATGTTGTCGTGGGAGAAATTGCAGGAACTTGGTGATAGAACATTGTTTATGGGGAGTAACTGTTGTATGTCTATCACTTCAAGCAGTGTGGGATGCAGGAGCAATTGTGTTTATTTCACTCAAGAGGAAGAAGGTTGGTGGGTATTTGACATGGAGGCACAAATTATTTTACCTGGTTGGGACACGGTTAATTCAACAACCAAGTCTACGACATGGAAAGAACCCGAACGCGAATAGTTCTTGCAGTGTTACTTGTTTGTTTTCCGTTGTAGATAAAGAAATGAATTTCTTTTTTTTTTTTTTTTCCGTGACGACCTACCCCATATGTCTTTGTAGGCAGAATTCTTTAAATCTCAGTATATATTATCGACCCCAGTGGCAGCGGCTCCTTCATGGAGCTGCTGCCCGCCACCCCCACCTGTAATTCTTCCGCCACGCCCCCTCCACCCACACTGCCTCCGCCTTTAAGCCATCTCCGCTCCCACCGGTGCAAATCGAGGCTTCTCTAGCCCGTGCGGGCCTGAAATCGAATCGTGCAACATCGGCTCTCCGCCGGTATCGAAGTCGGGAGCGCCCCCTTCGACGTCCCACTGGGACTCCAGTCCGGGCCTCCAACTACCCTGCTTCCTCTCTCGCTGCCGCCATGGCCAGAAAGTGACGTCCGCCTCCACCGCCAATGAAGCTGCTGATGCCGCCTTGGCTCCAGATCCGCCGCCTTCCTCCCTCCGCCGCCGCCTCCTCACCAGCTCCCCTCCACCGGCCCTCCCTCCTGGTTTCGAAGCACCATTTGGGTCCGGGTGAGTGTCTGCTACTCTCATCCTTCCCCCTCCCCTGTTTTTCAGATCTGGCCCGAGGTAGCCGTCCCCCCTTCCCCCGGCGGTGGGGCTGCTCTCTCCCCCTCCCCCTCGCCTAGGCTGGACCCCGGCCTAGGAGATCCCCCGGAGAATTCCCCACGCTACCCACCGACACTACTTCGTGCCGCATCAATACAACCCCCGGGTGAGACGTTCTGGACCCAACACAAGACCCTTGCACCGACCCTTGCACCGACCTGTGGCCGCTGGTAGAGACGGCTCCCTGTTGCGACGACTTGGCGGTCCGTTTGGCCTTTTCGTGTTCGCATCAGCTTCCCCGCTTAGGTTTTGGATGAACCATGTTTTGGACTTTTGGTTTTCGGTTTCTCTTTGGCGTTTGAGGAGTTAGAGGCTCTTGGCCGGGCCTTACTAGGCCGTTTCTTTTTCAATTTGGGTAGTTTAATGGGGCCTTTGAGCTCGTATCCCATTTGGTTGTGTCTGTTCTGGTTTGTGTTCCTTGTTGTTCCGTCGTGAGGTATGCCCCATTCGTATTGTAATCGTCTTTCTAATTTATAATATCTTTCGTTGCTGGTGAAAAAAAACATGTTCTGTTACACCCACCAAGGGTGCTATGGCATTATGACTTAATGACTGGCTTGATGACTGGACTAGACCTTGGACATAACCTGACATGGCATGGACTTAGGACTATGGACATAGACTTATAAATGGATAAAATAGATATAAAAAAATCATAAACATGTTATGTTTATAGTCTGTCTTGTTCTCAACACAGACGTCGATGAATGTCAACTAGATACAATTATGTTTTTTGGTGCTTTCCCAAATATATATGAAACTGATTACACACATGGTAATAAAACATACGAATTCTACTTCATATCTCTACTTCAATGCTGGACAACCATCTAGCACTACACCTCTTGCTGTAGACAAGTTTCTAAATCACAATGCTCTCTATTTGTCCCCCACCATGACAACCCTCTATTCTCAACTGTGAAGTACAACAACACTGCCATGAAAGCCACCCAGCATCAAGAGAAGCTGAAAGAATATAGTTATACCTCTGCCACTTCTTTTTCTGGTACCGAAATATGAAAAAGTATCGTCCCCACCAAAACTGATGAATTGTAGTTCAGCGGCGTCGCCCGCGGCATCGATCCCGTCGCTCCCACAACAACGAAGATTGATGAGTGGAATCCAAAAGTAGAACACTGAAAATTTAAAATTCAGCATATCACAGAATGAAACTATTAGCTTTATAGTTTATAGTGGGTATGTAATTGTCATTTTGACAAAGTATTATGTTGGGCATTTGCAATATTTTGTCTTAGCTGAAGGACTTGTATGCAATTTAGTAGCTAGATATATAGATGTACTACCTAACTGAATTTTCAATGAGAATGAATTTTTCCCTCTTTCAAATTTTGAGTTCTCTCTCTGAATTCCAATATGGTATCAGAACTTATCATCACCATGTTCAGGTGATCATCGTTTCCGGTGATTCTTCGTTCGCCGTCCTCGCTTCAGCCTCATTCGCCTTATCGATCTGATCTCCTGTCATGTCTGTCACGAAGAATCATCGTCTGGATCTCAAGGAGCGAGATCAATCAATGTCAATTCGGCATCGCCTTACTTTCTCAGTCACTCTTAATCTCCAGGTATCATTCTCGTCTCACAAGTCTTAACTGGCGAGAATTACAACACCTGGAGTCGCTCAATTTTCGTTGCTCTTAAAGCAAAGAACAAGCTAGGGTTCATAACTGGATCTCTTCAGGAACCATCTATTACAAATCCATTACACGAAGTTTGGATTCTTTGTGATAATATGGTGATTTTCTAGTTGGTTAATTCGGTTTCGAAAGATATTTCTGCAAGTATTGTTTATCATGAAACTGCTTTGGCTATTTGGAATGATCTCAAAGCTCGGTATTCTCAGAAGAATTTACCTCGCATATTTAAGTTATCTACTCTCATCGCTGCTCTTCGTCAAGGTGATCTAAGTGCTACTGCTTACTTTACAAAATTGGAGTCCCTATGGGATGAAATGTTCAACTACGAATGAATTCCTAGCTGTGTTTGTGGTGTTTTGAGGAATTGCAGCTGTCAAATTGTTCATTTATAATGAAAAGTTATGAGCAAGATTGTATTCTAAAGTTTCTGATGGGACTTAATGATAATTACACCACTGTGAGAGACCAAATACTCCTCAGTGAGCCTCTACCTGATTTGCTTGTTATCTTCTCCAAAGTGGTTCAACAGGAAAGACCAACATAAATAATTGGCCATCAAGTTTCTGCTTCTCACAATATGGCATTATTGTCTCATCAGTCATCCCACTCCATTGAGCAACCTGTTTTTACGGCACAAGTCTCAAATAATTTTCACAAGTATGCAACAAAGAAAGACCTCAATGTACATATTGTGGGTGGCCAGGTCATACTAAAGAGAAGTGTTACAAGCTCCATGGATATTCACCAGGTTTCAAGTTCAAGAAGAACTTCAATAACACTTTTCATGGAAACTCTCAAGGACAGTCTTCTTTCCAAAATGTTTCTAGAGTCAACAATGTACTTGGTTCTCCTTATAGCTCCACAGAAATGCCTGTGCAGCATCAAGGGGGCCAAGACATAATTTTTTTCACACATAATGAATGTGCTCAGATTATGAAATTGCTTGGAGATAGAAAGACAGTGTCATCTTCCAGCTCAGCCTCTTCTTATGGATCATCACACAATCTGGAGGGGTCTACATCTGCTTCTTCTCCTATGGCAGAATCACCCTTCAGCACCTCTTTCTCTGGTATGGCTAATTCTTTTATGTCTAGTGGAGATGTCGATAACTTTTGTTTTGCATCTCTTTTATATGATGCATCTTCTACCACCATTTGTTCATGGATTCTTGACAGTGGGGCCACTAACCGCATGTGTTTCTCTCTTTCACAGTTTCAAACAGCCACCCCTGTGTCTAATGTCCATGTTCACTTGCCTAATGGAGTTTATGTACCTGTGACACATATAGGCACGATACATGCTAACTCTCATTTGACCTTGTTAAGTGTTCGTTGTGTGCCATATTTCAAGTTCAACTTGATTTCTATACCCACGTTTCATCTCTTAACTGTCATGTTCATTATTCTAATGATGGTTGCATTATCCATGACCATACAAAAGAAACTGTGTTAGGAAAGGGTGTTAAGCAAGATGGTCTATATCTTCTTTTATCCTCTCCTCATTACAGTACTTGTGCCTCTGTGATCTTCACTTTCACTTTATGGCATCACAGACTAGGGCACCTTTCTGATCACAAGTTGCATTCCATCTTCCATCATCTCAAGGTCAATTCATCAACACCTTCACCTTGTGACACTTGTCATATAGCAAAATAAAAAAGACTTTCCTTCTTTTTCTCCACTTCTACATCTCCTTGTCTTTTCCATCTCACTCATTGTGATACTTGGGGACCTTACAAGGTTATGTCCCATGGCGGTTATAGGTATTTTCTGACCATTGTTGATGATTTTAGCAGAGCTACCTGGGTTAAACTAATGAGGTTCAAAAATGAAGTTAGTTCTCTTCTGCTTGCCTTTTATGCTTTAGTTCACACTCAGTTTGGTCATCAAATAAAAATCATTAGGAGTGATAATGCTCCTGAGTATGAGTTGCATGATTTCTTTGCTAAATATGGTATACTTCACCAACATTCTTGTGTTGAAACCCCTCAACAAAACTCAGTTGTTAAGAGGAAACATCAACACCTCTTAAATGTTTCCAGAGTACTTAGATTCCAATCTAATGTACCTATGTCACTTTGAGGTGAGTGTGTCCTATCTGCTGCCTATCTCATCAATAGAACACCCTCTGTCTCCCTACACAATAAAACCCCGTATGAATTGCTTTATCAGGATCCACCCTCTTATGAACACTTGAAAAATTTTGGTTGTTGTGCACAAGAGATTCCGGCGGGGAGACCTTCGTGTACACCGTATGTAGTGGATCAAGGATCGCACAGGAAGAGTGGGGTTGTGTGTAGGGAGAGAGTAAGGCAGTAGCAATGTCTGAGAGAGAGACAAAGGTTTGGCAGAGCTTCCGCGTATGGCAGTGTGTTCTCCTTTGTATGGAAAGGTTGACGATCTATATATACTGGAGAACATGACCGTTGTAGTGTGGTTAATGCGCCCATTGATGGCGACTTAATTAGCTTAACCATAACGGCACGTTCGTCCGAGTATATAGGGACCGTTACAGCACGTGGTGCGCGAATACCGGAACCGTTACGAGGTTGACCGGGTTTGACCGGATTGACCAGGTTTATGGAGCTCGTGCCATAAATCTCTCAAACAGTTACTAAAGGTCGCGCGCGGGCTTGGCTCGCACGCGACAGGGCTTACTCTAGCCTCCAAACCACAAAGTCCCTACAAGTCCCGTGCAGTGGTATGCGAGGGCTCTGTCTCGCAGCCCCCACATGGATCAGCTCGGCTGGTGATCCAGTGTGTGTGGAGCACAATATGGTGTGCTGGATGGCTGCCACGTGGCCAAGATCTGTCAGCTCAGAAAGCAGTATTTACATTAGCCCCCTTTCTGCGCGTGAAGACTCATAGCTGTATAGACTTCCATGCGCGGAAACCAACATACGCGTCGCCGCCACGCACCAATTCAAATACGGGTAAGTTCAGCCCTCGTGCGTGTCATTATGACCTAAAACCCCTAGAGTCGTGCCGTCTGACCTTTAGGGTTTTAGGCGTGACGTCAGCTTGTCCTGTGATTGCGCGATTCGACGGTGACGGTTGCGATTCGACTACCGAAAGGACGCAACCCTTCATTGTTTTGGATAAATACCTTGTATCCCCCATTATTGCAAAGCATCACTTCTTTCTCTTAAAGTGAATGGTACCCGGAGATCTTCGAGAGCAGATCCAGATAATCAATCACCAGTTCAGAACTGCAAATCGTATTCTTCAATTGTGCATATCCAAGCAGGCTTCAAGAAAACAAGGTTGGCCTCGTTTACTTTTGATTTAAGATACCAGTGTTTGCCTTGAACTGCGTTGAATCTGTAAACCCATGAAATTTGTGAAGAGGCTTTGATCTTTGAACCCGCTTTGTTTTAATCCTTCAACGATACGAGATCCTGCAACTCCCCAATTTCTGAAATCGATACCGGAACTGTTCGTCTTCCTTTGCATAGATCTTGAATTTCAAAATTCAAACTGAAGTGTGGTATTTCTCCCCCCTTTTTCTTGCTCTTCCGCAGGAATGGCCAAGACAAGAGTAACCAGACCTGTCAAGGAAGATGAAGAGATACCCGACCTTCCGCAGGCCTTGTGGCGAAAAGCCCCCTTTTTAGGCGGCAAAGATTTCTACCATGCGAGGGTAAAGGCGAAGAGGATGCCTGATCCTGTCCCCGTTGAGCGATTGCTGACGCTGACTCGCCCAGTTAACTCAGCCTTGCTCGAGTTGGTTGGTTCCGAGGATGTGGTACGATTGGGAATCGAGAACGTGCACTTCCCATATACTGCGATTTCTACCCAGGCGTTCGTCCAGAAATTGGACTATATGGATGAGTGGATCGACCACGTGTTGGATCATCACGCCGCGACTCTTGATGAAGCCGGCGTATACTTTGCTATTCGTGCTATGAAGGGTGCTGCCGTGAAGCTGGATCAATCCATGCTTCTAGACCTTCTGTCCCGTTACTCGCCTGCGACTCACACGTTCCATTTTGCTGAATTCGAGGCTGCCCCCACACTCGAGGACGTTCAAATGCTGTACGAGCTTTCCCCCATGGGCGAGGTGGACCCTCTGAGTTCCTTGAGGACATCTGCGGAGATTGCCTTGTACACGCAGATGGAGGAATGCCTAGCAGAGGTGAAGAAAATTTCCACTCGGTGGACCACTACGAAGCCTCTTCCGAACTGGCAGCTGGTTGATACATCCGCGAAGAATACCTGGAACAAATGGTTGCAGTACTTCTTTCGAGATTATGCGAACAGCAGCATTACTAAGAAACTTCTGAGTGAAGATCCGGAGGCCGAGAATTACGTAGAGGGCAAGGGTTATCACTTGACCCTTTGTGCTTTTCTCTGTGCCTGGCTGTCGAGGTACTTGATTGATGGTCACCCCCATGACGGAGTCTTCTACCATGTGTTGCCACTTGCTGTGAGGCTCGCTCTTGGCCAGAGAGTCGCACTCGGACCCTTGGTCTTGGGCACACTGTACTATAGGCTTGATCAGCTGGTTCTGGCCATGAGGGAGTCGCGTGGCCGCCTCGATGTACTGACTTTTGTCAATATTTCCTTTTTGACAATGTGGGTTTTCGAGCGCTGGCCGTCTTATGCTCCAACTGCTCTCCAACTTGACAAGTGGTGTCCCCCAGGCGAGACAGAAGCGCGCAACAGCGGAAGAGCTGCGAGATGGTTCGGAACAGGCAACACCAAGTGCGTTTGGAGTTTGATATGCGACAAACCAAGGAGTTTACTGCCAGGCCCTATGCCACGCGCATTGAGAATGTGCGATGGTTTCCAAAGTTGTACCCCTCTAAAGGCATGGTCTTTTCAGAAGAGCTTCTCTTTGAAGGGAGACCTCATTTTCATGAGCGCTACCGCGAGTTCTTTTGCTGGTGTCTGCGAGGTTCCCTTCCTGCCCTTGCAGAGCATATTCGTGAGCTCGCGCCGAGGTATGAAAAGCTTACCGTGGACGTTGACCCCACTCGAGTTTCTCCTCAGTTTGGTTTTGATGCGGTGGCCCCATCAATCTGGCCCCAGTCCATTGTCAGAGGATGCTACAAGCGCTTGCTAACAAAGGAGTGCAAGACGGTTTTCATGAACAATCTTCCTTTTGAGCAGCCTGCGGGAACCCGCGAGGGTGGTTGTTCCCAGAACTGGCTCGCATACTGGGTTGCCCAGCAAACGAGGATTGAGACGGAGTCGGCCGCGCAGCCAGGTAGATCTCCCTTGATCAAAAGGAACTCTTTTCCGTTTCGTCCTACTTGCAGTCTGAGCGAGTCTGAGTATGGTTGCTACTCACTGTGGGATCGTGAGAACCATTTGTGCCCTGATGTCATTCTGAAGGAGCAAGTCGCCGCAATTAAGAAGGGCGATACGCATGTCGTCAGATATAGCAAGGCATTTGCTGAGGTAAGCGATTTCTCCGCGTGCATTAAGCTTCTTGATTTCCTTATGCTGACATCTTTATTCTGTACGGTTGTAGTGTCATGTGCGGCGATTCGCATCTGGTGATCGCTCCAAGTCATTGGTTAACGCCATTGTTGCCACCAGAAGACAAAGGCAGTCGTTCCGGCTAGCGTGGATGATGGAACCTGAGCTCGAAACGAAAATTCGCGCAGTCATGAATGCTTTTGCTGACTCGCTGATAGACAATCCTCCGGTTCCGTCTCCTTCTGGAGATGACCCGTCTCCTCCAGCGACTGCGGCGCCAAGAGTGAAGAGACCTAGGCAAAAGGGAATTACGATTTCTTCCCCTAGGAATGCCCCAGCTTCTCCCCCAGTGAGGTCCCTTTCTATCAAGGACAAAGGCAAAGGTCGCATGCCCAGCAAAGTGCGGAAAGATCTCGCGGTTGAAACTTTCGTTCCATTCAATCAAGAGGAAGAGGAAGAGAGGCAGGAGCCCCAAGCAAGTGATGAAGAAGAAGAAGTAACAGTTGTGATGCATGAGGAAGAATCAGGAGGTACCTCCGTCGCATTTCCTTTCCCGTTATCGTAACTTCTTTGCACTTCTTTTCTTTAAACCACTCGTGTATTCGCAGATGATGATGATGAAACCATAGGTGGCCTTGTGGCCAAGAGACAAAAGAGAGATGCCCATTCTGGCATTCCTGATGAGCCCATAAGCGAGGACGTTCTTGCTGAGTCCCGAAAGACAGCCGCGGAGGCTGCTGAAAGAAGAAGGCGGCGAGAGGAAGAGGAGCTCGAGCGTGTGAAACAGCGGAGCCTCGAAGAGCAGCATGTTGATGACTTAGTGCGTCCAGTCGGCGAGGAAGACGAGCTCCCCGAAGAAGTGGCTCCTCATGCGGAGGAGGAAGATGAGGTTCCCGGAGAGGATGCAGCGGCCTTGGAGCAAGTCCAAGCAGACTTCGAAGAGATCGCAGGTGGCGATAAAGGTGAGATCTTCAATCTCGCAGTAACTTATAGAGATGTTATTGTGGGTGCGTTAAAGCATGGTGTGTCAAAGGCTGACATTCGCCGTTGGTTAGTAGGCAAATGCGGAGAGCCCTCAGGTAACTATTTGAGTGATACGCACGCACTAGGCTTTATCAACTTGAGGCAGAATCATGACTGGTTTATTCGCATCCCAGGTCACGCTTCTCTTAAAGACTTGCTTAGTGAGGACACACTGATAGGGCATGGTTCCACGTCCTTAGTGTATGATGAGGATACCTCAATCCCACCTTCGCGTGGAGGTGCTTATTCTTAGCTTTAGTAAAGATAGCAAAATAACTTATAGCGCAAGTTACCTCATGTCATCGCATTTAATGTCGCAGGTCATGCTGAGGAACCTGAGCTGGAGCAGAGAAGTCAGCCTTCTGCGTCCTATGTTCCAATTCCGAGCTCCCATACTGAGAAGCCCGTCGCAGCTGCTGACCACGCGGATGAGCCTCTTGAGGACATCATCGAACTTTCCGACGATGCTGGAGCTGATACCGTACTGATGGATGAAAATGTCCATGCTAGTGCTGAGGAAGTAAGGACAAGTGCTGCTAATGTTCTCGCATCTGAGAGCGTCCTTCGCCAAGCGACTTCGGCTGTCCCTTCGCCTACGGCGATGACTGAGCCAGAGGCACCTGTTCCTGCGTGGAGCATTTGGGGCTCGCAGGTTGGGAATGCAGTCGCAGCTGGTGCGGCCTACACTCTTCCTCCTGACTACGAGAGATTGGAGCTCGCAGCTGATAGGAGAGCTATGGAGCGAGGGCAATCTTCGAACAACCCGGCAGCCCGCATTCCTTCTCTTCATGATATCTTGGAAGGAACTGGTAAGTAGAGCTTTACTGTTCGCACGTCGCATTATTCGCTTGCGAGTTTTGACATCGTAACTTATTTTTGACGTCTTCTCAGGTTTGAAGCAAACCGATGTAGACTGGGTGGTTCGAATGCGTCTGACCTACCCGCAGTCGTTTGTGAGATCTCTGGAGATAGGGCCCTTCGACAGGAGGCTGTTTCTTACAGAAGCCATCTGGATTTTGGAGCAGCTATCTGCGGCTACGCCTGCGACCATTTCGGTCCAGAGTGCTGAATTGCTATGCGGCATGTGCCAAAATCTCGTGACCAAAGTCCAAGGCAGAATGGGCTTCAAGTTTCTTATGAACAGAGTCACGCTGATTCGCGCAGCCGTAACTTTGAAGCTCGGCCACCAGAATCTCGCAGCTGAGAAGCAGAAGGTGGAGCAGCAAAAGCTAAAAGTCGATGAAGCTCTGAAGCTCTATCATGAAATGAATGCCAGGTGCGAGCTATTGAAGCAAGAAGTGGAACAAGTGGAGAAGCTGAGCGAGCAGTTCGAGCCCCAAGACTCCTTAATCAAGAATTTGCTTTGACTTTTCGAATTTCGAAAAAATAGCAAGAAAAATAGCTAAAACATTAATGTAATGCCTTGAACATTGATGTAATGTTGCTAGGGTTTCTCCCCCCCTTTTTTTTAACAACAACAATGAATTTTCCCGTTTTGCCCTTTTCCGGGATTTGATTGGATATTTCTGTGCATATCCAATTATGACATCAGCAATTGATACTCTGCTTGATTTTCGCGCTAATTTCTCGGCAGATAAGCACGCCTTCGTTGGGAAGTCCATCCGAATCATGACCATCCGTCATTTATTAGGATACGCAACTGAATCGTCGTAGCCTTTAGTAGGGTAATTGATTGTTACCGCTTTTCAAGGCGTAAGTGATTGAACTTACCCTTTTTTTGAATTTTGCTGACTCATCTTAGGCAACCGAAGAGTCTGTACAGGGTCTATATAAACCCTGTCTTTGCTATTTGGGTTCTTCATCCCAAAAATGTGCTTTGCCGTGAGTCCTTATGACTGCTGGCTTCAACGCTTATTTTTCGTTGATTCATGGCAACTTCAAGTCGTGAATCCTGAATTTGCGCTTTGTGCTGTAGAAATAGTTTCCAAGATCCACTTTATGAGGCTTATTGCCCTTTATAACCATCATAAAGAAGATGCAGATAATATCTCATGTGTGTTCGAAGAAATTTCTTCGTGTATTATGTGTGCAGGTCATGTTTCCGGCCGCCTCGTGGTGAGGTGCAGCGCCGAAGTGACCGTGCTACCGTCTCGTAATGAACGGCGAAATTCTCCTCCAGCATCCCTGGAGGAGGATTTCTTGCCTCTTCGTTCTTGAACTCAGGGTGCTCGTCAATGCCCTTGTCCAACATGACAAGGAGTCCATCACCAGAGGAATGACTGCTTAGCCTGTTTTGCAGAGCAGCATATGTCGAAATAGGAAGCTCCTCCGGCGCCTACCTTGATCAGACAGAGGCTTTTGTCACCCCTTGGGGTCTTGGGCGTATCGTTTTCCAAGTTTCGCTGCTAGGGATGTAGCGAATGACAAGCTGATCTCTTCGCGGCAGCACCCCTTTTGCTACAGATCTTTGGCCGCAGATCTGCGTGTTGCATTGCCAGTGTTAGGACCGTTAGGTTCATCCTTTTTCAGTCGGGATTCCCGCGATGTGTAACTTCATGCTTGTGAGTTACTTTTCGAATGTGTTGTAAGCCATGTTGGCTGCGTAGTTAGATTTTTGCTTTTTCGCTTGTAAGCTGCTATCTAGACAGATAAATGTAAGTCATTTGACTCATAATGATAAATAGCCTTTTGTATTATCTGCTGTCTCTTTACAACAAAATACAATTTCGCATGCGTTTCGGCATATTTCGCCTTGCATAATGCTATGTAATGGTTTCGCATTTGCGATATATTAATTCGCTGATGCTTCGCTAGATCGTTCGAGATCATATTTTCGCAGCTGTGCCATCCTGGCAGATGGGCTTGTGGTTGGCCGTTGTGGATCATTTAAGATCATCTTCACAATGTCGCAAGTTGCTATCGTGGCAGATAGTCTTTAGTAGATCAATCAAGATCGTTAAATTGTGCGAGTTGCTATCGTTGCAGATAGGCTTTAGAAGATCGACTAAGATCATTTTTGCGTAGGCTGCTATCGCAACAGATAGGTTTTAAAGATCAATTAAGATCGCATTTGTATGTGTTGCTATCGTGACAGATAGGCTTTAGAAGATCAATTGAGATCGCATTTGTATAGGCTGCTATCGTAACAGATAGGCTTTTATGATCAATTAAGATCGCATTTGCATATGCTGCTATCGTGACAGATAGGCTTAGATGATCAATTAAGATCGCATTTAGACAGGCTGCTATCGTAAGAGATAGACTTATATGATCAATTAAGATCGCATTTGTATAGGCTGCTATCGTAAGAGATAGGCTTAGATGATCACTTAAGATCGCATAGGCTGCTATCGCGAGAGATAGGCTTAGATGATCACTTAAGATCGCATTCGCGTAGGCTGCTATCGTAAGAGATAGGCTTATATGATCAATTAAGATCGCATTCGCACAGGCTGCTATCGTAAGAGATAGGCTTAAAGGATCAATTACGATCGCATAGGTTGCTATCGTAAGAGATAGGCTTAAATGATCAGTCAAGATCGCATTTGCATAGGCTGCTATCGTAAGAGATAGGCTTAGATGATCACTTAAGATCGCAGTTGTACAGATTGCTATTGCGGCGAATAAACCATGATTAACAGTAATAACAAACTGAATAGAGCAACATAAACAGCTAGAAATGTGAACTTCTCATTTGGGAGAATTCTTTTATTATAACGCTCTCATATGGGAGAGATGGGATTACAATCCTCTCATATGGGGGAGGAGATTGTGTAAATCGTAGCCATACAAGATATCAAGCAACGTTATAATAAAACGCATGAAATGAGAGAAGTCAGGGATAGTACTTCTTAATCCAGCGCATGTTGACTGAACTCGGAGTAGAGGTTGTGCCGTGCAACCTTCGTATGCTGCAGTAGCCACTGTCAAAGACTTCTGTGACTTCGAAGGGTCCTTCCCAGTTGGCTGCGAACTTCGGGTGAGTCGCTTCTCGCATGCAGTGATCAGATGCGCGCAAGACCAAGTCTCCGACTGCGAAATCTCTTCGCTGGACCGTCTTATTGTAGGCGCGAGCGATTCTTTCCTGGTATCGCTTATTGGTTCTCTTGGCTTGCTCTCGCTTTTCCTCCAGCAAGACTAAGTCGTGATCGCGTTGATTTTCATAGAGTGCATGGAAGGCCAGCCTTGCCGAGTTGACTCTAACCTCCGCAGGTACTACAGCTTCGGCTCCATAACATAGTAGAAATGGCGAGGCCCCTGTGGGTGTCCTTGGAGAAGTTCGGTAAGCCCACAGAGCTATGCTTAGAGAGTCGGCCCACTTCTTGTGGTCATCTGCGACCATCTTGCTCAAAATTCTCAACAGCGTTTTGTTAGTCGCTTCAGCTTGTCCGTTTCCCTTTGGGTAATAAGGGGTAGAACATATCTGCCTGATATTGTACTCCGCTAATTTCGCAGCTACCTGGCGATTAACAAAAGGAGTACCGTTATCTGAAAGAATGGTGTTTGGGATTCCGAACCTGCATATGATGCTTTCCCGGATGAAATTGACCACAGCCAACGCATTTGCCGTCTTTAGTGGTATTGCTTCCACCCACTTGGTGAAGAGCTCAGTTGCGGTGAGAATGAAATGATTCCCGTGCGACGTCGGTCGGATGGGACCGATGAAGTCCAGAGCCCATGTGTGAAATGGCCATGGCGTCCCTAGTGCATGTAGATCCACAGCGGGAGCGTGCACTAGGTTCCCTTTGAATTGGCATTCCTGGCAGCGTCGTACTTTGGTGCGGCAATCGACCTCCATCGTGGGCCAGAAATACCCGATTGAGAGGAGCTGCCTGCATAATTTTGCACCTCCTTGGTGTTCCACCTGATGAGAAAGGTCCATGACTTCTTGTGCTTCTCTGCCGTCTAGACATCGCAGCAAGTTGCCCTCGTGACCTCTTCGCCAAAGCAGGTTTTCCTGTACCACGTATCGGGACGCTTTCCTTTTCAATTTTTCGGCTTCTTTTCTTGACTCGGGTACGGTGCCCTGGGTGAGGAAATCAAATAGTGGCTTCCTCCAGTCCGTTTCGTCATCGGTTAGGGCGATGAGTAGAGAATCTTTGATTAGTGCGCAACTTTCGCACTTCCCTTGTATCA